>CM033682.1:80678041-81323796 GCA_019514585.1 Dendrobium officinale
TTTTGAGGTAAACTATTATTTGCAAAACTGCTTTGTCATCAACGATCTAAGATTATCCAAGTACTTTCTTTGCATTTAAATTACCTATTGATTAATAGACAATCTCATTCTCTCAAAAATAACTATACTACTGGCCATTAAATAAAATTTGTCTATTCTTGATTTTAAGGCTTGTTTGACTCGGTTATGATGACTCAGATTAACAAAAATGAAGAACTTTTTGGATGTGCCATCACAAAAATCAAAAAGGTTTAGAATGTTGATTCATCTAAAAAATTAAGATGAATAAATATTTGATTTACAAAGAATAGCAATCATGTTATAGGTTTAATTAAAATGTGTATATTTAACCTAGTTTAAAAAGCTTGTTCCAGTGCGTGAAGCGTTAGTCATTACAGGATTGCGTATGGGCAATTAAAAATACAGTTTTTGGTAAACAAATTTCCTCCAGTATTGGAGAGAGATTATTTCCATCACTCAGCACTTTTAACCTTCAGCTTGCCATGGAGGTGTTTGGAAATACCTGAGCATAATCCAAGTAATCCCTAATCATCGAGGCGAAGAAAAACAGCAAACGAACAAGAGTCGGAGGAAAAAATTTCAGCAATAACAACCACCTTTTTGATTGGATAGGTAATCAAATAAAAAGATGATCAAAACAAGATACAATAGATCTTCAATCGATCAGGGGAGGATCTTCTCTCCCAATCCCTAAAAGAAATCTAGGGGCCCAATGACTCCAAGACAAGAACTCTCAAAAAACAGCCACCAAAAATCCCACATTCCCTAACCCCTAATACAATTCTTGATAATTTAATCCCTCCTTATCTAATTTCAAACTCCAGATTCAAACTTTTCCATCCCACTCCTAGCCGCCACCCACCTCTTCAACTTTCCCTAATTGGCTTGCCTAGTGGACCCACTAGGCTTGGGCGGCACCATCAAAGGGGTGGTTTTGTCCGCCTACTGTAATAAAGAAACCGGCCTTTGGGCCGGTTCCGGGGAGAATCGGCCTAACAGGAGGCAGCGCAAAACAATAACTTTGGGATATGATGATGTATTTAGCTAAATTGTACTGAGAAAAAAAAAAAAAAAAAAAACAGTTTCTCCGTTTTTTCTTACCAGTCATCTTCTTTCTTCATGGTCACAGTGGTATTGCCATCACGACTATGTTATTTTTTTCAATCCCATTATAATGAGGATCAATCTGTGTATACTGATGAAATTTAGCTCTTGATCCATTTCTTTCGGCAGGCTATGGTCATTTCAGCAGTCAGGAGGAGCAAACAGCGCATCATTGATCCCATAGTCATTGGAACTTCCTCGCAGGAATCTTTTTCAAATGTGGTTTCCCTAACCAGCAAGTGCTTGTCTCTGGAATCTTCATTGAGGCCTTCCATTGAAGATGTTCTATGGAATACTTGCAGTACGCTGCGCAGGTCCAGGCAACAGCTGATCGAGATCAGAGGTCAGATGTTGGCTCACAAACTTTGATATGAGACCTCAAAATCTTGGTAAAGAAAAGAATATAATCTTTCACAGTCAGTATGCCCGCTACTGAACTGAGTGCAGGGGAGGGGACTAAATTGGAGTTCAGTTTCAAAGGCTGTTAATGGCGGTTCTTTTGAGGCATTTGCTGTATTCAAGTTTGCAAAAATGGAAGTTGATGCTTGCCTTGCACCATTATGTGATGTATTCTTTCTCTTCACCAAGTCATTACTGATGCTGTAGATAAATGGACTTAGATTTCATTTAGGACAGTTTTTTTTATGCTTTCTAAATGCTTTCTAGTAACAAAAAAAATTTTATACTAGAAAGTTGTTTTTTTTTAGTAAAGCAGTATGAAAATTGTCCCAAACGAAACCTTAGATTCTAATCTAGAAAATTTGGGTTTTTAACTGAAGTTGGCTTTTGTGTCAATAGAGAAACTGTTGATGATCCTAATGAAATCATGCTTGATAATCTCAAGCTTTTAGCTAATCTCCTATGTGGTCCTGGCAAAAGCACTCAAAATTCAAAGGCTGTTTTTACTTTTTTTGGTTCTGATGCAATTGATTAGCAAGCGTTTGTGGAGCAATTTTCCTTATAAAATAGATTTGTGTATGAATACTTTAAATAAAATAATTCCGTAAATATGAATAAATTCATTATTCAACAACAACATCAAGCCTTTGTCCCACTGTGTGTGGTCGGCTATATGAATCCTTTTTCGCACTAAATTCATTATAATAAAATAAAATTCATGTACCTAAAAAGGCTTGCTTAGAAAATATTAGAAAACGGGACTTTCTTTAGTAGTTTTTAAATGAGAATTTAACTTTTAACAAGACATAATGAAAAAAAAAAAAGATTCATATAGCCGATCTCAAGTATTGGAATAAAGGGTTTAATGTTATTTGTGTTATTGTTGTTATTGTATTATTATAAAATTTAGAATTATAATTTGTTTATAATCAAGTTATAAATAATTATGATTAAATTATACATAATATATTTTTAATTATTTTTGAAATTTATTAATTAATAATTATTATATTGTCATATTATAATCAAATATTAAAATATTTATATTATATTATTTATTATTTTTGAAATGAGACTTAATCGTTCCAATATCAAATATTAGTTGAGTTTTTTAATAAACATGTTTACTATTTTTGTATTAAACATGAAATAATTTTTTTAGAGAGTTAGATAATGTTGTTCATGAATATAAATGAGTCGTATAAATAGTTGTTTAAACCTGTTTATTTAACTATCGAATATTTTAAAAAATATTGAGTTTGTTTGATTACTTGATCAAGCGATCATCAATGAGTTTTAATCGACCTATGTCACGAGCAGCCTGTCAAATGCTTGATTCTTTAGACTTTTAAATAAAAGGTAATGATGAATAGTTTGAATCTTTTTGATTCTTATGATCTTAAGCATTTTGGTTACTTATACTACAAATTTTCGATATTGAAATGTTCTTTATATACTCATATAAATTTCTCAAAGTTGATTTTCTAGTAGTGCGGATAAATTTGAATCCAAAAATAAAATAATTTTATTCGAATAGAACAAATAATGAAAATCTTCTCATATTTAATCAAAATTATTTGAATATATATAATATATATATGAACTATGTATGTGAACCGCTGGATCGTAGTCGGACGGTTGATGAGGGCTATTGATCAACTATATATTGGCGGCTTTGAACCTCATCGAAGACCTAGACGAAGATCTTCACGCATTTCCTCTCGCGGCGGCAGGGCTGTTCGTTCGATTCCAATTCTCGAAGCAAAGGTGAACGTTCCATGGATTTTCTTTCGCAAATTCTCATTTCTTCGAGAGGCTTTTTATGCTTTTTTTTTTTTATTCTCTCTACTTCTTTAATCCACCCCTGCTTGAATTAGGTTTGAATATGGTAGCTCTAGATAAACTGTCGTTCTTATGAATAACCTATATGCGACTGTTGGGGCTGTATCGAACTTGGGAGGGCACAAATAATGGTGGAATTGGTTATATCTCTAGAAGTTCATCAGTGTTTCTTATTGGGGGTAGATTTTAACAATCGCTGTTATCAATGTTGGATATGAAGGATTCCATATTCAACAAAGTGGTTTGGCATGAAATTTTTTTATGTTTAAAATTTGATACCATGAAGCGAAAAATTTGAATGGATTGCCGAGAAAAAAAAAGAAGCTAAACAAGTGCTGTAAGTTTGTATCGATTGACCGCGTGCATTTGCAGTGAATGATTGCATACAATTTTGTGCAGAACTGTAGAAGGTTATGAAATCGTGGAACACTGCTTACGATGCAACTGTAGTTATTGTTTAAAGCAATATTGGTCGAATGTTAGGGAAATATAGGAAGGCTGACAAGCCTTTTGTTTTTTGAAATTATACATCATTAATAAGTCAGATTTGTTTGAATTTAGGTGGTGTTTCATTTTGTTTTGAGAAAGCTTTTATAGAAAGTAGTAAACCATCAGTTGGGGGCAGGGTGGGTGTCTGAGCTCATAAGCATTGGTTAAGAACATCATGTGGAATTTATAGCTTTAGAATTCTCCTATTATTCTAAGATTTTAAAATATCCTAAATAAGTATAACTTGGTTATATTTATGGATTGTGAGAGATATTTTGATCCTTATTTTGGGTCATATCATAATGTTCTTGTTCTTGTCCATATTGGAATGAATCATATCACATTCTCTCTTGTTCGAGAAGAGACTTGACCATATTTGTCAATGGTGAATAGCGCACCATACCACAAAGGTCCTCGTAGAGCTATAGCACATGGCACAGTACAACGCTATTCTAAACATGGGGCAAAATATTTAAAATTTATGGATAACATTCATTGATTAATCATTAAGGTTTCAAAAATTAGTTCATAGCAATTGGTCCTATTTCCAATTCCTTGTAGTTTTCTCCATCTAATATATTTGTTAATAAGTTGTTACAATGTTTTGTTTAACTACTAATTCTGCACCATTAATGGATAAATTTCTTCAGTAATCTCTTAGTGCCTTGATTCTAATATAATTTATTCTCATTATCAAGTTGGACATTATAGATAGAGCTATAATGTGTCATTATTGAAGGATGCATGGGGAACTAGCTTCATTTTCTAGAGGGATTTTGAAGTACTACAAATTTCCCATACATTGATAAATGTAGATAATGCACAAGTGATGTAAGAACAGGTACCTTTGTCGATGCACTATGAAGCCCTTCTTCATTGTTTAGTGAGAGCCAGAGTGTCCATAAGAGTAACTTTAGGACTGCTTTAGTGTTTGGTGAAAGAGATAGAGATGATTTGTGACATAAATAAAGACATTCAACGTGTGGCTAACACCTTAGAGTTGAAACCTAGAGAGCGCTGAGAGAGACAACCTAGAGTTAAAACCAGATGAGGAGAGAGAGAGAGAGGAGAGAGAGAGAGAGAGAGAGAGAGAGAGAGAGAGAGAGAGAAAGAGAGAGATTTTTCTTGGGGATTATTCGACGCCTTAAAAACTCTAATAAATTTTAATTGATATAAAAATAAAATAAATAAATATATAATATATAATATTGATTTTAGATATAAAATTATAAAATTAAAAAAACGGAGCTATGTGGGGGATTCATGCTATGTACTAATGCCCATATATGGTGCAAATATCATGCGTAATTTTCACCCCTTGTGTTGTGCCAAGCAAATAGCATCAAGGGTGCGCTACATCGCGCCATAGACCATGGCGTTTTCTATTTTGGGCTTATCATATTACATTAAGAATTCCAATAGAAAAAACACCTTATAATCTATACTTTTGCATAAAGGCTATCATTCCAATTGATATTAGTGTCTCAAGCTCAGAATATAAACTTTTTATGTTTTTATAATGAAAATAAGCTTTTGTTATCATCTTATTTACTTATAGAGGCATGCGATATAGCTTCACTCATGAATGCTTCTTACCATTATTGAATAATTAACTACTTTAATCAAAGGATAAGGCTTCCAACTATCTTTGGTGGAGATATACTTACACAAAATTTTCAAGCTTCCACGGACAGACCACTGTGCAACAACCTTCCTTCTTGGTAGGAACCTTATGCTGTAGTTTTAAGGGTCGTGGTAGGAACATTAAAGCTTAAGGAATTAAATAGTAAGATATTAACCTCAAATTTGGAATGATTAAAATTTTTGCAACTCTTATTAATGGCTCCAAACAACCCCTGTACGTATAAAATTTTCTGTAAATATAATAAATCTTATAAGAAAGTTTAAGCAAGCTTTAAATCTTCGTGCAATTCTTGGTTGGATTTCTAATTTCCTAAGAAGATCACATCCATTCTTCGAAATGATAGTAATTGTCTAAAGACAGAACAATTTTCACCTTCGATTCAAGATGCACGTGACCTTCATCTTATCTTAATCAAGGTACAATCAATCTCAATGGGATTTAATTCAACCTTTCCCAGATAGGTTTAATATCTATCATCAAATAATACTTTGACAAATAATTTCAAATAGGTTAAAATTGTTCATAATTTTTTTAATATCTTCTGTCACATGTTAATGATTTATATAATAGATTAGATACTAAGGAGGGAGAAAGATATATCTATAAGTTAACCAAACAAAAAGATAGGAGTAGTAAAAATTTAGTTCAAGTGAAGTGTATTAAGGATGAATATAAAAAAATATTTTTCTTAGAAGATAATATTCAACAAAGGTGAATGAGATATTTTGCTAAATTTTTTAACCAAAATTGTGAGAATACGATTAAATGTAGTGACCTTAGCACTCTAATTGAATATAAAGATTTTTGTTTTTATCGGCGTATTAGTAAAACCGAAGTTAGAGAGATTTTAAAGAAAATGAGGTGTGGAAAAGCTATTGGACCTGATGATATTCAAATAGAGGTGTGAAAATGTTTAGGAGATGAAGGCATTTCTTGGCTTACTAAACTTTTTAATACTATTTTGAAGACTAAAAAGATGTCAGATGAGTGGAGAATGAGTGTTTTAATTCCTATTTTTTAAAATAAAGGTGAAGCACAAGATTTTGTGAATTATAGAGGAATTAAGTTAATGTGTCATATTTTAAAATTGTGGGAGCGAGTTATAGAGCTTAGGTTGCAGCGTGATATTAATGTTTCTCAAAATCAGTTTGGATTCATTTCAGGTAGGTCTACTATGGGAAGCCATACATTTATTGAGAGGTTTGTTGGAGAAATATAGAGAGAATAAGGAGGATCTACATATGATATTTATTGATTTAGAAAAAAAAAAAAACATATGATAAAGTTCCATGAGAAGTGTTATGGAGAGTTCTTGAAAAGGAAGGAGTTAATAATGCTTATATTCAAATCATTAAAGATATGTATGTAGGAGCTATTACTTGTGTCCAAACACAAGGTGGTCTGACCAAGTATTTTCCTATTACGGTTGGATTACATCAAGGATTAGCCTTAAACCCATATCTTTTTGCTTTGGTCATGGATGTTCTCACTAGACATTTGCCAGAGGATGTAGCTTGGTGTATGCTTTTTGCTGATGATATTCTTCTTGTTGATAAGACTAGAGAGAGGGAGTTGTTGAATTATGGAGGTAAACCTTAGAGTCTAAAGGTTTTCGCATGAGTAGATCTAAAACTGAATATATGGAGTATAATTTTAGTAGTAATAGAGTAATAGACCTAGTGAGGGGATTGTAATTTTGGGCGATCAAGTCATTAATAAAAGTACATGTTTTTAGATATCTTGGATCTATTGTTTAGAGTGATGGTGAAATAGATAAGGATATTATAAGTAGAATTCAAGTTGGATGGTTGAAGTGGAGGAATGCATCGGGCTTATTGTGTGATATAAAAAAACCCTCTCAAACTTAAGTGAAAATTATATCAGATAATGGTGAGACCTGCAATGCTTTATGGTGTAGAATGTTGGCCATTAAAAGAGAAGCATAATACTACGTTAAGTGCTGCAGAGATGAGGATGCTCAGGTGGATGAGTGGATTTACCTTTAGAGATAGTATATGAAATGAGCATATACGTGAAAAGGTTGGAGTAGCTCCAGTGGAAGATAAGATTAGAGAGAGTCGTCTTAGATGATTTGGTCACATAAAACGACGGCCTTCGAATAACCCGGTTAGGAAAGTAGAGGTATTAGATTTGACTTATATTAAGAAAGGTAGAGGTAGACCTAAAGATTTGGTTAGAAAATATTAGAAAAGACTTTTTCTTTATTAGATTTAAACGTGAATTTGACTTTTAACAGGACACAATGGAGAAAAAAGATTCATGTAGCCAACCCAATGTAGTGGGCCAAAGGTTTGATGTTGTTGCTGGTTTTCTGTCACATGTTAAGATTTGAGTTGGCATTCCATTTTAATAACGTAACATAGAAAAAATTTCAAAGGGAATATTTTATGCACTCATTAATATAGAGGAGCTTGATTAAAATTATAAAATCTACGATGCTTGTCATAATCATGCCAAAATATTCGTTAAATTTAAATACAAAAGAAAAGAGATGTAGATATCCATTAGTTGAATAAGAGAAGATTTTTTCATGTATAAAATGAAAGTGCATTCATACAACACCAATATCTTAATCACTTAATTCTAGAGGTTAGCTCATTTGAGAAGAATCTTTAAAAATTAACGTTTGATTTCAGCAAATTTATAATTGAGCTTAATGTTTCAACAAGATGAATCTAGCTACACTTGAAATGATCGATTCAAGTTCAAATGAGCCTGAAATCAAACAGTTGAAGATTATTGAAAATTTTGTAGTATTAATTGAGGAAGCAAATGTTCTCCGAGTGCTTATAGTATTATCGCGTGTCTCAATGAGATGAAATTCAATGAGTTTAAATCATTTAATTTTTATGTTATTAAGACACTTAAATGTTAAATAAATTGACTGCATGATTAAAGTGTTCAATATGGACCGTCCTATAGACTGTTATGAGATTGTGGCTAGATTTATCAAGATGACACTCTAAAAATAATTATAAATGAGACACTTTTTACATGAAGTGATCTTGGACTTGAGTTTGGAGAGAGCTTGGATATATAAAGAACTTTGAAGCTTTACCTAAAATCAATGTTGATGATCATCGCTAGCCACTACTATCGTCGTTCAACTGTCATCACCCGGCAATCATCGTTTGACCATCATTGTTTGGTCATCATAGTTCATTCACCGTTTTCTGATTGTCATCGACCTACTGTTGTGTCCAATTGCAATTGCCTAACTGTAGTTATCCAAACTATTGTTGTTGAATGTCCTTGCCTGAGTACCGTCGTTCGATTGCCATCATTTTTCCTCTACTACTAAGAAAACTCCACTACAATTACAAAAGACCAAAATTGAGTTTACAAATTTGTAATCATTTATTCTCCAATTGTTGGGAAGAGTGAATTTATATTATTTTACGTCCATTGTGGATCATTTCATCTAAGTCAGATCCTGTAGTTTTTTTTTTCCCTCTTTGACTTCACACACAAAATTTAGTGTTTTTTTTTATTTGTATGTGTGCAAGATTTTCGTGAAAATGTAGGATATAAAATACTCTCTATCTCTACAAGTTTTTTATCACGCAACAACAATAAATAATCTGAGAAATTAAAATCAAATGTATTTAGCTTACATTGCTTTCTTAAAATAATTGAAGTTAAAATACTTGCAAACGAAACGGACTTTACAAGTTCCTGCTATTTATAGTGAAGGCATTTCTTACAAATGACTGATGTATCTAATATTTAATTTGCTCAGAATGAAGGTGGTTGCTTCTTATTTGCTTGCTGTCCTTGGTGGAAACGCCAATCCATCTGCCGATGATCTGAAGCATATCCTTGGATCAGGTTCAAACTTCCTGTTTTCTTTTAGTGCTCTAAAGATTATTCTCCATATATATTCGTGCATGCTTTTGTTGCAATTTATCTGATTTTCGTGTGTTGTGAGATTAAAATTTAAGACTTATTATATGGACTCGTGATAATATTTAAGTTGTTATTTTACTCATTCTTACATTTAAATGAATTCTGTGAAAAATTTTATTATTTATGAAAGATTTTCTTGCAGAATATATTCTCTTAGAATGCCAGTTTTATTATATTTATTTTTCTTAAATATAAATTTATAATCACATTTTTTACTGTTCATTAGATATCTGTTATAATATAAAATTAAGCATACTGAACATACTCTTAGCAAGAATCATAAAAAATTTGTGAAAAACAAATTTTTTACATGAGAATTTTCTTTCTAAATGGAAGATGCATTGTTGAATATCCTGAAAATGAAAATCATGTTTATTACCCTTAGCGAAACATTTGCAGTAATATTTAGCCCTGCCTTCTGACTCGTGATTTGCGTTGAGAACAAAAAACTATTTTATTCGCTTTTCTTTATATTTCCTCCTTTCTTTAACAAAAACAAAAATTTGCTTGTTATGACAGTTGGAGCTGATGCAGATGATGATAGGATTGAATTCCTTTTGTCTGGAGTTAATGGCAAGGACATAACTGAGCTCATTGCGTCTGGAAGGGAGAAATTTGCCTCTGTACCTTCTGGTGGTGCTGTTTCAGTGGCTGCTCCTGCTGGAGGAGCTGGAGCTGCTTCTACTACAGCTCCTGCAGCTGCAGAGACTAAAAAGGAGGAAAAAGTGGAAGAGAAAGAAGAATCAGATGATGTAAGAATTATTATGCTTTTAAGTTTCCTTTTGGAGCGCATACAGTAATAGTTCTTCCAAGCATCATCACAATCGGGGTCATCACTAGACAATCTATGGCCCAACTTTATAACTCCTCATTCTTTCTTCTTTGATAGTTTTATAAAATTGTAAGTTGATCAAATCGTTTCACACTATCCATCCTCTGTTCTCTAGTTTCCCATCTTATTGGCGCATATATCTTCTATCCATATGATTTCTAATTTAATCATGAATTAATTTAAACAGTAAATCCATTTCCAAGTGCCTTGGCTTTGGTTGCTACGCCCACATCACTCCTATGCAATAATTTTCCGGACATTAATTCATAGTTTTGCAACGCTTTCATTATTACATTCTTATTTCAGAATTTAAGTGATTTCTTCTTCTCCCACCTGATGTGGACATCATTAGCTAAATAAATCCTTAGGAATAGTTTATTCTTTGTTAGCTTAGATGTATATTTTCTAGAGTCTTCTATTATGTCTTTGTTAGCTTAGGTGTATGTTTTCTAAAGTCTTCTATTATTTCTATATATACAAAATATTGTAAGAAAGGAGACATTGATGAATATTATTCTCCTTTGAAGTCTTTTGAAGCTTAGTGCTTTATTTTTTCTTTGGATTGGGAATTTCTTTTTGCATCCTCTTATTCCAATGATCCAATGATTATCTCCCCACATCAGTTAGTATCAAAGACCGGAGCTTGCGAAGAACGATGGACTGCAGAAGGTGGGCTATCGTATAGGATCGAAGCTGAAGAAAATGGGTGGTCCGCGGTCGATGAAGATCGACACCGAATAAGATGGGTGGTCAACAACCCACCTTCTGTAGTCTATCGTTCTTCGCAAGCTCTGGTCTCTGATATCAACTGATGTGGGGAGATAATCATTGGATCGTTGGAAGAAGAGGATGCAAGAAGAAATTCCCAATTCATGAAAAAACACATAGCACTAAGCTTCAAAAGGCTTCAAAGGAGAATAATATTCATCAATATCCTTTTCTTTCTTACAATATCTTGTATATATAGACATAATAGAAGACTTAATAAAACATACACCTAAGCTAACAAAGGATAAACTATTCCTAAGGATTTATTTAGCTAATGATGTCCACGTCACCAATGCTCATACCATCATCTAAGCATAATCTTATTATTAATTAGTCCTGTAATACTATGCTTGGTACCCAACATCATCTTAAGTCTAGTTGATTGGATTGGATTATATACTTATGCAAATTCTTGTCTACTTTCGTTAAACAAATTTAAGCTTCATTTGGAATGTCTTGCTTACTGCTTTTTAAAGTAACTTTTCAGTACAACAACTTTTTGAAAACAGTAAATAAGCGGTGATAAAAAATTATCCCAAACGAAGCCTTAGCGAGTAATTTACTTTTAAGGGGATGGAGTTGCTTGGATTATTCATTATGTTTAAGTTTTGTTCAACACATTTCAGCCTAACGCTTAGATGTTATAAAATGTTTTGTTTTGGTAGGATATGGGCTTCAGTTTGTTCGACTAATTGCTGCCAAGCTCATCAGGAATGCGTCGCGGAGCTCATCGGTTTCATTCAGTAAATGTTGAACTTCTTTTATCAACCTTTAGTTTTTTTAGTTTGTTTAGTGTTTGGTGGTGCTTAATGACAGTTTGTATTTTGGTTACAATTATACATTATAAATCGCACATCAATTAGTACCAACTTGGTTTTTCTAATAGCTGCTTATGGCTTAAGTTTGTTCTAACTATCTTTTGCAGCTGAATAACTTGAAACTGTTACTTTTTTTCCCGGATATTCATTAGTATTGTTTTTGTTAGCAAATTATTAGCCAGTTCTTGGGGCTCTGGTTTCATTTGGGATATCATGATTCAAGAAATTTCTGTACTAAAAAATCGTTTTACAAAGCAATAAAAAAGTTATCCCTAATAAAATCTTAGGCTTCATTTCGGGAAGGCTTTCTTGCTGCTTAAAATAGTTTTTTAGTACAAAAATTAAATTTTTTTTTATTAGAAAGCTGCTTTAAGAAGTAGTAAGAAAGCCGTCCCAAACCAAGCCATAGTCTTCATGAAAATTTTGTTTAGTTCTTGAATTAATATTTATATAACTATATATTTTTTATATGGAGCTCACTATATGAAATTTTTGTGTTCTATTAAGAGTCATATTTTTATTTAAATTTAATAAACAAAAATTATTTTTGATATTTTCTAATCAATTTGTTTTGGTCTATCTCTATTTTTTTAATATAGAATGGATCCAATATATTCACTCTTCAGTCTCTTCTAATTTGATCATCCGAAGATTGTAGTTTTATTAGATCAAACAATTCAAGTCTACTCTCTCTATTCTTATACACAACATCAAGCTTCTATCCCACTACTTGTTACGAGTCAAATTCTCATTTAAATTTAATAAAGAAAGATCATTTTAAGTCTTTTTAGATATATTTTTACCTTTCTTAATATATATCAAATCTAATAAATTTACTCTCCAAATAGGCTCATGAAAGGCCACATTTTACATGGCCAAACCATCTAAGTTGACTCTCTTTATTTTTCTCCGTCTTTGAAACTACTCCAACCTTTTCTCAGATATCCTTGTTTCATATCATATCTCTAGAAGTAAGTTCACTCATCCACTTGAGCGTCCTCGTCTCAACTACACTTAACTTAATATTATGTTTCTTTTTTAATGGCCAACATTATGAGCCAAAAAGCATTGCAAGTCTCACCGTCATTTTAAAAAAAATTTCCCTTAAGATTGAGTGGTACTTTTCTATCAAACAACAAACTCGAAGCATTCCTCCACTTCAATCATTCAATTATAATTCTACTAATAATATCCCAATCTATTTCACTAAGGAGAAATGACTCTATAATCCTATCATCAGTAAAAAAATAATTCAGTTAATTTTCATATGAGCTCCATTCGAATAAAAGATTGATTATATCTCAATCAAATTTCAATATTCAAATATATATATTTTTAGTTCAATGTATATATGTTGTGCATAATTATATATATTCATATATGCATATACATTAAGATTTGATATTGATCTTGCTAGATATGATTTAGGCTTTGTTTGGGATAAATTTTTTATCGTTATTTTCTTATTGCTTTCAAGACATTTTGTACTAGAAAAATACTATAAAAAATAGTAAGAAAATTCTCCCAAACAAAGCCTTAAATTCTATACAATGCGGGCTTGACTTTCGGCTCATTAAATTTGATTCAACCTAAATCAAAGCAAGAAAATTAATTCAACTTTATGATTCATTTGGGACGAATTTTTTGCTGTAATTTTTTAGTATAAAAATTTACTGAACTAAAAAAAATTTGTAATAAAAAGTAACTTTAATTGCCCATTTTCTTATTAATTATTTGCTGACATGGTTTGTTGAAAAAAAAAAAAGATAATGTACAGTTTGTTTCATGATCCTCATATAAAGATTATCTATTTGACTCATAATAAAAATAATCTATCCTGTAGAAGAAGGGGTTAGATTATTAGCTAAGGATATTCAATTAATCAAGAGAATTTTAGAAGTTTCTCACTATATTCTCGTCCTCTCTCTCTTATTTTTCTTATTTATTAAACATTTTTGTCATTAAGATTCTAGTGTAGCATAAGGATAAATTTAGATCCAATAATGTTTATTTATCAATTCTTAAAATATTTTAAATAAAATTCTACTTTTTAAAACGTGCTGATATAATGTAAAAAATATAGTTGAGCAAAATACTACTTGGGGTTTGTATGTTTGCAAGCATTTAAAAACAAAGAGTATTTTAAGTGCAATGTAAAATCAATATATTTGGAATTCATGAGATTTGATAAAATTTATAAATTAAAATTTGAATATAAAAAATAGAAATAAAAATAATAAACTGACATATACGAGTAAGCAACCGAGGTACCTGCGATGCAGCTGGATATGACTTGTGATACGGAAGTAGTTGACGGGCACGAAATTGATTGGAGGAGATCAAGTTGTGGTGTTGCAAACATATGACAGTGAGAGAAGACAAGGTAGTCATGTCGCAAAACAGGTCCTGTCATCTCTCGGGATAGTGCTTCTGCATAGTGTTTGCGGAGTCAATGCAGCCATGCAATATTATTCGATCTCAAGGTGTCATGAAGTATGCTCAAGGAACAATATTTTCAAAATTTGCCCAATTAGTTCAAAATTTCTTTAGAATTTTTTTTTATCCTATCCAAACACTTAAAATTTGAAAACTTTCTGCATTTGATTTTCTCTACACTCTTATTATTTAGAGCTTTTGAATATGAATACTTTGCTTATGGATGCCATCACAACCTATTTTCTCTCTTAGGGCATCTTCAACAGAGAACTCCATTTTTCGTGGCAAAATACTGCAAAACTCCAAAATGTCGTAGTGCTGCTCCAATCAAACTGCATTTTAAGTACTTCTGCGAAGGTAATGATCCTTCTCCCTTTCACGCCTTTTTCCGATTGAGAGAACAAAATAGCATAGGTGAACAATGCAACGTCAATATTGATGTCGCACTGTTGACCCACAGGTAAATGGCGGAAGATTTAGTGTTCTGCTAGAGCGACCGAACGACGCCATACGCACGTTTGGCGCTCGGTCGAAGATGCTCTTACATTGGAGGATTCCATCAATGACGTAATTCAAAGGAGTTAATTTTCTTATCTTATTACAAATTCTAAAAAAAATTAAGACGTCATTTTTATTGAAGATAAAGGCTTATATGTCAAGTAAGTTTTTATTTGAATTATCAAAGATTTTTTTTTTTTATAAATAACTTCATAACGAACAAAAATCCCTAGAAGTCATTCCCATGAGATAACGAACAAAAATCCCTAGAAGTCATTCCCATGAGATAACTTATATGGGATCTAGTATTAGACGAAATTTTCACTAGAAAGATTTTTTGAGAGCAAATAGTTAATAGGGTCTCCACTCATCCAAGATCTTAGAAGAATAAAAACTTCAAGATGTACATGTTTGATTCTTAAGAAACTTTGTAATATTAAAAGCATTAGATGTGCATATATTTTTTTTTCTCTAAAATTTACAAATGGCTAAAAGCGTAAAAAACTAAAAATGTACAAATTATTTCAATTATGCAGAAATCTCGGAAAGATAAAAGCTTCATAAGATACAAATTTCTTTGTTTCTCTAAAAAAAATTAGGACTGAAAAACCCAGTAAGTATATCATTAAAGCCAACGGCAGTTCTTGGCTTCCTCAATATTGACACTGAATATTTATATTAAGTTGAAATTCATATTTTATGTCTGACAGTACCTAAAATGAATATACAAGCCTATATTTTATTTGAATATAAAATGCAATAAAACTCATACCCACATACTGGACATAGCATATCTTGTCAAGTTGTGATAAATGGAATCCAATATTTATGTTTTGGAAATTATTTAAATTTTTTGATAATTTTTAACTTCAAATCAACAATAACGAGTACTGAAAACAAATTCGTCCACAAAAAAAAAAAAAAAAAATTCGTCTTCTTATTTATCATCAGAATGTATATAAAACTATAGTGTTTGACTATAGACTAAGCTAAATAACATAACAATAAAATTAATCATGATTGTACATGAAAAGAAAGGAAAACATCTACAGACTCATATTACATTCTGACACTACTACTCAACTAGCCCTTTCCCTCTATCAAACCTTGAAAATAGAAGGCAAAACAACGATGAACTAGCAGAGTTCATCAAACTGTATTTTTACCAATCTAAATTTTTAAATAATTCAATTGCCAAATATGCAACTGAGTTTAAAACAATTTATATTAAATCATTGTATTGAATAGAATCCTACTCCCAGTCATCCAAAAACTTTTATGGCATTGTAAGAACATAAATAAACAAGTACTTTAATTTGTATATCAGAACATAAAGTAACAACTTTTCTTCAAATTATTATGCCTCACAATGTCAATACTAAAATATAATGTGCATATAGTACTCGAATATGCCTGTAAGCACCATAACATGCATGTAACAGCAGAATATGCTCATAAACACTAGAACATGAATCCTTCCAACCACATCAGACTCTTCATAATCACTCATTTTAACTAATTAAGTATATAATACATTTTATTGTAGTAATTAAACATAAATAAACTCATTCCATAATTCCACATAGGGCAATAATGGTAGACAATAGAGTATACTAATGTAAAAAATTTTACTATTTCAGAAAATAATCAATTTATCAGGGATTGTGCAGAAAACCCATTATTTTAAGGGTTACAGATTATTTTTCAGACAATTAAAAGGCACACATTTTAAAATCCTGGGTGTAAAACTCCCCAAGGAAAACTTAAATGTCTAAAATTATTGCCTCTGTAACATACAAAAAGTTACATGATGAAAATTTTGCAGATATCAATTTATCCCTATTTTTTGCTAGCAAAATTATAAATTAAATTAGAAAATTTGTGAGATTTTTGCATTTATGAAAATTAAGATAACAAAAATATCACATACCTTAATCCGAACAACTTTTATAATTGGGTGATCAACTAAAAATGACCCAAAGTGGCACAAATCTCTCCTTTCTCTCTCTAAAATCACTCTCTCCCACTTGCATTAGCTGCCTTAAGAAAACAGAAAGGGTTCAAATAGTGGATTTGGATATCTAAATATTAAATTTGTCCTAGCACCTTAGTGCAGACATGACTCTCCCTTCAAGGAGTGATTATTCCGTCAGGTTACCGAATGCATCCGGAAACCAATAACAAAACGCAACGTCACTAAAGTACTCGGTATCGTGCTCGGTACAGGCGCTCGGTACACTCGGTATGCTCGGTATTTTTACCGTATGTAATAAAAATTTCCCTTCAAGGACCTACGAAGCCGCTGAGCCTGCCGCATGACAAAGCGCCAAATTAATTTGCCAAAAATCTTAGAGTGCTGGCGTCGAAGCGTCGCCAACCCAAGACCGCGATGCACCAAAGTAAAATTCAGATTTTTAAAACACGTAAACAAACTCCTATTGCCACTCCAAAACAAATGCATACTCTCACATACACATAAAATATTCTCATAAACATGCAGAAGGGTATAAATGCCAAAATTTAATAAATTTATCTTTTTCAGATCATGCCAGAACATGTTGATCTGCACTGAATTTGGAGGTACTGTAATTGTTGTTTCAAAATAATTTTTTTTTTTATTATTATTATGGATCGTAATGCATCCAAGTGGGGATAGTCAATCCCCCTTCAAGAGAAAGATCAGAGCTTTTGTGCAAGGAATGAAAAAATTAGCTGTCATTCATAACTCCGCTTATGAAGTATTATTAAGTAATCTTGAAAGATAGAATAATACAGTTTGTAGAGAGATATTAATTTGCCTATACAAGACATCAGCAAGTCTATCTTAACAAATAAAACTAAAGCCTATTAAGAAAGAATTGAGAGATGTGGAGTATTCTCACAGAGAATTGAGAGATGTGGAGTATTCTCACAACTTCACTGATCAAATATAGTGTAACAACCTAAATTCTTAACGATTGAGAAATAGTCCGCTTTGGCCTAAAGATTGCACAGCTTTGTCCCATCCGTATACCTTCCGAGGAGGTCACCAACCCCAAAGATTTCTCCGGGATGAGCACACTTAGCTGTGGAGATTTTTAATGAAATTTCAACCGTTACGCCAAAAGGCGCCTCGATGTTTAAGAGTTTAGCTTTTTCTTACTTAAGATATTTCATAATCTCATACACTTAAGTAATTGATTGCATTGTCAGTATCTTTATCCTAGAATTATCCACCATACAAGTAGGATTCTGGAGGTGAACACTACAAGTTTAACTGATGACACCTATCATATAACACTTTGTCCCGTACATGGTTCAATAGGTGGCTCTCATGACGTAGAACTTTGTCTTGTATGACACTTAGTTCCCATCTTCTGACTGATGCATTACTTTGATACCATTTGTAACATCTCAAACTTAATTATCAAGATATTATTCGCTTTGACTTAAGGGTCACAGTTTTATCCCGTTGGTATAACTTTCCAGAAAGTCTCCCATCCCAGGACTTTTTCGGGATGAACACATTTAATTGCAGAATTTTTTCATAAAATTCTAAAAATTACACCAAAAGGCTCCTTGACATTTAAGATTTTAGCTTGTTTTTATTTAAGGATTTCATATATAAATAGGTAAACTTAGTACATAAAATATTGGAGCTTGTAAAGAAAAAATAACTTTGAAGGAAAAATACTTTGCCAATAAAACTAGCCACAGGCCTCTTTTAAGGTAAGGAATTAGAGCCCTCAAAGGAGGAAATTAGGCATGTTAGATTTCTGCTCACTCATAGGAATATTTATTTTTGAAAAAGAGAGAAAAGAAGTTTTATATATATTTTTTGTAAATTCAAAAATATTTTGAGTTTTTTTTTGGAAAATTTTTGGTAATTTTTCACTTGTTAAAACTATATATGCAATGATTCTTTTTTTTTTTTTTGAAGTAAAGGGTGAGAGGTTACTATAGTAGTACATAGTTGCGTCTGCGCACACCTATTTGCATGGTTGCAATAAGCACCTTCAATCTTGTGCCCACAAATGTCTATTCCCCTTCGAAGTATAATGGATTATTTTAACTAGGTCAAATCTTGTGTTTTTTTTTTTCTCTTGCTGGTATTTATTTTATTCTTTTAACTTCGATTTTACTGATACGTTGATAAAAACAGAAATCTTTATTTTCATTTAGGGTGCTAAGGTCACTAACAATCACCAACAACAACAACAAGTCTTTATCTCACTATGTGAGGTCGGCTACATGAATCTTTTTTTTTCATCGTGTCCTATTAAAAGTCAAATTCTTGTTTAAATCTAATAGAGAAAGATCATTTCTAATATTTTCTAACCAAGTCTTTTTAGGTATACCTCTACTTTTTTTTAACATAAGTCAAATCTAATACATTTACTTTCCTAACCGGGTCATTGGAAGGCCGCCGTTTTATGTGACCAAATCATCTAAGGAGATTATCTCTAATCTTATGTTCTACTGGAGCTACTCCAGCCTTTTCACGTATTTGCTAATTTCGTATCATATCTCTAAGGGTAAAGCCACTCATCCACATGAGCATCCTCATCTCTGCCACACTTAACTTAGTATTATGCTTCTCTTTTAATGGCTAACATTCAACATCATAAAGCATTGCAAGCCTCACCACCATCTTATAGAATTTTCCCTTAAATTTGAGGGATGTTGTTTTATCACACAACAAGCCCGATGCATTCCTCCACTTCAAACATCCAACTTAAATTCTGTTGATAATATCCCCATTTATTTCACCATCACTCTGAACAACAGATCCAATATTTCTAAAACATGTACTCTTATTAATGACTTGATTGTCCAAAATCACAATCCCCTCACTAGGTCTATTTCTACTAAAATTACACTCCATAATGAGATATTTTGATAATTTTTTTAATGAAGAAGGTGAAAATACAATTGGCTGTGTGGTATTTATTTTATTATTTTTCTTTTTATTTTATATATGTACTTGATTTTCATGCAAAATTAATACTAAAACCTTTCTTTTTATCGACATAAATTTTTTGCTCGCAATACATATTTAAAACACTCCTTGAATTTTGTTTTAGTATGTAGCTCATTGATATCGTATATATTTTTTCTTTATTTATATTGCTCATTAATTTTTAATATATACATACATGCATACCATTTGAGCGGGGTTTTTAATATATAGTTTAAATATTAAAATTTTAACAAATAAATATAAAAGGATGTTGGATATAGAATGCATGAAGTATTTGATGGTATGCATGTATGTACCGTAACCTGTCGAACCGCAAACCTCTCTTTTCCTACAATCCTCTAATAAAAACCCCGCTCAAAAACCCTAGCGAACATCTTCGAGCTCTCTTCCGTTACCGCCGGCCTCGGCGATCTTCCGGTGTTCTTCTCCTTTTACTACTTGATTCTATAACGTTTCTTTAAACGAGGCGGATTAACTCCACTCAACCCAATCGCCTTCGCCTATCCTATTATCCACCCATAGAGTGACAGGAAGAAAGAGATGTCGTCAGAGGAGGAAACAACTAAGCTATTCCGCGTCTGGAAGACGACTCTGGAGATGCTTAGGGATCGCGGTTTCCTCGTCCTTGATTCGGAGATCAACATGAGCATGCGTGAATTCCTTGATAGGTTCGGCGAGTATTTCAAGCGGGAGAATCTCGACATGTTCAAGACCAAGAAAGATGACCCAAACGATCGGGTACTCGTTGCTTGCTCAACGTTTATTTACTTTTATTTTTATTTTTGTTTTTTTTTTTTATGAAAATTTAGGGCAGGATTGAAGGGTAATGATGCTTGATTGGTGGAAGAACGAGGAAACATATAATAGCAACGCAGAAGCTTAATTTTGATAATATATTTATTTTTTAAGATTAGTATTCAACTTCACCACTTAATTACGTTCTGAAAAAATAATTCTTTGAGGGCGCTTGATTATGAACCTTTGTTTTGTTATTGAAAAAAAGAATTGTAGAAATGTGAGTTTATTGCTGACTAAAGTTCTAAGACGAGCTCTACTTCTGAGAAAGCATCTTCCCCATTTGATTTGACGCATAGCTTAATCAGCGATTTGTAAATCAAGAAAAAAATGAGAATAGTTAGGGGAGGGATGAAGTGGGCTTAGGTGGGGAGGACTTGAGAAGAATAATTCCTCTCTAGAGGTACAGGTTATGAATGAATGATGTTAGAATGTAACTTTTTATCATGAATTCTTAACATTGCTGCATCGTATTAGGATCACTATAGTGTGTTTTGAAACAGGGCTACAGACAATATTGTATTATAATCACAGCCATTTCAGTAAGCTAGGTGCATAGCATATTATTAGATTAGGTTTCCGGTTCCTATAAAACAATAACAAGAATATTAAGCCTTTATCCCACCCCATCAAATACATGTATCATTTTTTCTCTATTGTGTCCTATTAAGAGTCAAATTCTCATTTAAATCTAATAAGAAAATGTCATTTCTAATACTTCCTAACCAAATATTTTTAAGCCTATAACTACCTTTTTTTAATATAGGTAGGATTTAATACATATAGTCTCCTAACCGGGTCATCGGAAGTAGAGGTGTCAATATTTGACACGACCCGAAAACTCGACTCGAACCCAACCCGAAAATTTCGGGTTAGGGTCAACCCGAACCCGAAACGGGTTGGGTTCGGGTTCAGTATTTCGACCCGTTTTAAAAATCGGGTCGGGTTCGGTTTAACCCTTTGACCTGAAATTGACTCGATTTTGACCCGGCAACCCGAGATTAACCCGATTTTGACCCATTTTTTTACCCGAAAAGAGGATATTGACCCGTTTTGACCCGAAAATTAGCCATTTTTTGTTGGGAACGGGTCATTCGGGTCGGACTCGAAGCGGGTCGGTTCGGGTCTAGAAAACCGACCAGTTTTTAAAAATGTGTCGGGTTCGGGTTGACCCGAATAGTGCCGGGTCAGTTTCGGGTTCGACCCAAACCCGACCCGTGACCTGAAATTGACACCCCTAATCGGAAGGCCAACGTTTTATGTGACCAAACCATCTAAGGCGACTCTCTCTAATCTTATCTGACATTTGAGCTACTACAACCTTTTCACGTATATATTCATTTCACATTGTCTCTGAGCATAAAACTGCTCATCTACCTGAGCATCCTCATCTCTGCTACACTTAATTTAATGCTTATTTTTTAATGAATAACATTCTTCCCATAAAGCATGTCAGGTCTCACCACCATTTTATAAAAATTTTCTTTAAGTTTGAGGGATAGTTTTCTATCATACAACATGCCCGATGCATTCATCCACTTCAACTTTCCAACTTGAATTCCACTAATAATATCCCCATCTATTTCACCATCCATTTGAATAATAAACTCGCGATATCTAAAATGTCCATTCTTTTTATTGACTTGATCTCCCAATGTCATTGTCCCACCACTAAATCTAGTATTTGCTAAAATAACACTCCATGTATTCTATTAGATCTACTCAAATGAAAACCTTTAGACTATTACATAATTCAAGTTTTTCTTTAACTCTCTCTTTAGTTTTACCAACAAGAAGAATTTCATAATGAAAAAGCATACACCAGGTTATATCCTCTTGTAAATGCCTAGTAAGAACATCCATGACTAGAGCTAAAAAATATGGCTTAAAGCTGATCGTCAATATTATCCAACTGAAACAGGAAAATATTTTGCCAAACCACCTTGTGTTTGAAGACAAGTAACAACTTTTATATGCATATCCTTAATGACTTGAATATAAGCATCATTAACTCATTTCTTTTCTAGAACTCTCCAAAGCACTTCTCTTGAAACTTTATTATATGTTTTCTCTAAATTAATAAATATCACATGTAGATTATCCTTATTGTCTCTATACTTCTTCATCAAATCTCTCAACAAATCTATAGTTTGCATAGTAGACCTACACAACATGAATGCAAATTGATTTTGAGAAACATTAGTATCACGAAGTAACCCATGCTCTTTATGGTTCATATATTGGAAAGTTCACATGTGAATATGATTCTAAAGTTTTCTTGTTGGTCACATCCTCAATTACTAAAAATTACTTTTTATGAGAGGTTTGGTCTTTATGGTGGTTGGCACTTCAGAGATGTCTTATTTTATATTTTGCTTGAATGAGGAAAGAGCCAATGTATTTGGGTTTTCTTCTTGCTTTGACAATTGTATTTCTACCTCATTTTTTATTACAATAAATTGTCAAATTAAACTCTTAGCAGGATAAAATGGAGAAAAAAGGATTCATGTAGTCGACCCCACAATGGGATAAAGGCTTGATATTGTTGTTGTATATTGTATATTGTCAAATTAAAAGTTTCTGGCCTATATTATATAATGAATGGAATTTTCTCATTGCTCAGTAGGGTTGGGCGCATCAAATTACATGGAAGCCTGATTTTTCCGATACTACATTGCTGAGCAAGTGCATGATCCTTCAAAGTAGATGTTTAGCATTCTATATTATATTTAAAAAAGTTTCTTGGCTGTTGTAAATGAACTGAGTTATAAAATTTTGATAAGATTGTCTTTATTTTCTTATTAAATTTGACACGTAATTGAGCTTAATTAATTATATGTAAGGTGCTAACTATTTTAAAAGATAATTTTTTTATTGAACATATATGTTCTTCACAGTTAGTTATTAGTAAAAAATTACAAAAAAAAAGAGAAAGTTCTTCACAGTTGTGTCAAAATTGGCATGATTTACTTCCATGTTTAAAATTGTCAATATGGTAGTCATATAATACTAATGTTTTGGGTGTTAGATAGGTAAATAGCATGAAATAAAGTGGTATGTATGTAAAACCCCCTAGATTTAAATGAGAATTTGACTTTTTACAGGACACAATGGAGAAAAAAAATTCATGTAGCTGATCCCACGCAGTGATGTAAATGCTTGTTGTTGTTATTGTGGTTGTCTTAATTCAATTGATGGTTTCCTTAAACATTTGTTATTTTTTTTTTACTTTTATTAGTTTCTATACTTTTGCCTGTTCCTAATGCTCAAATTGGTGGGAGGTGTACATCATTCTATGAATGAATTGAAAGCATCACGCATTTAATTTGAAATTATTAACATATTAAAAAATGTTATTTAATTTTCTGTAACAAGTTCAAACCGTTTATCAGATTTTTGATTTATTGACTTGGAACAATTGCCTGAAACTGGCCACTTCCGGTAGAGCTCTTTTCGGTATAATTCACAAGTCTTCTATATGAAGAAAACTTGTATTGGGAACCCAATTTTCAATTGGAATTCTTCATATTTGTGTTCAGTTATTCTGTTAATTTTTTAATTATGTATGAATAATTATTCCTTCTTGCAGATATTTGTTTTCTTTCCAAATGAACCAAAGCTAACTATCAAAGTTGCAAAAAGATATGCTGAACGGATGAGAGTAGAGCAGATATTAAGAGGAATAATAGTTGCCAAAGATGCTCCAACTCCAATTGCAAAAGGTGCAATTGAAGATCTATCTCATAAATATTATATTGAGGTTTTCATGGTGAGGCTTTTTTTTTTAATTTTTTTTATTTACTTATTTCTGTTTCGAGTCCACCCTTTCAAAGCATCAACTATTTTGAGCATTTTTAATACATTTCAAAACTACTTGCAGGATGCTGAGTTGCTGGTCAATGTTAACAACCATATGCTTGTTCCAAAGCATGTGGTGCTTAGCAATGAGGAAAAGAAGGAACTGTTGAAACGTTATACTGTCAAAGAAACTCAGGTAAGTTCTTTGGTGATATAGATAAATGCAAATAAAAGAAGAATGCATGTCCAGTTTATTTGTTTAGAGTCGTGTCCGAATGGTTGGGAGTTTTTTTTATCTCTTCCATAGCTCTTCGAGTGCACTGACTTGCACTAACTTCGCTAACATTTGAACCTCGGTTCTAAAAAATGTCCAGGCTTTTGGGTTTTGTAGTAGAACATTTTTGGCCTCCTGTTCGTTGGGACAGGTGAGCACCGAATTGGTATTTGTTCCAATTTAGGCTTCAATTGGGACGACTTTTTTATTGCTTCTTAAAACAAAATTTTAGCACAAAAAAATTTTCCATCCACTCAGCCACCCCTCTATTTGCCTTCCTATTTAGTATAGTCACCTTTCCCTTTGGAATGCCTCATCTACAATCTCTGCGCATGCATTGCATTTCCTAAGGAGCCAAAAAATTGTTGCTAATCTCCTGGTCTGTAACTTGAATGTTTTCTATGTTCCTTTTCTCTGTCAATTAGATCTGCGATTTGCAACTTTCTCTAAGCATTAAGAAGCACTGGATACTAACTATGAGTGGATTGATACTGTTTTGCAGCTTCCAAAAATGCTGTTCACTGATCCAATTGCAAAATATCTTGGCATTCGGCGAGGCCAGGTTGTGAAGATTACCCGAGACAGTGAGACAGCCGGGAAATATATCACCTATCGTTATGTTATTTGATTCATGGGCTGCGTGGGGTAATGCTTTGTTGACTGTAATCAAATGATGTTTATTGCTTGCAGCGGTTATTATATATATGCTAAGAACTACTTTTACCAAGTGTATTGTAGCCAAGATGCTTACTAAATTCACAGTTTTTGTTGTGTGTATATTAATATGGTTCCCCTATATTGATCTGTGCTAACATTACTCAATTTTATGATAAAAAAGTAAATCAGTTCTATCACAATTAAGAAATGTAAGATTCTAAATCTTCTTAAAAAGAAAATTGAAGGTTCTAAAAGAAAGTGTAGCAAGATGCTACCATTTATATTGTGGGCCTCTAAACCATGCCATCTTCACTAATTTCAAACACAAACTGTATAGTTACGAACTCTCTTCTTTGAGTGAACTAGAGATTCTTTTTCCTAGTTATTTGAATAGTGGATCTAATTGTAGTAATTACTACTATTATTATTTCATGTATGATACTCAATCTAATTGGAATAATCACATTAATAGTTGCATTGATAGTTATCTTCGTTTTGAAATCAGTCTTAAGAGATGTTTACAGTGGTATTGAAGTTACATTTCTAGTTTCATTTGTACGGAAAGTATAAGTAGTATTGAAAGTGGAAATTCTAGTATCAAAACTAGTAGCAGTTCTTTCAATATAAGAGAAAGATCTAATGATTTAGATAGAAATACAAAATACAAGCAGTTATGGGTTTAGTGTGAGAATTGTTATGGATTAAATTATAAAAAATCTTTGAGTTCAAAAATGAATATTTGTGAACACTGCGGATATCATTTGAAAATGAGTAGTTCAGATAGAATTGAACTCTTTATTGATTGTGGCACTTGGGAGCCTATGGATGAAGATATGGTCTTTATGGACCCCATTGAATTTCATTCAGAGGAGGAACCTTATATAGATCGCATATCTTTTTATCAAAGAAAAACGGGTTTAACTAAAGCTGTTCAAACGGGCGTAGGTCAATTAAATAGTATTCCCATAGCAATTGGAGTTATGGATTTTCAGTTTATGGGAGGTAGTATGGGATCTGTAGTAGGTGAGAAAATCACCCGTTTGATCGAGTATGCTACTAATCAATCTATACCTGTCATTATTGTGTGTGCTTCTGGAGGAGCACGCATGCAAGAAGGGAGTTTGAGCTTGATGCAAATGGCTAAAATATCTTCTGCTTCATATGATTATCATTCAAAGAAAAAGTTATTCTATGTATCAATCCTTACATCTCCTACAACTGGCGGAGTTACAGCAAGTTTTGGTATGTTGGGAGATATCATTATTGCTGAACCTGATGCCTACATTGCTTTTGCGGGTAAAAGAGTAATTGAACAAAAATTGAAAAAGATAGTACCCGACGGTTCACAAGCGGCTGAGTATTTATTCCTTAAGGGCTTATTCGACCCAATTGCACCACGTAATCCTTTAAAAGGTGTTCTGAATGAGTTATTTCAGCTACATGGTTTCCTTACCTTGAATCAAGATTAAAAAAAGATTTTAAAAAAGATTGAAATTCTTCATTTTCAAATGGAAGTATAGCACTAGCTTCAGTTATTTTTCTTTGTAACGAATAAGCATTTAGTTCATTTTAATGAAAAAAACAAAACTAAGAAGATGGTGTTTTCTTTGGGTACATCAGTTATAAGTGTAGTAAGAGTCAAAAATTTTGGATAATGACTTTTTGCCTCAGATCCTTTTTTTTTATTCTTCCTCTCTTCCTGATTAGGAATAAGCATCTCTCTATCGACAATATAAAAAAGAATTTATTTCTCCTTCCGAGAAATCCGGGAGAGAAAAATAAAATATGAAATAAAAAGAAAGAAGAAAGGCATTTATACCTATTGAGTGTAATTTGCACAAATTAAGGATTATCATTGCATCCAATTTTAATGAATGAGGTATAGGAACTTGCATGGAACTCCTAGAAAAGTTGAAACATAATTATGAAAAGAAGTAAAAAGATAAGTGAAATTATTATGTTAATAGTAATAGGAGACAATTTCATCATAGTGATATAATTCTTCAAAAAGTAGATGCAACTTCTTATTAATAATATTGAGAAAGATTACTTTGACTTTAAAAGATTTTATACCATCAAATAACAAGTCATAACTAACACTTTAAAAATATCAAATTTGTATTGATAAGGAAGTGCTACCAACTTAGAGTATTAATGATTTGAAAAAATTCTAACATTAAAAAAAATGAAAGTCTCATTTAGAAAAAAAATTATTGCAAATTCACAAATTTATATCAATAATATACAATATTTAATATTTGAGTCTTTATTATTATTTTTTTTCATTTTAGAAATATCTGCAATTACAAATAAAATATTGAAATTTGAAATACAAGTCATGACAAAGTACACTTGGGGAAATTACTCTAATGAGTGTAACACTTGCTGTATTTAAAAAGTTTCATACATTACATTAGTTGAACTTGCTCCTTATATTAAAAAAATAGCTAACATGACAGCTTTAATGTTATAGTATTGATCTCTAATCCTAGAAACTTAGCTCAGAAGGACTATCAAGTCAACAACTCAAAGCAGTTTGAGAAATATTAGTACATTCAATCTTTTGCATTAAATTGACCAAAATTCAAGTAAATAAATTTGAGATATTAGTGACTTCAATCTAAAATAGAGAAACTTATTTCATAATTGCATACTCAAATAGTTAAGCAAAGGACTAACTAAAATTTCGTTTGGGACGATTTTCTAACTATTTCATAAAGTAGCTTTTTAGTATAGTATTAAAATATTTGTAAAAAAAACTACTTTAAAAAGCAGTAACAAAGCCGTCCCAAATGAAGCCTAACTCCTACAAACTATTAAAGTGATCAAAACTTCGCGGCTGCATCTAAGAGTAGGAGACTGTCCATTACAAGTGACCTTGAACCTAATAAAGTTGGACAACTTATACTTGATGAAATAGCCATCCTAACACTTTACTTAAAACATGTGCTTCCTTTATGGATAAAACAATATGATGATCCATTATTGATAATATTATTCAACAAAAGTCTATTATTCACTCCAAGAATTTATTTATATTTAGTCAATGACATTTAGCAAATTGACAGAGTCTCATAATTTGTGATTATTTACAAAGGCAATTCGCTAATAGTTCTCCCTTATTTTATACTTCTTACATTTGATATTCTTGAAATTTTAAAGGTGCATTCACAAGCATCCAACTTAGCTCTAAATGCTAACTTAATAGCAGAAGTTAAACCCTGTGACTTAGACTCCGCTTTCCCGAGAAGATTCATGATGAGATAAAGAGTTCTATTCAAATCAACGAGTTTTAAAAATTGCTAAGACACAAAGATGAAAAATTTCAAATGCTAGGTGAGACAAATTTAATAGGTGTTGACTTGTGCTAAAAGTCAAACCACATGATAAAAAGTTATTTTGCCTTATAAGTTTATTGAAAGTAAAGCTTGAGTTGCTCCAAAGTTGGTTGATTATATAAATTTTTTAATGACTTGTCACTATTGATATTTTTTGGCAATTGTTCTTTTGATATTGAATGCTGGATTCCAACAATTTTTTTTTGCGTCCACTATCATAAATAACATTGACACCGACATTGCCTCTAAGAAATAAAATAACTGTAAATAATATTTCTGTCTAATACTAACACTATTGCCAATATTTAATTCATCTGAGCTTAGATGCTCCCCCCCAAAAAAAAATGTTTATAAGATAGCAAAGCTTTAGGAATGAGTCTTCTTTGGGAGCAAGTGAAGCAAATCATGATGGAAGCAAAAAAATATAACAGGGAAAACAAAAAAAATAACTTTTATGTTCTTTAAATACTTCACGGGCAAACGAAAACATAGAGCCTAAAATATCTCTTTTGCTTCTTCATCGAAAATATATGATCATAGGAAACACAAGCAATTTTTAAAACAGTTCGAAATAAGAAAAATAAAGTAAAATAAAACAACTAAATTCAAGTGTCGCGTTGCTTGGTTTGAAAAAAAAAATCCAACAGATTCAAATGCAAAGATTAATAGATAGCAGCCACGGCGGCGGGCATTTCTGCTCTTCTGCGACGCAGGAGCAGATCACTTGAGATGGATTTGATGGATAAGTTGTTGGGGTTTGTTGATGTGTGCTACTATAGGAGGTGGCGGAGGAGGTAGCAAGCCAGTGGCATCGACTCGCAGCGATTTGGCTCGTAGAGGAGAGTAGCTGAACTTCATAACTTGTTGGAAAAAGGTTGTAGATTTGTTGAATGGTTTCCCTATTTCTGGCTTTTCTTTGTTAAAATCCCAACTAGAACTGTTTTAGTTTTTTATTAGAGCTTTAAGGACTCATTTGGTTGGTTGCAAAATACAAAATAAGGTTTAGAAAGTCGTGTTTTTTTTTTTTTTGCCTTTCAATCATTTTGAGAGACAAACAAAAATCCTCACTTTTGAGGAATTAAAATAAAATGCTTAGTTTTTTAAAAAATTACTTTCTCACATGAAGAAATCACAAATCTTATATTTAACATTGTAAATTGTAAGTTTTTTACTATCTTATATTTTAATATTATACATATTTGAATAATAATTGAAAAAAAAAATTAAAACTGTCTATGCCGATCTCAAGTACAAATTAAAAAAGTTGAGATACAGTTTTAATTAAATATTTTAGGCTCAATAAATTTTCTGGCTCCTCCACTGGATGTAACTCTTTTATAATGAGACAAATTTAAGGTGTGTGTATATATATATATATATATATATATATATATATATATAAAGGAATTTAATTTTAATTTTTTAATTAAATAATATTATTAAAAAAAAGGGAGATTTACATACACCACTTTATTTCATACTATTTACATATCTAACATTTAAAATATTAATATTACATATCTATCACTCATATACAATCTTAATATCAAATATATAACTTCTATAATTTATTTATATCATTCAAATAATCCTATAAACTCTAATATTTTATTGGATGCATCCAAATTTGCTCGGTATTAATCATGTAATATTACCATTTTAGATCGTAGATATGTAAATAGCATAGAATGGTATGCACTAAAAAAAAGACTGCCGTAAGGAATCGGTAGCAAATGAGGGCAAAACCCAAATTCTAGCTTAGCCCCATGCGTCTACTAGCTGTGGTGCGGCGGGCGCAGGAGCAATCTCTGGCGATCCGCGCTGCCTATATATCCTGGATACCGCAGCAGCAGCAGCAAGTTCGATGGGCAAGGGCGGGCTTCCCGCGCGGCCGTCCTCGGCCTCCCAAAGCTGGCGTCGTAGTTGGAGAGGGGAAGTCAGACTGGTGGGTAGTCGACGGCGAGATGCACGAGATCGGTGATCACGTTCCCCACCGAGAGCGCTTTGTTATTCCTAGAGATAATATCCCCAATCGCCGCCGCAAGCAGATGCGCGAGCAGTTCATGCGCCGCACACGCCTCGTCCTCAAAGAGTCGGTTTGTATCTTATCCTCCCTATAACGCTATTCCGGTTATCCAAAAACCCTTGATTGAAAATGTAACGCGAGTGAGTGAGCATATATGCAAAATGTTTTGAAGAAATTTAGGCGAAAATTGTTTAGAAGCAAAATTAGCCCTCTCTAGATAATTTTAGCGCCTTTTCTCCTGATTGATACTCAAAGAGTAGGCTTCTTTTTGCATGTCTGGCACCTTACGTTTGGAAATGCTTGTCGCTTCCTAACCTGGTAACTGATGAGAGGCACAAAGATCAGTGACTTGTCACATTAACCTGGGTAATCAATATGCAGGCTAATGAGTGTCCAATCATCTATTTATTAAGCTTTACTAGTTTGTGTCGTGTAGATTCTTCTTTGTTCAATTATCTTTAATGCTTAATGTTTAGCAGTCATTTTATTCTTACGCCATATGGGCGTCCTACTGTTCGATAGTTGAAGTCAGCTAAAACAAAGCTTTTGATTTTCATTTATTTGTAGGAGCACGAACCTTGGTGTAAAAGGTACATGGAACTATATAATGAGCTTAGAGAGAATTGGGAAAGACTGTACTGGGACGAAGGTTACTCAAAAAAGGTAGCTGAGGATCATGCCAATTATGAATCTTCTGAAGATGATGATTCAGACTTTTCACCTTATAGGTATGCTTGAGATAAATAATAATTGCTTTAGTAAATTCCTAACAATTTCTCTTGGAAAATGTATGTGTTGTATCTCAACAATGATGATTTGGGCAAATTGATCCCCCATTGTTGCAATTTATAATAAGTGAAGGTTATAAATATGTCTGGAATGGAAAAATCGATTACCAGAGAAGATCATTTCTCTAAATTAATATTTTGTAATTTTGTCTTCCCTTAAACGATGATTATCCTTTAATTTTTAATATAAATATTTGTGGTGTTTAACTAATCTTTCTTAATCTATTTTACACAATTCAAAGTTTGTACTCATTGTGATAAAAACAACTTTGTTGTGTTTTTGATATTTTACTTTTCACTGAACTTGTTTTGAGGTTTGGATAGTTATGCATTTTTTATTTTCAGTCTGTAACTTGGACTATATGTATCTGTATTGATTTGAGGAGAAGTGTTCAATTGGAGCTTATCTGAGAATGCAATGTTTGGCAGGCAGTTGTCGAAGGCACTTTGTTCCTCCTGAAAATATTGTACATTTAAATGGAATGTACTATACATTCCAGTATACGATATATGAAATCAGGTGTCATAGCTGGAAAATGCCTTTGTTTGCTTTAGTAAATGCTACTAAACGTGCAGTATGTTGATCTTGACATGCCATACGTTTAGGCATGAATGTATGACATGTCACCTGAAAAAAAATATTATATGATGTTTCATCATACTCATTGTACAATCCCATAGGCCATCTACCTAGATTTTTAGTGTTTTTTAGAGTCCATTGCTGGCTATGCCCTAATATGTAAGTGATACCTTTTATTTATTCATTTCTATATTTTTTAGATATTTATCTTGATAGCTTAAATTCTATTTTCATCATCGTGAAGATCTTATTCCAATTTTAAAGCTTAAAGAGTACGAATAGAATCACACATTACTTATTTTGTTTATTCACTTATATTTTATGTAATCTATTTTCTCATCTTCATATCTTTTTATCTGTTTTACCCTCTTTGTGTGTGTTATTGATTTGTTCTTTGCTTTTATTAGTCTTGTTAGTTGTTTAGATTTAGTTTGGCTCAATCTAGACCGCAAAACAAATAGTTTTCGAATAAAATTGGAATTCTTGTGGGGCTAGAATCGTTTCATTTTTTTTTTATTCATTATGAATGTGAGTTGGGCTAGCTTCAAAGCCCCAAAATTTTCTAGTGTCTAGCAAGACAGGGAGAAGTTAGGTTCAATAAACATATTGATGACTTTTTAAGTTATTTAGATGAAAGAGAAAATGGGTTTGGCATGCAACTACGTAAATGAGGGTGGGGAAGAGGATTGAGGTGAGGGTAGTTGAGAGCTTCTCAGATAATTTATTGTTTTGATCTAGGCTTTTCAAACGATTCAAATCAAACTTTTTTCAATCTAGACCATTTACATGCATAATTTGTTGTTTTGGCATGTTTTTAAATTATGAGTTGTTTAGATTAGGGGTGCAAGTGAGTCTCGCAAGTTGACTCGTTTATGGGCTCGTGAGTCGAGCTTATTGAGCTCACGAGTCGAGCTTATTGAGCTCATGAGTCGAGCTCGAGTTCGAGCTTGATGAGGCTCGACTCGCGAGCCAGTTCTAATCAATATTAATATTTTTTAAATAATTTTTATTTTATTTATTAAATGTGAATATTATTAAAAAGTAATAATATTTTTTTAATCCCGCCTAAAGGAAACTAATTTTCACTCACATGATAGTATCTAAGCTTGGTGAGCGCCCTACACTGGGGGCAGGCAAGGCAAACAAGGAAATGAAATGAAGTAAAGCCTGGGGCGGGCGGAAGAAAGAACTTCAAATCCACCCAATCTCTTAACACCAACTCAATCTCAATCAACGGACGTGCAACGATATGCTTGATTGATCATACTACATAGAAAGAATACTGCTTGCTCGGTTGCACACTTATTCTATTCTAAAACAAAAATCTACTAAATTTGAATCAAATCCCACTCGAATTCATGACTCGATCGGACTACGGGACTACAGGACTCGAACGGATAACGCAGAGGCAGTTGACTCATTCGGCCGCAGAAGGCGGCCTGGACCGCCGAGGCTCGCGGCCCAGCTCAAGCTCGTTTACAGTGGGATGAGCTCGAGTTCGAGCCGCCTTTCTGACTGACGAGTCAAGCTCGAGAGTGCCATTACTCACTCGAATTCATGACTCGATCGGACTACGGGACTACAGGACTCGAACGGATAACGCAGAGGCAGTTGACTCATTCGGCCGCAGAAGGCGGCCTGGACCGCCGAGGCTCGCGGCCCAGCTCAAGCTCGTTTACAGTGGGATGAGCTCGAGTTCGAGCCGCCTTTCTGACTGACGAGTCAAGCTCGATAGTGCCATTACTCACTCGATTTGACTCATTTACAACCCTAATTTAGATAGAGGGAAAATGGTGTTGGCATGCAACTACATAAAGATGATTGAAAAGAAAATTGAGGTGATGGGGTGGAGAGCTTCTTGAATAATTTACTATTATGATCTAGACAACACAAAACATCCGCATCCACATATTTAAACTTTAATTAAAATTTCATATCTATAGGCATCCATTCATTAAATAGTTGAAATATATGGTTTAATAGTTTAAGTTGCTACTATATTTAAACTATCATGTATATGCTTGTGCTAAAAAAATAATTATGTAAGGATGCATTTCTTTCCAATTCTCTCTAAACTTGTGTGTGGTGTTTGCACTCACTTGGTTTAAATTGATTGGGTTGACTTCGATCCCCAACTTGGCCCAACATTTGATAGTCGATTGGGTAACATGTCAATCTTCCAAGTGATTCTTGCCTTTGTCCAAATATGAAATGTGTATGTGTGTGTGTATACAGGTTAGATTGGATCATGACCCATTCATGGACATGCCTACCTCATACGAGTGATTGGTGATTGTCAACATGCCCACAAATGATCATCTATATCAAGCAATGCTTTCAAGGAACTGCAAGGAGTGGACGACGTTATCCTTTTTTTATTCTAATTCTACTTGGGTTAAATTTCTTCACCCTTTCAATCGTCTGATTCTTCATTTTTCTATATTTGTATCTTTAGTATGTCACTGTTTGTCTTGCTTATAGTTTCGCCCATGTGTTTGCCTGTATTTTAGATTTTTGAGTTTGCATGCATTCTATGGAAAATTCTTACAAATCTCAACTCAACATCAAAATTTTCTATCATTGTTTTACATCCCTTATAATCTCCAGGGTGTAATTTTCACCTTGTTCAATATTTTCTGCCTCACTAATATATAGGTACTCTTTCTTTGTTTGTCATTATGAATGGTCTTGATGGTTATGCCTATTCGACCTGCTCACATCTTCTATTTCTCATGGGAGATATACGAGCTAGGAGTTACAATTTAATATGCATATCTGATTTATTTAATGTTATGCTTGCAGGAGGCGGCGACCTTTTGCAGAAAGGAATAAGGTACACATGTTTTTCAACTGAAGTAAAACCATGAGATTTTTCTTTTTGGTTGGTGTTTACTATCAATTTATTTTAATTGATCTTTTCATCATTTATTGTTTTTGCGCTTCTGCCACAAAGACGTCTATTCAGTGATGCCTTATGTGGTAACTATAATGGAAAATAGCAAATCTGTTTTGTTTGGATTATTTGTTTTGATCAATTTGAGATCTTGTTTTAGTCTCAAAAACCTGGTTATGATTTGCTTAGCCATAGTAAGTAATTCGTGTTGCTAACAATATATCTTATACGTGATATTCATAATTTGGTAATATTTTAAGATAAATTTTTATTCTGTTTCAAATAGCTACTACATTTGCATCTTTAAGCAACTTCCCTTATTGCCAATTATCTTTGTTCCCAATTATTTTCAGGCTATACATTTTCTGTTGCATACATCACAGATGTACATCTCCGCATGTTTTATCATTGGGCAACACTACCAATTGATTGCATCATTGTTATAAATTCATCTTAATTCTCATATAAGTTTTCCTCCTGCTGCAAATACTATAGTGTCAGGTTAAGTTACCTTTGAAAGTGCAAATCAGCTTGAAGTTAGCTGATGACTTCAAAAGAAAAGTTTTACTGTCTAACTTGAGCTCGTTTTCACTTGTTCTAGGTATAGAACATTTCCACCACCCTAGCGTGATTTTCTGGATAAAAGGAATTAGTTATATTGGCGCTCTTTTGAATTGTGATCAATCACTATATGAACAGCGCTGCTTCTGTTTCACCTGCTAATCAATGGCGGAATTGATGATACTAGCATTATTTTTAAACAAAAGAGGGAAGGAATAATTTGCTTTAGACCTTAAGTTACTGGCTTGTTTTTCAAGAAACTAGTCAAATAGAATTTATATCATTTTTTTAATTCTTTGTTTTTGATTTGTATTTATTTTTTGTTTTTAACTAAAAGCCTGCCCCATCAAGGGTGATAAGGGGAAAGAAAAGCCAATTGTTACTTTCCGGAAAAGTTATAAAAATATGTTGTATGTGCAATATTTTGGGTGAAGGAGAGAGGTGTGTGTGAGGGGGATGCTGGTCTGCTTCTTTCTTCTATCTTCTTGATGAACAAATTTGAATATGATCACCAGTGGATCTGATGAGTTTCAGTGCTTGGATAGTTATCCAAAGACTGTGAGGTTGATGCTTAAGTTTATAAAATTTAGACTTATAAAATTTTTTGGAGGAAGAAGCCAGATGTCTGTTCGCTATTCTGTCTGTCTGTGTCATATAAACATCATTGTGCTTAATAAATTATTGAATAAGAAGATTGACTTACTATGCTTTCAAAAGGCTTGGAAGAAGGTCGAAAACATTTTTTTATAAAATGTAGAAAGTAAGCATAACTAACTTCCCTATTTGTGACGGTGGGTCATGCCCGGTGCCGTCCTTTGCATTGCTGTATCACACGTCGGAAATGTTTTGGTACATGAAAGAGAATGGTTTTCCTGCACGCTTACCCCGAAAAAGGGGCTACTCGTGGGTGCTTGAAAATGTGGGTGCTGTGCTAGTGTCTCAGTTGTAGTAGTGCACCTGGACGGATTCTTAACTTTTCTGTAGGTTATCTTGCCTAAGATTTTGCATCTTCATTTGATTGTACTGGAGTGATGTCAACCTTCATGTGAAAATAAAATGCCTTTTGTTTGTAGCAAGTTTAGCTCTGAATCTTTATACGTAAAGAAATATTATTCTTCTTGCAAAATTTTTAAGCATAATTGATGTAATATAGACTTCCTGAAATAAACTTTTTATTCCTTTTTTTATAAATTCATTTATACCTTTTCTTTTCTTTTTTTCAATTCATAAGGTTTCTAATGCTTTATGAGGTTAATGTGTTCATGTATTTTTATATTATTTTATGTTTAAAGTTAATGGTCACCATTTTGAGATTTTTACTCTCAACTTGGAAACAGTGTCTTAATCAAGACAGTATTGTTCTTTTTGGGCTTTAGATTAGTTTTAAAAAATCATGTGCTTTCTTATGTATAAATGCCTAATATGAATTGACTATTTTTTCTTTGCTAATGACTACAGGATCAGAGTTTTGGTGGACCTAGATCTTCTGATACATGGGAGAATGTCAGACAAATTCGTGACAAATTTGAATATGACAGAGAGAGAAGAATGAGGGAGAAAGGTTAGCTCTCTCCATTCAATTTACTGGCCTATTAATATCCTTCTTAAAATTTTAAATAATAAATTCTAGTTTGTTAGATCCCAAAGACCATGGGAATCAAATTGAAGATCGTTTCATTCATCCATATTCTTTTCTATTTGGAAGCACCATCCTTGTCAGTCACTGGCTTCAACCTCTGTTTAATTATTGGCACCTTTTTAACCTCCCCAATCAAATCCACCTTACACAAGTGGAGTTTGGGAGTTAATTCTCCTCTCTTATTTCCTTACTACATTTCCCTTTTCTATATAGCGCTCTTCCTTTTTTATCTTTACTCTTGCTGAGCCAAGGAGCAGCATAAGGAAGCGTCTCGTTCATCTTTTTTCTCCTTGTACACCTGCCAATTGTATCGTTCATTTTCTAAGTCATTTCTTCACTTCCATCTTCCTCTTTTATTTTAGGCAAGTTAGATCCATCAGTGATGTTTCTGGTGTTGAAGGCTTTTTTACTTATTGCAGGATGACAATAGCAAGAGCAGGGTAACAGTGGGATAATAATGTTCTGGATTTACCCTCTTTGATATTCTTTGTTATTTTCTAGGAAAGCTCCCTCTTTTTTTTTGTGATGCAGTCAATAATACATTGATGGTAGTGGAATGGTAAATAGAAAGTATGCAATAATGACTTTTTGTCCTCACCCTTCTCCAGCATTCTCTCTTTCTAATTTTTCAGTAGAAACTCAATAAACAATCTACGAGGCACTCTTTTCACGGTGGAAGATGAGAGATGTGAGAAGGATAATGTTTTTCTTTTTGGAGAGCTTGCCTCATAAAATTTCCCCATCCTTCTCTTGGTCATGGCACACACACAAATCGCGACCGAGGCATCTCAAACTCATTTCGCATGATATTCCGTTCGTTGATAACCGCTGTCATTGCTTGTGCTCGAATTGATTATGGAGCACAATGGAGGCCAACAATATATTTAACACTTTGATCTTTATATTAATTTATCTAATGTAAAACATACTCATTTACTCATATATTTTGATGTAATGTTGATGCTAAAGTGTTATTTAAGTAAATAATAAGTAGATAAAAAATCAAAGTGCTAAATATATAAATACATAAAAATTTCCTCCCAAAATCAAAAAAGATTCTGTAACCTCTGAAATATTTACTATGTGTATCTTATGCAACTGATTTCTTCTTAAACATTGCAGCATTTGCTCCCATGAATGCGGCAGACAATTTCAATCATCATGACTCAGCTCCCAGAAACCAACCTTTGGATGCTCGCAAATATTTCCCTCAAAATTGAAGGGATTGAGTAGTTCTGCTGTTCGCTTGAGGTTTTTCTTTGTTACTTGTCAATCCCTGCTCACAACGGTATAGTTATAGCTGATATAATAAACTGATTTATAATCTTTCAATTTAGTCATCTGGTGCTTACATTTTTTTAGGCAATCAGTCGGATCCTTTTTCAAAATTTGTGTTTCTGTTTTATTGATATGAGTTGGGATTCCGTAGCTTTTTTTGTAAAGGTTATTGGTTATAGAATTATTACAGAAAATTTGTTTTAAAAGCTACAAGAACATCCCACTACATGGGTCGGCTAACATGAAACTAATGTAAAAAAAATTTATTTAGTAGCGGATTTTTTTTTTAAATAATGAAAATAATAATAACTTAATAAAAATTATGATTGCAATCTAAAAAGTAAAATGATAAAAAAGATCCTAATTTTAATGTTATTATATTGATTTGTCATTCATGCAAAAATTAGCTTAAGGGCATCTCCAATCAAATGTTAGTTATCTGTTTGCAACTCCCGCAAGCGTTCACCCGAATATAAAATGGAAATACATTTATGTTTTATCTTTAGTGCGAATAGTGCGACACTAATAATATCATTGCACTATTCTTATGAACATATTTTTGTGGTGTAGAAAAATGAAGGCTAGAAATGGATGTGAGTAGGGGTGTCAATTTCGGGTCACGGGTCGGGTTCGGGTTGAACCCGGAATTGACCCGGGTTCAAACGGGTCGACCCTAATCCGATCCGGTTAGGTAAACGGGTCGGAAATGCCAACCCGGATCCGACCCAGGAAAGCTGGTCGCGGGGCAGGGGCGCGGGGTCGTCGCAGCGGAGCGGTCACAGCGAGGCAGCGGAGCGGTCGCAGCGGGGTGCGGGGTCGTCTCGCGCGGAGCAGTCGCAGCGGGGCGCGGCCACGCGGGGTCGTCGCGCGCGGGTTCGTCGCGCGCAGAGCGTCGCGAGGCTGGTGCGTCGCACGGGGCTGGGTCGCGGGTAGCAGCGGGGTCATGCCGACTAATGCGGGGTCACGCTGTCGGGGGTTAGGCTAAACCGGGTTCGCGGGTCAACCCGGCAACCCGCTGGGTCAACCCGAACCCGACCCGTTTTTCAAACGGATCAATTTCTGGAACTCGAACCCGACCCGTTTTGAAATCGGGTCGGGTCCAACCCGGATTTTTCGGGTCGGGTCCGGGTCGCGTTTTCGTGTTGTGTCAAATATTGACACCCCTAGATGTGAGAATGAATATACATAGAATATTTATGAATATAATTATTATTGTATTTTAAGGTGAAAAATTAATTATTCGGCTAGAGATATCTGTAGATGATGGGAAATGTTTGTAAGCCCCACGCCATCGTTTTGTAAGATAACTAACCCTTTTTTTGTCATTTCTATTTTATGATACAGATTTATATCTAGAATCCGTTAACATGGGATGGGTTTTATTTCTGTAGCGGCTTGAAATAATTGAAAGAGGTTTTCTTTAAAAAATTAGAATGATTCTGATTTGTGAAAGATATTTTTAAATTTTAAAAATTGAAATATCTTTTTAATTAAAAAATCAAATAAAGATATTTTTAAATTTTAAAAATCGAAATGTTTTCTAATAAAAAATTAAATAGGCAACAAAATTTTTTAGGGGTTGTAGTAAACAATGTTTGGGTTAAAAGAACCTGATAATTTCTATTTTTTTTTAATGATCCTATCATATCATATAAAAAGAGGTGCAAATTCAAGGATTTTTTTATGGAGGTAATGCTTGATTTTAGCATACTATAAGAAAGCATCTCACAATGAATTTTTTTTATGAATACTAAGAATTTTTTTTTTTTTTATGAATACTAAGATTTTATTTGGGGCAACTTTTTAATACTTTATAAAATAGTTTTTTAGTATAAAAATTAAAATTTGTATATTAGAAAGCTATTTTAAGAAGAAAAAAAGCCATCTCAAACGAAGCTTAAGATTTTATTTGTGATGCCATTCTTACTATTTATTAAAGTAATTTTTTAGCATAAAAATTTTAATTTTTATATTAAAATTTACTTTAAAAAGAAATAAAAAAGTTGTCCCAAATGAAACATAAATAATGCATTTTTTGAAATATCATGCTTTTGTCTCTGTTTTGACCGACTATCAGAGTTTTATGTAATTTATTTTATTATTTGAGCTTTGTCGATAATGCAACATAATTTTGACATTTGTTGAAGCATCTTTCGTAACAAAAATCTAATTGTCCCTTAAACTGTAGAGTGTAGGAGGAATTTTACTGTAACAAAATGGCTCAAAGAATTTTATTGAATCAGCATTCTAAACTTCTTGGAATATGATTCTTTATGCTCACCTACCAACATTTGGTTAATGCTAAATAAATGATGAATGTAATAAGTATATTTTATTAGACCTGTAGTTTTCGAATGGAAAATGATACAAAGGCTGGCGGAGAACAAAATTAAGATACCAATCAATAGGTAGCTTTCTGCCTCATCCATTTTGTAGCAGACCACTTCTCTCCCTTCAAAACTGGGCATCCTCCATGGAGGCTGTTGTGATCGGATTCCCCATTTAGACCCTGTAAACAAAATGCCTTCTCTTATCAATGGCGCACACACAATAACTTCTATTTTTATTTTTCTTAATTGATCAATCAACACATGTAGAAAAAGGAAGGATAAATTATTCTGTGCGGATTTCGGATTGTCCGGAGGCGAATCACAACACGTCATGTCACCCAGTATCCAGCAAACGGGTGACATTGCGCGCTGTGATTTGCCTTTGAACGGCGTCCGGAATCTGCACGGAATAATTAATCAAAAGGAAGGGCAGCACAAACCATGCTCCAAAATAGTACAGCATCTCCTTTATTTGGCTTTATGCAAATTCCTCTTACCATCTCCCCACCACAACTACATTGTCCATCTCCAGCCTGAGGTTAGAATCAAATCAGGGTAAAGAAACATCAAGGCTTTTTATAGATCAAGTTAATGGAGAAAATGGAAACTGGCCGTTAAATATAGCATTAGAAAGAGCTTTAAAGAGAAAAATACTCTATATGAGCCACACGAGGTAAATCAATCAATCACCAATAGGTTCATAAAGAGTTACATAAGATAGGAGATGGCTCAAGAAGGGAGGAGAAGGCTATCACTGGAACTGGCAGGTAGTTTCTCCGCACAAATGGTACAATTACAGTGCAACCTCAATGAACAACCCAGAAACTTAGGTTGGAATTAGTAATAAAAAAATCAGAAAGAATTTATGTATTTCCTGTTGGCAATGCATGCTTAACCTGGCAGATGATTGAAACAAATACAAATACGCAAGGCCGTCCAGCAACTAATGACGGAGTAATCTTTTTATAAAGTGTTTGATGGGTGATGCTTAGAAAATCACCAAATTAGTTAGTTCAGAATAGCCATTCCCAAAATCAAGAAATATGCTCTCAATCCATTCCAATATTAAATATTTCATTGAGCCATGGAATGATGTGCCGCTGCTGCTCGTTGAGGATGGTTGCATTCATTGATGATGACATAATGCCGTTCACTGACAGTATTCTACTCACTGACATGAACGCATACGGCTTACTAAAGAAGATGGACTTGAATTGTCACAAAAATATACATACTGCTCATTGAAGATGGGACATTGCTCTTTGTTATTAATATATGTTGAACTTGATGGCTGCTTGAAGGTCGACTTGATCAAGCACAACAAAAGTGGCAAGTGAAAGATGTCACATCACGTAAAAGCCGCCCGAAGCGCATCGACCAAAAGTCAAAATTTCCCAAATGATATCCATTCACGAAAGGAGCAGCAACGATGTGTTCAAGATAGTAGAAATAACTTAAATAGACACCTATATTTCCTAGGGTGTTTGCACGTGAAAACAAAAAATAACTATACATGCGAGGTGAAGACACAAATGTTCATTTGTGCGAACAACATAATTTTGCAACAAAAATAAAAAATATATAATAAAATAAAATTATATATATATTATTGTTATTCAAAAGTTAAAACCTCTCATCCCACAGGACCCACACTCTCCCATACTCAAGCGAGATGTCATATGAAAAAATTCCTAAATCTAAACCCCCAGTCGCTCTCACGCTCACTATTTCTCTCTTCTTGCTCGCACACCACGCGCTCCCAGCCCTCCTCTCTTCTTCCTCTGCTCGCACATGCTAGCATTGCTAGCCAAGCCTCAAGACCACCATCAACCTTTAGCCCTAGCTAACTGCCTCCATCCCTCTCCTTCACCTTGCCAAACCTCTATGCCAGCACCTCCAGCTTACCGCCGCACCACATCCGACCGCTACCAGTTCCAGGTTGTTACTACTGTACCCCTCTTGACCTTGCTCTTCATCACGCCCTAGCACTACCACGACCCTGTCGTCTCGCTCTCTCACATGCGAGCCCAGTAACCCAGTGCCGATGCACAAGGCATGCTACACCTACCACTAGTATTGCTAGAGCAGGGATTCGATCATGTCCTATGATTGACATATTAAGCCTTTATTGATAACTTGATTTGGAATTCTATACTTGACCGGAGTAGGGATTCAATCATGTCCATCAACCAATTAGTCCAAACCACAAAATGGACACCTCGTTATCAGAATTTTAAAATTTGATTAAACCAAAACCATCCAAATAAACCGAACTATATTGCAATTCGGTTTGGTTTGGTTCTTCTGTTGATTTGGTCAGTTTGTTTTCACCTATAATTTGATTCGGTCCAATTTGGCTTAACACATTCCTCTATTGATACATCAAAACCAACTAAATGCATACCCTAGCAGTTGAGCATGCTAGCTTGAGGCATGCCAATCAACCATGTAGCAATCTCTATTTAGTCGAATCCTTTAGGTTGTTTGTAAGAAAGTCTTCAGTAGTCCACACCCTACTTAGCGAAATAACGCTAACTAGGCCCTCTAGTAATATATCCGCCTCAAATGAAGCCTGAGTTATGGGATTAGGAAGCCGTAAATATTTCCATGTGTCACAATTATTAAAAACCCGGCCTTCGAGTCAGAATAAGAAAAGGTACTAGAGATTGTCCTTTATGTATATCTTGATCACTGTCTGTCTTAATCAAGATGATTCTAGATATACTTGCTTGTCTTATTTAATTAAACATATTTTTTCTTCAACATACTTATCTTTTTCTAGGATTTATTAGACATTGCACTTGCATTTGTATACCCTAGGGATATTTGGACATTCCAATCTGGCAAAGTAAGCCATAAACGTCATCTCTTATAAATAGACATCTTAGGGAAGGCAACAGACAATTTCTGAAGAATGAAATGAGATCTCAAAAGCATGTGGTTGTACACTCTTCATCCCTTCCCAGTTGAGACTAGTTCTCCTTTCTGCTTCAATCCTCTTATTCTCTCTTCTAGCCAAATCCATCAATTATGCAAGGTAGATCAATGCATGTTAGGAGAAGAAACTACACATTAAGAAGCACAAAGAGCCACATATGAGTGTGCAGTTCGCTTCTTGAACCACTAATTAATAATCTCATTACTTCAGAGAAGGAAAGTATTTCACATAAATTGAGTGATATAGGACAACAAAAGTTATTCTAATATACTTTCACGAGTTGTAATTAATATTTGGAGAAAACGTATTTTCATGATAAGTCAATTTATGTATTAATGAATAAAAAAGTTTTAGAGTCATATTGCTTAAAGAACTAGTGTACTTGCTATGAAAGCATGCTTGGATAAAGGAAGAGTATTGTTAAGGATTTGAAGTAAACTTGAAGTAGTTTCTTCGTGAATATTTGAAGTGGTCTTGAAATTGCTTCTCCACGAAGTATCTTGAATTGAAAATGATATTTGTTCCAAACCAAATAATAGATAAGATGAAATATCATTTTCAATTCATGAACCATTGAAGATGAAAAATCAATATAATGAAGAAGAATAAAAATGCATTTAAATCATGGCTTTATGCATTATCTTAAGACTCCTTATCTCTTAAAATTCTATGCTTTGTATTTTATGTTTGCCCTTATGATTGAAATAAATATAATATTAAGTTGATATGGATTACTTGCTTTGTTAACAATGTGATAGGTGAGACAATATTCTTCTCCTTGTGGAGGACTTAGTAATCCATTATTATAATTATATTTGAAATTCCATTTCTCTCACCATCTTTAAATTATGCAGAACCATATCAAAAGTTACAGATTATACTTGACTTGCCAAATGCCGAGAAAAATTCACAGCACAGTTGGACAAACAACTTCCTTTGACCACCAAAAGTTGAAAAAAACAAGTGATTCAAAGATATTGACAGAAACTGGAAACAAAGGGAAATATCCTTATAAGAATCAGAGTATGCAATATAAGGCATTAACTCACCATAGGAAAGTGCGTTTCACCCCCTTCAACTTCATCGTTTAGATACATAAGCATTGTTGCTACACGTTGCCCACCACGCTTTAAGTTAAACTGCATTCAAATTATATACTCCACATGGACATTTAATAAATTTATGATAACGGAGGAAACTTTAGGAGAACTAAAAGTTATTAAATAACCTACAGTGTCGGAGAAGTAATCATGATGCGGCCTGTACTGTTGAGAGACTTCATACCTGTAACATAGAAAAGGTTCTGCTAATCAAGAACGTAGTTTGGAGAACAGAATATGCTTATCATGTATTAAAAAAAAAAAGGAAAGCAGTTTTGGATCTTTGCCTCAGAACTTGAATAAGCTCTCCATTTTCAGCAGGTATTTGAGAGAAAACAGCAATCCGCCTTTCAATAGCCTGATTTGACAACCAGAAAGAATGTTCAAGTCAAGCTAATGGAAACCATCTTTCCCGTAACATTCATACCAATTATGACTAGGCAAATGGGAAGTCAGAGATAAAGACATAATATATAAAAAATAGATCCCTATGGTTTGCGCATCCTGAAAGCTTTATCTTTTCTGTCTCTAAAGCAACTACAGAAAAAAATGAAATTAGAGCTGAAGGCCGCAGGTATATTCTAATTATAACCGTCGTTTCTGGCACTTGCTTACAAGTCCACAATTTCAATTTAAACCGGCATGTTCCTCTTAGCAGTATGATAGTTGAACTAGATTGCCAGTCACCAAAAGCTAATTGATCCTTTTAGGCTCTTACCATGAAATAGGCTCATGTGAACAAGGAAATGTTGTTTGAAAAATTGGCCTGGATAAGGTTACTAATTTCTAAAGCCCTCTTCCTTGTTTGAAATGAAAGAAAGAATTTGCCAACCTTGTTAGGTGTAAATGACTTGATAATCAAACAAGACCTAACTATATATTTCTAAACTGATTTTCTAGTACACCGCACAGTTTTAAGGAAAGTTGGTGGAGAACCTGTTAAGAAAACCTAGAGCCAACATACTGAATTTTTTCCAGCAATTTTTTTAGTATTGTACAGCCACAGGAACATATGCTCCCATTCAACTAAGTTCACCAAGGACATTATTTATCAGGTATGATGGTTTCTTTGTTTAGCATTGGATCGCAGTAAAATAGCATCATGAGGCATATGTGAATCTTCACGCTCACAAGCATGGATTACTTATTAACACAAACCATCCTCCTATCAGAGAACTGGAAAGCAATGCAGAAGAGGATAAAGCTAGTAAACATAAAACTCAGAGTCTCAGACATCCTATGTTTTAGATTCTATGAATATAGTTAGAGAGTGGTTTTACTAGGGTTATATAATTTTACATTTCATTACGACCTGTACAATTTATGTGGCTGTTGAAGGCAAACAAAATGCTTTAACATTTTCATGCACAAGAAAACGAACAGAGCAATAAAGACAAAACTAGCAAAACTTAAAATGGAAGATAACCTGAATAATGGGAAATTTTCTCTCTTCTGAACTCAAAAACATACCAGAGCTCGTACGTACTTCACTCTTAACTCCCTGAAGATGTAAACAGTGTTAAATAAAGACATTAAGTAATGCATATACCAATAAATGTAGTAGGTTTTAGGAAGGGCATATGTTTCATATACAGATCATTCTCTTGTGTTTCTGTACGACAGTAGAAGAGAAGAAATTGTTCAGCTGATGAGCAGTGATATTAGCTACTGCCAAAACATTATTCAAGCTACAAGCACTAATAAAATTATTATAGTTCTACCAGCTTACAAACAGATTTTTTTTCAATTACCTTAGAACAGAAAGTTATATCTTTACCATAGTTTCACCCAGCGCTACATAGATACCCAAAGGACCATTGGCTTCGCCAAAGAACGCATGCTAAGCTCAATTAAGTTTATGGACAACCTCAATTTCACCTCAGTCAACCCAATCTAATCAATTGGAACCGGGCTTAGATTTGGCTCACTAGCCCAAGCCCAATTGGTCCCATCCAGGCCTAATTAAATGATGAGGGCATCAGCAAGAGATTTCGACATGTGTACCATCGACGGCTACGATCCAAAGTCTTTACTTTTGATGTATTTTATGTTTTTTATTTATTTTGCATTTCAGTTTTCCCAGTTTACCCGTATGGGTAATGAGTTCTTATTGTAGCCCTGAGGGCATTTGAGCATTTCTTCTTTTCTTTATTATTCAGGCCTATATATATAGAGGTCTTGCGCATTGTAAGAGGTTAATGAATGATTAAATGAAAATTTTCATATTTGTCTTCTTCTTGCGTGTGCACTTGAGAGAGAACAAGCCTAGGAGAAGCTCAAAAGAAGTACCCAACAGCCCCTTCGGGTGAGCTCTTGATTTTACCCAAAAACTTCTTCTCTTTCTTCTTTCCCCCACCACCCGAACCCCTTGTCTTCTCCCACCTGTCGACCCACCTCAGCCCCTCTAACCTCAACCCTAACGCCAAACCTCCACCCACCGGCCCAAATCACCCTTCCCCTCCCTACCCGACGCCATCCCTACCCCCTTCCCCATTGTTGCCGGCCCACCCCCATGTTCCCCATCATAATGATGATTTCACTCATCATAATGGATTTCCTAAATTAATTCAAGCAAGAAAGTAAATGGTTGAGAATTATTTGAAATTCAAATTTGAATTTCAAAAACTTTCCATAATTGCAATTTCTAATTTAGGAAAGTTCATAAACCTAAATAATCTCATTTCAATTTAAATTAGATTTGATTTAATGTTCTCCTTCTTAAATTAACTCACTTGTTTTGGAAGTTCTTAATTCCTCCCCAAAATTTCCTCCTCCCCTCTCGTCGGCCCCTCCCTTGCCCATGCTTCCTCTCTATACTTCAAATCCCTAATCCCAATTTGAATTTGAAATTAAATTTCAAATTCAATTCCCTCCCAAATTACTTAAATCTAAAATTAACTTCAGATCTATTCATAATCCCCTCACTCAAACCCTAAACCTAACATAGCCCACAAATCCTCCTCCTCCTTGGCCCCTCCTCTCCCCTTGTTTCTCTTGGATACCCTAATTCTTTCATGAGTTTTAGAGCAAAGAAGAGAAGACAAACTTCCTCCTCCCATCTACCATTAGTGCATGGCCGACCTTGAGGTCGACCACGGATTCTTATACAACGCTCAAAGAGAAATTGACATCTTGCAATCCCCTTTCTTTGATCCAGACTGGGAATACGATGATTCACTGGAAAGCTACGTAAATCGCATACTCTATCATCTCGCCGAGACGATTGATGAACAACGACCAACGACCAACGGAACATTGGCAAATCGTCAGCCGACCATGAACTTCCTCTCCTCCGGCTACTTCTCTGACGAACAATACCTTACGCGTCACTTGTCTTGTGGTGGCATCACTAGGGTTACTTCTACCATTTCTCCGCTAAACCCCAATTTCAAGAGCGAGAGTGAGGGAACTCAGGGTGAACACTTCTCCTTGTTAAACCGTGGATTTTGTTTCATTGCCAATAGTTTTACTTTCTTATTTTATTGTTACTTACAAGTATCCTGTTAATCTCATTTGTAATCGCTTGCTATTACATAAACTTCTAACATAAATTTCTAAGAATCTAACTTGGTGAAACATAAGTTTACGATTAGCAATGTTAAAGTTAAAATTATTATTAAGTTCCAAAACCAATTCTTGTTTACTTACATGTTTCACATCATTAATTAAACCTGGCTACGAACAATTCCCCTTTGGCCCTAATGAGACTGAGCTTAGTCAAGCCCATTTTTGAGCTCGACTTGAGTTCGAGCTCAAGCTTGGTATTTGACAGTTGAGCTCGACTCAAACACCCTCTGACTCGAGCTCGACTCGACTCGTTTGCACCCCTAAGTTCAACGCTCTAAACATGTCGATGCAATCTGTTTCTTGAAAATATTGAGGCATTTGGAACTCATCACGTGTGTCATCATGTCATATGTCATCCTTCTCATCACACTCGTCGAATTCGATTTGAAAGTGTATATGAAGGTCAACAATACCGTAAGACAATACACACTTAGCGAGCATATCTAAGCTCAAATCAACTAATATAACATGGTTTTAATGAAAAAGGATCAAAGAATTATAAGTTAGTTGACTCTCTCCCACCATTTTGATACCCCCCAAAACAATGGCCAAATTTCATATTATGGATGTAACCCCTCAATCATATTATCAATCACGACCCTTCCATCCGAATTCTTTGGGACAATCATGATTGCTCAAGCATGAGATAGTCACATCTTCATTAGTGCAGGAAGTATATGCTCGATGGAATCAAGCACTATATCAACATTGATATAGCATGAGGTGGGCATCTACAAAGATATGAAGCACTGGGTTAGTAAAACAAATGACTCAATGCTTGAAAGGGAAACTTTGACTAAAGCCCTTCCAATCCTTTAACATAGACAAAGTTATCTTTTATCAATAGAATCATTTGGCGACCACAATATAAAAGAAAATATAGGGGTAGATTGCACCCTAAGGCTAGTGTAGAATTTTTATAAAGTATTGATGCCACCTTATTAGTGTCCTTGGCACAAACGTCGATCCTATAGATCTCCAGCGATATTATATTGGTGACACTGATCCTACAATGTCAATTACAAGAAATGACCCCTTTCATAGGCAATGCAATGATAAAATTGAAAATAATTTTCACGAATTCACACAAGTGATGCAAAGAACATGATACAATGATGTGTTGGTAAACCACAATTGAGGTTAAGAAATAGAGCCCTTCAAGGAAAAAATTGAACAAAAATAATGTAAAAACACTATTTTACCTAAAATCCTTAGCCATAGCATAAAACTATCTGGAACGGAGGATGGATACACCACAAAAAAAATGAGACAAATGGGCACAACTACTCAAAAAGATATGAGACCGTAGAGTCTCAACTCATGTCTAAAAAGTGGATAGTTGAAAGACAAGGCCTGGGCTACATCAATAATAATCATTCCTTACTTTGACAACTAGTTCTTCATCATAGGGATCTTCGCAGTGGTCAACACCTTCAAACAAAATGAGCTAGGCACCGCGCTTCTTCAGCAAGAGATTTAGAGTGTTCCAAAGAACTAAGAAAATGAGGGGCAGGATATCATCAATGAGTTAAAAGAGGTCAATATGAACTCAAAGGAAGATCCTCTCTCTGCATTCATCAAAGCTCTAATTCCCAACTACTAAGTCAATATACTAAAGAAGCTCCAAGAACTATATTGAAATGACAAGATTAGCACTTGAAGTGACAATTCACAAACAAGCCAACATCCCAAAGAGGTTCATATTACACAAACCTTGAAAAGAATGAAACCAAAGATTAAAAAAATATGTGATTGCTGAAATGAAGAAACTCATCTGTGGGGAGATGTATCCCACACGAGTTGTTAACAATCCCTGTTAGAAAGGAATGATGAGAACTATGCATGCATAGAATTTTGGAATCTAAATAAGTCAAACCTAAAGGAAGATTCCTGTCCTGTTGGATCTTTATGATCGACAATATGTCAACAACACATGACATATTTTTATTCAATAGACGAGTCATCCAAGAAAACAATAAATCAAGATGGTGCCAGAACATGATAAGACACCACCTTCTAAACTCAATCAACCTTTAATATTATAAGGTAATGCCATTTGACCTCAAAAAAATCAAAGTCACCTACTAACGAACTATGAACCACATATTTAATGACCTCACGCATAAACAAGTAGAGTGTTATATTGATGATCTTGTGGCCAAAATGTCTCTTCTAAGTACCACATCAAAGAACATGTCGTGCATTCAAGGTTTCCTCAAAGAAATTACTAAGCTTCGTGATGTACCATTTAGAGATCAAAATTAGCCCCTCGAAAAGATAATCATAGAGATGTTGTGTCAAAGAAATCTAAAGCCTTATGGTCACTCCAAGGCAAAGTAGCCTACATCAGATGATTCATATTTAACCTATCAGCTAGGTGTTAATCTTTTTCAAATCTGATAAAAAAGGATGCCATGATCAAGAAGAGCTTGGAATGTGTAGAAAATTTGGCAACATGCAGTGACATGATGTTGCATTCATAAAAAGTATTGTATTAGGACTATATTAACATAACAAAAGAATGAGATCCATAAAAAATGAATGCCAAATGTTCATCTTTTCTTAATTTTACATAATTTTAGTTTAGTGAAGATAAAAGAGTTAAAAAACATCTTTAATAAAAAAAAACCTAAGCTTTGCATAATAATTTATTATGGCCAACTTTTGGACGGACTAACACCATGACGGAACAACACCATTATATAGGGAGAAATGCTTGCTTTAAACAGTAAAACAGTAGAAACTAACATGGAGTTCTAGAAAAATGACAGAATGGATGCAGTTACCTTCCCTGTTTTGGCATCTACGACAGTAGAAGTTTGAAGGCGAGGTCTTGAAAGTGCTTTCAAATACTCACATTCCTGCATGGATCCTAAATACTTTAGGCTTCTGCAATACCAACATTATCATATGGAATAGTAAAAAAAATGTATAGTGACCATTTAGACTTAGTGTTGTCACAATAAAAAAATTCAGAACTAAGTAGACCCTAAACTAATGCAAAACGCATGCTTAAATTCTGAAACAAATTCCTATAATGGATAGCCTTTTAGATATTGAGAAACAATTTTTTCTGATTGTATCCCCATCGACCAGATGCAAATAAGCAGTTCACAAAAGTCCATCCAGATCATCAGCATTGATGACACTAATGATAATGACGTTGCTATCAAGTGCCGACGCTGCTTGCAAGACAAATCAAGTCATCCTTTCCATAAAATGGCTCTCATTGATACAAACTAATTCTATAGCTGACGCTGATTCCTTGATCTACATGATGGCAAAAAACATTTGGATTTCTTTTAATTTTCTTCGTTTTGCTTTCATCTAAAAACAACCTACTTTATTCAACAGATGTTTATGCTGAGTTAGAATATTGTTAATTTTTGTTAGTTACACAATTTTATTGGATTCTACAAAATGTTCATATTTTGTAATTTATGATGTTTTTGAAGAAAAATGCTACAGTTGCATTGGGTGTAAATTTGTAATCGGGCTAGCTTAGGCCAGATTCAAGTCATATTATCATTTATTTTTAATAACATCTGAAATATAACCCCTAACCCACTCAAAATCATTCTCAAGTTTGTTTGAAATATAAAAATTTCAAATCAATGCATCTCAATGCAGAAGTTTCAGTTATTTCTAATGATATTTGAAATTTGCAAATTCAAAAAATTTCCAGATTGAGTTTAGCATGGTTAATGTGAATCCAACTCATTGCCTGCTCTGCTCTAGTGTACATGTTACTAATAATACTTGTACAAAAAGTATGATCGATACAATCCCCGTAAAATGGTATGGTATCATAATTAAAGAAGTAGCTGTGAATTAGTTTAAGCTGTTGCAATTACATAAAAGCTAAAAGCTAGCACAGCTGATTTTAAGATCAGATAACAATGATAGCAGAGAGGCCACCTTAAACTTGCAGGGTGTGGACATTACAATTTCCTGCATGGAGAAATATGCTAATTGTTGTGTATGGTCGATCAAAAATCATGCTAAATATGCTTTTAGTTTAGCATACAGAAAAAGCCATGAACCATAAGATGCTCAGATCCACAGGAACCAATTTTGTACTTTGTGTTTTGTAAGAATTTAAAATTTGACCATGAGGAAGTATTCACTTCTAAATGAAATGTTCAAAGAAAAAATTAACTTGACTCGGACTTCTTTTTATAAACTACCCATAATTTAATTTTACCATGAAAAAGGACAATAATTGCATAAACTGTAAATAAGGGAAAAAATTTGTCTTACTTTGCAAGCAACCAATTTTGTCATACACGTCAGAGTTTTTGAAAGTCAGCATAAATGTTTGTGTTTCTTGAAACCTTGATGTAAATTTTCTTATGGAACCCTAGTATACGCATTGTGTATGCTATACTAGTAATACTAGGGCTGCCTAAAAAACTGCAGTAGTAATGCTAATGTTTTAAGATACCCAATCATGTTGCCAGAGTAATAGGGCAAACTATTGTCCTTGTTTGCATAGTAATATAACTTTTATCCTTGCCCATAAAAAGACAAAATTATATGGAGTTTTATACAAATAACTCTATTCTATTTGATCTTAAAGGAGAGTAAAGATCTTGATATGAAGGCAATTCAATCATATAAATTCAAGAAAAGTGAAAGCAATAAGCAAGTTCAAATACCTCTCAAATCAATGCTAGATGCTTTCCCAAATAAGTTCAACCAAATAAGATAAAAGGAATAGAGATCACATAAAGATGGAGACATACCACAAACAAGTGAAGAATATCTATTTTTATGAAAAGTAGATCACTTAGTACTTACAAAAATGTGTGTCATTGTAATTCAAGAGCTCTGATAGCTAAAAATTGTGTATTTGTAAAGAAGAAAGTTATAGCAAGTACAATTTATACCTCAGTGCTTAAGAAATTATGAAAAAGAATTATCCGTGGTGACCAGCTCATTACTTCCGGCTTGACCTAAACTAGAAAAAAATAATAGAGTAAGACAAAATTGTTAAACTTTAACAAATATAAATTAGAAAACATTATTAGAAATTATCTCCTTTTGATTAAATAACAGTAGAAAAATAAGCACATGTTTTTCACCGAGTTTAACCTAACAAAAGTGAAATTTGGAAATATCTTCTCATCCAATGGGTCGAGAAAAAACCACACCAATCAAAGAGGATGAGCTTTTTAAATACAATTAGCAAACAGGCTCTCTACATCGAGTTTAAGGGGCATTTGAATAGGGACTTAAAACTCTTGATATTATGATCCCCAATCAGTCGTTTGATCAAATTGGATACCCCGCTCATATTCTTGGCCCCAGCTGGGCCATCCATTTATGTTGTATAGGCCAGTATCATTTTAGGCCAACAATACAGGTCAACCAATAGAAATTCACAGCATTAGGGGCTACGACCTAGCTAGAGGAAAGCATCCCAAACTACTCCATCAGATTACCAGAAAGGCATGCAACAAACAAATTAAAAAGCCAAAAAGAAAATGACAAGAAATAAAAGAACAAAAAGAAAGAAAACCGGGAAAGAGTACATTCAATGAAAGAAAATGACAATAAATAAAAGAATAAATAGTCAAGCATGCCTCAGAAACACTAGTACAAAACATGACAATTATCCACTATTTACCTATCAGCACAATATACTGTTGTAGCTATCTTGGAGATTACAGGTTATGCATGGTGCAACCTTAACTCGTACGACTATCTATTTAGATTTTTTTAAAACTTAATTTATATTTTTTGCATGTTGCTTTGTTGTTGAGAAGATGCCATAAATTTATCCATAATCATACACCATATAACACCATTTTTAGGGCATGGCATAATTATAAATAAATTGATAGATAATCTCCATTTCTCCACTATTAAAACTCCCTGCATTCATTTTGTCCATCGTTTCTTGTCTAAAAAGTAAAATGAGCATCGTTATATGTAAGGAATGAAAAAACTCTTGACTATTCCACAAGTAGAATCAAACTATATGTACAACAAATAGCATAAAAATACGTAACTTTCAGTCAAAATGAAAATGCAATCCTTTACTAAGGAGCAAAGTGTGATGGCGTACTATCATTATTTCGTTTCCATATCATATATAATTTGTCTAATAGTACTAGCTCTTCAGAACTAGAACCCCCCAATTTTCCTACTTGATTCAGCAGTCTTATAAGAATAAATTTTTGTAGTAGAAAAATAAGCTAGTCAATTAGACAAAGAAGACAGTAAATAGAGTTTGATCAACTTAAATTTGAAACCAGAGAAATTTTAATCCAGTAGGTCTATTCATAATAGTAAAATACTAGATTGTGCTTTGAAAGAAGAGGCAGCGGACATAAGAGATTCACAATATGAAACGTAATAAACAACATTTAGATGAAAATTTTGAAATATACAAATCCAAGTCGAAGAGTTGCTGCCTCTTTGTCATTCTCCCAATGAGAAACACCTGCAGGAAAAAATGAAGTGAAAACCTGAAAGAATCATCATTTGTTAACAAAGCTTTCAATCAGTGGTGTTAAAGCTGATCTAACTTCAACAAACAAATGCCTCGAATAAAAAATACGTCTTAAATTTCATAATTGCTTATCACAAGAGAGACTTTTTCATATTTATTGTGATGCTGAAGCAACATGACAATGAGCAAAAAATAAAAAAATAAAAGAGAAAGTGAAACTTAATTTCCCTCAGATTATTCAAAATAGGAGATGCCGAAAATCCTACAGAATTCAAGATCCTCAAATTTTCACAATTCAAAATAAATTAGCTTCTATTGACTCAAAACGTTTAATGCTTGGCTCCACCCAACCATTCCTACCCACCAGGCATTCATAAGGTCAAATCATAAGTCTATTCAAGAGAAAAACTTTGCAACAATATGATCAAACATGGAAATCTATATTATAAGAGGTGGAGCTAATGACTATGTATCTCAATGCTAAATAATATATATTACATCAATCTGATGGTAATTGAGGGTAGGCTGGGAGTGATGGTTAAATTACCTATACTATAATTTACATGTGTCAGGTTCAATTCACAAAAATAGCCTATATGCAAATACAAGGATAAGGATGTGTACATCAACCAGTCCCCACACCATACATTAGCTGGAGCTCCATGCACCAGGTATGCCCTTTTCTAAATCTAATGGTAACCAGTGCATTGCGTCAATTTCCATGAAAGAAACCATATAGTTGTGCGTTTTTTTTTTATATATTAACTTTATTAGAAACAATTATATCTATTTATTAATTTTTTTGTTGATGATAATGAATTAAATTAATTATTCGAAACAGCAATAACTTCCAAAGTACTTAAAGGAAAATATCTGATATAGATTAAAAACAATATAAAATCCTTCAAATAAGAACTTCTTACTAAGTTATTACTGATGCATTAAAAACTGAATTCCACGACATGTAGATATGCACTACAAATGAACATAACATTTACATGAATGATACAGATATTGAGATAGGCTGAATAGCATGGAAAATGGAACAAGAATACTGTTGTATAGAACGCACATACTCTAATTACATAAATATATCCATTTCATTAGAGTTTAGTATCTACCCTTATTTTTTGTTCACATCATATTAGTTTATCATGCAGGGTAAAACCCATGTAACAGGCCGATAATAAATCCAGCAAAGAAAATACTACATTTTCACATTTATGAAATCTAAACTCATACACACTAATTTACAATCAGAAATGGAAAATTGAAATAATTATACTAGTTATATGATACATGTTCAAATTTTCCAGAAATTAAAAAAAAACTGAGAAGAACTAGCTCTAAATAAAAAAATGACATAACCAGAATTGGGAGGAAATGAGTTCATACCAGAAGGAACCTCCAATCTGTGGATAAATTCCAGCTGAAATAAAGAACCTGCAAGTAACAGATATCAACTCCTCAGGCCAAGTTTTTAATATTTTGACAAAGATATGAATAATAAAGGGTATATCAAAGTAAAATGAAGCAGAAAACTGAATCTTTATATACCCCAAAGCAATGCATTCTTTGGAACAAAAAGGACTTGCTGAATTAGAAAATAGGTCAACTAAACATATAACGCTGTTATTTTAGGTAAATATGGCAAGTATTTAAAATAACACAAACCAGCACAAAGATATGTTGGCGACACAGCTAGACACCATTAACATCATGCTGACACATCCGCGGATCAATAGAGATTGCAAAACGCAATGACATATCAAGAAGAGGAAGTGTGGTTATGATCTGCAAGCTCAGGTTACTAACAGCTAGTCAAATCAAAACCGAAAGCAATGAGACTATTACAGTTCAAAATGGTGGTCCTTTCCAGATTTTGGGATATATTCATATATATATATATATATACTTATATGTATATACATGTATATATATACATATATATATATATATATAAAAAGGGAATCATCTGAAAAAAGGAATTTCATGGAAGGTGCCCTCTGATAACAGATAGCTCCAGGTCTACTAAGATCATTTTTCTTAATTCTCAAAGTGTTGTATGCATGCTATCTAGATATAAAACTAGCAACTTACAGTATACAACATAAAAGGAAAATAGTAAAGACAAAGTATTCATTTTACTATTATAGGTAAACCTATTAATCAACAAGGTGTTTCAGGCTGATTTTCAAATGATGTGAAGCAACAAAAAGACCAAGGCAAATTACTTTTTGATTCACATGTCTATCTTCTCTTAAAAGAATTGAAGAGGCATCTATTGAGGGCACAGCAGATTATGCAGAAACCAACAGATGGGCACAGGAAGGATATTCAAATTGAAGCAGAGGATAAGGTGTTCCCAAAGCTTAGACCTTACAAATAGAGGACGATTGCTAACAGGAGAAACGATAAGCTAACTTCAAGATATTTTGGGCCACTTAAGGTATTAGAGAGGATTGGAGCGGTGGCATACCGGCTGAAATTACCAGCAACAGCAACCATACATCCCGTTTTCCTTGTATCACAACTGAAGAGGGCAATTAGGGATCATGCAGCGAGTTCTGAGCTACCAGGAACATTGGCAGAGGACTTGGAGGTGGTGTTGGAGCCCTTAGAGTTGATGGGGGTTTGCAGGGAGATGAGGGAACTAAGGAAGTTCTGATCAAATGGAAGAGCCTATCGGACTCGATGCCCATGAGAGCCTTATGAGAGGGTGAAGCATCAATTTCCCTCCTTTCACCTTGAGGATAAGGTGATTCTTTGGGAGAGGGTATTGTTAGACCGGTCCATCATCCTCTCAAATTGAAGATCGATTGTATCTTGGTATTTTCCTTTTGTTATCTTGATTGTTACAATAGAAACTATTGTTTTCTGATTTTCCATTGGATTTGTGGAAATTTCTCGTTGTTTTCACCAAAATAATTAGTTTATAATTGAGATCTTCAAGTATTTCCTAACAGAGTGTTGTTGCACTGTGCTCTAAGTTTCGCTGATAATTTAAAGGGAGCGCTGAGACATTGGGTCTCTAGGAGTTGCGGCGCTAGCTTTAAGTATTTTATAAATATTAAAATCTACTCAAATTTTCAAACGTACAAACCATTTCCACCCTTACGTAGTCAGCCAGAGAAAGGAGAAGAATTTTTAGAGAAAGAAAGTTTGTATCGGGTGATTTGATCCATTGGGGCAGTTTGACAAATTGTCCGGGTCGAGATAGGTTATATTTTGTCTATCTCGATTTTTAATAATTTGAAGTTTTCTGAATTTTTCTGATGTTTTGTTTGGAATTTTGATGTAAAATTAGGTATAACAGTATATTTGGAAAACTTTCACTGCGTAACTTTTAGTATGTTGTAGTTGACAATATTTTGAATCTTCTGATAATTTCTTTATATATTTTCACAGGATAATTTTGAAAATACACCGTTTGAATGATCTGAAAAAATAATCTGACGCTTATAAATAGCGTTGTAGTATGATAAAAGTTCTAAAATTTAGCTATGAACAATGTGTGGTAATTTGATGAATTTCTGAAAAACAATAATTTTTACATATGGCTTTTCCTCAAATTTCTAATTGTTTGACTGTTAGAATGACACTCTGTGATATCTTGTGATGACTCTGACATTGTGTACTATCTTTGAAAATAAACTTATATGTGTTTATAACATTATATTTTTAAAATGTATGATTCTGGATGAATTCTAATAAGTAGGTGAAGTTCTGATGTGTTATCTTATGGGAGTCATAATGGCCTAAAGTTTTTTAATACCTGATGCGCTAAACATTAGCAGTTATAAAGGCCTATTTTTTGAGATGCTAATATGGGGAGTTATAAGGGCCTGAATTCTGATACTTGTTATGAGGTATAAGAGTCTAAACTCTTAAATATGTTTGGAGGTATAAGCGTCTGTAGAAAATTCTGTTTGTTCTAAAATATGAATATGAAGTGCTGACAGTTCTATTTCTTTACTATTATGTATCACTATAGTTCTTCCATTTAATTTAGTATTAAAGATATTGTTTACTTCTCTATAGATATGTATGTATCATGAACAATCTGATTGGACCTTTGTACAAATGAATTAACTTTACCTTAATATTTCTGCTTGATTATTAGAAACTCGGTAAGTTGAATGTAGCTTGTTGAGTTGTGATTGTTCATGCTTGTTTTCTGTATTTGTTTCGAGTCAGGATAAAGGAAAAGGGCTGGCTGACTAGGGGAAGTTCCCAATTTTGAGATCTATGTCTACTAGGTATGTGTGGTTAGATTTTTGACATTCATGGCTTTTCTATTATGTTCTGTGATGTCGGTGTCATTTACGGTTTGTATAAAAATTATTTGATTGTAAACAGTTCTGAGATGAATGAAAAAGCTTTTGATGATGAGTATTCGTATGTTTTAATTTAAGTTTAGTGGCTCTGTAGTCTGTAAATCATTTGAAATTTCTGAAATTCTCTCCAATTTGATCCTGGAGATTTAGTCCTGTCACGATCCAACATGGTATGACTTGTTTTGTCAATGAGTTATATCGGATCGGGTTATGACATTTTGTAACCATGTTGTTATTGTGCTATGTTATTTGGTTCAAAATAACATCACTATGCTCAAAATGTACAAATTGCTATACATGTCATTTTACGATGCATGTAAAGCATATGCTCTCCATCACACATTTCCCGCACAACCTAAGAATCCCATATTGTGATATGCTAGGCTTTTGCAAAACAAAATAGCTGAAAAGCATCACCAAAAGAAGCTTTGCCTTTTAAGTACGGAAGTCATAATATTCCATCTACTATGAGTCACATTGTTTCACGTTTCTATCCTCATCCTCTCAGTCTCATTTGGTTACAGCCTAGCACTCCAGGAAGCAATGATTGAGCTCTAACCACTTTAAAGAATAAAAAATGAAGAACAACAAGCGAAATCTCTTGGATTATCAAGCGGTAGCATTAGCTTAAGGGAACCATAAATAAAAACTTCCATCATAATCATACAGAAATGCATCACTGCCCGTGCCACTCTACATACTCAAGTCCATCCCCTGATATCTCCTAACCACTCCACCCAACATAGTATTTACCAAGCAAGCATTCATGATTACAACATCCATCCCGAACATACTTTATCGATGGAAGATCTCTGGCAGCAAAATAAGCGATCGATTTCAACACAAACAAGGCAGATTCGAAGAAAATAATTAGTAACATAGAACATCATAGCAATTGAGAGTATAAAGCAAGATTAGATGGCATTTCCTCTCTTCCCTCAACAAACCCCATGATCTAATATTGCAAATAGAATAAAGAAATCAAGACAAGATGAAAAATCTAACCGATGATCATCCCTATGGTTACCAGAGTAAGCAACCCCAGGATGAACTTGCTCCGACCCATCCTCGGCTCTCTTCCTTCCGTCTATTTTTCCCACAGGAACCCCTTCTCCAGATTTGGCGAGGATGAAAGTAAAGAGATGGAAATTCAACGGAGATATAGAATGGAGAGGCGCTCGCTGATGGTACGTGAAACGGCAACCAAAATTACCTTTGAAGGACTTTAACGGTGTGGAAAAACCTCTTTGCGTTCATCAAGGGTTTGGCGTTATATAATGCGGAATTTATTTAATGGGGAATTGGAGGTTACATAAACATTCTGGACTGACATGCGCAACATTCGAAATTTAACGATTATTTTTATTTACAATTTTTTGAAGAGTACTAAAATTTTAACTTATATCTTAGTGATTCATTAAATCCTAAAGATTTAATATTGGCAAGTGTAAATAAGTTTAATATTTAAAATTTTTCGTTTCTCAAATAGTTAAATTTAGGTGATATATGTGTACTTTTTTAATATTTTTTAGCATGAACTCATTCATTAATTTGAAATGAAAAATAATAATTTAATTTAATAGAAATTAATTTTCCAATTAAATTAATTTGACAAATAAAATTAACTATATTATGATAATTGCTTTGAATAGATTTATGCAAATTATAAGAGCATAAGCGTTTATTTGACATCTTAGCTCGAAAGTAAAAGCATAATTTTTTTTTTTCAACCGAATAACCTCATAAAAGGGAAAATAGTATGGCCAAGCACAGCATAAAAATTAATTATGTTGGATGATGATAGAGTTTATCATCTTATCATTGAACAAAAATCTAGCACACATACATATAGATGAGTTGGCATCAACTCTCAAGAGAATATATTTAATGTGAAATTTTAAAGTAAGGAAAATTAATAGGACTTAGGCTTCGTTTGGGACGGCTTTTTTACTGCTTTCTAAAACGGAGTTTTAATACAAAAATAAAAATAAAAAAGCCGTCCCAAACGGAACCTTAGTCAAGTTAGAAATATTTTCATTATTGCAAATTAATGATTTGTTACAAATGGTGCCCTTTCATGTAGCTAAATAAGACAATAACATAATGTAATAGGTATGAGTTGTGAAACATATCTCATGTGATAGCAGTTTGAAGAGTTTTGAGATGTTTGAGTTATCAACATACTATAGTTGACAACCAATTTAGTTGTTCTTTTTATAATATGGGAGATCGAGAGGCTACTATAATGGACCTCAGATGTCAAAGGCTAATGAACATTAATGTTAGTGAGCATCAAGCAACGAATAATGAGGAACATCAAAAGTCAGGCAATAATCAATGATCGGCTCACAATCTCCTAATCAAAGGGGGGATCAAGCATTTAAAAAGATAGACGTCGTTGGATGGTACGTGTTAGACATTTATGGTCAATGGGTGATAAAAGAATGTTTGAAGTCATAGTTAGTGGTCAACATGAACGCTTTCTTGATAGCGGAGGTAACATGTGTTAAGGAAGAAAAATATCATGCATCATTAGTTTATTGGCATCAAACATCTATGAGAGTCAGCCAATAGGGAATGCTGGAAATCAAACAAAGATTAATTCTCTTTATATGATAAGAGATAACATAACTAGAAAGCCATATTTCTGATGTCAATCACTAACATATATTATATGTTAATTATCGGCAGGCGTCAAGCGATGGTCAACTAAAAATGTCAACAGTTAGGTTATAGTCAACAATCAGCTTTATTATTCTTATGATATAAGGGAGGACTGATAAATTAATAAGACATGCATCAAATATTAGCAAGTGATAGAAATTATATACTAATTAGCACTGAGCAAAAAAATATTAGAAGCTAGCAACAATTGATTGTCTTCTTGTCCATTCTCTTAATAAGAAGAATAAACAAGTAAGTATCATACACTAGTAGCTGAAAGGCGTCGAATGTTAGTATTTGATAGGTGACGTGCTTTGTCACAACTCAGAATTTATTGTGAAAGATTTTCTTTTCTATTCATTTTCTACTCTTTATTATCTTATCAATTATATTATTCATTTATCATCCATATCAATTTCTCCATAGCTGAATAATTGCATTAAAGACAAAAAAATAGAAAACATAATTCACTTTACTATAACCCATAATTACATCATACTGCTAGAGTACTTCAAAATAATATATAGAATAGTCACACTAGCTACACAAATACATAAATCAAAAGCTAAAATAAAAATTACACTTGCATCACTCACAACCTCATGCTAGGTGCTACCTACCTGAAATCATTTAAACTATTTAATGAGCATGAAAGCCCATTAAGTAATCAAAATCTTATAACTGAAATCAATGTAATATAAAAAATAATAACATGTTATAAATCATATGAAGAAAACTATGAATCAATATATGATATATATACTTATTACCTATATCAATCAATCATTCTATCTTGATCATATAATTAGTTTCATTCAGTCATATCATTCAATTATTTTTGTCAGTCTATTAGTTATACAATATTGTCAGTATCTGTAGTCAGCAACAATAAGATTATATATATATATATATATATATATATATATATATATATATATATATATATATATATATATATATATAAGTGGTCGAGCACTGCAGCGCAGTATGTCAAATCCAGAATTATTATAGAACAGGCTCAAGCACTGCAACGGCATTTTCTGGCGTTGTTGTGCTCTTAAACTAGCACTGTAGCACTCACAAGTATAACATCAAATATGTACAGTTCAAACAAAAATTCAAAAATTCATATTTTAAAATACTTTTTTATTTTTGGACTGTTACATGTCGGACAAAATGAGCATGGGCTAATGGTTTGCTTCGTTGCTCTCCTCATAATAAGGTAGTTCAAACAACAACAAATGAATACATTAGACATCGATTATCAATATACTTCAAACATCATTTTTGAGTAAGTGTTGAACAACTTTCGACAGGAAACATATGAAAATGTTAGACTACTATCAAATACGAGTTTATCATTCTCTTTGTAAGATGAGAGTTCAATTGATTGATCATTATGGCTTGCTTAAAAGTCGATAACTATAGAGCATTAATTAGATGTTTGTTAGTGTCAAATGACAAAAGTTAGGAGTCAAAATTATTGTGTATCAAACTATTTATGGTGGTTGAGAGGTGGAGATTAATCTCTTATGATTGTACAAAGATCCAATATATACAAAGAAAAAAGAGGATCATAAAAGATGCTAGAATTTTTTATTTGTAAAATGAAAAAAAAAAAAAAAAAAAAACATGAGACATGGCCCAATTAAAATAAATTGGCCAATTTTTATCACCGGTAATAAATAATGATCCTCCTTATAATTAGAGAATGTTTTGATATAATATCATAGACATTAACTATGGTGAGCATTAAGAGCCTTTGAGTGCCATTGATCTTCCAAGTGTCAACCTCAAAGAGAAAGATGTACTTATGACTAGTGCTAGAAGAATTCACGAGAGAATTAGCTCGAAAGGAATTTTCCAGAGTGGTGATGATTAAAGGAGCATGCCATGAATAAAGTGTAGATGATCATCATGGACATTATAAATTTCATGGATAGCAATTAAAGAGGATACAAATCCATACTCTTTAAATTTAGATAAAATCTATCCCCACAAATTCTCCCTATAAGAAATGACAATAGTTTGAGTTGAAGATTGCAGAGGCCTTTAAATGAATAATTAAGGTTACATTTCACCCCCTATAATGCTCATTAGACCCTTCAATGTAATTTTTTTTTATTTAAATATTCACCATCTTATATAAAATTTTAATTTGCAATTAATTTTATACTCTTCTTATTATAATTGATGCCATCTCTATTTTTTTAACTGCTCATCTATTTTTAATTAGAAAAATACTGGGCACAAAATTTTATTTTTTAAGCAGATGGACTATTGGATTTACAATTCTATTTGAAAAAATTTAACAAACAACAATTTAAAAGAAAGATTATTGTTGCATGTCGAAACATTCATGGTTATAGAGATATTTAAAGTTTGATATTTTAGTTTTGTACGGAGATTCATCACACACATTGATAAAGAAATGGGTGCAAGAGTCATAAGACACTTTGATTTTTTTTAAGTAAAATTTTTTGAAAAGGGGGAAAAAATTATGGGACCTTGTCCAATTGAAATAATTTCACTAGTGTTTATCATTGATTAGAAATGATGCCCTTCCTCGAGGAAAGGAGTTGGCACATTGCAGTCGCTCTGTTGTCCACCGACTATAGTCCCTCAATCGCCCACCGATTATAATCCATCCGACCACCTTCGCCCGACTACAATAATTCCATTTACCGTCGTCGCCCGATTACGATGCTTCTGACCTCCATCACCCACCAACTATGATCCCTCCGATCACCATCATCCAACTACGGTCCTTCCAACTTCCATCAACTACGATTCTTTTGACCATCATAATCCAACTACAGCCCTACCAGCAAAAAAATAGCAAAAAAACTCACCTGAGAATAGCCCTTGCAACATTAGTTTCTTCCAACCCCAAGCATATTTAGTTTGTTATATAATTAACTACATTGAGCCAACACCTTCCCCTGAAAAAGTGCATCTTTATAATCAACTACATCATTAGTGAATTCATTCAAAATGGACGAGGCCCTGAGATCTTTCCTCTTTTTAGAAATTTCTAAGTATAAACTCAATTCTCTTCTGAATGATGCAGTACGCTCTTATCTGTGTGCTTGAATTTTGTATAAAATTAGAACATTAAATTTTCTCTCTAACATCACAAATTTTCTTAAACGCAATAATAACATATGAACTATCATGAACACAAACTAAATGTTCTGATATTAGAAACGGTTTGTTACAACTTTCTAGCACCATCAGTTTTCAAACCACCACAATTTCATTATAGCACTATTTTCTTTTTAAAAATTTCTATAATAAAAATATGTTTATTAAAATCAAAATAATTAAGAATTCATTTAAGACAATTTTATTACTACTTTATGAAGTTGAAAATATAACTTCTTAAATTTATTGAACAAAATAATTTTTTAATACAATTTTTTTTCAAAATCATAAAAAAATAGCTAACTAAAAATTATAATTATGATATGAAAAAAATAAAAAAATATATCCAAAAAAAAAGCCTAAATTATTTTTCAAATAATAACTTTCCAACCAAGTTCACAAAACACTCATAACTCATTCATCCAAACATACCGATCTAACTAACAATAATGAAACCGAATAAAACAGATTTGGGCATTAATTCCAATTGCGCCGGCCGTTGCCCAAATAAATGATATTTCAAATAATAATTGCTATGCTGTCAAGGAGGCAACAGTTCAGTTAAGCCAGACTTTCATTACACGACAGTCTATTGGGCAAGGCATTGCGTAATGGCCACTTTCAATAACAACATCATACAGAGAGGGAGAGAGAGAGAGAGAGAGCTTCCATAAGTGCTAATCAGCATATTTTCTCAGGAAAGATGAACAGATATATAGCTTAAGCTCCATATTTTAAATACAAAATCCATGAACTTTGGATGGTCAAGAGGAAAGAAGGAAGCAGGCAAAAGAACAAGCCGAATGATGCCATCGTTCAACACCAAGCTTTAGCTTAGCGAATGCAGTTGAGGCCGGCCATACATCCCCACAACAAATTCCTCAGCACCCTCTGCTGCAACAAACAGAATCAAAGTGAAATTTTATAAAGAGATTCCCATCATTGCAAAAAATGTGAGAGAGAGAGAGAGAGAGACCCTCTTGTCGGGCTTTTGATAGAGGAGCTCAGGGGGAATCTTGTACAGGTCCTCGTCGACTGCCATGGGAGCTCTACGAGTCCTCGGCATGGTCGCTGTGGAATCGCCCACAGTCCCCTGTTTCTTCTGGGACTGTTTCTTCTGTTGCTGCTGCTCCTTCGAGAAAGGTTTCTCCACTCCAACTCCATGGCCTTTCCTCACCTGAAACAATTTATAAAAAAAAAAAAAAACACTCTTCATCAAATGAACTAAAAACCAAACAAAATCCCACAAACACAATAAGAGAGCGCCAAAGACTGCACCTTTCGGCGACAATGGCTGCAGTAGGGGTGAGCAGATTTGTCAGGCATGGCCACTTGCAGTTTGAAGAGATCTTCGTCGCCGAAGAAACTGGGTCGAATCAAACCCGGCTGGCTCGCCGAATCAAAGCAGTGCGATAGGGACATCTCGTCGAAGTATTCCCAGTTTCCAAACGGCGGGATTTTCCAACTTTTATTCTTCTCCTGCAAGCAAATTACTAGTTTGAGATTAGATTTCTTCTACCCCACTCCAGACCAAAACATGGGGGAAAAAAATATAAAAAACCAATCTTTTTCACCTCCATTTCTCTTCTACAGGACGCGGTAAGTGAAGCAGGAAACTACTACATACGACAACAGAAGGCGACGAAGACGAACAGGAATGAATTGGAGAAGCTACTGAGAAATACTGAAATAGAGACAAAGACTGTTTTAAATAAGCAGCCGGGCATGGCAGTGCTCAACCTACGTTTAAGAGGCATGGCATCCCTATTTACAGGTGTCTTCTGACGGCGACGGATGGAACTATTACGCCGTTCTTCTCCACTTGCCCTGCTCGTATGACTTGCTCTGCGCTTATCCCAAGGAACAGAATGGCGGTAGGCTCTCCCTCAATCTCGGTCCCCTGGCTCCTCGGCTAAGAAGCTCAGCAAAAAAGGAGCTAAAGAAAAAGCCAAAAAAATTTGTATCAAAAGATAAAAAGAACAAAAAACCTCGTAAATCATAAAGGTAAAAACGGCTAATGAATTAGCAAAAACAAATAAGGAAAGAGACTCTGAATAAGGATTAATTATATGTTATTCGAAGGCGAATTAGAGCACGTCACCTCATCTCTTTGTTATTTATCATGACAGTGTACCGCTATGCACCAAGTGATGTGGCGAGCTCTGATTTACCTCCGGATACAGAACTACGTTCAATGTAACAAATAATTTCTGATAAAATTTAAAGGTCTTTTGGTCCTCCATTTAATATTACAAAATTTTAATCTTGCTTCAAGTATTTGATATGGGCTCATTTAGGCTTTGATTAGACAACTTTAGTATCGTTGGGTTCATCATATCAATTATTTGACTATAAGTTTGAAGAAATCAAAGATCAAATAATCATGAGTTTAATTTTAGAAGTTTTTTAATTTAGATGTCCATTGAGATTCATATTGGATCAAGTCATGTGCAAAGTCCGCAACCTTGCTCATCTATTCAACGATTCCTCGTGATTTTTATCTGGCACTCAAAATATTAATAAATTCATAAATATCTATAAATACACATGCTATGCCCATAGTTATGAGAGTATCATTCTAACATCGCCCACTAATAATAATTTGGGGTTCTAGAATATCTATATATTTTTTATTCGATATCTACTTTAAAAAAAAATCTTACCCATTGATTTGATAAATATATTTGAAAGAATTACAAGCCTTGAAGAAAGATAGAAGTAAATCTAAAAAGACTTGATTATAAAGCATTAGAAATGATCTTTTCATCTCATTTAAATGAGAATTTGATTCTACGAAAAAAAAAAAATCATCTAATCGATCCCACATAGTCGGATAAGGACCTTTTTATTGTTAATGTATTACAAGAATTGAGTTTTATGTTCCTTATTTGTCAATTTAATAATTATTTATTTATTTTTTTGAATTATAAGCTAAACATCCTGAGTCATAACATTGAAAAAAAAAATTTTATTTGACTTTTTTTTTTTACTTAGGTTTCATTTGGGACGAGTTTCTTATTGCTCCTTAAAACTGCTTTCTAATATAAAATTTTATATTATAAAATTACTTTAAAAAACAGTAAAAAAACCGTCCCAAATAAAGCTTTAGTCAACTTTTGCCGTCGAGCCCAGGAACAATTATTAGGTCCGGTGACCGGACGTAGCTCTACGTTCGTCACCACTGAGATCGCGCCACGTGCTCTTACTCTTTATCGCACGGCCCGACAACTTGACCCGGACCGGAACCCGGGAATGCTAAGTTCGCGTATTGCTAGGTATTACTCGGTATTTTCTTGGTATTGCTAGGTATTGCTTGACAATAACTAGAAAAACTCGGTATTACTCAGTATTGATCGGTATTGGTCTTCACATAATGATATTTCTCGTTATTGCCGAGCAAAATCGACAAATACCTAGCAATACCGAGCAATACCTAGCAATACCGGATTGTCATGGATTTAAACAACGCACGTGCGACATACCCACTATTCACCGGGTCGGATCCGCGATTTTGTGCCTGCTACGTGACGTGATCTTAATGCCAGTCGAACGTAGCTCTATCGTCCATTCACCTGACCAAATAAAAGTTCCTGAGCCTAGGGCTCAATGACTATTAAGCTTTGACTCCCTCGCTGCCCTTTTTCCGGGTAAATGAATATCGCATTTAAAGCATTCTGGTTAATGGAATAGAGCTTCGCAGGCTAGGCGCATGCATAGCAGTAGAATCTCAACTCCAACTTTTTTTAACGATTGAGCATTTGAACCCTCTCTGTATTAATGGAGGCCACCGTCCCCTTCATTTGCATATCTTCGATCTCCTTCTCTCTCTCTTCTGTCTTTTAAGTTTTGATAGTCGAGCCTGCAGAAAATATTTAAGGACTTGTCAGCCATGGAAGCATAGCGTATTAATAAGGCTTGGAGAATGTGCTTCATTATGCATTCATGATTATATCATTAGCAATGGATGGGAGTTTTGTAATCATTATGGACTGATGATCGTAATTACATTCAAGGAAAATAATATTTTGCCAACCGATAGTTCTAAGAAAAATTATGTGTTAGCAGCTGATATTTGTTTACATTATTATAAAGTTGTATTGATATTTATGATGCTAATATGTATTGGTTTGTTTATATTTTTCATGTTTTTTTTTTTAAATTTTGGCATATATAATTTTAATAAGTATTTTTATTATATCAATTTTAAATAATAAATATGATAAATATGTGTAGTAATAAAAGGAGACTAAGATATAGTTTGGAACTACTTTCTTACTCCTTAAATAAGACTTCTAGCAAAAAAACTTAATTTTTTTTACTAAAACTTTTTTAAAAAGCATAAAAATCTGTCACAAATGAAATTTAAATGATCAGCTTGAAGATGAGCTATAATAACCATAAAAACTAATGTAATAGCTTAGCTAAGTGCACAGTTTAATTTGTTCTAATACCTTTTATATAGATGAGCAACAATTACTATTTTTCCTACCTTGCAAAATTTATTATTGGGCAAAGTAGTGATCATAAACATTGAGGATACTTAGATTGATTAGTGTCTTCTACTAGAAAATGTAGTCAATTCATAGCTAAAAATATTTTTTCAATAAAAGATGTAAGGGAAATCGCTTACACCACAGGAAAATATCGTCCATTATCAAAAATATCGGCAAATTTTTCCTGCCGGAAATATTTTCATGCAACTTACCGGCGACTGGAGCGGTGGCCAACGTAGAACATATGACGAAATTTATCAGCGGTTGGACCACCATAAATTACGGGCGGTCAAACCCCGTTAAATTCCGGCGCAAAAACCGCTGATTAACCGACTATTTAACCGCAGGTTATTACCGGTGGCCAATCTACCTGCTTAACTAACACAAATTTTACCAGTATTAGATTATTTTCGTGTAGTGTTAGTAATATTTATTCTTAGTCTTCACAAAACTAAGGTTTTAAAATTATCAATAAACGTAATAATTTTATAAATTATGATTAATAATATACATAGATTATTTAGATTATATACCTAATTTCTTTTTTTAAAAAAAAAATATGCACATAAAACAATTAATTAGGACAAGCTGTTGGGATAATCATCGTAGATATAAGTGCTTGGCTTATCAATAGACCTATATGATGCATAACACATACGAGCTTTAGCAAATCAACATATAGTTATAGCTAAAGCTCATAAATAAGCTTAGATAATAATGAAGAAAATGCGTAGATTTCTGCATTAACACATTTATATCATGAGTTGCCCTCATTAATTCTTTCTTAAGAAGTGAGATTGTAAGTGCTATGTTTAAATTATAACAAATTATTTGTAGTCTTAGGCTTTATTTGAATGACTTTCTTTCAGCTTTTTAATACAAAATTTTAATTTTTGTATTATAAAGTCATTTTAAGAAGCAATAAGAGAGACGTCCCAAGCAAGAAGTGTTAGTTTGGGACGCCTTTTTTATTGCTTCTTAAATCATCTTCTTAGTATAAAAATTAAAATTTTTATACTAAAAAATTTCTTTAAGAAGCATAAAAAACAGTTCCAAACAAAATCATAGTGTCCTCTCCCTTAGAATCTAAGGGAACAAACATTTAAATCAATGTTAATTAGGACTCCAATCAACAGTTTTATTGAAAACTAACTCAGATTAATTAATTCTAAGAATTCAAGCTTTATACTATTTCATAGAGAATCTTACAATTTTTTTAAAATATTTTAGAACATTTATCCTTTATTGAACAGAACTTGAGAGCAACAGGTCAAAACTCTGTGAAATTGACATTTTTATTAAGCGCGTCATCATGTGAGGTCATTGTAGAGGGAAGCTCACTGGTCAAAATTCAAAAAGTAAGAGATACCATGCATCTTTTTCTGCTATGAAAGAAGAACTCGTGAACCTGTTGCAAAGGTTTCACGTTGCAATACAAATCCATTACAGACGGAAAAATAACACAAAAGACCCACGAAAAAAAGCAAAATTGTGTAATTCCATGGCTCTTCTTCAAGCTGATCAGCGAACGCAGCCGATTCCCATACATCCCGAAAAAAAAGTCCTCAGAACCTTCGTCTGCAACAACAGACAGATAGTCACACACTGAATATTGATAAGAGATTTCCACCATGGAAAAGAGAGAGAGAGAAAAGATACCCTCTTGGGCTTTGGATAGAGGAGCTCAGGGGGGATCTTGTACAAATCTTCGTCCACCGCCATGGGAGATATACGCCTCCTTGGCGCTGCCGCCGTGGTGTTAGAGACCTTCGCCTGTTTCCTCTGTTCCTGCGCCTTCTTGCTGTGCTTCTCCTCTCCAGCTCCACTCACTTTCCTCACCTGAAGCCAGCCAAAAAAAAATAAAGGTTAACTAAATGAACTCAATTCGAAAACAATCTCAAGAAGGCTGGACGAGAGCACCAAAGGCCTGACCTTTCGGCAGCAATGGTCGTCGTAAGGATAAGCATATTTCAAAGGCATGGCCACAGGTACTTTGAAGAGATCATCCTCGCAAAAGAAACACGGTGGAAACAAAGCAGACTGGCTTACGTAATCGAAGTAGTGGGTGATTGGTATATCGTCGTAGTATTCCCAGTTCCCAAAAGCCGGAATTTGCCTTTTCATCATCTCCTGCAATCAAAATTGTTCAAATAAGGCGTCCTATCCAAACAGAGCAATGGCAAAATTAAAAAAAAAAAAACACAAAAATTAAATCTTGGTGCGGGAAGCTTTCTTATCACCTCCATTTCTTTCCTGTAAGACGGTACAGGCAAAGAAAGAGCAGAAGTGTAGATATATAGGAAGCGGAAGAGAAGAATGTGAAGGCGAATACAGAAGTGGAGAGGTGGTGGTGGTTAGAAAAAGAGAGGATAATTAGAGATATTATAACTGCGGTCTGCTCGCTTTTAAGAGGCCTTTGCAATGCTGTGCTCGCTTTTAGCAGGCAAGGGTGTTATTAGCTTTGATGAATAAGTAACTATTCCACTGCTTCTTCTTCTCTTGCTTTAGCAGTTATGCTTATCCCGACGAGAGATAAGGTTCTCTCTCTTACAGCATTCATTTAATTTTCGATTCCCATTTGTTATCTATCACGTGGAAAGGGGCGATGTGGTCGCAACGAAGCTCTGTTGCAGCCTCTGAGAATGTTTTAAAAACAGGATCGTGGTCAAGGCGTGGATCAGGGGTAGATATTCATTAATCAAAATTAAAAATTTTGTCTTGTTTTGAATGGTTCGATAATAAATTAATTTGTTCTTGAAGTTTTAAGGACGTTAGAAAAAAAAAATTCTATTAGAGGGGTCGCTCAGCAAAATCCAAGTTGGATGATTGAAGTAGAGGAATGCATCGGGCTTGTTGTGTGATAGAAAAGTATCTCTCAAACTTAAGAAAAAATTTTATAAGATGATAGTGAGGTCTGCAATGCTTCATGATGTTGAATGTTGGCCATTAAAAGAGAAACATAATACTAAGTAAAGTGTGGCAGAGATGAGGATGCTCTGGTGGATAAGTGGTTTTACCCTTAGAGATAGGATACGAAATGAGCATATACGTGAAAAGGTTGGAGTAGCTACAGTAGAAGATAAGATTAGAGAGAGTTGCCTTAGATGATTTGGTCACATAAAACGGCGGCCTTCCAATGACCCGATTAGGAGAATAGAGGCGTTAGATTTGACTTATGTTAAGAAAAATAGAGGCAACCCTAAAAAGACTTGGTTAGAAAATATTAGGAATGATTTTTCTTTATTAGATTTAAATGAGAATTTGACCTTCAATAAAACACAATGGAGAAAAATGATTCATGTAGCTGACCCTACGTAGTGGGATAAAGACTTGATGTTGTTGTTGTTGTTGTTGTTGTAGGGGTCGCTCATTAAAATTCAGAAAGATTTGCTTTTTATTTTTTGCACTCTCATTATATTATAAGAAGGGTTTTTCAAATAACACCACTTTAACATAATTTTATAATATCAAAATAGTCATTATACTAAAATATTATTTTTGTTTCTCAAACTCTTTATAGATGAATAAAAAATAGTCTCAATATAGAGAAATTATTCTGTGCGGATACCGGTCGCAAAATGCCGTCAGGAGACCAACTAGCATGCGCTACGTCAGCAGTACCAAGCCGCTGTATCAAGCTGTATCGAGAAGTACCGAGCAAGAGGTGGTGGCGTAGCGCATTCTGATTGGTCTCAGGACGGCATTCGGCGTCCACATAATATAATTTTTCCTCAATATGAGACTATTTTGATTCATTTTTGAATACTTCAAAAACTAAAATGATACTTTAATCTAATTGGGTACCATTTTAACCCTTCATAAATAATCAAAAAATCATTTTGATCCTTCATAAACAATCAAAACCCATTTTGATTATTTTCTTTTTTCCTCAAATGACCATTATAGTCATATTGAGCAACAAATATTGAAATTTTAAATTTTGATTAGGCTGAATGCCATTATTCGATCTTCTCCTACATTTTTAATAAAAATAAATAATCTTACATTATTCCACTGTTCTTCGGCATTAAATGATGAACGGCTTGCAATTCTGTTTTTTCAAAAATGAATCGAAAGATTGGTATGGAGGGCAGGACTTTTATTGGACGAGATCTACGTCGAGCATGCCGTAGAATATCCACTTTTTGCCGTTGGCTTGAACTTTGAACCCCTTGCATTAATGAAGGCCACCAGCTTCTTCACCAGTTTGTCTGTTCCTCTCTCTCTCTCCATCTTTCTTTCTTCTGCCTTCTTGTCTATCAGGTTTCGATTGTCGAGCTTGCTGATGGTCAAAAGCTCGTACATGGAAGCTGAGCAAAGGGCGGATCATTAGCGTTTGATGACTTCAATTTTATAATTAGTTAGTTAGAGTTGAGATTAGAGATGGCAGTCAACATGTCCGCCCTCTTAAGCTTGATTATCGGTTGAGTCGACTCATATACAAAAAAATGCTTTATTGGGACAAATTTAAGCCATTTTTTTAGCGATGTTATTAATGAATTCACTCACCTATGCAATATGTATAGCTCGTGATATTGTAGTTAGAAGTCTAAACTCTCTTTCTTTTAATAAGCTAATATGAGCGGCATATAAGCAAAAATTAACTATCTAAATTATTGCCTGCCAATAGGGTTGCAAGCGAGCCAAACGTTCGACGAACTACTCATTGTTCGGTTCGATTAAAGCTCGTTTGTGATCGTTTAATTAACTAAACAAACAAACTTGAACAATATTTTAAATACTCGATTCTTAAATAAACAAACTTAAACACTAATGCGTTCGGCACATTTATGTTCGCGAACAACATCATTTGAAGTTCGTGAACAAGCTCGACATTAAGCTCGATAAAAGCTCGATTCGTGTTCGATTTTGAACTCGTGAATAAGCTCGATAAAAATAATTAATATTTGACTATAGAATTAATAACTATAAATAATCATTGCCTTTGTTACATAGACTATCGCTTTTATTATAAATCTGTTTGTTCATAGATATGTTCATGAACGTGTTTGTTTGATAGTTAAAAAAATTTCGTTAAATATGTTCGCGAACAAGCTCGATAAACACTAAATGAACGAACATGAACTGAACATGAACCAAACATGAACACTCATTAATTTAAATGAACTAAACATGAACATAAACAATAAAGCTCGAACAAACATGAGGGTATATTTGGCTCATTGGCCTTAAGTTTTTTTTTTTTTTAATGAGGGTATATTTAAAAGTTTTTTTTTTGTTGAAATGTTTCATAAATATAGAGAAAATTTAGGACAAATTTGTAGTGATCCATATTGAGTCCTTTGATCATAGAGCTTTCATCAATCATTTGTGCCTTAATGATGTTAGAATTAAGTGATATTAAGCTTGTTAGATTTGTCTCGTCGAGCCACTCGATTCAACTATAAATATGTCATTTTTGAAAATCATTTGGTTACTAAATTAATGCTTTTAAGCTTCCACATATGCTTCAGCTCCTTGATTAAAACCCATTTTGATTGGATATGATCGATTTTGGTGTCATCAGATTCGTCTTTTTGAAATGTTCAGTTTGACTATGAATTTGCTAAGATCAGTGTTTGGATGGTTGCAAATTGAATTTTGAAGATTTTTAATTCAAACACGCTTCAAGATTCGTGACATATCAATGATTGTTGGTGATGTATTACAAATTATATTTTTTAAATTAAAATTGTACAAAGCTCATCTAATTAGTCTGTTGGTTAGAAGTTTTATTTATGTGATGATGTGTGTGGGTTTGTCTTAATTGGCCTAAAAGTCCCAAAAAATTATATATAGAATAATCACTCTAATTTAATAATTAAACATTATAAATTAATTAAATATTTCATAATTTAAGAGTTCCATGTCAACTATATATAATCCTTATTTTTAAAAAATGTTTATTTATTTGAAACAACTTTTTTATTGATCACAACATAATTTATGTTTATCTACTTATTTTTTGTTAATTTCAAAAAATTTGTGTTAAGAATTTATTTAATTACAGTTGCTTTATCTTTCTCAAAAATAATTGTACAATTAACTTTATTTTTATTTTATAATAATTTTATGAAATAATAATCATTATTTTCATATTATCGATTTTAAAACTTATTTTTAATTAATAAATTAATTAAGATAGATTTTATCCTTCTCAAATAAGATATAAATGATATTTAATGCCCAATAAAATCAAGAGAGATAAGACAAATTTTAATCTTAGATAGATGTGGGCAAATATAATGCCTATTTTTAAATAGGATTAGAACTTTTCCATATATAGAAATATGTTGATTTAACCGCATACCCTTTTTTAGACCATGGTAAATTCCCAGTAAAAGCTTTTGAATAGGTTCCTCTATAGATTTCTACGGCTACTTATTCACAATTATTCTGCAATTATAACGTTCGTTATCTTCTCCGTTAGCTTTACGAATGGTGCCGTCAGTAGTGGCGGTGGATGCTTCGTGTGAACGGATTTATTATAGACCAGCAGAAGCTTTTCTTTGTACGGCCAATTCATATCATGGATGGGTCATATGGCCTTTCATATTATTTTCTGTCACATATTTATTGTTATTCAATGAGAAAACGCAGATCGTGCATCGGTTTTATTAAAGAATATTAATAACGAATTTAATTTATATTCAACACTAAATTAAAAAAAATGAAAAATATTTATCTCATCAGGGAAAGGAGGTGAAGGGCCGACCGAATTCAGAGAGTAATATAACTTTGGATCAGTTATGTTCCCTATTCAATGAAAAGATTATTAGATGCAATGTAATTTATATTTAGATTGTTAGTATATAATGTGTGTAAATATTATATATAACATATGGATCAGTGGTATCAAGCCGCAGTACCGAACAAGAGATGATATGATGCATTCTAGTTGGTCTTCTGACGACATTCGGCGTTCGCACAGAATAATTAATCAACGTGTTTGAACACAACTCTACATCATACTCCACATGTAATGATTTATAGGTCAATAAGCCAAATTTATATTGATTCAATTTTTTTCTAGTGCATTTACCACACAATGGTCAGCTCCGAATGGATTTGACCTGATTGATCTAATAACTTTGTTGAGAGTTAAATTGATCAACTGATTTCAAGAAAAAAAAAACTATCACTTCACAAGAGGTCATATATAAGAATAAGGAGAAATAAATCAATCAGCAAATACTTGTACGAGCAATAAATCACCATCATAATATTTTCATGATATTTTGAGAGAGAGAATACTCAAACTCTGCAGCCTTATACCAATTACGAAGTTCTAAATGAACTAACAAGGATATGGTATTCATGGCTAAATATTACCAAGACTACCATCTAATAATTTTGTTGTTGAGATTGGTCTCTTCTTGTCTCACTAGCATCTTTTAGGCTTTTCGCTCGTTGAATACTAATCTAGACATATAAATAATGTGAGTTGGTACAATTCAGTAAAAAATGATTAAAATATCAAACCTAATAGGACAAAATGATTAGCTAATTTATCAGTTAGAGAAGCTAGATCGACTCTTGACAAATATGTGATCAATACTTTTTTCAGGTAAAACATGAAGCTTTTAACCATGTAATGCAAGCAACATTATTTTGTCAAAAGCTCATTTAATATTACTTGTAGCATCATCAAATTTCATGCCACTTTCCAATATATCCATTCAGTTATAATTCATAACATCTTCATGGCTTTTTTTTTTTTTTTTGTCACTATATGCCACATATATGACTGTAAATATCAGTTAATACTTGATATTCGAAAATCTTAGTCACATAAGACATTTTAAACAAATATTGTAAGTTCTAAACCTTTACCAACCTAATATATAATCTTTTATTCTACACATATATTACTTGATATATAAAAATCAAATTGGGTTAAGGATGTTTGAGTTTATTTTTATAAGATACTTAAGTATTAAGGTTCAAGATCATTATACTCTCTCTCACTTAGAAATTTTAGCATCAAATTTTATATACGTGTATTTGAAGAGGTAGAGGGCTTATTCTTTATCTTACTTTCATGTCCAATGGCCATGTGGCTTCTCATTCTAATTTATCTCAGCATTGAATCATGACCACAAGGATCTTCTTATCGCAAAATTATTTATCTTGAAGCAAAATATCTATTTGAGTTTTAATTCATAGCTAAAGAAGAACAACGCTTAAATATCTTTGATATTATATTAAACAAGAAGAAATATGCAATGCATTATATACTCTATCGAGCACACAAAATCAATGAATAGGTAAAATATCCTACTAGATATTATACATATGTTAAAAGTTCTAATTTTGACATAGCTCTCATTTTATAATATAATTTAAATATTTTATTTTATTTTATGGGTTAACTTTAAGGAAGATATATTCTCCTACCTCAAACACGATTTCTTTATGGGTTACTTCTTTATTTATAAATCTTATGCTACTATTAGTCACTTCTAAAACATCTTAATTTTTTTAGTTGTCTCATCCGTTATCAGAGGCGTTAAAAGTGCTCGCTTTCCTCAAATTATTTTAATATGATACATCGTAAAAAAATTATATTGATCAAGCACAAATCTCAAGGCAAAAGCTAGTTGGAAACTTCAAAAATTAAATCAGTCACATTACTCTTTATGTCCTTGATAACTAATGGCATATGAAGGAGAAGGTGAATTGGTTGTGCTATGAGCATTTTAAACTTCTTTTATATTCACTAATTCACTAATTTCATACACAATCTAACTCTAATAAAAACTAGCAATAATATCCTTTGGAAAGAAGATAAAATCATCAACAATTAAATGATTACACAATCATTCCTATCTATTGCTTCGATTGTCATCATTACATCATATGACAATGTAAATAATAATAATTATATATATATATATATTCATATATTTTAATAATTCCTAAAAATCTAAGACTTAAAAATTATATCTCAATCTTCACAAATTTTTCGGCTCACAACAATATGATATATCAATATCAGAAGAATGGGAAAGGTTACTTAAAATATAAAGATCAAATCTTTTATGATTTTGTCAAAAGCTGCTTTCAACAAAAATGCCATTTAAGAACATTTCAAAAAGAGACTAAAAAAAGAGCAATGATCCACATATGGCAGGATTATATAACTCTTAAAATCATTACGTGCAGCAGCAGAACCCGTCCAAATATCTAAGCCCAAGACTCGGTGCCTCTCGGTATCAAGCTCATTTTGATTGATATCCGAATGTAAAATTATGTTTGATATCCACACAGAATAATCTCTCATGGATCGAAGCCTCAATCATCAGTTTTTGAATCCCTTTATTCAAACATACCCCTTCAATTAAGCTTACAAAAGAATTTCAGCATAAAGTTCCCATTTTATTACACCTAAAAATCACACTTTCATCACAGAAAAACTATTTTGCACAAAATTCGCGAAGTTTCCATTATTAATAGCATCATCACGAGGTCATAGTTGATGGAAACACCAGTCAAAATTTAACTTCCACCGAGAGTTAAAGCGACACATTAAGCAAGACGTGAGATTCAGAGTGCAACTTCTCCAATGAAAGAAAGATGAACTCATAACTTAAGCTCAGCATCTCAATACCAAATACACGACAGACGATGAAAGGCAAAAAGAAAGTAGGAAAAATGAGCAAGCTGCAATGATTCCATGGTTCTTCTTCAAGCTCAGTTGATGCAGTTGAGACCCATACATCCCGATAACAACTTCCTCAGGAGCTTCTTCTGCAGCAAGAAAAAAGGAATCACAGTGAACTTAGATAAAGGAATTTCTGCAATTGAAAACTTCCAACTAAACAGCTTACGATAGAGAAGATACCCTTTTTGGTTTTTGATAGAGAAGCTCGGGGGGAATCTTATATAAATCCTCGTCTACTGCCATGGGAGCTTTACGCCTCCTTGGCGTGCCCGCAATGGCGTCGAAGCCCCTCCCCTGTTTCATCAGTTGCTTCTCTACTCCAACTCCATTCCCCTGCCTCACCTGAAATCAACAAGAAAAGAAACCCATCAAAATCCCAAAAAGTGTACAAGAGAGCGCAAAAGTTCGAACCTTTCGGCGACAATGGCCGCCATAAGGATAACCATGCTTCATAGGCATTGCCACAGGCACTTTGAAGAGATCTTCCTCACCGAAGAAGCTTGTTCCCGCATGGCTTACGGAGTCGAAGTAGCGAGTAATAGGCATCTCGTCGCAGTTCTCCCAGTTCCGAAAAGCAGGGACTTTCCACCTCTTCATCTCCTGCAACCAATCATGTTCAAATGAGACCCCTCATCCCCAGAACAGAGCACAGACAAAATTAAATCAGGTATAGTAAAAAAATGGCAATTTTGGAGCAAAAAGCTCTTTCTCACCTCCATTTTTCTTTCAAAGGGAACGGCACAAGCGAAGTGAAAGACCACTATCTATATAAGGAGGAAGAGAGAGAGAGGAGGGGGAAGAAGAAGACAATAGCGGAGAGGTAGTGGTGGTTAGAAAAAAACAGAAGAGAATTAGAGAAAAAACTGGTTGGTCGTAGGTGGCTTCTTTAATCACGGAGCCAGGCCTGTCGTCCTCTGCTAGCTTTTAAGAGGCAAGGCTGGACTAGTAATGGCGAAGGAGAAACCCATTCCCTGTTTCTTCCCCTCTCCCTCTATGCTTATCCCGAGGAGCAGAAGCGGCGGCAGGCTTGACCTTTGCAACATTGGGCGCCGCTCCGCTCCGTTTGCATTGGCAGATCACGTGAAGAGGAGCGGCTGAACCTAGATTTTAAATAATGCTTTACCAATTAACTAACATGGTAATGCGAAAGGAGTGGACAATAAAAAAATATCAAAATGGCTTTATCAACAATACAAAAAACACTCAGCAGATCTGTTTGTTGCAGAGTTTAGATTATCGACTAAGATATTTTGTTTTCAAATTTTATATATGTATGAATATGTCTTAATTGAACTAAATGCTCTAAAAAATACAATGATTAATCAGAAAATACTACTAAAGCAATTTGTAATTCAAAATTTATTATTTTTTTAAAAATCATGTAGCTTAGTTCTTCCTTCATAAGCTCAGAGCTCTCTAAGTCCCTCCGTTCGAAGGCAAACAGTGGCCGACGACGATAGGTGACCGATGATACTCTTCCAGTAATCATTGTTGAAGCAGCCGGTGATGAGATCAGCTTCCCTTAAGAATGAAGATGGCACTGCCCGATTCCGACGTGCCGCCTTGTGCTCAGCTACTCTCCACCTTGTCATGCTCGCCTCTGTCCTCATTACCAACCTCTTCACCCTATACACCTTCACATATGCACCAAAATCCTCTGTCATTTTCCACAGAGTTAAGAATCTCTCAATAATCTTCGAGCACGTGACCGCAAAAGTAAAAATTACTTGAGCCCTCTATAAGAATTTGTTGACTGCGTCATTAATCGCACGCAACTTTATACAGCCAAAGTTACTCTAAGAAAATGGCAATTCATTTATATTTAAATATATATTTAACAATTTTTCCGCAAAATTTTATAGCTGCCTTAATCAGCTTCTAATTAAAAAAATAATTTGTAGTATGATTTTCTTATAAAAATAATAGCAGGATAAATTAAAATTATTTATTTTTTAATTTCATCTTTTTGTTTGTCTCTTCCCATATTTCTATGATGATTTCTTTCATCAACATGAATAATTACATTTTTTTTAATTTACCCACAAAAATAATGAGATTTTTAAATTGAGTTGAAAGATGACTTTTGAGAATTAGTCAATGATGATCAGTATCCTTTCAGTAAATAGTATTCATTTGTCAGTTTTCGATAATTTCGGCTTCAATGATTTGACAGTCATGTTCTCCTCATTATGTCATTTTCTTTCTTCTGTATTTTGCAGCGAGGTTTTTTTTTTTTTTTTTTTTTTTTATTTTTTTTTTTAATTTATATTTAAGGCATAAGCCCATATCATTAAAGAAGAACAATTAGTTACATGTGTAAAAGAACATCAAAAAAGATCACGGGCGATAAAAAAATACACCCCTTAAAAACTCAAAATTATAGAGATCAACGTCAAAATTACACATGTCAAAAAACAAGAAATATCCAAAAGTAGATAAGAATTTGAATTAGTTGGGCTCATGAAAAAGGATTGCAAATGTCAAGGTAAGTCGTTCTCCCGGTTGCGGGAACTGCCATCAAGAAAATTCAGGTTGCAAGAGATCACCATCCATGGAGATAGCATATGCAATCAAACATCATTGCCCCAAGAATCCATCTGAAAACCCAACCAAATCGCAAAAAAACTCCAAAGCAGCAAGCCCACAAGAAGCAGAAAAACCGCAGGTTACCAAAAACAGGGCAATAATCCAAAGCCAGCATAGACATCTCACAGCAGATCCAACAAGAGAAAACCATCTTTCCATTTGCAGCGAGGTTTTTCGTTATTACTTGATTTTTTTTCCTTATGATTTTATTTTTTTTATTTTGATAAATTTTGGGGTAAAACACGTATATTAATGAAAAAAGAGTAGCAAAATGAACCAAAAAACACCTTTAAACTTAAATACTGGTATAAAGATCAAAACGAAATAAGAAAAGAAGAAAAAAAGAACCTCAAAAAAGAGGGCAAAAATGGTCAACAACCGGACTCAGGCATAATTGGAAGTTGGAACCAACAATCTCGGGCAAGTGAGTATCCAGCATCACGAAGAGAACGTCATAGAGCTCGTATGAGTTGAAGCACACAAGAGAAAAAAGCTCTCCTCTGGTTGCCAGTAGTACAAACCCCAAAGCAGAAATAATCGAAGCAAACCAATAATAAAACCGAAGTTAGTAACGGGCCATCCAAAAGGCAAATTATTGCATATGGTCATCGGACGAGGAAAATAGGTTCGGACATCCAATAAAAATTTGCCACGTCACCTGTGAGAAGAAACCTGCACAGAAAGGTTAAAGAAGAAGAAGGAAGAAGATGAACAGTAATATGATATTGAAAAGCTTGTTTCAGTTATCCTTCCGATGGGCTTATATAAGCCAATGAGGAATCATTACAGGTCGTTATGCTCAGTATAGTGGAGCAGACAGTAGTTCTGAGCAAATAACAGAGAAGTGGCTTTTGAACTTTAGCCATGTGTATTTTGGGTTTCATCATTAGCTTTACATGCCCCCGCAAATTGAGCATCTAGGGAGCTGATGCTTAATTTGTTGCGCAGAGTGATGAACCGAGTAACCGGAAGAGACTTGGTGAGAATGTCAGCGAGCTGTTCGTCGGAGGAAATATGGGATACAGTAACTGTTTGTTTTTGAATATGATCCCGGATGAAGTGATGATCTATTTCAATGTGCTTCATCCGAGCATGGAAGACGGGATTGTGAGCAAGAGCTAGCGCCGATAGATTATCACAAAGAATCTGTGTAGGCGAAGTGAGACGAATTTGAAAGTCAGATAGGAGGCGTCGTAGCCAAATCACGTCGGATAGAGCTGAAGACAGGGCTCTATATTCAGTCTCGGTGGAGGACTTAGCCACGGTAGTTTGTTTCTTCACACTCCAGGAAACAAGGTTGGAGCCAAGGAAAGTACAAAAACCAGAGATGGACTTCCTGTCGGTTGTGTTAGCTGCCCAGTCTGCATCGCAGTAAGTTGTGAGTTCTAGTGGACCGGAAGTAATGGGAAGCCCAAGTTGTTGAGTACCCTTGATGTATCGGATTAGGCGTTTGAGCTTCAGGAAATCAGTGTAAGTAGGATTGTGCATTGATTGGCAAATTACATTAGCCGCAAATGACAGATCAGGTCTAGTAATAGTAAGATAATGCAAGGAACCGGCTAGTTGCCTGTATAATTTGGGATCAGCAAAAGGTTGCAGATTGTGAGCTGCAGAAGAGCCAGAGAAAGTAATTGGAGTGCTAGCAGATTTGCAGTCTTGAAATCCCGAGGCTAGAAGAATGTCCCGTGCATAGTGAGATTGATGTAGAAAGGCTCCAGTCTTAGTATAAGAAATCTGTATCCCGAGGAAGAGATTTGCTTGACCCATTTGTCTGAGAGCAAAGGTATCACGTAAACCTTGAAGAAGAGTATGGATAGTGGCCGTATGATTGCCAGTCAGCAAGAGGTCATCAACATAAATGATAATGTATAGCTGTGTTGTGCCATGATTGTAAACCATCATAGATGGATCAGCACGACTGAAGCAGAACCCGAAGTGAACCAGATAACCGGTAAGTTTGTGAAACCACTGGCGTGGTGCCTGTTTAAGACCATAAATGGCCTTGTTGAGTTTGCAAACGTGATGGGGTCGAGTTGGATCAATGAACCCTGGTGGTTGCAGCATGTAAACTTCTTCCTTGAGGTCCCCATGAAGAAAGGCGTTGTTCACATCAAACTGAAGTAGTGGCCAGTGGCGTTGAATAGCTATGATAAGTAGGATGCGAATTGTAGGCATTTTGGCAACAGGACTAAATGTGTCTCGGTAATTGACACCATATTGCTGAGTGTAGCCTTGTGCTACAAGCCTGGCTTTATACCGATCAAGAGTGCCATCGGGTTTGGTTTTGGTCTTACAGATCCACCGACAACCAAGAATGGGAGCGTTGGGGGGAGGTGGAGTAAGAGACCACGTGTTTTGTTTGTAAAGAGCTTCTAATTCCAGCGACATTGCAGCTCTCCAATGTGGAGAAGTAGATGCAGCCTTGTAGGTAGACGGGGTGGAGGAGATATCTTCAACTGCAAGAAGATCATAAATTTGCTTGGGTTTGGAATGACCCGTTTTGGATCTGGTCTCCATATGGTGGGAGTTGATAGGTTGGAAAGGAGGGTCGGTGAGTGTGAGGAGGAGAAGGAGTTTCAGAAATGCTGGGGAGAGAAGAATCTGGAATTGGTAATTTGTTGGGAGGTGAGGGAGGTAATGTAGGAGAAGTGGATAGGTTTGATGTGGGGATGAGAAGGGATGGAGGAAGATACGTAGTGGTAGTGTCATTAGATGAGTTTGAGGAAGAGTCAGGAGAGAAGAATTGATGTTCATGAAATTTGACATGCCGGGATATGTAGAGTTTGTTGGTAGGTTGATGAAAACATCGATAGCCTTTGTGAGAAGGAGAATAGCCCAGGAAAATACACGAAAGAGAGCGCGGAGCGAGTTTGTGAGGGGAATAGGGTTGAAGCCAGGGGAAGCAGATACAACCGAAGGATTTTAAATGATCATAACTAGGAGACCGACCATGAAGAAGAGTGAAGGGAATTTTAGAGTTAAGTGCTGAAGTGGGTAGTCTGTTAATGATGTAATTGGACGTTTGAAGAGCTTCGGCCCAAAAGCGAAAAGGAAGATTAGCAGCGTGTAGAAGCGTTCGAGTTGTTTCAATAAGATGCCTGTGTTTACGCTCAGAGATGCCATTTTGCTGTGGGGTATGAGGGCAGCTGAATTGGTGGGATATTCCGTGAGTGAGAAGCAGGTCTTTGAAAGCATGACTGGTATATTCTCCTCCGGCATCTGATCTGAAGGTTTTAATGGTGGAATTAAATTGAGTTTTGATCATTTTTAGAAATTGTAGGAATTTTGTTATGGTTTCATTTTTAGAGTGCATTAAATAAACCCAACAGAAGCGAGTAGCATCATCTATGAAGACCACATAAAATCGAAAACCATTGATGGATGAAATCGGGGAAGGACCCCAAACATCAGAGTGTATTAATGTAAAAGGTGTAGTTACATGATAAGCATTCCTAGGAAAGTTGAGACGGTGGCTTTTAGCCACATTACAAGACGTGCAAAAAAAACTAAGGGAACTATCTGTAAGAGCTGGAATGGTTTTGGAAAGAACTGCCATCGCACGAGGGTGAGCGTGACCCAATCGAGCGTGCCAGAGACTTGATTTGTGCGAGATATTGTGGAATGGTTTGGTCTCTCATTTGAACATTGTGCAGTTCGTTTTTAAGCTGCAGGACCCTTGATCTGTTTGATGGTTGCAGACGGTGCTCTAGAGTTGTCCAGATATCACGGCAGGTCTTGAGATGAAGTATATATGGCAGTACTGAGGGTGAAATAGTGGCGAATAGCGCAGATATGAGGTTTTGGTCTATCAGTCTCCATAATTTCTGATCGTTGTGAGAGGTGGGGTAAGCTTGTTCTCCTGTGATGTAACCTTCGAAGCCATTCGCGGAAAAGGCTTGGTATATCTGCAACCTCCAGATCGCATAGTTCTCAACAGTGAGCTGAGTATGAACTAGAGACTTTAGATTTGACATCAGAAATTTAAGCGGAGCAGGAACGGTGAAGTCAGCCAGGGACGCTGACAGGGTAGAAGTGCTCATTGGAGCAGACGCTGATGTCTGAGTTTGCGAAGAAGCTCCCTGATCCATCCTTTAGAGCTGGTGTTGCGGTAAAGCTTCACAGCTCTGATACCATGAGAAGAAACCTGCACAGAAAGGTTAAAGAAGAAGAAGGAAGAAGATGAACAGTAATATGATATTGAAAAGCCTGTTTCAGTTATCCTTCCGATGGGCTTATATAAGCCAATGAGGAATCATTACAGGTCGTTATGCTCAGTATAGTGGAGCAGACAGTAGTTCTGAGCAAATAACAGAGAAGTGGCTTTTGAACTTTAGCCATGTGTATTTTGGGTTTCATCATTAGCTTTACAACCTGTGCTTTTGACTTGTGCTTTGACTGCGCTTTACCTACGCTTTGACCTGTGCTTTAACCTGCGCTTTGACATGCGCTTTTGATGCGCTTAATTTAAAATAATATTTTATTAATATCCGGACCTATCTCTGCATTCGATGACCGGATGCAATAATTTGCCCATCCATGCAGGCATGGGCGGATCCCCATTGAGTTGAGGGGGGGGGGGGGGGGGGGGGGGGCATTTGCCCCCCCTCAAAATTTTTTTTTGAAAATTTTAGAAGGATATTTTGGAATATTTTGGGTATTTTGCCCTCTCTCAAAAAATTTTTTTGCCCTCATTTAATCAATCCTAAGCATCTTTGCCCATCCCCCACAAAATTTTTTTTTTACCACCCTGAAAAAAGAAGCTGGATCCGCCTCTGAATGCAGGTTGGTGGTTCCAGTCATCATTGTCCGTTTGGGGAGGATGAAATCCCAGGATCCACCACAAAAAAACACATGGAAAGCATCAAAAGCTGAGAATTCCAAACCCCCACAGACCTGCATCAAATACCAAAGCACGCAGGAAATGCATTAATTCAGCAAAACTCTTGATTTTTCCATCTCGCAGCCTTAGCATGAATGACAAGAACAACTGAACAACCTTACGAATGATAGACTGAGCAGAGGACTCCATCAAGGCAAAACGTCTATCATTCCTTTCTCTCCAAGCATAATAAATTGAGCAGCATAATACGAAGAAACAGAAAACCTTCTGAGAAGATTTAAGCTCCTGATGATCCTGAAAAAATTCGAAACTTTGAAACAGCGTCGGCCTAAGAAGAAATTCCAGTAAGGCCGGTAGGAGATGGGAAACCACATGAAAAGAGCTAATTGATTTATTATCGCGAAATAAATTAGATAGAATTACTTCAATAGTAATATTATAAAAAGCTTATATTTTAAAAATATATTTCTTTGAATACCGAAATGTAATGCAAATTTTCTGCTTAATAAGGGTTTTTTTGGAATTAATTATTATGTGCGGATGCCGAATATCGTCTCGAGACCAACCATTATGCTCAATGTCAGACGTGACGTATTCTAATTAGTCTCCAGACATTGTTCTACGTCAAGTTTTCACACATAATAAATTTTTTTTACGGCTTTTTTACTATTTTATAAAATAATTTTTGATATAAATATTTTTGTTTAACCATTTTCAAAATTAAAATATTACTTAAAAATAATTAAAAATATCATAAATGAAGCCTAAATACTATTGAGAAAAATATAATAAAGAATTATTTTTATTTCCTCTTCAATGGCATTTTGTAAATTCCCTCTGCAGCGGTTTGAATTGGTTGCGACGAGCAGCCTGCCGTAGCATCTAACCTTCTGGCATGGCTTCAATTTTTTGAACATTGAACCGCTCTATCTCTCTCTCTCTCTCCGTTACCAGCGGCCACCTTCTTGTCAACTCTCTCTTTCTCTCTCTCTTCGGCATTTTTATCTTCTGGAATGATTCAATCATAATTTATATGATCTTTTACTGTTGACTGGCTCTTTTTAGCTTGCCTTCATATTTATAATTTTTTTTTTAGGTTCATGATTTTCCTCGAAAGGACTATTTAAAATGATAATTAGCAACTTAATCAAACACATTTATTTATAATAAGTAGATCAACCAATGTAACAACTATATTTGAAATTTTTAATAATCATATTCTTCAAAATTATAAAGGGTTTTATAATAAATAGATATACTAATTAATAACATGATTTAATATATGATTAATAAGATTTGCATATGAGATCGGGCATGTGGCCTAACGGTCGATGCCCGGCCTGACGGTCGATGCCCGGCCTGACGGTATATGGAAGACCTTCCTCCCGATCTCACCCAGATTCGAATCCCCTAATATGCCAAAAAAAAAAGAAAAGATACGCATATAACTATTTATAATATAGACATAATACTACAAGGATGGCATGCAAAATTCTAGCCTTCTATATATCGTTGTATTTTCTCAATCCCACTATTCATACCGTCACAGCCGTCACCCTCAATCACTTCGTAACAATTCACTGCCCTATTTTCACATCATATATGCTCATAAACCATAAGATTGTATTCATTCATCTCTTTAAATTTATTATTTATAGTAGTTGTCCTCTCATTTCCTATTCTTAAATTCCTCATTGTCATCTCTTCGCCACTAAGCAATCAATCAGAAGACGAGAACACCCACTATCAAAATTCATCATTTGTAATAGCACTTATTTCGACCAATGTAATATCAAGTCTTTGTTTGGGATAGCTTTCTTAAACATCTTTTTAGCACAAAAAAATAATTTTCAACTATATATTTTTGTACTAAGAAAATGCTTTAGAAAAATGTAATTAAAAAAGTTATTCCAAATAAAACCTAAATGATGAGAACTCCCTTCCCAAAATTAAATGATAGAATAATCAAATTGTGCATAATTAATAATTATATCCATATAATATGATTTAAATGCATCCATTTACAAAGAATATCATCTTATTATTGATATAAAGAAGTGTTGCATGATGCAATAAAGAATTGACAAAGCTATTTAATCATAAGATTAACAGATATGGCCTATTTTGATGCAAAAGTTTTTCAGACTTCATTGTAATTTACTAAAGCATGGAGTAATGTCGAACACATTTATCGTATGACTCACCCAATATGCATTTGTTTTTAGAAATCAATAAGAAAGTTATCCCGAACGATGCATAAGTTTTTTTTATTGCTTCTTCTTAAAGTAACTATGTAAGAAAGTTATCCCAAACGAAGTCTAAATATAACATCAATGATGGAAATGACATAATTATGAAAGAGTCTAAAACAAATAAAAGGATTAAATTTTGAAGTAGATAATTAATTTTTATATTTTTATACAAAAGATAAATTTATTATTATGCTTATTTAATCTACACAATTATCATGCAGCTCAACTTACTCCATTAAAGTTTCATTTGGGACGATTTTCTTACTGCTTCTTAAAATTTTTTTAAAAACTATTTTAAGAAGTAATAAGAAAGCCGTCCTAAACAAAACTTAAAACCAAAAGGTGCTTAAATATAAACCCTAATAAATTTATGTTGAAAGAACAGTGAATGACACAATTGAAAAGATCCAATTCACTGCCAATTCAACAGAAGAGTTGAGCCTCGTGCTTCCATGTTGAGATCATGGTGTCTTAGGAAGACAACAAAGATGAGGCCCTTAAGATCGTCAGCTTTGCTGTGGAGCGTCACACTCAATTGTCAGTCGTCACGCGAGATGTTGACCAACCTTCAAATTTTATTGACTTAGGCCTTTTCTGCACCGCACAATCGCATCGATCATTCGTATGCGATCAAAATAATAATAATTAACTGCAAAGTCACCTCCACATTTCACTACAAAATCATTTGAGCTGCAGCTTTATCCAAATTCTTAATCATGCTAAAAACTTTATCGCTCTAAATATTTTGTACTTACAAACTTGTATAATAATTGCATTTCACCTTTGGAAATGAAAGAATTTATTCAACCCCTTAGGGTGGTTCATGGTTGATAGGCGAGCATGATTGGGAACCCCCAACCTGAGTCCCCTCTACTATGTCATCGTCTATTCAGTGGGGCAAAGCAAGTGTGGACTTGAGCCGGTGGGTGGCCACGATAGATTCTGCCGAGAGATTATTTACGCCGCCAAACGCTCCCTTTGAAGTGGCAGTGGATAGATACCCCCGCTCCAAACAAAAATATATGTATTCAAATAAATAAATTTATGGATCGAGTTGCGGCTCGTTCGCTGACGGAATCCATTTGTCCCTATTGATCCACGTTCAAATCTCCAAATTGTCCACAAAAGATAAATAAACTATCTTTGAGGTCTTAATCATAATACTTCATTTTATTATTTAGTTAAATAGTAAGAAGTGAAAATTGTTAAGCATCAGGGATTTTTAGTTAGGCTTCATTTAGGACGGCTTTCTTACTGCTTCTTCCGTCCCAAAGGAAGCCTTAAGCTAATTGATACGGCATCACAAAATTAGCTTGATCGGGCACGAATCTCGAGGCAAAAGCTAGTTGGAAACTACAAAAATTAATTTTGGGCGCACCCGAACTCTGATTTCAGCGAGCTTACAGTCAAACTGAGCGTCTCGGAAATACGAACCCAACGATACCAAGATCAACCCAATCCGAGCCCAAATGAGTCCGAATCAAGGGCTCAGAGCGCTGTTGGAAGGTTCAAACTGCAATTTGAGTTACCAAACTGTCTCCGATTTTGACGAGCTTATACTCGAATCGAACGGCTCGACGAGACGAATCCAACGAGCCCAAGATCGCAGAATTCTGACATCATTAAGGCCTTCAAATGCCCAACGAACGGTGCATGATCAAAGGATTCGATATCGGCCGTCCATTCGACCACTCCCTATTTGCCCATGATCTAACGCCTATTTACCGGCCATGCCACTCCATAAAATCTATAAATAGAGCCCTCATTTCTCATGAGAGGGGGGCCAAGCAAGAAGAGAAGAGGAGAAGAGGAGGAAGAGGAGGAAGAGGAGGAAGAAGCTCCTCCTCGACCACCGCCGGAACCTCACCCGACCACCGCAGGAGCCTCGTCGGACCACCGCCGGAGCCTCGCCGGACCACCGCCGGAGCCTCGCCGGACCACCGCCGCAGTTTCGCCGCACCACCATCTCAAGGCCCGACGTTTAGATCCGATGTTCAGGCCCGACGTTCTACTAAAGATCCGACGTTCAGTCCCTACGTCCTGCTGAAGACCCGACGTCCTGCTTAAGGCCCGACGTTCAGTCCCTACTTCCTGCTGAAGACCCGACGTCCTGCTTAAGGCCCGACATTCAGTCCCTACGTCCTGCTGAAGACCCGACGTTCTGCTTAAGGCCTGACATTCAGACCCCGGTCTCCTGCCTATTATGGTCTTCCCGACCTCCATCGCCTACTATAATCCTTTCGACCTCCATCAACATACAAAGGTCTTTCAGACCCCAGTCTCCTGCCGACTACGGTCCTTCAGACCAAACGAACATGTATATGTCACTCCTACCATGTAATGCAATCTATATGATGTATATTTGCTACATCAATCCAAGGCCTTCTCCCAAGGAAGGGCCTCATTTGTAATCGACTACAAATACTAGTGGATTCATTCAAACTGGGCCATGCCCGTGGTTTTTCCCCCTTTCAGGGGTTTTCCACGTAAAAAACTCTTGTGTCTCTTATGAATGCTACACCCTCTCACTTATCTGATTGTGTGCTGGATCTTCGTACAACGCTAAGACGTTAAACTATATATTTCTCTACCGTCGCGAATATTCCAGGACGCAACACTAATGGTTGTGCAAGATTGGTGATTGCCCAATGTTTTGGATGTTTTTTTTTCTTGGATTTTGTGTGCTACTGCTATTTTATTTGATGAGTAGAAATGTGATTTACTAAAGTTTGATCTGTACCTATGATATGCAATTTCATTTATGGGGTGGCAGTCCCTGCTTTGATTTAGCTTTAGCTGTTTTTCTAAATTTTTTACGAGGTTATTGTGGGATAAAATGCTATATATCATTCTTTTATTGAGATTTTTTTTGTTGACACATTTGGATTGGGACGCGCTACGCTCTATTTCACCGCAGCTTTCTTTTGATGTGATAGGGGTGTCAATTTCGGGTCATGGGTCGGGTTCGGGTCGAACCCGAACTGACCCGGGTGGAAAACGGGTCGACCCTAACCCGACCCGGGTAGAGAAACGGGTCGAAAATCCGAACCCGGACCCGACCCGGCATTGCGGCAGCACGCAGCGGCGCGATCGGCAGCAGGAGACGGCGGCACCGCGGCAGCACGCGGCAGCGAGAGCAGCACGCGGCAGCGCGGCATGCGGCAGCGCGAGCGCGAGGGCAGCACGCGCGATCGAGCGCCGGGCAGCGGGCGCGGGGTAGCGGTGCGTGGCAGCGGGGCAGTGGGGCAGCGGGCAGGGGGCGGGGGCAGAGGGCAGAGGGCTGGATTTCGAAATTTTTTAAACTAAACGGGTTGGCGGGTTGACCCGGCAACCCGCCGGGTCAACCCGGACCCGACCCGTTTTTTAAACGGGTCAATTTCTGGAACCCGAACCCGACCCGTTTTGAAATCGGGTCGGGTCCAACCCGGATTTTCCGGGTCGGGTTTTCGTGTCGTGTTAAATATTGACAGCCCTAGATGTGATAGAAGATTATGGGAAATATTTGGAATGATAAATGATGTGGTGCTTTTGTTTATGCATATGAATTTGTTGGATTGTGCTGACTAGGGGTGTTAAAATGGGTCAATCTAAACATGGCCCATTTAATAAACGAGTTGAAATACTACGACACGAACCCAACCTATTTATTAAATAAGTCAACTCGAACTCGAATTATTTTGGCAGGGCCCAGATCGGGTCATTTATTGACATCCGTAGTGGCTGTCCGTGCTCTCAATTTCTCTTCAAACAAATTCTAGCTTGCATATTTACAATTGTATATGATGAATGCTTTACTTTTTGCAGTGATGATGTATCAGATATATTTTGAATAGCGAGTAGCAACTCTATGTATAGAATAAATTTCAGATTATACATATTTTACATTAATCTTAAAATACATATTGTTGAGGACTAGAATATTTGAGCCAGTAAAGAGATAAAAATCTTAATATCTTAGCTTTAAACGAAGATCCAGTGCACAGACAAATAAAGAGAGAGAGAGTGAAAGGGTGCGAGAGTCATAATAGACACAGATTTTTACATAGAAAACCCTGAAAATGGGGTAACCCATGGGGTCTGGTCCAGTTAAAATGATTCAATTAGTGTTTATAGTCGATTATAAATGGTGCCCTTTTGCATGGGGAAGGCCTTGACTCATGTATCATATAGAGCGCATTACATAACTCGCATTGAAAGAATATAATGATATGTATGTATTTCCATCTAAAAGCTTACACAAATTTGTTATAGAAGCTTACACAAGCATGACTAATTTCTTTTTCAAGGTTTTTTTTTTTTTTAAATTTAAAGTTTTTAAAAACTATTTTACGAGGCGATAGATTTATGCTTCTTTTTAAATACAATTGCTTAAAAAATTTCGGCAAAAAATTATTTAATTAATTTCATCTAGGTATGGAAGACTTAGCCGTAAAATGAGAAGAAAACCGAATACGTGAACAGGTTGGCATTTTTGCCTACAGTCGTCTATGCTCGTAGACTCGTAGTCGGAGGGGTTGGCCTATTTTCGCAGCCTAAAAAGCTTGGAAAAGACCTGGATTAAGCCAAAGTAAGTCTCCCGACTTTTAAAAAGGATTCTCTAAAGTTATTTTGTTGTTATTTGGTTTGTATAAGATGAGTTTGCAATTCCATTAATTTACTTTAACATTAAGATTATATGTGAAAAGATTGTATTGTACTACTTTTAAAATGAATTTATCACGTGCATTCAAATATTTTGAAAACTCAAATCAAATTAAGTAGACATGCTTGAAGCTAAATTAGGTTGGTTCAAGTTGGTCTCGAATGCATCAATCTATAAGAGAACTCGTCTCAAGCAGGCCTAATTGAGATTAATTTTGGGCCTAATGTCAACTCAAGCAGTCTAAAATGCTTAATTGTAGACTCTCATATATCTTTCAGGTGTCTTATTTAGGGGCGGAGCCAGAATTTTTTTTACGTGGGGGCACAAATCATTAAAGTAATTAAAAAATCCTCAATATTAAGAAACTCAATTATGCCTTAATACTCGACAGCTAAATAAACAATTTTGAACAACTTGGCGCTCATGAACAACATCGTTTAGATCTTGTGAATATGTTCGTTAAGAAGCTCGATCATTCCTTATTTAATTAAAAATAGATATTAAGTATATTCAATAATGTTATTTAAATTATATATATTTGTTGCGTCCTGGAATATTCGCGGCGGTAGAGAAATATTTAGTTTAACGTCTTAGCATTGTACGAAGATCCAGCACACAAGCAGATAAGTGAGAGGGTGTAGCATTCATAAGAGACACCAGAGTTTTTACGTGGAAAACCCCTAAAAAGGGGGAAAAACCACGGGGCCTGGCCCAGTTTGAATGAATCCACTAGTATTTGTAGTCGATTACAAATGAGGCCCTTCCTTAGGAGAAGGCCTTGGATTGATGTAGCAAATGTACATCATATAGATTGCATTACATGGTAAGAGTTACATATACAGGTTTGTTTGGCCTGAAGGACCGTGGTCGGCAGGAGACCGGAGTCGGCAGGAGACCGGGGTCAGAAAGACCGTTGCCTGTTGATGGAGGTCGGAAGGACCATAGTAGGCGACAAAGGCCTGAAGAACTGTAGTCGGCAGGAGACCGTAGTCGGCCGGAGACCGTAGTCGGCAGGAGACCGTAGTCGGCCGGAGACCGTAGTCGGAAGGAGACCGTAGTCGGCAGGAGACCGTAGTCGGCCGGGAGACCGTAGTCCGCAGGAGACCGTAGTCGGTAGGAGACCGTAGTCGGCCGGAGACCGTTGTCTGGTTATGGAGGTCGGACGGACCGTATTAGGCGACAATGGTCAGAAAGACCGTAGGCGGTAGGAGATAAGGAGTCAGGTGTTAGTCCCAGTGTCGCTTGGAAAATCGGATGTTGATGGTCTGGCCTTGAGTAGGACGTCGGGTCTTAAGCTTAAGCAGGACGTCAGGTCTTCAGCAGGACGTCGGGACTTAACTTCAGGCCTTGAACAAGGCGTCGGGTCTTTGGCAGGAAGTAGGGACTGAGTGTCAGGCCTTGAACAAGACGTCGGGTCTTTGGCAGGATGTAGGGACTGAGTGTCGGGCCTTGAACAAGACGTCGGGTCTTTGGCAGGACGTCGGGGATGAACGTCGGGCCTTAAGGTGGTGGTCCGGCGAGGTTTTGTGGTGGTCCGGCGAGGTTCCTGCGGTGGTCCGGCGGTGGTCCAACGAGATTCCTGCGGTGGTCCGGCGGTGGTCCGGCGAGATTCTGCGGTGGTCGGGCGGTGGTCCAGCGACTGTCGAGGAGGAACTCCTTCCTTCTCTTCTCTTCTTCTCTCTCTTGCTTGGATCCCCCTCTTATGAGAAATGAGGGCTCTATTTATAGATTTTATGGAGTGGCATGGCCCGTAAATAGGCATGAGATCAGGGCCGAATAGGGAGTGGTCCAATGGATGGCCGATATTGAATCCTACGATCATACACCGTTCATTCGACATTTGAAGGCCTTAGTGATGTCGGAATTCTGTGATCTTGGGCTCGTTGGATTCGTCTCATCGAGCCCTTCGATTCGAGTATAAGATCGTCAAAATCGGAGTCCGTTTGGTAACTCAAATTACGGTTTGAACCTTCCAACAGCACTTTGGATCCATTATTTGGACCCATTTGGGCTCGGATTGGGTTGATCTTGGTGTCGTTGAGTTCGTATTTCCGAGACGCTCAGTTCGACTATAAGCTTGCTGAAATCGGAGTTGGGGTGCTCTCGGAATTAATTTTTGAAGTTTCCAACTAGCTTTCGCCTCGAGATTCGTGCCCGATCAAGCTAATTTTGTGATGCCGTATCAGTTGCCCCCCTATTTTCGGACGTCGAAGCTCAAGGAGTCCGAAAATACTTGTTCCGAAATTTTATACTGACCGAATCGCAAAAAAATTGCGTTCCAAAAATTAATGGCTTGCTCAAACTTAATCCTAGAGGCCTCGTTGAGCTTCAAAAGTGTCGAAATCGAGTCCGGAACGTCGAAAAAACGTATCCGGGGACCCCAACAACGTCCGAATCGGACTGTCCGGGCCGAAAATCGGGCCCGGACACGCGTTGGCGGCCGAACCGGCCGGCAGGCCGGCGGCGCGGCCGCCGCCGCCGCACGCCGGCGGCGGGCCCGCGTGCCGCGCGCGAAACGGCGCGACCCGCGCGGTCTGGCGCGGTTAGCCGCGCGGTTACAGTAAATTTTTTTTTTTTTTTTCAAGTGGGGGCCCACATGGATTTAAAAAAATCCGAAAAAATTCCAGGAAATTCCCAAAAAATTCCGAAAAAAAAAAATTCTGAAAAAAATTTAGAAAAATGTGGGAAATTCGAAAATGCTGGAAAAATCTAGAAAAACTTCCCTCTTCTCTCCAAAAACCTATAAATAGGCCCCTAAGGCCTTTAGAAAAATTGTCTCTTCTCCCTTCTTCTCCTCTTTTCTACTTTTTTTCCCTTTCCCTTTTCTTTTTTCTTCTTCTTTTTTCTTTTCTTCTTCTGCTCTCCCTCTGTCCTTTCTATTGAGGCCTTCCCTCGATTTTTCGAGGGCCCCTCTCTTGGCAAGGAAGTTCGGAGATTTTCCCTCCTTCTCTTCTCCCTCTGTCCTTTCTATTGAGGCCTTCCCTCGATTTTTCGAGGCCCCTCTCTTGGCAAGGAAGTTCGGAGATTTCCCCTCCTTCTCTTCTCCCTCTGTCCTTTCTATTGAGGCCTTCCCTCGATTTTTCGAGGCCCCTCTCTTGGCAAGGAAGTCCGGAGATTCCCCCCTTCTCCCTCTATTCTTCGAGAGATATTGCGGAGTTCTGATGTTAGTTGGTTGGAGATGGAGGTCAGAGAGACCGTTGTAAGGAGGGAGGTTGACAACGAACAGAAGTCCAACGAAGGTTGGAGAAGTACGACGACGAGTAGACATTCAACGACATGTAAAAGCCCGATGAATATCCGTCGATATGCAAGAGTTCGACGTCGAGTAGAAGACCGATGAAAGTCCCGTAATGAGTATAAGTCCAGCGTCGGGGAGAAGTATGATGACAGGTAGGAATTTAACGTCGCGTAGACATACAACGTCAGACAGAAGACCGGCGAAAGTCTATTAACTGGCAGAAGTCCGACATCCGGTAGAAGTACGAAGTCGGGTAGAGGTGCAGCGTCGGGTAGAAGACCGACAAAGGTTCGTCGACGGGCAGAAGTCCGGTGACGAGTAGAGGTCCGCTGACGAGCAGAAGTCCGACGACAGGGAGAAGTCCGACGTCGTGTAGAAGTATGGCCTCTTGCAGAAGACCGATGAAAGTTCGTCGACAGGCAGGAGTCTGACGACGAGTAGAAGTCCGCTGATGAGCAGAAGTTCTATGACGGGGAGAAGTCCGCTGACGAGCAGAAGTCCGACGTCAGGCAGAAGTCCGCTGACGAGCAGAAGTCCGACGTCAGGCAGAAATCCGCTGACGAGCAGAAGTCTGCTCATGAGCAGAAGTTCGACGTCGGGTAGAAGTATGGCCTATAGCAGAAGATCGATGAAAATTCGTCGACAGGCAGAAGTCTGACGACGAGTAGAAGTCCGCTGATGAGCAGAAGTTCTACGACGGGGAGAAGTCCACTGACGAGCAGAAGTCCGACGTCAGGCAGAAGTCTGCTGACGAGCAGAAGTTCGACGTCGGGCAGAAGTCTGCTGACGAGCAGAAGTTCGACGTCGGGTAGAAGTATGGCCTCTGGCAGAAGACCGATGAAAATTCGTCGACAGGCAGAAGTCTGACGACGAGTAGAAGTCCGCTGATGAGCAGAAGTTTGACGACAAGGTGAAATCCGACGTCGTGTAGAAGTACGGCCTCTGGCAGAAGACCGATGAAAGTTCATCGACGGGCAGAAGTCCGACGACGAGTAGAAGTCCACTAACGAGCAGAAGTTCGACGACAAGGTGAAATCCGACGTCGTGTAGAAGTACGGCCTCTGGCAGAAGACCAATGAAAGTTCATTGACGGGCAGAAGTCCGACGACTAGTAGAAGTCCGACGACAGGGAGAAGTCCAACGTCGTGTAGAAGTACAGCCTTGGGCAGAAGTCCGATGAAAAGTTTATCGACGGGCAGAAGTCCGCTGACGTCGAGTAGAAGTCCGCTGACAAGCAGAAGTTTGATGACAAGGTGAAGTCCGACGTCGTGTAGAAGTCCTCTGACTAGCAGAAGTCCTACGTTAGGTAGAAGTCTGCTGACGAGCAGAAGTCCGACGTCAAGGAGAAGTCCATTGAGGAGCAAAAGTCCAACGTCGGGTATTAGTCCGACAATAGGAAGAATTCCGGTGCCAAGTATTAGTCCGTCGAAAGTCCTGCAAGGCAAAAGTTCAGCGATAGGAGAAAATTCAAAATCGTGTAGAATTTTAACATTGTGGAGAAGTCAGATAGAAGTCCATTGACGACATTCTGGCGACGTTAACCAATGATGTGAGACTTTTCCGAGGTTGTATGCCGGAGCCCTGCTCGACGACGTTAACCTGTGTGGAAGAGGTCGGGAGAATCCACTAAGGATGTGAGACCTTTCCGAGGTTGTATGTCGGAGCCCTGCTCGAATACATTAACCTGTGTGGAAGAGGTCGGGAGAATCCACCAAGGATGTGAGACCTTTCCGAGGTTGTATGTCGGAGCCTTTGCTCGACAACGTTAACCTGTGTGGAAGAGGTCGGGAGAATCCACCAAGGATGTGAGACCTTTCCGAGGTTGTATGTAGGAGCCTTTGCTCGACGACGTTAACCTGTGTGGAAGAGGTCGGGAGAATCCATTAAGGATGTGAGACCTTTCCGAGGTTGTATGCCGGAGTCCTGCTCGATGACGTTAACCTGTGTGGAAGAGGTCGGGAGAATCCACTAAGGATATGAGACCTTTTCGAGGTTGTATGTCGGAGCCCTGCTCGATGACGTTAACCTGTGTGGAAGAGGTCGAATCGGATCCCCCTGGGATCGATTTTGCTTTGATTGGGAGGGGGCGAATGCCGCGTATATCCCGAATCAAAGATAATGAGGGGTCTATCTTTAGACCATTACTACCTTTTTGAGGTCAAGATCAAGACCTTGTCCAAGGAGTATGAGTCTTGTAGGGGACTGCATGAAACTTAGAAGTGATAGAAAGTATCTTTGCATTTGCTTGGATTTTTCTGAAATATCATCTTGATGTTGGAAGTATTGAAGGATCTTTTTGACCAGAATTGGGGTCAAAGTTGCCCCCCAGTCCGCATTTGATGCAACAATGACTGATGTCAGGAAGTTGATAAAAGCGATCTTTTGACATTGGAGCAAAAGTTGCCCCCCAGTCGGGAATCACTTTCCCACAGACGGCGCCAAACTGTTGCGTCCTGGAATATTCGCGGCGGTAGAGAAATATTTAGTTTAACGTCTTAGCATTGTACGAAGATCCAGCACACAAGCAGATAAGTGAGAGGGTGTAGCATTCATAAGAGACACCAGAATTTTTACGTGGAAAACCCCTAAAAAGGGGGAAAAACCACGGGGCCTGGCCCAGTTTGAATGAATCCACTAGTATTTGTAGTCGATTACAAATGAGGCCCTTCCTTAGGAGAAGGCCTTGGATTGATGTAGCAAATGTACATCATATAGATTGCATTACATGGTAAGAGTTACATATACAGGTTTGTTTGGCCTGAAGGACCGTGGTCGGCAGGAGACCGGAGTCGGCAGGAGACCGGGGTCAGAAAAGACCGTTGCCTGTTGATGGAGGTCGGAAAGGACCATAGTAGGCGACAAAGGCCTGAAGAACTGTAGTCGGCAGGAGACCGTAGTCGGCCGGAGACCGTAGTCGGCAGGAGACCGTAGTCGGCCGGAGACCGTAGTCGGAAGGAGACCGTAGTCGGCAGGAGACCGTAGTCGGCCGGAGACCGTAGTCCGCAGGAGACCGTAGTCGGTAGGAGACCGTAGTCGGCCGGAGACCGTTGTCTGGTTATGGAGGTCGGACGGACCGTATTAGGTGACAGTGGTCAGAAAGACCGTAGGCGGTAGGAGATAAGGAGTCAGGTGTTAGTCCCAGTGTCGCTTGGAAAATCGAATGTTGATGGTCTGGCCTTGAGTAGGACGTCAGGTCTTAAGCAGGACGTCAGGTCTTCAGCAGGACGTCGGGACTTAACTTCAGGCCTTGAACAAGGCGTCGGGTCTTTGGCAGGAAGTAGGGACTGAGTGTCAGGCCTTGAACAAGACGTCGGGTCTTTGGCAGGATGTAGGGACTGAGTGTCGGGCCTTGAACAAGACGTCGGGTCTTTGGCAGGACGTCGGGGATGAACGTCGGGCCTTAAGGTGGTGGTCCGGCGAGGTTTTGTGGTGGTCCGGCGAGGTTCCTGCGGTGGTCCGGCGGTGGTCCGACGAGATTCCTGCGGTGGTCCGGCGGTGGTCCGACGAGATTCTGCGGTGGTCGGGCGGTGGTCCAGCGACTGTCGAGGAGGAACTCCTTCCTTCTCTTCTCTTCTTCTCTCTCTTGCTTGGATCCCCCTCTTATGAGAAATGAGGGCTCTATTTATAGATTTTCTGGAGTGGCATGGCCCGTAAATAGGCATGAGATCAGGGCCGAATAGGGAGTGGTCCAATGGATGGCCGATATTGAATCCTACGATCATACACCGTTCATTGGACATTTGAAGGCCTTAGTGATGTCGGAATTCTGTGATCTTGGGCTCGTTGGATTTGTCTCATCGAGCCCTTCGATTCGAGTATAAGATCGTCAAAATCGGAGTTCGTTTGGTAACTCAAATTACGGTTTGAACCTTCCAACAGCACTTTGGATCCATTATTTGGACCCATTTGGGCTCGGATTGGGTTGATCTTGGTGTCGTTGAGTTCGTATTTCCGAGACGCTCAGTTCGACTATAAGCTTGCTGAAATCGGAGTTGGGGTGCTCTCGGAATTAATTTTTGAAGTTTCCAACTAGCTTTCGCCTCGAGATTCGTGCCCGATCAAGCTAATTTTGTGATGCCGTATCAATATTCAATCAGTTAATAATGTTCAATCATGCATGTGAATAATATTCAATCATGCTTGAGAATAATGTTAATTAAATATATAATTTTTTTTAATAACAGTTTTTTAAATAATGTGTTTAATAATATTATTTAAATATATATTTAGATAATATGTTTAATAACAGTTTTTTCATTTTTTTAACTCCCTCTCATGCCCGCTTCTCTCTCTCTCTCTCCGTGGCCACAGGAAAACAAAAAAGAAAAAAAAAAAAAAAAAAAAAACGGTGCGGTTTAGTCCCACACCTCACAGAGGTTATGAATTTTCTTTTATATAAACAAATGCATATGTGAATCATTTAGAGCATAAAGCACAGCTCATGGCTTCTAATTAAGTTTACTTATCCCGATTAAGTGTTTAGTACGAACGAACGTGTTTTGTGAATTGCGGTTTGCTCAGCTCGGATTCGATGAGAGGCTTGATGAGCTTGTAATTAATTGAGCCCAAATCTTGTCCAAGAAGCTCGAACCGAACTTGAGCTTGAACTGGAATATATACATGAAGCCATGAAGGATTGCTGTTGGGATGAAAAAGGTAAAAGGATAATTGATTTATAGTATATTTAAAAATCATATCTAATATTAATTAGATGTTCATTCCAAAGTCAGTGGGGGCCCGTGCCCCCAGGGCCCCCACACTGTATCCGCCATTAGGTGTCTAGCAGGTACTTGACAAATCGTGATGAAAGTTAATCACACCGAATGAGCCCCAAAACGAAGCCCTCCCAAGGATTATCATATCCCACCAGCTAGGAAGCACTTAAGGAAGTCAGCCTCTTATATAGGGGTAATCAAGGGTCCTCATGGATCATAGTACTCGTCACTCTCATTATAAAAGAAGATCGGTCATCAGAGCTACTCACCATCATCCAAGGAAAGGTATAATAATTTGTGATCGCTATCTCACTAGCTTACAGGAAAGCCTCTACTCAAGGGACTCTCATCTCACCCTACCTTAATCATCCGACAGGACTCAGGAGCTCGTCATTTCTATAACTCATGCTCACTCTCCCTCCCTAGGTGATATGAAGCTCCAACACAAGTCTGCGACATTCAAGGCATATACCCAAGCCCCTCCAGCTTAGAACTCACTAATATACTTGCCCGTAAGCATTTTGTACAACTAAACTTGCCTAGAAAGTTAGAGAGAGATTACCCAGGCTATGTAAAGCCAATCTCCTCTCAACCAACGAGGAGGCAATGCTTCTTGTCAAAGCCAATCAGAAGTCATTAAAGCGTTGTATTTTCTATTTCTTTACAAATGCAGATTTTCCTGTAACCCTTAAACCTCTATAAATAAATGATGAAGAGAAGTAATTTATTTTTTTTTTTTTTTACTCTTGGCATCTTGAGCCCTTGTACTATATATGTTTTATAGTAGATTGGTCTCTTCATTCTCACACATGTTTGGGTTATTTTCTAAGAATAAGCTTGCCACTAGGGTCGGATGTCATCCACAACAAATTTGGATCCAACAGCAACATAAATTATACTATTTAAACTCAATCATATTGGGCTCCTTTTAGCAAAAAAGAAAAAAAAAATATTGGGCTCCTTTTAGTATTAATGTCTATAAATATTATTTGATCTTCCTAAAATAAGTCTTTATTATATCTAAAAAAAAAAAAAGTCTTTATTATATCTTATTTTATGTGATATGAATTTGATTTTAATTTACTGTCATTTGATATGATTGTATTTGAGTACATCTAATTATTAATTTCTATACTATCACTTTTCCAATAACAGCAACAACAAATCTTTATCTCACTATATGTGAACAACTATATGACTCATTTTTCTTCATTATATCATATTAAGAATCAAATTCTAATTTAAACATAATAAAAAATATTATTTGTACTATTCCCTAATCACTTCTATCTTTCTTAATATAGATCAGATCTAATACATCTACTCTCTTAAATGAGTCATTAGAAAGGATAGTTTGGGACGGTTTCCTTATTATTTCTTAAAGAATATTTTTATTATAAAATTTTTAATTTTTGTACTAAAAAATTGTTTTAGAAACAGTAAGACAATCATCCCAAAAGAAACCTAAGAATAAAGCCACTCATCTAACTGAGCATCATCTTATTTATAACAATAGTCAATTTATAACTTTCAAGTAAACTCATATTCATAGAATGAAAGTACTTTTTATGTTGCAAATAATAAATAATTTATAACTTTCTTAGCAATTTTACTTGTTAACCAAGAATAAATATTTCTTAAATAATTTAAAAATATCTTATAGTTTAAGAAAATATATTTTTTAAATAATTTTAAAGAAAATTACTATATTGTGAGCTAAATCTTTTTTTTTTTAAGACAAAGCAAATCCTTTATCCTTACAAAACGCAAACGCCAAACATAACACGCACATACACAAGCAGTACTAAAACACATACAAAAACACATCGGAAGCCATACAGAGAGATTGACTGAGAAGATATGCCGAGCTGGAGGGCAGGCGGCGGCGGCGGCGACGGGATGACTAATGAGTTAGCAATCGGCAGGCGGAGAGAGGCTACACTTGCGTGGGAGTTGCAAGGCAAGGTTGGGGTCAATGCCGAATGAGGGTAGCAGCGGCGAGCTACGGTAGGTGCAGAGACAGGGAAGGTCGGCCTTTTCTAATACTGAACAGCAAGCCGCAGAGGGCTCGCTCGGGCTCGGCCCGCTCACCGCCGGCCGGCATTCGGCGAGATCATCGGTGCTCATGTTGCATATACTGAGGGAAGTTGCGGCGGTGGCTAGTGACAACACGGCGAGTAATAGTATGGCTTGTGCGCGGACGGTGGAAGCCATATTGTTGAGAGAGTGGGGGGAGAGGGATGTTGATGGAGTAATGGAGCTCGGGAGTATGTATAGACTGTGTGTGTGTGTGTGTGTGTGTGAGAGAGAGAGAGAGAGAGAGAGAGAGATTAATGGTGGAGGGGAAGGGGAGTCACGGGCGGGGTGAATCACGGGGAATGTAATGTGTGGCTGGGTGGATGTTGCCTAGCTGTCGCATCTGTGCTCTTGTGAGTTGTCTCTCTCTTTGGGAAAAATTATTAGGTGCGCAGTCCGTTTGGGCAAGTACTAGATACCTAACGGTATCTAGCAATTCTTAGTCTTTAGTAAAGATGATGCAAAATGAAAAGTTGATCTACATCTTGTAACAAGAAAATTATTTCAATCTTTTTTTCTTCCTTTCTTTTTGCACATTCATTCATTGTATAAGAGGAAAAAAAAAACTTGTGTGAATCATTTTGAACTTGATTCAGCAGTTATCTTGTAATGCTAAAACAAACATTTGTTCTTATAGCAAATGTTGACAATGAATACAGAAGCTTATAAACACCGTTTACAGAGAGAACTCTATTAATTTCAGGTGGCAGCATAAATGTGTAATGACTGAGAAAAAGAACAACAGAAGGAAAAAAAAAAAAGAAATTCTGGAAGCAAAACATTCCTGCCTACTGCAATTTTTGCAAAAAATGCTCAACTAACTAATCAGAATATTGTTATTCTTCAAAAAACTGGCCAGTATAAACAATTCTCTCATATTTGAAGCTTTCACACTGCAATTTGGATGTTTTTCCAGCAAGAAATTGACACTATTCATATTATAATTATAATTTTTCTTTGAAGACTTTTTCACTGTTTTAAAAAAATTATACTAAACATTTAGTTTTACAATATATCAGCTTTATACATCAATAAAAAGGCTATTTCAAATGAAGAATTAATTAAATAAGGCTCTAACAACTCAGAGCAACCTCTTTTATGGAGATCCAATATGGATATGTTACCCTCTTAGGTTTTGTTTGGGACGGCTTTTTTACTGTTTTTTAAAACAGTTTTCTAGTACAAAGATTAAATTTTTTTTATTAGAAAGTTGCTTTAAGGCTTCGTTTGAGATGACTTTTTTACTGTTTCTTAAAACGACTTTCTTGTATAAAAATTTTAATTTTTGTACTAAAAAGTCATTTTAAGAAGCATTAAAAAAGCCGTCCCAAACGAAGCCTAAAAAGCAATAAAAAAGCCGTCCCAACCGAAGCCTTAGCCTTTTGTAAAGATGGATGCAAAATGGAATGGTGATCTACATCTTGTAACAAGAAAATTATTTAAATCTTTTTTTTTTCTTTCCTTTCCTATTGAACATTCATTCATTGTACAAGAGAAAAAAAAAAACTATGTGAATCATTTTGAACTCGATGCAATTATAAGTGCTGATGCAACAGTTATCATGCAATGCTAAAACAAGCATTTGTTCATATAGCAAATGTTGACATGAATACAGAAGCTTATAAATACCGTTTACAGAAGACTCCATTAAATTCAAGTGGCAGCATAAATGTGTAATGACTGAGAAAAAGAACAACAGAAAAAAAAAAAATTTTCTGGAAGCAAAACATTCCTGTCTACTGCAATTTTTTATATTGTCGTTCTTCAAAAAATCTGGCCAGTATAAAACCATTCTCTCATATTTGAAGCTTTCACAACGCAATTTGGATGTTTTTCCAGCTAGAAATTGACACTATTTAAGTACAACAAATGCGCACATAAAAATGGCAATCACATACCAATTCTATTATAAAATTTTATTAAACCACAATGCAATATAGAGTTTGGTCTATATGATACAGAAATTCAATAGTATATTGATCTTATTATTTAAACAATGCAAACCCAAAACAAATCAACGCTTATAAAATACACAAGCACAAGAAGTTCCATTGGAGAATATCATTGGGAACACTATTGAAGTAGAAAAATTTTAAGAATCTTAACAACAAGTAAACTTACTTGATCCTTGCTTTGATCCATCAGTTCCATTGCTTTCAAGGGTTACCCTATTAAGCGACAGCTCCCCTTTGTAGGAATCAGAGTTCAATGATTTCCTGCTGATGTTGTTATAAATCTCCTTTATGACTATCTCAAAGGCAGCCTTTACGTTTGTAGAATCCAGGGCTGAAGTCTCAATGAAGAAGAGCCCTTCTGCTTCTGCAAGGCTCTTTCCTTCCTCGACTGAAACAGCCCTTATGTCCTCCAAATCACATTTGTTTCCCACAAGCAGCTTCGCAATGGTGGTGTCAGAATGAGCTGCATCACATCACCAAAGAATTTTGAAACCGTAAGAAGGAAATTGAAGAATAAGAAACAACAACTTTGAGAGGAAATGAATACAAAATTCCATCCTAAGTTTAGCTTTTGACTAATGATGTCAATGCAAACCCATATTTTGTTTAGATATGTAAGTTCAAGCACCTATACCACAGAAGAAATCTTCGTATCAAATTTTAATCATGCTGTATTTCAAAGTAATTCAATTCTCTTTAAGATGTGCAATATATAAATAAACAATTAATTTTTATATTATAGTTATCTCAACAGTAAATTCAATAATGTTGATATTCATCATGATTAAATTTGATCAAAATATTTTGAGCAAATTTTTTTCCTGTAATGTGTGCATCCATTATTTTGTAACTAAGTGATAGGAAACATTTGAAGATCTCAAGTAAATCCTATCAATCTTTGAAAAACAGCGAGAAATATCCATCAAACTCCAAGGAAAAACCAGAAAAACAACAATTTTATTGCAATAATCAAATATAACGGAAAGAAAATATTAAGATACAATTGATCCTCAATTATAGAAGAGGATCTATCTCTTCCAATCCCTCGAAGCCGCTAGAGCCCAAGACGCCAAGCACAAAGACACCAAAGGCAGCCACCAATTATCAGCTAATCCTAACCCTAATTTTCACTTCCTATTTAAAGCATAACTTAAACAACACAAGCCAAATTTCCCTCCAGCCCTAGCCGCCCCCTTCTTCCTAATTGGATTCCCTAGTGGGATCCACAATTGCCTTGGGCGGCAATTCCTAGGGGGCGAACCTACTTGGTCTGCCTCATGTAAACTTGGGCCAGCCCCTTGCCTAGGGCCGGCTGGACCGGTCTAACACGAAGTGACTAGTGAACAGGACCAGGACATGCATTGACCTATAAAATGTAACCTGGTGTCAGGAAACACACGACAAGCAGCGTATTCAAGGAAATAAATAAAGGTAAGATTGTGTTTCATATGATTAAAATGACCGACCCCAACTAGTTGGGAGGATTAAGCTAATGATGATGATTAATTTTGCATGTGACTGGCAAATTTGCTTAGAATTTTCTAATTAGAATTAAGTTGAAAATCTGCTCGTATTCAGATTGAGAGAGGTTAAATTGGAATAAGCAAAAGAATTGAAAAGAATAGCCTTTTCTACCCTTTATAATTTTGAAATTCTATTTGTCTGTTGAGCAACTGCCTACTTGTCCTGATATAGAAGGACGTTCAATTCTACTAATTCAAAAAACCTTCATACGCAGAATGTTATGCAGTCAATCCAATATCAATTGGAGGTATCAACAATTCTGAAACTCGTGTATGGTTGGTCCATAACTGGCAAAATAAAATACTGATTCGTTAGCTTCACCGATGGAGTTGCTAAAATTAAAGCAAACAATCTGTGCGTTGACTTAAAATTCAAACATGCAGTCATCATACAATCAGCTATGTAAATTATCTAACAAACAGTAATTTTTTATGGAATAAAGGTAATCTTACCAACCACGTGTAGTGGGATAAAGATTTGATATTGTTATTGTTGTTTTTGTAAAGAGTAATCTTTGATGTAGGACATCTTAGATTAGGGATTCTTAATGAAACTAGAATAATATGATACATATAAATCATATAAAAGGACTTGGGATTCATGTATCACAAACCAATATATAAACAACTTGTTTTATCAAAATGCAAACTGCAAATATTGGAATTGGAACCTAAACATAATGTAATGATCGAGCAACTCTCAAGTATCAACAAGAATTGGAAACATGCATATATATATATATATATATATATATATATATATATATATATCAAGAAACTCAAGCATCATGTTGATATAATGAGATGAGTCCCCTAAAATTAGTTAGTCACACTTGTACTGCACTCAAAATAATAAAACTTCCTATCTGCATACACAACATTGAAAACCAAAAGAAATATATATTTAATCAAGGATAATAAATAGACAATTAGATAAGATTGGCCTTCTCAATTTGATTACAGATAATTGTAGAAAAATAGAAAAGGGAAAAAAATTATTTAGGATTTTTATGATTTGATTCTATATAAAATATAAAAGTATATATAAACTTTTATAAAAATCTTACAACAAAAATACATTAATGCTAGTTATGATAAAGAAAAAAAAAGTCACTAAGACTATGTATATATAAATAACTAGTATTTTCGAGCTACCAAATGAGCTCGTTCACGAACAAACGATATGTGATTCATCTTATATTTGTTCATGAACATCTTACACAAACAATCCAGCAAATTTTGACAAATGTGAAATGTCTCTTGTTCATGAACAAATTCATTCTATTGAAGGTATAAAATAAAATGAAATTAAATTTATAATAAAAGCAGTTGTCCATTTAAAATGAAAATATGATTAATCTATATCAATATATTTATCGAGCTTATTCACGAGTTCTAAATCGAACACGAATTGAACTTTTATCAAGCTTCTTATCGAGCTTAATGTCGAGCTTGTTCATGCAAATGATGTTGTTCGTGAACATAAATTAATCAAACACATTAGTGTTCAAGCTTGTTTATTTAAGAATCGATTATTAAAAATATTGTTCAAGTTTGTTTGTTTAGTTAGTTAAACGATCACAAACGAACTTTAATCGAACCGAGCAACGAGTAGCTCGTCGAACATTTGGTTTGCTTGCAGCCCTAACTAAGAGTGGTTGATGACTAGAAAAAAATAAAATACATTAACTGCAATATTAGGGTTATAAGACGATTGATCTAACTATTAGAACTCTTAATCCGTATGCTGAATGATCCATACCAAGAATGACTTGCGGATCCCACAATTATTCAATACTCCGCATCAAACTAAATGATGCAAATATAACATTCCAAGTTTACTTGAAATATTTTTGAATGTGTGGTTGTAAAGTCCTTAGATGAGAATATCTACGAGTTGATTTCTTGTTAGCATACATAGAGTGCAAATCAATCTACTTTCGAGTTTTTTTTTTTTAAGAAATGGCTATCCAGCTCCACATCTTGGTTCAATCATGTTGTACTATATTACAAGCAATATTTATGATATATTTATTATTACAACATATCTTATTTATCTCCTCCCATTAAATCTTCCAAAATGATTTTGATCGACAAAAGCTCATAAATTCCTTAGGCAATGACTCTAAATTCAAATTCAACACTAAATCTAACTAAGCTAAGAGAGGAATATTTCTTCCTATGATTGAACAACTTCTATTCCCACAAAGTATTTGAGCCTGATCAACTATTTGATCTCAAATTTTTCAGCAAGCTTTTTTCTTGAAAGGCTTCTTTTGTCTATTATCATGAACTATGATAAGTATATCAACATATATAATGAGCACTAAGATTCAAGCATCAATTCAGTGATTTATGAAGAAGGGATGATATCCATGGCTTTGTTTAAATGCAGTTTAATTCAAGACTATTGTGAATTTGTAAAATCATACTCTTGGAGATTGTTTGAAGTCATGCAAAGCTATTTTAATTTGCATACTTTGTTCTTTATAAAAGAACTATTAAATCTAGGTGGTGGATGTATATGAACTTCTTCTTTAACATCCCAATGTAGGAAAGTCTTCTTTGCATCATACTACTCGATAGACCATTCAAGCTTAGTTGCAAGCGAAATTACAATGCGTATTGTATTCATTTTTGCAACAAGAGAAAAAAGAATTTTAATCAATTTCATAAAATTAAGTATATTATTTGGCTACCAATCTCATTTTATACAATTCCAAGCTTCCATCTATATTTTACCCCAAAAAAATCATCTGCATCTTAAAGCTTTCTTCTCTTTTGATAGTTCAATGATCTCCCAATTATAATTTTGTTCCACATCATTCATCTCTTCAGTCATGATTTTTTTTTTTTTCTAATGTCTCAAATAAAATTTGTAATATTGTAATGAAATTAAAGCTTATATTTGTAAGAAAGACTTTGAGTACAAATTTTTCAAAAAGATGCACATTAGGAGATGAGATACAAAGGGGAATAGATAATAATGGGTTGATCATTGTTAAATGATAATGGTTTCAAGTCTTGAACTTGCTACGAATTTTGGTTGAATTTATTCCTTATGGTATAAATTTTACAGAGTACAATATCTAAATTTTCTTTTAGTTTATTCTGTAAGAATATCAAGATGAAAGATATAAAATTCATCAAACTTAACTTATTGTTGAGAGTTCTCCACTTGAAGATGATTTGGATTGAAAAAACTTTGTTTCTCATTAAAGGTGATATCATTTGAAGTGAGAATTTTTTTTGTTGAGAGGATGATAACACTTGTACTCTTTTTTTAGTAAAAAAAATATTAAATAAAAATACATTTGAGAGCTCTAGAATCAAATTTACCCTATATTGTTTATGGATGAGGACATAAGCAATGCACCCAAATATTTTTAAAAGAGAATTTGATATGAAGTTATTTGTGAGAAGGAATTTAGCTAGATAGTTTATGGGACTTTTGAAGTTATTAATTCTTGAGGTTATTTGTATATATAGCAATTATGGTTGTTTCTCCCTAGTATATTTTTGACACTTGATTCTAGAAAATAATACTCCTTAACTTTAAGAAGCTGACAATTTTTCTTTTAAGTCACTACATTTTGTTAAGGAGTGTCAGAATAGAAAGATTGGTGGATGATACCATCTTTTTGAAAGAAAGATATTATGCGATTAAAATAATTATAAGTATTATCAATCCCATATATCAAAATTTTCAAACAATGGAGATAATATTCAGGTTAAATTTCATTAAAAAAGAAAATGTTGGCAATCATGTAACAATCCTGAAATCCAACAAGTGTAATAGTGCTTAAACCTCATATGCAATCCATTAATTACCACATGATAATCCTTACTATTCAAATATCTGAAGAATCAAATAACCTTAAGAATAGCCTAGACAAGGTTTGAAATTGCACAATCGAGCATTGAGGTGTTTTTCTTCCATGAGGCTAATAGGAAATACTTGATTTCAAGTATTTCCTAATCACTCTGGCAACAAATCACAAATCCAACCGCTGTCCACAGCAGGAAAACAGCCCAAATCTGAAGAAAAACAGAGAAAAACTGCAGAAAACGTGGAGAAAGGACTTGTATTTTACTAATAGATGCAAGGAAAATAGCAAAGATACAAGGATCCTCTATTCGAGAGGAGGATCGCACTCTCCCAATCTCTAGAATAGAGCCTAGCCACCAACGAAGAACAAGAAAGAACTACAAGCAAATTCAACATAACCCTAATCTATCCTTTCTCTCCCTATTTAATGCATACAATTCAAAAAATAACATAAAAGGACTTAATTGCCCTTGCTTCCACTCCTTTTGGCTCCAAGATTCAATTTGAAAAACAAGTGGACCCCACCTATTTCTTCCCTGCTGTGTCCGCCGGCTCCCTGGCTCCTTCCGCCTATTTCTTTCTCCCGTAAACCCTTATAGCCGGTCCTCTTTGGACCGGCTGGACCGGTCCTCTCTGGACCGGTCTAACATTACCACCCTCCCAAAGAACCACCTTGTCCTCAAGGTGGAAGTCAGGAAACTGTCGCTTCATTCGCTCGTATGGCTCCCACGTGGCCTCGTAGTTAGGGAGGTTCTTCCATTTGATCAGGACTTCTGTGGCTCCATCTGCTTTCTAACGAACCTCCATGAGCTCCAAAGGTTCCAAGACAATTTCCATTTCATCTGTTAATGTCCCGGGTAACTCAGAACTGGTGGCACAATCTCCAATGGCTCTCCTTAGCTGGGATACATGGAAAACCGGATGGATCGTCGTTGTCGGTGGTAACTTCAGACGATATGCCACGGCTCCAATTTTCTCCAGTACTTCATAAGGACCGAAGTACCATGGAGCGAGTTTCTCATTCCTCCGGTTGGCGATCGATTTCTGTCGATATGGGCGGATTTTCAAGAATACCTTCTCGCCCACCTCAAACTGAATATCCTTCCGATGCCCATCAGCTTGTTTCTTCATAATCTGTTGAGCCCTCAACAGATGTCTTTTTAACTCTTCCAGTGTCTTGTCCCTCTCCTCCAAATACTCTTCTACTGAAGACACGGGTGTGCTGCTACTCCCAAAATGCACCAAGTGGGGCGGATCCCTTCCGTACAACACCTTAAATGGGGTCATCCGAGAGGCTGAATGAAAAGAGGTGTTGTACCAATACTCGGCCCATGATAGCCATTTAGCCCATAGCTTGGGTGTTTCTGATGCGAAACATCTTAGATAAGTTTCCAAGCTCCGATTGACTACTTCTGTTTGGCCATCCGTCTGTGGGTGCTAAGCTGTACTCCTTTTTAGCACCGTCCCCTGCAGTCTGAACAATTCTTTCCAGAAATGATTGAGGAACACTTTATCTCTGTCTGATACTATCGCCTCTGGCACTCCATGTAGTCTGACTATTTCCCTGATAAAGACTGACGCTACTGTCACCGCCGTGTATGGATGGCGTAAAGGAATAAAGTGAGCATATTTGCTCAATCTATCCACTACCACCAAAATCACAGTGAATCCTTCCGAGCGGGTTAGCCCATCAATGAAGTCCATAGATATCTCCTCCCAGACTCGTCCTGGTAATGCCAATGGCTGCAGTAACCCCCCTGGTGACATAGCTAGATACTTGTTTCTTTGACACACCTCGCACCTGGATACCATATCCTCCACATCTCTATGCATACCTTTCCAATACAGTTCCACAGCTAGTCTCCTGTAGGTCTTTAGTACTCCTGAAAGACCTCCCACTGCTGTTCCATGGAACTCCTGGAGCAGTTGTGGGATGTGTACTGACGTTCTGGGTAACACAAATCTTCCCTGGTACAACAGTCTTTCCCCCTCTAGCGAGTACCCTGGATGGCTTCCCTCTTCCTTCAGTAAGTCAGCTCTGATCTTGTTTAGTTCCTCGTCCTTGGCACTCTCCTCTTTTATGGCTTCCCAATCTAGCATCATTGGGACTGATACAGCCATTGTCTGCATCTCCCCCATGCACCTGGACAAGGCATCTGCTGCCTTATTCTCTACCCCTGGCCTGTACTGAATCTCAAAATCATATCCCAGGAGTTTGGACAGCCACCTCTGATGCTCCTCTGTCACCATACGTTGCTCCAGCAAATATTTCAGACTCCGTTGGTCGGTCCGGACGATGAGATGTCTTCCCAGTAAGTAGGGACGCCACTTTTGGATTGCTAAAACAATTGCCATCAACTCCCTCTCATAGACAGATTTCAGTCGGGCTCTGGCAATCAACACCTGGCTGAAATATGCAATGGGCTTGTGACTCTGCATCAACACTGCTCCTAGCCCGTATCCCGATGCATCTGTCTCTACTATAAAGGCCTGAGTAAAATCCGGTAAAGCTAAGACCGGAACTGTGGTCATAGCTTTCTTCAACTGCTCAAATGCTGTCGTAGCTGCCTCCCCCCATAAGAATCCATCTTTCTTCAACTGCTCAGTGAGTGGCCAAATTATAGTGCTGTATCCCTTTACAAATCTCCTGTAGTACCCTGTAAGCCCTAGGAATCCCCTCAGCTCCTTTAGATTTTTGGGCAGTGGCCACTGAAGCATGGCCTCAATCTTGGACTGATCTGCTGCTACCCCTTTCTTGGATACCACATGACCCAAGTACTCCACACTGGCTTGTGCGAAGTAGCACTTCTTCAAGTTAGCACTCAGCTGGTGCTCCTGGAGAACCTCTAATACCTTCTTCAAGTGACCCCAGTGCTCTTCCTCTGTTCTACTATACACTAAGATGTCGTCGAAGAAAACCAAAACAAATCGCCTCAGATACGGTTTGAAGATCGTATTCATGAGTGCCTGAAAAGTGGCTGGAGCATTGGTGAGGCCAAAAGGCATCACTAAGAATTCATAGTGGCCCTCATGAGTTCTAAAAGCGATCTTGGGCACATCTTCTTTCTTCATTCGAATCTGATGATATCCTGATTTCAGGTCGATCTTGCTGAAAATCACTGTTTCGCTCAATTCATCTAGCAACTCGTCAATCACTGGTATGGGAAACTTATCAGGTACAGTTTCCTTGTTGAGTGCGCGGTAGTCTACACAAAACCGCCAGCTGCCATCCTTCTTCTTCACCAATAGAACAGGACTAGAGAACGGGCTAGTGCTGGGCTTGATGATCCCTGCTTCCAACATTTCTCTGATCAACTTTTCTATTTCATCCTTCTGAAACTGAGGGTAACATTAGGGTCGCACGCTGACCAGTGACACTCCCTTTCTTAAAGTGATGGCGTGCTCCTGCTCCCTGGGTGGTGGTAACCCAAGAGGAGGTTGAAAAACCCCCTTGAACTCCTGGATCAGAGGCTGCACAGAGAGGGGTATGTCTCCCTCTTCCTCCACATTTACTCCCTCTAATCTGTGTAATTCCACCCAGTAGCCTTCCCCCTCCTCTTGAATTGTCTTGATTAGGGATTTCAAAGAAACCCCTGCCTTGGTCAACCCTGCATCCCCTTGAATCACCATCTTCCGTCCCCCCTTCACCAACTCCATCCGCAGAGTACCCCAATTGATTTTAGTTTCCCCCAATGTTTGCAGCCATTTCATCCCTAGGATGACATCCGTACTCCCCAATTCTAGGGGAAGGAAGTCTTCCTTCACTTGTATGCCCTGGATCTTCAGCACCACCCCCCTACAGACTCCTCTTCCCATTTCCACCTTTCCAGTACCCATCATTACCCCATAGCCTCCAGTATCAACTAGCTTCATCCCCAACAGCTCTACAATCTGGGTGGGAAATGAAGTTGTGGGGTTGCCCCCCACTATCAATCAACACCACTACTCCACGGTCAGCTATCTCTCCTTTTACCTTCATAGTGTGACTCGGAGTAAATCCCACTACGGAATTGAGAGAGACTTCTGCCACATCCAGATGCATCTTTTCCTCCTCCACCTCAGAATCGCTTTCCCCACCCTCTTCGTCTTCCTCGTCTTCACAAACGAGGAGAACTTGAAGAGTTCGATCCTTGCACTTATGCCCTGGCATGTATTTTTCATCACATCGAAAACACAGCCCTTTTGCTCTCTTCTCTTGCATTTCCTTGTCAGTGAGCCTATTGAACTGCCCCCCATTTCCTCCTCCTGTTGCTTTTTCCTTTGGAACTTCTTTCATTCCTCCTAGGGACGCTCCCTTTGGGGCTAGGTGGGTAGTCGTCCACCTGTAAGTGCCTCCTGAGCTACTACTACTCCTCGCTCCCTTCTCCAGGCTCTTTTGATTTTCGACCAACTGTGCAAGCTTCATGGCCTCCCCTAGGTCCCTGGGCATCAGGACCTTCACCGCTGCTCGCACCTCGGCCTTTAATCCCTTCATAAAATTTCCCTCCAGCACCGTCTCGGACAAGCGCTCTACCCTGTTGGCCAGATGCTCAAACCTCTCTCGGTAGTCCGCCACGGACCCCTCCTGTACTAGGCCAAAGAACTGCTCGTAGAAGTCTCCTCCCCGGTCGGTTTGGAAACGCTCTAACAAACTGTCCTTGAATTCTCCCCAGCTCCGGATAGGTCTCCTCTGATCTCTCCACTGGTACCAAGAGAGTGCCTTCCCTTCCAGACACAGGCCTGCTGCCGATAATTTCTCATCTTCAGTCAAGCCGTTAACAGCGAAGTACCTTTCCACCTTGTAAATCCACCCATAGGCATCTTCCCCTTCAAAAATTGGCATCTTCAATTTTCTCACCTTCCGATCCCCTCCATTCCCCCTTAATCCTCCATAGTTTCCCCTCTCCCATGTGCCTGAACCCCCCTATCTCCCGATCTTTCCTTGCTCTGCCTTGTCCCAATTCCCCTTCAAAATCCCCTCTCCGATCTTCAAAAACAGCTTCCCGGCGCCCATGAAAACCCTCCCAATGCTCCCAACCAGCACCTCTTGGTTCCATGCCTCCGTAGCCTTGCCTTTCCCCATATCTTCCTCCTCTCTCCTCCCTTTGGAAAGGCTCCAAATGAGGCCTTCCCCTACTCCCTTCCACGATTTCCACCTCCTCCTCCTCCCGATGGATTTCAGAGTTGGTGTTCTTCGCTGCTGGCCCTTTTGCATCAGACGCTGCCGATTGGGTTTGAAACTCCAACATCTTCTTCATCATTTCCCGTAGATCGGCCACTTGCCCCTCCATGGAAGACATTCGTTCCTCCACGGTCTCCTTGATTTGATTTATTTCTCCTTCAATTCTCTCCTCCAAAGCATCCACCTTCTTAGCCGCCATCTCCTATGGCTTGCAAATTATGAGAAGATCTCAGGATTTGAAAGAAAAAGTTCAGCAAATTTCTCCTTCGCCAGTGCAATTTCAGCCGCTGAAATCAGACAAAAACAGCCCACGATTTGTCCCAAGACTTGCTCTGATACCAATTTGATAGGAAATACTTGATTTCAAGTATTTCCTAATCACTCTGGCAACAAATCACAAATCCAACCGCTGTCCACAGCAGGAAAACAGCCCAAATCTGAAGAAAAACAGAGAAAAACTGCAGAAAACGTGGAGAAAGGACTTGTATTTTACTAAGAGATGCAAGGAAAATAGCAAAGATACAAGGATCCTCTATTCGAGAGGAGGATCGCACTCTCCCAATCTCTAGAATTCGATCTAGAGCCTAGCCACCAACGAAGAACAAGAAAGAACTACAAGCAAATTCAACATAACCCTAATCTATCCTTTCTCTCCCTATTTAATGCATACAATTCAAAAATAACATAAAAGGACTTAATTGCCCTTGCTTCCACTTCTTTTGGCTCCAAGATTCAATTTGAAAAACAAGTGGACCCCACCTATTTCTTCCCTGCTGTGTCCGCCGGCTCCCTGCCTGGCTCCTTCCGCCTATTTATTTCTCCCGTAAACCCTTATAGCCGGTCTAACAGAGGCAAAGCATACGCCTCAAGGCATTTTGAAACTTAAAACTTAGAACTAAATCATTAAATTACTAAAAAAAATTAAATAATAAGCAACATACTAATATCAAGATAAGATATTAAAATAAATAAAAATTTCAAGTCCATTAAAAGTCATACAAGACTACAAAAAATAGTAATAAATAGTCTCTCTCACTCTAGTTCAACATAATCAAGTAGTATGAAGTCATAATTTATGAATTCAAAAATCACCCCCACGCTCATCACTCAGAAGGTCTTTATAAGAATCATCATTGTAGTTATTTGATTTCTTTCTTACCTCATATTAAAAAAGGGGTGCACCAATAAGGTGAAGCAGTAGGATTAAGTGTAGGCGTTAGGGTCATGTGGCTGCAAGTTTAAGGTAGTGTGGTTCTTCTCAAGTTTAATTTGATTTAAGTTTAATTGAACATTGTCATTATCAAGTCTCAATACCTATATAAGAAAAAGGAAGAGTTGTGCTAGGCAGCCGACCACTAGCATAAAATTTGTCGAATAATCATGACATGAATCCTTTAATATATAGTGTTAAGGCTAGGGCGTTCCCTGAAAGTGACGCGCTGTATGCCTTGAATACAACGAGAAGTGTGCAAGGATCGCTGCACCGACATCTGGATGGTGTGGGCAAAGAAGCTAGTCCATGAAACTAGAATTAGGATAACATCTTGGAATGTAGGTTCCCTAACATGGAAATTAATGGAATTAATTGATGTGGTTAGAGTATCAAAAGAAAAAGCTCATAATAATAAAAATAGTTAGTTGTGGAATCAAAATGTGTAAAAAAAGATTAAAAAAAATAAAAAGTTTTATTATAAAAATTATTTTAGATGTAAAACACTGAAAATTGAAAAGGATATAAGGAAACCAGTAAGAAGTCTAAGAAATCAATCTGTGATGCAAGATTTTTTGCTTTTAATGATTTATATAATAGATTAGATAACTAAAAAAGACAAAATATATATGTATAAGTTAACCAAACAAAGAGAAAGAAGTAGTAAGGATTTAATTCAACTGAAGTGAATTAAAGATGAAAATCAAAAAGTATTTTTTTTAGAAGAGGATATTCAACAAAGGTGGATGAGATATTTTGCTAAGCTTTTTAATGAAGATTGTGAAAATATGATTGACTTTAGAGACCTTAGTGCTCTAAATGAAAATAAATATTTTTGTTTTTATCATCGTATTAATAAAATTGAAGTTAGAAATGCTTTAAAGAAAATGAAATATGAAAAAACTGTTTGACATGATGATATTCCAATAGAGGCGTGGAAATGCTTAGGAGATGAAGGAATTTCTTGGATTACTAAACTTTTAATATTACTTTGAAGACTAAAAAGATGCTAGATGAGTGGAGAAAGAGTGTGTTGATTCCTAATTTTAAAAATCAAGATGATGCACTTGTGCGAATTATTGAGGAATTAAGTTGATGTGTCATATTTTAAAACTATGGGAGAGAGTTACGGAGCATAGGTTACGTCGTGATACTAATGTATCTCAAAATCAATTTGGATTCATGCCGGGTAGGTTTACTATGGAAACTATACATTTATTGAGAGATTTGATAGAGCATAGAGAGAATAAGGAGGATCTATAAATGATTTTTATTGATTTAGAAAAAGCATATAATAAAGTTCCAAGAGAAGTGCTATGGAGAGTTCTATAAAAGAAAAGGATTAATAATGTTTATATTCAAGTCATTAATAATATGTATGCATGAGTTGTTACGTGTTCAAACAGAAGGTGGTTTGACCAAATATTTTTTTATTGCAGTTGGATTACATCAAGGATCAGCATTAGTCCTGGATGTTCTTACTAGACATTTAACCCTGGTGTATGCTTTTTGCTGATGATATTCTTCTTGTTGATAAGACTAGAGGGAGAGTTGAAGGTAAACTTCAATAATGGAGATCAACCTTAGAGTCTAAAGGTTTTTATTTGAGTAGATCTAAAACCGAATACATTGAGCATAATTTTAGTTATAATAGATCTAGCGGGGGGTTTGTGACTTTAAATGATCAAGTCATTAATAAGAGTACACGTTTTAGATATCTTGGGTCTATTGTTTAGAGTGATGGTGAAATAGATGGGGATATTATTAGTAAAATTTAAGTTGGTTGGTTGAAGTGGTGGAATGCATTGGGCTTCTTGTGTGATAGAAAAGTACCACTTAAACTTAAGGATAAAATTTTATAAGATGGTGGTGAGACCTGAAATTAATGCTTTATGGGGCAAAATGTTGTCCATTAAAAGAGAAGCATAATATTAAGTTTAAGTGTTGCAGAGATGAGGATACTTATATGGATGAGTTGTTTTACTCTTATAGACAGGATACGAAACAAGCATATACATGAAAAGGTTGAAGTAGCTCCAGTGGCAGATAAGATTAGAGAGGTGCCTTAGATGGTTTGGTCAGATAAAACGACAGCCTTCTGATGACTCAGTTAGGGGAGTAGATGTATTAGATTTGACCTATGCTAAAAAAGGTAGAAGTAGACCTAAAAAGACTTGGTTATAAAATATTAGAAATGACGTTTCTTTATTAGATTTAAATAAGAATTTGACTCTTAACAGAACACAATGGAGAAAAAGGACTCATGTAGCCAACCCCACATAGTGGGATAAAGGCTTGATGTTGTTGTATATATAAAGCTCATAAATTAAAATTTTTAAATTATATAAATCCTAATTTTTAGGTTTACATCTCTTTAAAATTACGATAAAATTGCGTTGAGATGTGCCTTGAAGCACGTCTCACCCCAATGAGGCACAAGCCTCATCTGGCAAGTGTGAGGCATACGTTTCATTGCTTTTTTTTAATTTTTATTGAGGCAGGTCTTGAGATGGGCCTCAAATTGCATAATTTTAAACCATGGCATAGAATAAGTAATGTAGTGGAGACCCACACCAATCTACTGTATTTGGAAAAAGCTTGACCCTAATAAATTAAGATTATGGTATTCATCAATAGAGCTTTAAACTTGAGGGCATCCAAGAATCAAACAAAACAAACCTTTAAACAAACCATATAGATCGACATAATACCAGGAAAAAATAGTCGACATAATAGGAAAAAATAAATACATCCCTTTCAAGGCCATCATCACAAGCATGCACCAAACAATTGGAATTACAAAATAACATAAAATAAATCAACTAATGAAAACAAGAAAAATTTGGTCTTGAAGTGATTTTTCTTATAACAATCAGCACATGTTTCCATAAAATATACCCGAGGACAAATTCAAATCAGAATTTAGTATTCAACACATTAAGCAAATAAAGTAATACATTTGGATATCCTATAAAGTAATCCATAAGCAAATCTCTCTAGCCAGTGAACAAGATATTTCTATAATTCACTATCAATAATTAACATAATCTCAAAATCTATAATAGATTTAAGAACAAGTTATATAAAAGTATCTAGTAAAAGATTGAATGTGGATTCACAAGGAGCTAGAAAGAGAAGAATTCAAATAATTGATATTTTTCTTATAAAATAAAGTCAAATAAAATACATTGAAATTGATTAATATCATAATTTTATGGATTTTTCAATTTAGAAGCACTAGTACCAATGCGCTAAAGGATTTTAAATGATTCAACATTTCTCGTATTATTTTCACAAAAAAAAAAGCCATTCTCGTATAATGTCTTAAAGGTTCATGATGGAAACCTTTTCCGAATTGAACAAATTATAGGTTTATCACTACTTTTAAACTACAAGTCTCATGTTCACATAAGCAAAAAAATTCTAATTATTATGATTAGTAACCAATTTTCAATGAATAACCTAATGCAAATCATACATATCAAGCAAATGATATGAGCCAAGTAATGAGGTATTAAAAAACAAAAAACATCCTAATGGATATTAATAATGATCTATAACTAATTTCTAAGAAAATGAAATGATAATAAAATTAGAAGCAAACAAATCACATAATTATGATATGCATATGCATACGAAAGACCTCTTTAAAAAACTAACCCAAATAGTTTAAAGATCGTTTATGATGAATTACGCAGTTTCAAAATTAACCAAATGAATGGAGTTTTATATTTAGGGTTTATTTTAAAACATTAATTATCAGCAAAATCTCTCAGAAACATTGATGCTACTTAGCTCTCATCATAGGATTCATTTTATAAATTTGTAATGTCACTAAATAATGAACTAAAATGAAATTCAACATCACTTTGAACATCCATTATGGGAACAATACTAGCAGATCCATCAATATTTGCATTTTCATATTGCTCATTTGATTCATAAACTATGTCATGTATGGGAACAATACTAGCAGATCCATCAAAATTTGCATTTTCATATTGCTCATTTGATTCATAAACTATGTCATGTATTATGGTTAGTAGGCAAGTTTCAATGAATAACCTAATTTAAATGATATGAGCCAAGTAATGAATATATTCAAATACAAACATTCGTCCTAATGGATACTAATAATGATCTATAACTAGTTTCAAGAAAATAAAATGATAATTGAATTACAAGCAAATAAATCACACAATTATCATACGCATATACGGGCGAGAAAACTCTTAAAAAAAGCTAGCCTAAATAGCTTGAAGATCATTTATAATAAATTACGCACTTTTAAAATCAACCAGATGAATGGAGTTTTCTTTTTCTGGTTTAGTTCAAAACATTTATTATTAGTAAACTCCCAAAAAAATATTGATGCAACTTAGCTCTCATCATAAGATTTATTTTATAAATTTGTAATGCCACTAAAAAGAAATCCATCATCACTTCAATATGGGAACAATACCAATAGATCTATCAAAATTTGTATTTTCAGATTGCTCATTGGATTCATCAAATACACCGTGTGTGATTTGTTCACCTTCAAATTCAGAAATAAACTCAACTCATATTGAAAGTTCAAATTCAGATTCAAACCCATACTCATTTTTATTTCAAATTCTAATTTTGATTCTTGATAGAAAATACTTCAAGGTCCATGAACATGATCGAATTTAGGTGCGTATTCAAAATCAACATCATCATCATGTATACATTCATAATGTAACTATAAATCCTTTTTTACATCTAAAACATCATCAAAATAATATTCATGATTTGCAATTTCTTCAATAAGTTCATATTCCATTAAACAAGAATCTTGCATTGGTGTAGCTTCAATAAGTTTTAGAAGAGTTTGTTAGAGAGATTTTATTGGAATAAGCATAAATGCAATATTCCAAATAGGAGAATTGTTTTAATATTCACCAACATCTGAAACTACGTATAAATCTAATGCAATATTTTGTTTTGTAAATTGTAGGTTAGTTAATCCATAATTTATTTCTTAAAATAAATAATAGTAACAAAATAATCTAAAGCCAAATAATGTTTAGCTACAAGACTTACAAATCTTGCATAATACTCAAAATCACAATTTTGCCTTCTTTGCAAGCTTTAAATTGATAGTGTAATTGATCCTTATAAGCCCCAAGAGTTTTGATTTGACACATTTAACTTTTTGAAAATCAAATAGATTGTTGATACAGACATCCAACCATCCATGCCTATCCGAGGAGGAGCTGAAGATCGACGGCCGTGATCGTTCCACATTATCTTAAATTTTTATTTGTAATTTTTATTTTAATTATGCATTTTTCATTTTTACCCTTACTTAAGGGTCTAGTCTTATGTAAGCTCTAGGGGGATATTCGTCTTATTTTAGTCTTTCAATTTCTGAGACCTATATATAGAGGCCCTTGCTTTTGTATTAGCATGATGGATTATTAATAAAAAAATTTTGTTTTTGCACTCTTGTTTCTTGGGAGGACTTTGGTGAGAATCCCTATGGGAGGGAATCGTAATTTCCACCAGCCGCAGGATGGTTCCGGACCAGTGGCTTGAATTATCTTGGTGAAGGGCAACATATCACCCGTCAGCCGCAGGAAGTGTCCGGGCTCACGGTTCTATCTTTTATCTTTTCGATTTTCTTTGTTTTTGTATCTCCTTATTTTCCTAATCGTCACCTCCATATTCTCTCCAATCCACCGGCTTCATCCCCTCCATCACCCAAACCCGCCAGCCTCTTCCCACAACCCTTGCCCACGGTCTTACATTACAGCCAACCACCTCCCCCGCTAGCCCATGCACCATCCCGTCGGCCTTCTCCTTGCCGCCGGCCAATACCAACCCCTCATTTCCTTCTCCCTCCTCTTTGGCCGAGAGCCACCATGGCTCCACCCACCCGCCGTCCACCTCCTTCCCTAGCCCCACTTCCCTTAAAAAAAATCCCTCTTCTCTTATTTAAGTTAATTTGGAAAGATTTTAAATTTAAATTAATCTAATTTGAATTTCAAATCCATCATTATTAATTACCTTATTTTTGGAAACTTCTTTCATTCAATTAATTAATCAATTCTAAAATTGATTGATTAATTAATCCCTATTCCAAATACATTGAACCTAGACACCCCTAGTTCCCCCTCTCTCTCTCTCTTAGCCGGCCCCTTACATATGCCCTCTTTAAATTTCTTCCCAAAATTAGATTAATGATTATCTTGGAAAGGTTTTGAATTCAAATCAAACACAATTTGAAATTCAAATAATTTCCTAAATTAATTAATCTATTTTAGGAATGTATTTAAATCAATTCTAATTCAATTTCAAATTGGATTTGAATAAAATTTTCTCCCTCAATTTAAGACTATTGAATAGGCAAGCTTTAATTCCACCCCCTCTCTCTTTCCACCTAATTAATGCTTCTCCATTAAGGCCCCCAATCTCTCTCCTATTTTAATTAATTCCTTCCAAAAAATTGGAACTCCATTTAAGGGATTAATTAAGTACCCCTTCCCTCCTTTTCCCATTTAGTTTGAAATTCAAATTTCAAATGAACCCCCCCCCCCCCCCCCAAATCCGTTCTACACCAATTGTATTTTTCAGAAAAAAATATAAGATCTTGGTACATCATGAAAATTTTCTAAAATCATCCATACTCCTTATTTAAGTATAAATGAAATTTTAAACTTCATGATAATTTTAATGGGTTCTATAAAATCACAGTTACCATCATGTTTAAATTGCATCATTTATTTTTTTTCATTAACATAATTAATATTATTAGTGGGATAAAGGCTTGATGTTGTTGTTGTCGTCGTTGACATAATTAATATCATATATTTAGTCGACATGATCATGCAGAGCCACTTGTCCCAATTTGAAGCAGCATGTCTATGGGCTAGGATTTCTTAATGCAACTATAATGAAACAATATATATATATATATATATATATATATATATATATATATATATATATATATATATATATATATATATATATAATGCAGAGGAACTTAGGATTCTAGATCCCAAACTACCAAATAAACCAACAACCTATTTTCTGCAAACTATAGACATAAGACTTAGAACTCATTCGTTGATATAATGATAAAAAAATACAAAAAAATCAACAAGAAATTCAAACCGTACAAAATCAATGAACAATTATAATTTAATCAACGCAAATATATTCCTACTTGCAAAAATATTTGAACAAAACTAAGAGCATTAGAGAACCAATAAAAATTATGTAAAACATACTAACATTAAAAAAAAATTATCAAAGTAAAAAATCCAAGCCTCAAGCTGATATAAGATGGAGCTTCCCCTAAAACTAGATAGTAGCACTGGTATCTCATTCAAAGAAACCATACATCTAACTTAACAAAACAAAGAAGCAAACATGCCCCAAATGAAACTCTTATATGCTTCCCAAAGACGCTTCAACATAACAAAGAAGAATCTGAAGCAGCTAAACACAAAGCGCACCTTAAGAAATATGAGTCCACAAACCCTATTGGCTTTCATGGCAACCAATACACCTTGAGAATTGTAAATTATTTAAGGACCTCAACATCACTGATAGGAATCCCTTGTAGAAAACCAGAAAATTACTTGCTGAAATTTAATTTCAGCAACTGGGAAAACAGGAATTGCAACGAACTTGAACGGAGAAAACAAGAAATTGCACTTTTGATTGAAATTAGATGAAGAAAATCAACAAGAAACAATGAATCTTCTATTAGAGAGGAAGATTCGACTCTCCCAAATTTCTAGACGCCACTAGAGCCCACTCAAGACACACGAACCCTCACTTTTTCAGTCAAAATCTGAGATAAGAACCTAACCCTAGCCTCCCCACGTCTTTAAACATACAATTCACTCAGTAAACTACCCAAACAGCCCTTCTAATTTGAATTTCCCTCATAATCTTCTCTTTAATTCCACATTAAAGAGCTAAATTATTTTTTTAAAATTTTTCCTCAATTCTTTTACATCTGGGTTTGAGATCGGTGTAGCAAATTTTATAAATGATCGATAAAACCTTGATGATGAATTAGTAACTATTGAAAATCTCATTGCAAAAAAAATATAAGATCTTAAGGTGATATATGTGTTTATTTTGATGTGATTTTGCAAATGAGTGACCTGAAAAAATATTAAATTTAAATATTAAATATGTAAATATATAAATATTTTGTGGATGCGTAAAAATCCCCTACAAAATTTTGACGTTTGGATCAGCCGCTCTCATAGTTTCTGGTAAGATTTGAGAATACAGATTGAATTGAAAGAATCAAAGGTTCAAGATTTTAAGATTCAAAGGTCCAATGAGGGATCAGCCAGTCTAGTCTTTCTCGTGCATGCCATCGAAGATCACTTCTTTTCATTTGATCTTGTCTTTGGCTTGTCCACTCCATTGGCCATTACTCCAAAGGTGCCCCACACCAGTTCAGTCCACTGCTTCTTGCTCGCCAAAGCAAGACGATGAGATTAATAAGTGTTATTTGCAGAAGGAGATTGTTAAACGCCTTGTCATCGGGAGCTCGGCATGATGGTGCACGCTGTTCTTTTCTTATATAGCGAGTTTGTTTTTAAAAAAATCGAGCTGGTACTTGGTAGAAGTTCATTGATATTAATTCCTTTATTTCAAAGTTCTTATTTTTATCAGGCTTTAAACTGCAACTAGGTACTTTGTAGAAGTTCATTGTTTAGGTGATGCCAATACTAGCACTTAACAGATTTTTTTTTTAGCCCCCCCCCCCCCCCCCCCCCCCCTATGAGTACACTCATAAATATAATATTTTTCTTAAGATCATGTGCATGACGACTCTAATCAATATCATAAGCATGCCATCATATATCTAAAATCTCATTTTGTTAAAATCAGTTGTCTTGCATGCGCATTATTTCACATGAAATCCTTGCCAACCTCACATGGCTCTATGAATCTATGGTATGACTAAACCTATTAGATGCAAATAGATTAGTTGACCGATTCATCAAGCACAACATCAGTCCTCCAATAATCTATATTTACCTGATACATTTCATCATTAGAAATTCTACACCCACTTCGGTACCCTTTACGCTACATTTCAAACATGTGAAAGCCAAGTCAAGATCATGCTCATGACATCATTTTTCTCAGATCTCACAACGTCAAAAATCAGCTGCAACTTGCATCATTTCTCAGGAAAATCATAGTAAGCGGTTGTTTTCCACTACCTAAGCTACCGTTCTAACAATATTGTATTCGAGTAGAACTTTTTCTCATGAATTTAATCCCGAACAACATAAAGCTGCTTCTATTGTTCAAGGAAGTAGAAACAAGTAGTAGAAAGCTAAGCTAAATGGAACCTAAGCTTCAATAAAAAAGGAAAAATTGGTGATTTAGGTTAAATAAGAATGCCTGATAAACTAATACGTTATTTTTCATGCACTAGTTCACCAAAAAAAAAAAGTGCTTCCATTTTTTTTGGGCTTGGCAGTATATAAGGATAAACGAATGCACAAGAGAACCTCTAAAAACTCTCACTTTTTGCTTCAGTATTGAAGGGAGACACCTGAGCAAAATATGTTCAAAATTGCTCTATCCATAAGATAAAATTATCTGTTTAGAATTAAAATTAGATCTTAGCAGCAAACATTGTCATCATCGACTCTGCTTGCAAACAATGTGCAATTAACAATATTCTTCGATGCTTGTAAAAACTTGATGGTGACGGTAGGAGTTGAGACCGTGGAAACATTAAAAAATAATAATAATAAATCTCATGATCGGAAAGTATCTTTTTGCTAACATGATGCTATCTGTTCGTAGATTTTTTTTTTTCTGAAAATTTAAAAACCACAAAAAGGGAAAGGCAACTTTCATCATTCCACGTAACTAAAGGAAAAAATTACCGCTGAAACGGAAATCGTCAACAAGAACGTAAGAGATACTCCCCTACCTAAAGAAACTCGTGCAAATAAATGAGACACCGAAAAACAAAATCAACCGGATCTGGCAGTGAAATCACTTTCTTCACTCAATAAGGGCAGATACCCCAAGAATGAGCAAATGTGCATCTTTACAGTCCTCTCTCAACCACCACAAGGAGCTGGAAATTCAAGGAACTTAAAAATGAAGTAGGAAAGAACGAATTTCTGGAGCAAATCAAAAAGCACTCCAGAGAAGAAAGGAAAGCAAGATCATACTGTTGAGCTCCTGGAGCCATCGCTGGACGCTCTCGAACGTCGAGCTACGGGAAATGTCGTAGACAACGAGGGCACCAACGGCGCCGCGGTAGTAAGCTGAAGTGACCGCGCGAAAGCGCTCCTGGCCAGCAGTGTCCCAGATCTGGGCCTTAACCTCCCTGCCATCGATCTCCAAGCTCTGTGTCTGAAATTCCACCCCGATTGTCGCCTTGGTATTTATGTTGAACTCGTTCCGCGCATATCTCGACAGCAAGTTCGATTTCCCTACTGCTGAGTCCCCGATAATGACCACCTTGAACAAATACTCCTCCCCGTTTTCTTCGTCCATTGTCTTCTATCGCTTTGCTTCTCTGTTAATGTCTTCTCCTATCCTCTTCGGTCTACTCTGGTTTTTGAAGCAATGGAGATGGAGATGCCGAGATAGTCAAACAGAGAAGCACTGAAGGAGAAATTATCGGCGGGTCTCCGCAGTAACAGTTCTTCTTCTTCTGTGTTTCTTTTATTAAAACATTTTCCATAAAACTTCCAATAATTTGCCACCATTTATTTTAGCAAAAAGTAGAGTTCGAGATTATATATATTTCATTATTTTCAAGGGAAAAAAAAAATAAAACAACTTTCTTATTATTTTTTAAATTAAATTTTTAATATAAATTTTTTTTAAATTAAAATTTTTTATATAAAAAATTAATAAAAAAACAATAGTAAAGTTGCTCTAAACGAAACAATAATAAGCATTTCTAACTCCAATAAAAATTTAATCTCCAATCAAAAAATTTATTTTACGCTCCAAATTACAATAATATTTTAAAATGTAATAACACATATCAATCCAAGCTCCATCTCATAACATTAAAAAAAATGTTCTAAATATTTTTTTTTTCGACCCACTAAAAATGACATTTGTGAACATTGAGATGCCATTGTTTACCTCGAAAAAATGGAGTTGAATCAGGCAGTCGGTTGGAGCTCACGACAACTACAGACACTCGTTCAACATTTGGCTGGAGATGAACTTAGAGTTAATTTAAGGTGATTGGAGTTTTCTATAGAAAAATATTATAGAATTATTACAGAGACGATAGATTATTTTAAAATAATTATGAATATATATATATATATATATATATATATATATATATATTACAATTATCATATTCTAATTTAATTATAAAAAAATATTCATCTAAAAAAAATTATAACCAAATATGATTGTGAGAATCATTTAGAAAATAAAATTATGAGAAAGTTACCCCATCCAAATTCTTAGGATGTTCTTTGGGTGGCTACAAAATTTTATAAAGTTGGTAAACAAATAAAAAAATCAAAATGTATATTTTTACAAAGCAATTTTCTCATTGAGCCCATCTTTTTTATTCATTTGCAGTATAGATATAATGGAAGCAGTTCAGCCAGCATTTGTACACGAGGAAACAAACGTACAGCAATGTATATTTAGGCAAAGCATTCATGGATAACAAAGGACTTTGAGTAGCAGATTACTATGTATCAGCAGCCCCTCTGTTTCTGGGGAAGGGAATTGCATCTCTGATATCATCAAGGCCAGTTACGAACAGAACAATTTCTTCCAACCCAGCGCTGAAACCTGAGTGCTGCACAGTGCCATGTCGCCTCAGATCCAAGTACCAATCATAGTCTTCTTGGACCAAGCCGAGCTTTCTTCCCCTGAACAAAATAGCAAAGTCATCTTTAAACAAAGAACAAAACTCTATATCTATCCGCTGCCACTTTGAAGGGAGAGCTTAGCGGCGTAACTATTCCCTCGTCGGAACCTAATGATGTCACCCACCGGCATCAGGTTCACACTTGCTTTGCCCCACTGAAGAGGCGAGGCCCTAGTAGAGGGGATTCAAACCCGGGATGGGGGTTCCCAACCGTGCTCGCCCATCAACAACCTTAAACCTCGGTGGGTACTCTGTCCATCTTCACTCATAGGGGTTGTTTGATTCAATGTTGTTCAAATAATCCTTTTTTTTATAATTATATTATTGAGATAGTTGGTTCAATGCTATTTCAATCAAGGTTTTTTTTTGAGACAGCTTTTTTACTGTTTTCTAAAACGGCTTTCGAGTAAAAAATTTCTAATCAAAAAATTTTTTATACTAGAAAGTTGTTTTAGAAATCAACAAAAAAGTTTTCCCAAACGAAGCCTAAATATAATATTATGTGAGGACGGTCTGTTTTTGTCTTTGTTCTTTTTTGCCATAAAATGGCATGATATCAATATGTCGGCAGATTTGAATGAGATCTATAATATCATAAAAAATATAACTTAAATATCATTTTTGAAATCATTATTATAAAATACCACCAAACTAAACTGCTACCATCCATTAATAATATAAAATTAAATAACATATGCCAGACAACCACCAACCTCACAATATTCATAAAAGAAAATAAATCAGGCAATGAAGAGCTTAAAACAAAAAACACAAATCTCTATGTTTAAAAATATATGTTTTTAAAATGTTTATATGAATATGCTCTAGTGTTCAAAATTCATTAAAAAACAAAACAAAATTATCAACCTTTTACCTCTCTATGAGCTTATCAAGACGCTCTTCCTTTTGGCCTCCCTGAACTAATTTTCCAGCCTGAATGTATTCTATAAGCTCAGTTATTTGTAATATAAAGTGAAGCTCAGAGAAAATAAGCACATACTACTCACCTTTGGTGCAATAATGTCGAAAGCCGAAACTGTTTTAAAATCATCTCTAACCCGCAAATAAAAGGGCTTCGAATCTTTTGGGTGGTCATATATGATGACTGGCCGACCATAAATCTCATCAGCCAGAATACTGTCATAATAATTGAAAAATATTTGAAATTGAATTCTAAGAAACAAAGTACAGAGACTTAACAGACAAGAAGTCAATATGCAGGCATTAAAGAGTGGTACCTTTCATGTTCTCTAGATAGAATCGTGCCCCACTCAACTTTTTCTTCAAACCTCTTAAAAACACAATTCAGTAGCTTTAGGGCTCGTTTGGGACGACTTTTTTACTGTTTCTTAAATCAACTTTTTAGCACAAAAATTACAATTTTTGTACTAGAAAGCTGCTTTAAGAAGCAGTAAGAAAGCCGTCCCAAACTAAGTCTTAATGAGATAAGAAAAACAACATGAGCAACAAATTGTGCTGTTTTACCTTATTTAAAATTTCCACAGCCTCTGTATAACTGATTCTTGCAAAAGGGCTCGATCCCATAGATTTAATGCGGTCAATACACTTGTTGTCGATTCGCTTGTACATGAATTGTATATCATGGGGGCAATGTTCGATGATAGAATGACATAGGTACCTCAAAAAGTCTTCTGCACAGTTCATTGCATCCTGTACACTAGCTCATTTGGACTTAGAAAAAAATTGTAAAAAAAGAAATTAGTTCAAAGGAATAAGTTGCAAAGGAGCTTCATTTTGCTGTTTTGATGCAAGTAAAAAGGTAATTGATCATGAATTTAAAAAGTGATTGGTTATTCTCTCTCTCTCTCTCTCTCTCTCTCTCTCTCTCTCTCCCTTCATGTAGAATGTGGGGGTTTGTTTATAGATTTTCATGAGTGGTGTACCCCGTAAATATAGAGAAGATCCGGGGCAGGTTCGAAGTGCTCCATTGGATGACTCGTATTGATTCCCCCAATCATATAGAGTTTTTCGATTGTTTAAGTGCCTTAACGATGTTGGAATCTAGCGATCTTGGGCATGAACAACATAACATATTCTTGACATGAAAGCCTGCAAGATGGCTAAAAAAAGTGAACAATTTGCTCATATTGGATGCGTGATGTATCTAATAATGGAGGAAAAAATAAAAGCCTGCAAGATGGTTAAAACCAATTTGCTTCTTGATATTTGCCTATAATAAATAACTAAAACATAACAACTGAGACAATAAAAGAGGGCATCACTTAGCTTTTTGAAGCAAATTTAGCAAATCATGCTAATATAAAACAAATTAAATAAAGCATAATGAATAGCTCTGTTCATGAACTATTAGTGTTTAACATTAGCTTAATTTTGTATTCATTACCTATTGCACCACTGGATACCGCTGTTCTTCCAATGTAATAATGTCATAAAAAATGAAAAAAAAAAAAAAAAAAAACTAAAAGGAGCAAATAAAATGTCAGAAGAAAAAGAATTCTAGAAGTTACATACTTCTAGCCTCGCAAAGGCAAGTTCAACCTCAACCTTCCATGATTCAGCCAAACTCTTTGATGGCTGCCCATCTTCAACTTGAAATGTTGGTCCGAAGGAATAGACACAACTAAGAGAGCAAGCATAGCTTTCAAGGTGAAGCTGTGTAGAAGATGACAAGTATGCCTGGCGGCCAAAGAAATTTTCAGAAAAATCTTCCTTTATAGTCTTCGTCAAGATTGAAGTATGTTTATGTTCCAGTTGATGAGCTAGTTCATTAGCCTTCTGGAGGTCTTGCAATGCAGTGAGAAGGGCCTCTTTGTTGCTATTACTTCTCTTCAGCTCCTCAATTCTCTTGCTTTTTTCCTTAATGGCAGCTTTGATAGTTTCAAGTGTTTTGGCCTCCTGATCATTAATTGCAGCTAGTCTTAGGCTGTCATCAGCTTTGCTTGATAGAATTGAGACTTCAAACATCTTCTTATGGTTCCTTAAATTAGTAGTGGTAATGATGGGCATCTGCACGTTAAGGAAACCATTGCTCTGGAAGAATTGATGAGTAGAATGTGATAGTGAATTACGAATTCGTGCAATTGAGGCTACCTGCATCATGAGTTAACAAGAAAAAACAAAATCTAGTGAGTTAATTATATAATATTAGAAAAGCATGAATATAATCTTCTGACAATCAACATCATAACTTAAATAATCATCTTGGAACTTGGCAAGTGGCATAAAAAGTACAAGTTAATAATCTAATGAAGATTAAGGCTTCGTTTGGGGCGGCCTTTTTATTGCTTCTTGAACCAGCTTTGTAGTACAAAAATTTTAATTTTTATACTAAAAAGCTGCTTCAAAAAGCAATAAAAAAGTCATCTCAAATGAAGCCTAAGTTCCTATAATATCTCGCTCAATTTTGATGATAAAGTGATTTTCAGTACCACAAATGAAATATTTTCACTCTGAGAACATCATCGAAGTACTAAACGAGCATGGCCTAATAAAAATCAACAAAATTTTATGCCAACTAGAGGATTGCTGCATCCGATCATGAGCAAGGTATGGTAGGTGCAGATGGAATTCTTATTAAGGCAATTCCACTAATCTTCCAATATTCTAGATCAGAAAGAGAATCAGCTCCACCAAGAAAAACATGTACAATGTGCAGTACACTAGGAAGTAATAGAATGATCACATCATAAATTTACGGAAAAGCATTTAGTCAAAACGGTCACTAATAATAGAAAAACAGATGGAAATATCAGCGCCTAAACTTTTAGCAGATCAATATTTTTATTATCATCATTAGGCTTATCCCACTATTTGGGATCCACTTTATAAATTCTTATTCTTCATTAGTTCATGTTGAGTTTCCATTTGTAAAACTATATTTAAGCAGCAAATTCTGATTACATTTGTAAAACAAGGGTGATTGTAATAAAATAGCTAATATAAATTTGGAAATGATACCTTCAATGCAAATAGAATCTGATTACTTCTTAGTTTGTATTTTATAGCAAATTACAACTATAAAACTGAAGAGTGTCATGACTATATTTGACACTAAGATGACCCCATAAGTCCTAGTGTAAGATTGGCTTATTAGTAATTTAATGATATAAATTTTGTGTGATATCAATTGACATCTAACGATTTACTAAGTGTTCTACAAGTTACTCAAGTAATTAGCTAAATCATGGTGACATTAACCCTACTCATTAAGTTTCTTTGGAGCCTCTTTAGCTTGAAGATGAGTTCAAGATTTAGAAGAGGCAAGAGCAAAGAAGATTCCAAGGAGAATAACTTTGTGTTTGTGTCTAGATGTTTAAATGTTTGATTGAGCAAATGATCAACATAAAATATCTGAAGGATACAACAACAACAACATCAAGCCTTTATCCCACTATGTGGGGTCGGCTACATGAATCATTTTTCTCCGTTGTGCCCTGTTAAAAGTTAAATTTTCATTTAACTTTAATAAAGAAAGGTCATTTCTAATATTCTCAAATCAAGTCCTTTTATGTCTACCTCTACCTTTCTTAACATAAGTCAAATCTAATACATCTACTTTCCTAACCGGGTCATTTGAAAGCCGCCATTTTACGTAATAAAAAATGAATAATATTTCTTTTATAATTATACAAAATAAATTTTCAATATTACAAAGGCTACTTTATATTGTTTTAAATTTTATTTGGCTTGACATCCTACTTATTTGATTTAGTATCAATTACATATATATGCCTTAATTATATCATTAACTATATAATCACTGAGCAGGAGCAAAATTTGCATTTTTTTATAATCATATTTACTAATGTTTCACAAATTTATGTGATCCTATTACTTCCATTAAATTTGATATTTTTAATTTATTATATAATTAGATATTCATAATTATCATTGTCATTAGTGAATAAATTTAAGCTTAGTTTTATTATATTAAATTCCATGACTTGCGTGCCTACAATTATATATATATATATATATCCACTAAGTCAGCAAACCTCCACTGAGGAAAAAAAAAATTCTACGCAGGTTAGTGACTAACCTGTAACTTAATAGCCAGCCGCAATGGCTTTCCACTAAGTTGCTTTTGGTATGTAATGGCTATATTTTTCTAGTTTTGTGTTGACCTCCAGGTATTCACCAACAGAACAAAAAAAAAAAGTAATTGAAATACCTGTAAGCCATCGGGTCCACGAATCCTGCCGAGGTTACGCTGAGTCGGCGCCGCTTGCGTCGCGTCTCCGCAATTCCTGCATGAATCCCGCTCTCGATCGTCGCTCTTCGACGTCTTTAAAGGCCAACCGAGCGGACATCTCTCACACGGCTGCTTCTTCCATTCGCTCTCCACGCTCGACTCTTCCTCCCGATCTCCCTGTGTCGACGCCGTGTCCGATCCTCCCGTCCAGAGAGAGAGAGAGAGAGAGAGAGAAAGAGAGAGAGGAAGAGGGAGGGAGAGAGCGCCGAGCTCTTACCTGTACCGATCTCCTCCAGCCGAGCTCCCTCCATCCCGTCCGAAGCCAAGCCCGATCATCGCCCCTCTGCCGCCATTCGACTCTACCCCTTCGACCGACCTTCCCTTCCATTTGGATCGGAAGTTACTTCATTTTGATCGGAGAAACAACACGGGAGCTCGCTAGTTGGGAAGGTAGCCTTCTCCCTTCCACGCGCTTCTTAGGCTTGATCCCGTAAAAACTGAGAAGAGAGGGGGAGGGATTTGTTTTTTTTTTTTATTATTTATTTATTTATTATTATTATTATAGTTATAGTTATTTATTTATAATTATAACTAATTAGTTTTAATTATAACCTAATGATATTTAATTAAATTTAATTTTTGATTAAGTATTTTAATTATAATTAATGATTGTTAAACATAATTAATTAAGGTTAATTATGCTTAATTAATTTTAATTATAATTACTAATCAATTAATTAATTTTAATTAATTGAATATAATTATGATTAATTATCATTAATTATAATTAATTGTTATTAGTTATTAATTAAACATAATTGATTAAATTTAATTATGTTTAATTAATTTTAATATGATTAATTATTAACTAATTTTAAATTAATCATAATTAATTTTAATTGATTATTGTTAATTATAATTAACTATAATCTAATCATAATTAATTTGGTTTAATTATGATTTAATTATAATTAATTATGTATTAATTATGATTAATTAAATAGAGTTATAATTAATTCTAATTAATTACTATTATTAATAATTAATCATAACTAATAATAAAAAAAAAATCCCCCACACTCCTTCCTCGATGTTCGCGTCGGACCGGCAAACCACCTAAGCACGCCTTTGGTGCGCGTGGTAGGAGGGAACCCGGTGCGACACCTACGACGAGGGAGGCGAGTGACCCCTCGATCCACGTGTCAACCCCCGACAAACCCCGCGGAGGTATGAAATTTTCTAAACTCAAAACTCTGTTTCAATGTTCGTGGCGAACCGGAAAACCGCCCCAAGCACGCCTTTGGTGCGCGTGGTGGGATGGGACCCCGGTGCGGCACCTACGGCGAGGCGGGGTCGCTTATAAGTACCCCCGGGCGGGGGGAAATATCAAAAAATGCTATCTTTTCAAAAAAATGCTTTTTAAAACCCCAAGCACGCCTTTGTTGGCCGTGGTGGGAGAAAAAATAAACAATACAACCGCCGCGGTGTCTCACAAACACCAACCGTGCACGCCTTTGGTGGCGTGGCGGGTAGGCGGCCTCTTGGTTTTTTCCCCTTAACGGGGGAGACGCCGGGAGGCTGCCGAAATTTGGATTGAAAATCCAAGGACTTGAACAAAAAAAGGAGCTTGGACTTGGACATTGATTGAACTGAAAGGACATGCAAGAGCTATATTGAATAAAGATCAGGACTTGAACTTGGTTGGACAAAATCTACTTAATTGAATTCAAACCTAAATGAATCATAACTTAAGCATAACTCAATGAACATGGAGGACTTGTGTAAGACTTGAGTTGGACTCAAGCTAATTTGAACTCATTATTGAACGTGCAAATGACAAAGAACTTGAAACTTGTACTTGTGGACATTGAACTTGAACAAGACATGGACCCAAAAGTGGACTTATTTGAACTCAAGTGAACTTGAATTGAGTTTGAACTTATGCAAGAAGACATGATCATGCTTAGAATTAAATCATAAGTTGCAAAGCAATGAGTTCTAAATACAAATGAAATAGAAGAGAAGCTTGCGAATCATTGCGAATCAAAGGAATGTGAGCATCATTCATCTACAAGATTGTAAAGAACATCATTCAATGACATAGTATTTCTCAATGAACTTGATGACTTACCAATAGTCATATATAAAGAATATGCAATGATCATGACCATTCACATGCAAAACATATGTTGAAGACTTGTGGTGAGTAGAGTAATGCACCTATAAGCATGAACGTTAATCTATTGCACACAGAATGATCCATTTACAAGCAACTACAAGAAACTTTTGAAAGTTTCTAAATGACTGTGAAACAGATTTAAGTGAATGTGATAATGTTTTACGATCAACTTCAATGAGCGAATGCTACAACACTATTACAATCAATCACCCTTCAATGATGACTGGATACATCAATCCATTACAAGTAAACACCAGATGGTGTGTAACAAACAAAATTGCATGTAGATTCGTTATAATATGCAAAATGTCATCCTCGAACAAGAAGGGAAAATGACCACAACAAATATGATGTTGGGGAGATCTACGTTCAAAGCAATTTTGCTCACAGAATATTGACAATGCATGCAGTAGTCCGACCTACAACCAATGTATATTGAGTGTTGTGGCACGCTTGAAATCAGTACAAATAGAACTAGCAATTCACTCATGAGCAACACTGATTGAAATGATGTAGAAGTGATGGATTCTATACAAATATAGCCATACACTCGACGTTCGACAGATCGTTCACAAGGTGGTGATGAAAGCCATATAAGTTAAGGGAAGACGTATATGATGCAATATGCAATGAAGAAAGCTTTTATAGATTTCGGCAACATACATACACTGGGTATAATGGCCTCACACAGTCCACACCAATCAATGTGCATGAGGGGTTGGTAATAGATGCAGACCCCTATAAACTATCATATAAGACCTGTGGTGTACCCAATACAATGTTCATAAGCAAAATGCAAAAGATCTGCAACACATACAAACTTTTTACAAAGACTGATGTATGTGCCACCGATGGGTAGATGCAGAAAGACTTCAGTAAATGCAGTATCCTGGGGTCAATTTCAGTTTGTGAAGGAATATATCTATCTATCCACTCATAACAATGTCAGAGGTACTACAAGTGCCAAAACAACTACAACGAATATGAGCATCTACAAGAACAAGGCAGGAGATTAGTTAGTGCACTATGATCCACCTACAGAAAAATCAACGAATAGTGCACGACAGTCTACCTGTACAAAGCAGCGAACAACTCCATTCAGAAGCTGCTACGCCACGCCACCGGATCTGCAATCTCCGTACAAGCAGACAGAAGGCGTCTATTCTAAAAATACCCCCGCACGTGCACTATAATTTGTATACACATAGGTACACTAAAGGGGAAAATTCAATCTTCACCCGCATGGGGCCCCGCGCGAGCGTGTTATTGGTACACACGTGACGTCTAGGGATGCTGCGCGGGTTTACAAGTGAATTCAGGTTCGAAACTGATCCTTCTATATGGGTCAACAGAAGTCGACAGGGTTCGAACCATTAAACAAATATATGGCCATGGCGACCAGAATATTTTGTTTTAATACGTTTATATTAGGCATTCAAAGCCTAAAATCAAAAGAATTCACTTTCAAAGGCATAAAGCCTATAAAACCCGATCCTCTGTCGACAGCCCGACAGAGTTGACAAGGTTCAATCCATAAAAAAAAATAACCCCCAAACACCCCGATGATGGCCGTGTTGAATGCATATCTCAACCGGAGGGGTTTCCAAAATATTTTCAAATATCTCCTAAAAGTCCACACAGAATCCAAAGCTCCACCCAAAAAATTCCACAAAAATCCCAAAAAATTCCAAAAATATTTAAAATGAAATAAATCCATCAATGCACTTGAAGCAAAATCCATCCGCCCTCCGCAAAAGTTTATCGAGGCGGACAAATCAAAATTTACCTCAGCTCACAAAAGAGCTAAATGCCTAGTCGAAAATATTACTAGGATCCATTCTCAAACAATCTATTGCCAGTAAGGACGTGGTACGTGTCCTCTAACCGGCAGTTTCGCCGCCAAATGGCACTGCAGGTAAACGGTTATGACCCGGGGCCCTCTGAACCGAGTGGTTTTGCCGCCAAATGGCACCACAGATAGCGGTTATGGCCAGAGCCAATACGCTCCTTAATGGCGTTAAATCCTTGAGATATGAATCAATAGGATATGATCGATAGGGTACAAAGCCCTCTGTAAGCTAAGGTGGATTCAAATTTGTCCCCTTAGACAAACATTCAACCCCGGTCTACAAGGTTCCCTTGGACGAAGCAACCCATGGCTGCCGACAAGGATCCTTCTGTCAGGTTGGGTCGACTACCTCCTCTGACTAAGTAGACCAGGGACCACGATGGCCCGGGATGACGGAACCATGGGATCTTGATCGGGTCTATCATCCATTCCCCCACCATCCGCTTTAAGTTCCAGATGGTGAAAATTCCAATTTTAAATATCAAATTTCTCAAATCTTTCAACCCAAAATCCAAAAAAAAAAAACCAATTCTTCAATTCCTAAATCCAAAATCTTCAAAATTTCCAATTCCTAAACCTATGCTGCTACTATATGCCAGATAACACGTATCTTTACGTATCTGATTGACGACTAGCCTTAATCGAAAGTTCTCTCTCGTGATCGGGAGGGGTAATTAACTATAGGGGCTTGCGCCTATAGGAAACCAGAACTCAGATCATAAAGTCCTCACAAAATGAGGGCGAAATCTCTGGGTAGTGTCTTATCTACAAACCCATCTGCCTTCCAAAATTTACCTCGGAACTTAGTTCGTTAAAACTCCCTCGCCGAATAAGAAAAGCGAGCGGAGGCCGAGGCCGAATTTTTGGAGCCCACAGATTTCTGGCGACTCCACTGGGGTCTGGTTTCTCTTTCCATCTTTGGCTAGTCGTCTTAGTTCTATAGTAGCTGTCATATCAACTCCTGCTCAAGATTTTGAGCCTTTCAAAATGATCATTCAAAAATTTTTATTGAGATAACTTGTTTAGCAGTATTTTAAATTTATATTATTTGAATTGCCCGCTTATGTTATCTACTCTTATTTTTGTGTTCTGTGCAAGTCTCTGCATTTTGAAAGTGCGGGGTGATGTATCAGATTCTGATTACTAACCCTTGCCTTTCATTTATGCAGATGGATCTACAGAACACCCCGATGACTGTCCAACTGGGACAAGGAGCCAGGATCCAACTGGCTAATGCTATTATTGAGACCGGAAATGCCGGAGCTACCATCCAGTTTGGTAGCGTTGACTTCCCGGCGATTGCTGCAAGGAGTGCCGCCATTCCTGTGAATGGTAGGAATGCTGAGAAGTCTGCCAGGAGATTCAATGCTGATGAAGCTCCTATCCGTCGTGTGCATCTGCCGGCACAACGACCTGTTGCTGAAAATTCTCGTGGGAGAATTTCTGTATTTGAAAGGCTATCCCAGCCTGAGGCCCTGACCACCAGGAGAATTGTAAATGGTGGAAGAGTTTCTGTGGTGACTGCAAACACCACACCCCTGCCAACCAGGTTATCTGCACCTGGGAAATATGATGCTGAAGCCTCCTCATCTGGAGGAAGGCTTACAAGGAGGCAGAGAAGAAAAATGAATGCTGAGCTCCGAGCTCGGCATCAACAACTGCCAATTCATCCTTCCAATCTGTCGGCCCAAGAGCTTGAGGCCAACGTTCCTACCCGGAACAAGTTTTCTGATTTGAAGTGGATCAAAAGAAACAGCTCTACTGGAGAACTGAAGAAGTCTTTCTGGGAGCAACGACAGGAGGTCCCAGCTCCTCCAAAGAGAAAGGAACCTGAAACTCTCTCAGCCCGGGTCTATCGGGTCCTGAAGACTGTAAAGGATAAAGGTCTGAAGAAGAAGTGTCAACGACCTTTAGTGATCGAAACTAGAAGAACCCCGCCAAGGGAGCATCTATCTGCTGTGGCGGAAAGAAGAGAAAGAAGATATGTTCCACGCGGTGAACATCGGGGTGTGACACCTGAACCATATGTTCAGGGATCCACCGCTGAAAGGTCCCGGTGGAAAGGAAAACAAGTCTGGAGGCCAAAGCCTCGGAGAAATGAAAAAGAAAGAAGAGAAAGGAGTATTGATCTGGGCGTGACATCCGGTGAGGCTTCCCGGAGATCCGCCCCCATCTACAAACGACGTCAGAAGTGGGCCCCAAAAAGGACCCATAATGACATTCCTCCAGACGGTAGACACCTTGGAGAATCCTCCAAGGGATCCCATCGCCCTCCATCCCCTCCAAAAGAAGAAACCAACTTCGATCGCAGCCCACTGATCGAAGAAATCCCCGTGCCTAATCAGGAACCGGAAATCCAGTGGCGGCGCCGCTCGGAGATCCGAGTACTAGAAGAGGAAGGAAATGTACAAGGGGAAGACAACATTGAAGAAGAGGAATTCCTTGAAGAGGGTGAAAATATACAAGAATTCCTTGAAGGGGAAGAAAATATTGAAGAAAACATTGACGGATTTATGGAGGAAAATTTAGAAGAAAATATTGATGAATTTCTAGAGGAAAATCTAGAAGAAGAAATCAAAGAAATAAATGACACTCTGGACATGGAAGTTGTCTATATGGTAACACATGTAGACATTGATGATGGCGTCAATTATGATGATGATGAAGATGAAGAGCGTTGGCAACCGCCACCCAGGCGAGTATATCGTCGTCGTCGTCGAGAAGGGTCCACCACAGGCAGAAGTCGTCATTCTCAAGAAGAAGAAGAAGAAGTGGAGGAAGTAGATGAAAACCCTTCTGAGGCCGAAAAACGTTACACTCGCTGAAATGCGGCGACAGATGAGACGACAAATGAGAGCCAAAGACAGGGAAATCTCTCAGTTAAATGAGAAAATGACTGAGATGATGGCTCAAATGGGGGCAATGATGCAGATGATGCAGAGAACTGCCGCTGTTGGTGCCATGCCTAATCCTCCTGCTGACCCTCCAAACTTCTAAGTGCCACAAGGTTCAGGAGTACAGGGAGCTCCTGAAGGTGGTCGCGAAGCCCATAATATTGTCCGTCAGCCCACCCCACAAAATGTTGCAAGTACCTCCGAGCCAGTAACTGCTGCACAGTTAGAAGGAATTATCACTGAGAAGATCAGGGCTATTATAGCCGTCGATCAAGCAGAAAAGTTGGTGGGCAAAGGTCGTCCGTATCCTGCTGAGTACGACCAAGTACCGTATCCAAAAGGATATTCTGTACCAAAGTTCAATACTTTCAATGGTAATAACAACCCCAGGCAGCACCTGGCACAGTTTAAAGCCACCTGTGGGAATACAGGAGGAAATGACGCCCTACTCTTCCGACAATTCGTCAGCAGTTTGACAGCAACCGCTTTCGAATGGTACGCTGAACTGCCAAATGATTCTGTGAAAACCTTTGCAGAGTTAGAATCTCTGTTCGTGAAGAGGTTTGCCAGTGCAACAGAGAAGATAACGATCGCTGACCTCGCTCTAAATAAGAGAAAAAGAGAAGAATCAGTGACTAAATACATCACTCGCTGGCGAAATTTGAGCATGAATGAAGTGTGAGCAGCAGTTAGAGGAGGAACATGCCGTACAGTTGTTAATGGGCAACATTGATGATAAGATGCAACCCTTCCTGTGCATGGCTACAATCAATACATTCCAAGACTTGCTCGACAGAGTGGCCAAATTTGAGAAGCTGAATTTCTCCAGATCAGAAAATCACTCTGATAAGCCCAAGAAAGCCAAGGCCCCAGGTGCTAGAAGGGGTGAGGCCGACTCTACATTCTTCTCTAGAGCTGATAGAGAAAAGCAAGTGATTTACAACGTAGACAAGGGCAAGCAGCCGATGCAATATCAAGAAAAGCCCAAACAGGCCTACAACCCCAACCCCCAACCGAAGCTGATATTCGGGGGAAACGATAAGCCGAGGACTTATCAAGCTGGAGGCCAAAGACAGGCAATAGGAACTGGTGACAGAATGTTCCAATCCCTCAAAGATAAAATGAATAAAGAATATTCATTCAAAAGGGAGAGTGTCGCCAAATTATTTCGACAAGTACTGAAATCGGGTTTAGAACTGCCTGAATGCAAGAGACCCGAAGAGTCGAAGCACACTGGTGACCCAAATTATTGCCCATATCATCGGGTACTTAGCATTCTATTGAAGATTGCTACATCTTTAAGGATTGGCTTGAAAGAAAATATCAAAAAGGGGAACTCACTTTGTCCGACAATGTGTTGTCTCACCCTAGAAAAGAATCAACTCGCATGGTCACGTCCTCTTCCGTACCTCTGGTTGAAGAAAGAAGAAATGAAAAGAAGCCAATTCAAGAAGAAAAGTGGGAGACTGCGGTCTCCAAGAAAACTGTAAAAATGTTAAAGCAACTCGAAGGAGTTTCAGGTGTAAAGTGGAAATCTCCTATTGAGCCAATGATAGATTTGAAGGCACTGCCAGTGGTACGACCTTCTACTTCAAAACAGTTTTCCAATCAAGTTAGTTCTTCAAAGACTGAAAAGAAGAAATCATCCAAGAAGAAAACCAAGCTGAAAAAGCCTAAGGAGAAAATGACTGAAACTCAGAGAGTTATCAACAGTTTGGATGAATATTACCAGACTGTGAGGCGACCTGTCAAGCTCGCTGACTTCATGTCGGAGCTTAAGATAGATGAAGCCGAAGAAAATGATGAGAATTCTCTTCCCAAAGAAGTATGTCGGGTCATCTCAGTGGCGCCGAGTACCTCAATGAAAGAAGAATACACAGAAGAAGTACCCTCTGAATCCTGTATGATGGTTTTGCCAATGGATTACAGCTCGGAGGAGGATTTATATTTTCCAGAGGGAGACGAATCAGACCCTAGCATAGCGTCTCGGATGGGACATGTAAACCTAGGTGGTGATTCTGAATCAACGGATGAGTCCCTAGACGCAACGATGGCTGACTCTGAAGAAAATGTACAGTTAAATGACTCTGAACCGGAGGAGATTGCTCAAGTGCAGTTAAGAAGCGGCAAAAAATATTACCGCCTCCACCGAAGAAAGGGGTCTCTAATAGAGATAAGGAAAAAGAAATAATTGTCAACGATGATATTACCCCTGAAGATCCTAAGAAAAAGAAGACTTCAGCCAATGGGATAGATTATAATATCTTATCCCATCTGAGAAAAATCCCAGCACAGCTCAGCATATACGATGCTTTGGTGATGTCTAAAGACCTTCGGGAGACTCTGATTCAGGCTCTCAAAGATCCCGAAAGATATGAGGCATATTTTGCTGAACGTAGTTTGACTGAGGTTCTGCAAGCTCGTAATGAGCCATTCATTACTTTCTCCGAAGAGGACATGATGCTCGGAACTGCAGACCATAACCGTCATCTGTACATTACTGCAGAGAGCGATAAGCTAATCATCAGTCGAATCTTGATCGATCCTGGATCCTCCATAAATCTGATAAGTTTGAAAGCATTGAGATCCCTCTGCCTTGATGTGGAGCACCTCGGGCCAGATAAGTTGATGGTGCATGGTTTCAACGAAAAAGGGCAGAAAACACTTGGATCATTCATGCTTCCTCTTGTATTTGGAGAGCTCCATACAGAAGCCAAATTCCATGTGATCGACGCGGATACTTCATTCAAGGCGCTACTAGGTCGTCCCTGGTTGCATGAGTATGGCATTGTCCCGTCAACATTACACCAGTGTATGAAATATCTCAAAGATGGAGAAGAATTCAGGATCTCTGGTGACATTCAGCCTTTCACAGTTCATGAAGCAACAGTTTATGAAGATGCACGGTATTTCATGCCAAAGAAGCAGAAGTCTTCGAGCTCCCTCGAAGCTAGAGCATCAAATTCAAAGGCTGTAAAGCGACCTGAAAGAGAAGGTGAGAAAAAGCAGGTGGGGAGAAAGAAGGCAGCGCCGACTCTTCCCAAGGCACCGACCATTCCCAAATAGAAGAAATTTATACCTCATCTGGGAAGTGACACAGATGAAGACGATGTTATTCCTGCCAAATCTCGAAGAGTATGCCAGTCCACAAACGAATGGAGTAGGCATGTTGAATTTTCAAATGATGATTATGACTACGATTCTATCTATATGAATACGGTGCAGAATGTGTTCTCTAGAAGAATTGACAGTCTATCAATTTCAGATAGTGTACTCGTAGTCACGCGTGTTCCTTTACAACACTTCAAAGAAATCATCTCACGCGAGGTGCATAAGGTTGAAGAACTCGCCACTCTCTATCTGCCTCCCCGTAAAAATGGGACTGTGCCAAAGAATGTGTTATATTCTACGGGAGTTCGTGAAGAAGAGAATCACGACTAGGATTGTATGCTCCTCGACTCCGATGAATTATTTCCTACGAGGCTACCTAGGTTCAATACCAAAAATATCCAGAGAATGCTACGAAAACAAGTCAATATTCCTACCACCAAACGACAACTTCGTACAAGTCTGGGCCTTTGGTATGGAAGGAGTCCACGTCCGTTACGGCAGAAGGACACAGATGCATATAAAGGTATTGGATTCATCAAAAGAAAATTCCTCCGGAAGGAGATTTGTCGAGCCATCACATGCGTGGAAATTGAATCCGAAGATGGTGATGCTAAAGAGACATACGAGGCTGATGATTATGATGGGCAGCCCGTAGAAGCCGAGCCTGCACCAGAAGAGCTTGAAGATGGTGGATAGGCAGCCACTATGGATGAACTAAAAGAAGTCAACCTGGGGACTGAGGAGGATCCTCGCCCAACCTTCATTAGTTCTCTCCTACCCGAAGAACAAATAGAAGAAATAAAAGAGCTCCTCTGTGAATTCAGGGACTGCTTTGCCTGGACATATGCTGAGATGCCCGGCTTATCCCCTGACGTAGCAGTTCACAGATTAGCAATCAAACCGGATGTAGCACCCGTCAAGCAAGCTCCAAGGAGAATGAGACTGGAGATTGAAGAACAGGTGATTGCCGAGACGAAGAAGAAGCTAATAGATGCAGGCTTTATTCGAGAAGAAAAATACGCTGATTGGATTGCAAATATCGTCCCAGTGAAGAAGAAGAACGGGCAAATTCATGTCTGTATTGACTTTAGGGACCTTAATAAGGCGTGCCCAAAAGATGATTTTCCACTCCCTGTATCCGAACTCCTAGTGGACAACACTTCCAACTACGACATGTTCTCCTTCATGGATGGATCATCAGGATACAATCAAATCAAGATGGCGCCCGAAGATGAAAAACATACATCATTCAGAACGCCCATCGGCATTTTCTGCTACACAGTCATGCCCTTTGGCCTGAAGAACGCTGGTGCCACCTACCAGCGGGCGATGACTCACATATTCGATGATTTGATACATCAGAAGGTCGAGTGTTATGTAGATGACCTTGTTGTTAAAAGCCTTGGCCGAGATGATCACTTAAAAGATCTCAGAATAGTATTTGAGAGAATCAGAAAGTTTGATCTGAAGATGAATCCTCTCAAATGTGCTTTTGGGGTCTCTTCCGGCAAATTCCTGGGGTATGTTGTTCGTCATCGAGGAATAGAGATCGACCCCAACAAAATTAAGGCAATAACGGAGATGCCCACCACCAAGGAACCTTCGACAACTTCGCTCACTGCAAGGACAACTGGCTTTCATTCGGAGATTCATATCAAATTTATCGGGTAGGTGCCAGCCGTTTTCAACATTAATGAAGAAAGATGTCCGTTTCAAATGGGATGCAGAATGTCAGGAGGCGTTTGATAGCATCAAGAGATATCTGTTGAATCCACCCATTCTAGCAGCGCCAATTCCGGGGAAGCCTCTTATACTGTATACAGCTGCACTAGAAGAGTCCCTCGGAGCACTATTGGCCCAGAATAATGAAGAAGGAAAAGAAAATGCGCTCTACTATATTAGTCGAAGGTTGATTGGAGCAGAAAGTCGTTATTCCCCAATTGAAAAGCATTGTCTGGCGCTGATTTTTGCAGTTCAGAAACTCCGCCACTATATGTTATCTCACAAAATCACACTGATATCAAAGATCGATCCGCTGAAGTTCTTGATGACAAGACCAGCGTTGACAGGTCGTCTAGCCAGGTGGGCGGTATTGTTATTGCAGTTTGAAATTACGTACATGCCACAAAAGGCAGTGAAAGGACAAGCCTTGGCAGATTTCCTCGCTGCACACCCAATCCCGGCCGATTCTCCACTAAACGACGATTTGCCTGACGAACAAATCATGCAAGTTGAAGAGAATGAAAGGCTACCATTCTGGGAAATGTACTTTGATGGGGCATCGTCGATTAGACCTGTCCGACCTCCGAATATTGCAAGAGCCCGAGCTGGCATCGGTCTCATTTTCGTAGCATCGGAGGGAGGTATAATGAGATTTTCATTCAGTTTGACTGAACCTCGGACCAATAACGAAGCCGAATACGAAGCTTTATTAACGGGGTTGGAGATTGCGATCGATATCAGAATCCAACATCTCCAAATCTTTGGTGATTCTCAACTTGTAATAAATCAAGTACTTGGAATTTACAAGGTCGGCAAAGTTGAATTGGCCCACTATCACAAACGAGCTCTCGAGCTTTTGAAACAAGTACCAAATGTCAGAATGGCTCGAGTTCCTCGAGGACAGAATGCTAAAGCAGATTGTCTGGCCAAATTAGCCAAAGAAATGGCGAACATCAACGAGGAGAGTCCTATATTTATCGGGGTTTACACTCGTAGGGTCTTGGAACCTGCTCTACTACAATTCCCGAGGGCAGAAGGAATTCCAGATTCGAGTCAACAGGATGAAACTCTAGTTGACCCTCAACCTCTCCATCAAATCGTTATGGAGAATTATCCAGAAGAATATCATATGGCCAAGAGACGTAAAGCTAGTCAAGCTTCAGAATCGTGGTGGCATTGTTTAGATATTGAAGTCGAAAATGATTGGAGACAGCCATTCATTGACTACTTCAAGGAAAACAAACTCCCGACAGAAAAGTCTATGACCGCACAAATTCGAAAAAGGGCGTTGAGATACGCATTTGTTAATGACACGTTGTACAGACGAGCCTTTGATCAAATGTGGCTAAGGTGCCTGGGGGACCAAGGAAGCTGATAAAGTGGTGACAGAAGTCCACGAAGGGCTTTGTGGAGCACATCAGTCAGGTCCCAAAATGGCTGCTAAAATCAAGAGAATGGGTTATTATTGGCCGACAATGGTCAGAGATTGTATTGACCACGCAAAGAAGTGCCACGAATGTCAAATTCACGGTGATGTTATACATCAACCACCAAATCCACTGCACCCAACAATAGCATCCTGGCCATTTGAATGCTGGGGTACTGATATTATCGGACCGATAGATCCACCATCTTCAGCGGGACATCGCTTCATTTTAGCAGCTACGGATTACTTTTCCAAGTGGGCAGAAGCGGCTCCATTCAGAGAGGTCACATCGGAACATGTGATCAATTTCTTTACCCATAATGTCGTTTACAGATTCGGTGTGCCACGCCGGATAATCTCAGACAATGGTACTGCATTCAAAAGTACAAAAATCTACAAGTTCGTTTATCGGCATAAAATCGATTGGCGATATTCATCCATATACAATCCAAGGGCAAATGGATTGGCGGAAGCCTTCAACAAGACGCTGGTGAAATTGTTAAAGAAGATTCTCACCAAAAACAAAAGAGAATGGCATACGAAGATGGCAGAAGCTCTATGGGCCTATCGTACAACTTACAAAACACCAACTAAAGCCACTCCTTACTCATTGGTGTTCGGCGTTGAAGCCGTATTACCATTAGAGATTGAGCTACCATCACTCCGGGTAGCAGTCCAGAACGATCTCACTCAAGAGCAAAATGCCCGCCTCAGAATGGAAGAGCTCGATGCACTTGATGAACACAGGTTACAAGCTCAACAAAATTTGGAAATCTACCGAGGAAGAATGGCAAAGTCTTTTGATCGAATGGTGCGTCCTCAATCATTTCAAGAAGGAGAATTGGTCCTGGTGCTGAGAAGACCAATCATCCCACACAGAAAAATTGGTGGCAAATTCGTATCAAATTGGGAAGGTCCCTTCGTCATCGAGAAAGTGTACCAAGGAGGAGCATATCAGTTGATCGATCTGAACGGTCAGAGACCCATGCCGCCTATCAACGGTCGGCATTTAAAGAAATATCATGCATGAAAATTTCATGACTAATGTATTTTACAATTATCAAAGCTTTATGTGCATAGTTATCAGTGCATGTTTACATTCATATTTTGAAATTCTCTTGTGTACCAAGAACGCATTTCAAAATCCCCCATCAGACTGGGGGCATTTTAAATATTTATTTGGGTCGACATCGCGCTGCGTGCCGAGATCCCCAAATAAATATTTAAAATCTCAAAAATACAAAGCATATCCAAAATGTCCCTGTGAGACAGGGGGCATTTTAAATATTTATTCGGGTCGACATCGCGCTGCATGCCGAGATCCCCGAATAAATATTTAAAATTATCAATCCAGATATTCTTTTGTACTAAAGAATACAAATATTTGTTTTCCAAAGTATATGCAGGTGGTCTTTCAAGAGTTAGAGACACCGTCTTCTCCAACAAACAAAGACTCAAAGGTCAAGAAAGTGACTTTTGTGGCTACACACTCCTACAAAATTGAGCCAAAGAAGCTTAAAGTCTTTCGACAGCCTGAAGCTTAAGGTTTGAATGGGTGTAAAAGGTCGGATCCAACAAGCCCAAATATGGCCGGATCGCTGGCAGCTCCGTCTACTCAACAAGCCATAAGAAAGGCCGTAGTAGCGGAACCCCCACTTCGTCAACCCATCAGTAGGGACTGTAGGAAGTACGAAGGCAAATTTGACTCGACAAGTTCAAGTGATCGTAGTCTACAAAATTCTCCTAAATGACTGGAGAATTAAAGTTCCAGTGGAAAGATGAGTCTCAAACAACTACCAAATGTTCGTAGGCTCCAAAATCTACAACCACAAAGGATGACACCAAATCTACCAACTTCAGCAAAATCAGCATTGGGGAGCGCAATTCCCATAGCTCAAGTCTGAAGCCTGAATGGGTGTAAAAGGTCGGATCCAACAAGCCCAAATATGGCCGGATCGCTGGCAGCTCCGTCTACTCAACAAGCCATAAGAAAGGCCGCAGTAGAGGAACCCCCATCTCAGCAACCAGAGGACAAAGAGCTATCAAATTCTAGCTCTCCCGATCTGAGGAACTCAAGTGATTCAGATTAAAGTCTTCTCAAGTGGTTAAGGATCGAGATACTACCTACGTTCGGTACTATCAACTGAATCCAGAACCTGCAAATCCTTCAACAAATCCGTAAAGCACAAAGCGAGGATCGAAGGAATTTTTCTTCAACAAGTCTGCCAAAGCACAAAGCAAAGGACCGAAGAAAATTATCCCAAAGTTCGTGAAAAGCCCAAGGCTGAACTAAGTGGATTCTGTCATCAACAAGTCCGTTATGCACAAAGCTCTGGACCGATGACTTTTCGCCATCGACCTGATACAAACCTAAGGGTTTAGGTCATCGGCATCTACTCCTTCAACAAGCCCGCCAAAGCAACAAAGCATAGGGCCGAAGATACAAAAATCTCCTGAAAAATCATTATTGATAAATCAGGCAATTCTCCATCAATGTCCGCAGCACAAAGCACAGGACAAAAGAAATCGGTATCTCAACCATCCATTGATAAATCCGAGAGAACTATGGAGAAAGAAAATCTTAGTGTGACATCCAACTGAAATTTTGGAGATCCACTAAATAAAAACCTTAGTGTGACATCTAGAACAAATATCTAGAGATCCACAAGGCCAAACAGCTTACAACAAACGTGACTCGCTCTAGACGCGTACCACATTTGTTGGGGGGCATTTGTTGACCTCCAGGTATTCACCAACAGAACAAAAAAAAAAGTAATTGAAATACCTGTAAGCCATCGGGTCCACGAATCCTGCCGAGGTTACGCTGAGTCGGCGCCGCTTGCGTCGCGTCTCCGCAATTCCTGCATGAATCCCGCTCTCGATCGTCGCTCTTCGACGTCTTTAAAGGCCAACCGAGCGGACATCTCTCACACGGCTGCTTCTTCCATTCGCTCTCCACGCTCGACTCTTCCTCCCGATCTCCCTGTGTCGACGCCGTGTCCGATCCTCCCGTCCAGAGAGAGAGAGAGAGAGAGAGAGAAAGAGAGAGAGGAAGAGGGAGGGAGAGAGCGCCGAGCTCTTACCTGTACCGATCTCCTCCAGCCGAGCTCCCTCCATCCCGTCCGAAGCCAAGCCCGATCATCGCCCCTCTGCCGCCATTCGACTCTACCCCTTCGACCGACCTTCCCTTCCATTTGGATCGGAAGTTACTTCATTTTGATCGGAGAAACAACACGGGAGCTCGCTAGTTGGGAAGGTAGCCTTCTCCCTTCCACGCGCTTCTTAGGCTTGATCCCGTAAAAACTGAGAAGAGAGGGGGAGGGATTTGTTTTTTTTTTTTATTTATTTATTTATTTATTATTATTATTATAGTTATAGTTATTTATTTATAATTATAACTAATTAGTTTTTAATTATAACCTAATGATATTTAATTAAAATTTTTTTTTTGATTAAGTATTTTAATTATAATTAATGATTGTTAAACATAATTAATTAAGGTTAATTATGCTTAATTAATTTTAATTATAATTACTAATCAATTAATTAATTTTAATTAATTGAATATAATTATGATTAATTATCATTAATTATAATTAATTGTGTTATTAGTTATTAATTAAACATAATTGATTAAATTTAATTATGTTTAATTAATTTTAATATGATTAATTATTAACTAATTTTAAATTAATCATAATTAATTTTAATTGATTATTGTTAATTATAATTAACTATAATCTAATCATAATTAATTTGGTTTAATTATGATTTAATTATAATTAATTATGTATTAATTATGATTAATTAAATAGAGTTATAATTAATTCTAATTAATTACTATTATTAATAATTAATCATAACTAATAATAATAAAAAAATCCCCCACACTCCTTCCTCGATGTTCGCGTCGGACCGGCAAACCACCTAAGCACGCCTTTGGTGCGCGTGGTAGGAGGGAACCCGGTGCGACACCTACGACGAGGGAGGCGAGTGACCCCTCGATCCACGTGTCAACCCCGACAAACCCCGCGGAGGTATGAAATTTTCTAAACTCAAAACTCTGTTTCAATGTTCGTGGCGAACCGGAAAACCGCCCCAAGCACGCCTTTGGTGCGCGTGGTGGGATGGGACCCCGGTGCGGCACCTACGGCGAGGCGGGGTCGCTTATAAGTACCCCCGGGCGGGGGGAAATATCAAAAAATGCTATCTTTTCAAAAAAATGCTTTTTAAAACCCCAAGCACGCCTTTGTTGGCCGTGGTGGGAGAAAAAATAAACAATACAACCGCCGCGGTGTCTCACAAACACCAACCGTGCACGCCTTTGGTGGCGTGGCGGGTAGGCGGCCTCTTGGTTTTTTCCCCTTAACGGGGGAGACGCCGGGAGGCTGCCGAAATTTGGATTGAAAATCCAAGGACTTGAACAAAAAAAGGAGCTTGGACTTGGACATTGATTGAACTGAAAGGACATGCAAGAGCTATATTGAATAAAGATCAGGACTTGAACTTGGTTGGACAAAATCTACTTAATTGAATTCAAACCTAAATGAATCATAACTTAAGCATAACTCAATGAACATGGAGGACTTGTGTAAGACTTGAGTTGGACTCAAGCTAAATTTGAACTCATTATTGAACGTGCAAATGACAAAGAACTTGAAACTTGTACTTGTGGACATTGAACTTGAACAAGACATGGACCCAAAAGTGGACTTATTTGAACTCAAGTGAACTTGAATTGAGTTTGAACTTATGCAAGAAGACATGATCATGCTTAGAATTAAATCATAAGTTGCAAAGCAATGAGTTCTAAATACAAATGAAATAGAAGAGAAGCTTGCGAATCATTGCGAATCAAAGGAATGTGAGCATCATTCATCTACAAGATTGTAAAGAACATCATTCAATGACATAGTATTTCTCAATGAATGAACTTGATGACTTACCAATAGTCATATATAAAGAATATGCAATGATCATGACCATTCACATGCAAAACATATGTTGAAGACTTGTGGTGAGTAGAGTAATGCACCTATAAGCATGAACGTTAATCTATTGCACACAGAATGATCCATTTACAAGCAACTACAAGAAACTTTTGAAAGTTTTCTAAATGACTGTGAAACAGATTTAAGTGAATGTGATAATGTTTTTACGATCAACTTCAATGAGCGAATGCTACAACACTATTACAATCAATCACCCTTCAATGATGACTGGATACATCAATCCATTACAAGTAAACACCAGATGGTGTGTAACAAACAAAATTGCATGTAGATTCGTTATAATATGCAAAATGTCATCCTCGAACAAGAAGGGAAAATGACCACAACAAATATGATGTTGGGGAGATCTACGTTCAAAGCAATTTTGCTCACAGAATATTGACAATGCATGCAGTAGTCCGACCTACAACCAATGTATATTGAGTGTTGTGGCACGCTTGAAATCAGTACAAATAGAACTAGCAATTCACTCATGAGCAACACTGATTGAAATGATGTAGAAGTGATGGATTCTATACAAATATAGCCATACACTCGACGTTCGACAGATCGTTCACAAGGTGGTGATGAAAGCCATATAAGTTAAGGGAAGACGTATATGATGCAATATGCAATGAAGAAAGCTTTTATAGATTTCGGCAACATACATACACTGGGTATAATGGCCTCACACAGTCCACACCAATCAATGTGCATGAGGGGTTGGTAATAGATGCAGACCCCTATAAACTATCATATAAGACCTGTGGTGTACCCAATACAATGTTCATAAGCAAAATGCAAAAGATCTGCAACACATACAAACTTTTTACAAAGACTGATGTATGTGCCACCGATGGGTAGATGCAGAAAGACTTCAGTAAATGCAGTATCCTGGGGTCAATTTCAGTTTGTGAAGGAATATATCTATCTATCCACTCATAACAATGTCAGAGGTACTACAAGTGCCAAACAACTACAACGAATATGAGCATCTACAAGAACAAGGCAGGAGATTAGTTAGTGCACTATGATCCACCTACAGAAAATCAACGAATAGTGCACGACAGTCTACCTGTACAAAGCAGCGAACAACTCCATTCAGAAGCTGCTACGCCACGCCACCGGATCTGCAATCTCCGTACAAGCAGACAGAAGGCGTCTATTCTAAAAATACCCCCGCACGTGCACTATAATTTGTATACACATAGGTACACTAAAGGGGAAAATTCAATCTTCACCCGCATGGGCCCCGGCGAGCGTGTTATTGGTACACACGTGACGTCTAGGGATGCTGCGCGGGTTTACAAGTGAATTCAGGTTCGAAACTGATCCTTCTATATGGGTCAACAGAAGTCGACAGGGTTCGAACCATTAAACAAATATATGGCCATGGCGACCAGAATATTTGTTTTAATACGTTTATATTAGGCATTCAAAGCCTAAAATCAAAAGAATTCACTTTCAAAGGCATAAAGCCTATAAAACCCGATCCTCTGTCGACAGCCCGACAGAGTTGACAAGGTTCAATCCATAAAAAGAAATAACCCCCAAACACCCCGATGATGGCCGTGTTGAATGCATATCTCAACCGGAGGGGTTTCCAAATATTTTCAAATATCTCCTAAAAGTCCACACAGAATCCAAAGCTCCACCCAAAAATTCCACAAAAATCCCAAAAAATTCCAAAAATATTTAAAATGAAATAAATCCATCAATGCACTTGAAGCAAAATCCATCCGCCCTCCGCAAAAGTTTATCGAGGCGGACAAATCAAAATTTACCTCAGCTCACAAAAGAGCTAAATGCCTAGTCGAAAATATTACTAGGATCCATTCTCAAACAATCTATTGCCAGTAAGGACGTGGTACGTGTCCTCTAACCGGCAGTTTCGCCGCCAAATGGCACTGCAGGTAAACGGTTATGACCCGGGGCCCTCTGAACCGAGTGGTTTTGCCGCCAAATGGCACCACAGATAGCGGTTATGGCCAGAGCCAATACGCTCCTTAATGGCGTTAAATCCTTGAGATATGAATCAATAGGATATGATCGATAGGGTACAAAGCCCTCTGTAAGCTAAGGTGGATTCAAATTTGTCCCCTTAGACAAACATTCAACCCCGGTCTACAAGGTTCCCTTGGACGAAGCAACCCATGGCTGCCGACAAGGATCCTTCTGTCAGGTTGGGTCGACTACCTCCTCTGACTAAGTAGACCAGGGACCACGATGGCCCGGGATGACGGAACCATGGGATCTTGATCGGGTCTATCATCCATTCCCCCACCATCCGCTTTAAGTTCCAGATGGTGAAAATTCCAATTTTAAATATCAAATTTCTCAAATCTTTCAACCCAAAATCCAAAAAACCAATTCTTCAATTCCTAAATCCAAAATCTTCAAAATTTCCAATTCCTAAACCTATGCTGCTACTATATGCCAGATAACACGTATCTTTACGTATCTGATTGACGACTAGCCTTAATCGAAAGTTCTCTCTCGTGATCGGGAGGGGTAATTAACTATAGGGGCTTGCGCCTATAGGAAACCAGAACTCAGATCATAAAGTCCTCACAAAATGAGGGCGAAATCTCTGGGTAGTGTCTTATCTACAAACCCATCTGCCTTCCAAAATTTACCTCGGAACTTAGTTCGTTAAAACTCCCTCGCCGAATAAGAAAAGCGAGCGGAGGCCGAGGCCGAATTTTTGGAGCCCACATTTTGGTTGCCGGATGTTTTTTTCAAATTTGGAGGCATGTTTTGAGTTGTTCATGACGTGCAATATCCCAAGTCACTTTCCGATCACGGGACGGGTTCGGGTCGAATCCGAAATCGACACGGCATTATTCGGTTCAAATCGAACCCGATCCATTTTTGCAAACTGTTTGGTTTTTCAGACCAAAAACCGACCCACTTTGGGTCCGGGTCAACCCTACACAACCCGAATGACCCGGGACCGATAAAAAATTGCTAGTTTTTTGGTCCAAAAAACAGGTCAATAATATCCGCTTTTTGGGTCAAAATTGGTCGAAAATGGGTCAATCTTGGGTTTCCGGGTCAAACGGGTTTTCGGGTAAAAAAACGGGTCAATTTCGAGTCAAATGGTCAACCTGAACCTGACCCGATTTTTGAAACGGGTCAAATTGTTGAACCTGAACCTGACTCATTTCGGGTCCGGGTTGACCCTAACCCATAATTTTCGGATAAGATTTGAGTCAGATTTTCAGGTCGTGTCAAATATTGACACCCCTACCCCCAAGTGTTCTCCTATATAAAACACTCTCATTCATATTTTTCCAAAGAAATATTCAAAATGTTCAGCCTCTGCAATTTTTTTTAATGCAATTAGCATAGGCCCAGGGAGAACCGTGCCCACTGTTTACTTCCGTCAAGCAAAAAAATACAGAGTGAGCTTCAACTAATATTATTCTGATCATCATCAACATAATGAACCAAACATGAAAGGAATATGCCGGTTTGGGAGGATACAGAAACTTGAGTTACCATAGATGTTCGTGGGCGAAGGTGTGGATAAGCCCTTAAGAATGCCCTTGACAACAGCCCTTTTGACAAGGGATACTTGTCAGCATCAACACCGCCAACATATAAAACTTTTTCCACTTCAAGTTCCACTGCATACTTTCCTGGCGCCTTCGGTATGGCTATCACTCCTTCCACTAGAATGGAAGTGCCAGTGGGCAGTATTTGGGAGAGAGGATGTAGAGATGAATCAACCACTACCTGCAATTAACCAAACAAAGGCTGCCACTCAGTGTGATATAAGAACCATATTTCTAACAATTAGCAGCTGGGTCTTCGAAATTAAAAGGAAGAATTCACTCAAAAAACTTATCAATGTTAACTTACGTACGACTAGTATGAAGCAAGTGTGTCATCTGCGATTAAATCCAAGCTTTTTTTAGCGTATTAATTAGCAAGGATTACTAATTTTTATTTGGCTTATCTAATCTGAAAAAAGTCCTCCGCAGTAAAGAGTAACCAAACCCATTCTAGAGTAGGAAAGCAAGAATGACTTAATTTTCGAGCCTTTTAGAAAACTAGAAAGCAAAATACAGGCGATGATTGCAAAATGTGTTCAAAGTGCAAATAAGCCGAACCTGAAGATTGGCAGCGCAGGACCCATCACTGATCCGCAAGTAGCCAACGGTTGTAACAGGCTTCACCGGGCCGTCCGCCGGCTTCCCGATCGAAAGTGCGTTGCATCCTCCGCCGGTGAGAATCCTTGCGATCGACCGGAGAATGGGGAGCCGATTAATGAGAACCTCCGAGCAAGTCACGTCCTTTACAACTGGACGAGCCGCAGCCCCAGGCGACAACGACGACGGAACACCCGGCTTCTGTTTCTCCACACCAGACTTCACCCATCCCCCGACCAGAACTCTCTGCCCGGCTAACCCTTTGCCGCCGTCGGCCCGGCCTAAAATCGACCGCAGAAAAACCCTAGCGGAGTATTTGAACCGCTCAACCGGCGGCGGCGGCTCCGTTTGTGGAATGGATTCATTGCTGGCGGAGAGGGTAGGTTCGGATGCCATTGATGAGATTCGGGGAGAGGAAGGTGGAGAAGAAGATGGAGAAACAGCGATAATTTTATTGAGGGAAATGGGTGCTTGGTAGACATCCGGAGAGGAGAAGAATGCTTTGCTTTTCGAATAATGTTTTAGGAGAAGAGAAGCTATTCTCTTTTAAGTTTTAAATTCACGCCTGCGAGGGAAGTAAAGGAGGGATAAGACGCGGTAGGAAAGAGAAATTCTTGCGTGCATGCATAAAAGCTAATATATATATATATATATTAATATTATAAAATTCTATTGAATTTTTTTCTTCAACCTTAATTTTTATCATCCATGTTATTTTTTCAAAAATTACGTGTCCGTTCTATAGTGGCGGAACCACCTCTTGCTTAAGGGGGCAAAAAAAACTTTTTTTGTAAGAGTAAAAAAAAAAATCCTGTAGGGGCGCTATCTCTCGACCCTGCGACTTGATCAAGCAGGTCGAACATCGCCAGGGGGCGCTGCCCCCTTGGGCCCTCGACATATTTGTGAAATATCTATACTTTTATTTATAAGATTGCCCCTCCCCCCAACTAAGGCTGGTTCCGCCCCTGTGCATATGTGTGCATCAATTTGAGGTTTTTACTAACTTTAAAAAGTACACCTATGCTTTAGAAGTCAATAATAGAATATTCATTATTTATAGCTATGATACACAAATATAAATCATAATTTAAAACTCTAGCCCACACTAAAGAAGGGCAACTAGTGGAAGACCTGTTCTTTTGAAATTTACAGCTACAGATCATTGAATATTCCTCTACTAGATGGCTTCTTGCTTAGTTTTTTTTTTTCTTAGCTACTTTTGTTAATGTGGGATAATTACTAAAATATTGTGAAATTGAGATTAGTGTTGCAGTTGCCTTAGTTATGGGTGATATTTATTGCCAAAAAAGATTTATTTTTCTTCTACTGATTTGTTAGTCTATCTACAGATAATGAACTTGCTCAAATTAGACTCCCATTGAATTCATTTTATTATTAGTTAATGATTAAAGCTATAAATAATTTAAATCAACCTTAATACTATACCAATGAAGTTCATTAATTTATTTTCTGATCAAATTTGGATCAAATTTAAACATTATTTGATTTTAAATCTTATTCAAACTTATTTATAAGTTTTCTTTCAAATAAGTTTGTTTTTTTTTTTTTCAAGTTGATGGATAGAAAGATATAACTTAAATTTCATGAAGATAATTTTTATAGGTATTAAATATATATTTAGATAAATATATCATAAATTTTGATTGATAATTAGTATTTTTAAAATATATTTAAAAAAATAATGATGATACAAATAATTAAATATGCATGAGAAACACATGACTCATTTAAATCTTATTATTTCCTCTCTTTCACTCTCTGCCTCAAGCTTTTTCTCTTTTATGTATTAGTTATTTCTTAATGTTTATTAATTTTTTTATATTATTTGCCTTATGATGTAAATACAAATCAATATTGTGGTTATTCACTATTTAAATTCATCAATTTATAGTATGAGTTTTAAATGATTTAGGTTTTGCTTGGGACAGTTTTATTTCTACTTCTAAAAATAATTTTTTAATTCAAAATTTAAATTTTTATTAAAAATTTACTTTAAAAAATAGCAAAAAAAAAAAATGACAAAGTAAGCCTTATTAGTTTTCGGCTTACTTCTATGGATAAAAAAGCATTCGTTTTCTTACTCTATATATAATAATAAATAAAGGGATTTTTACATACATAACATTTAAAAGTTTCTTATTTACTCATCTAACACCTAAACTTAACTATTTTTACACATACCACTTAAAACCTATTTGAATTTCTAAAATACCATCCCGTCTTCCCTCCGTCAAAATCCGCCTGATACCATACAAGCCGGTCTCGTCTCCGTTCGTTCTCGCCAGGCTAGGAAAGAGAAGGTTGTGTGATGCTACTGTTGGTACTATCCTCGATGTTGTTTCCATCCGCAGGAATCCAGCCGGAGAATAAATTTGACGCCGAATCTGCCGCTTGGAACTCGACGATGATAGACACGTTCAAAGATCAAGCCAAACTTGCTGCTTGGAACTCGACGACAGTATACACATTCCTCGAGAGCTTCTCCATCAAGGGCTTTTAGCTTCTCCATCAAGGGCTTTTGTTTCCTTCACATGTGCTTCACCACCTGAGAACAAAATCTCAGGATACAGGGCATAAGCGAAAAAAAACAAGGGAATAATTTGAGATTGGTTTGAATAATTTGATTGGTTTCTCATTATAGATTGTTATCATAGTTCGGCGAAAATAATTTGAATCGGAATAGGAAGAAGATGCTGAATCCGAAGAGGGAGAAGATGTTGAATCCGAAGAGGGAGTGACGGGTGGAGAGCCCTTACTGAGAACCGCTTCAAGGGAGGAACGTAGGGAGGATACATGAGAAGTTGGGATAAGGTTGATGGGGTGGCAGTGACAGCGTCAGGACCACAATGGACGTCGACGTCGATGGCAGCGGAGAGCGAGAGAATAAACTGGAGGACGTTGAGGTTGCCAAAGGCGTCCGCGATCATGAGCGGAGTTCGCCGAAGAATAACAATGCGGGAAGAGAGCAGACACCGGCCGTATCAGGGTCCGGAAACGTGGACGACAATGGGTTCATGCGAGGCGGCAAGACGGAATCGGGCTGATTTTGACGGAGAATAGGACAGAATGGTATTTTAGAAAGTCAAATAAGTTTTAGGTGGTAGGTGTGTAAATAAGTAAGTTTAGATGTTTGATGAGTAAATAAGAAACTTTTAAGTGTTATGTATGTAAAAATCCCATAAATAAAATGATATTCCCTTCTAAATAAATCTTTTCATTTATTTTAAAATACATTCATTTTCTTATTACAAAACGGAAACTTCGGCCGTGAACTTACGGCGACGCGGCAGCTTCGTCTTCTCTCTCACTCATTCTCCGTTTACTTGACTTATGCTGTTCACATCTCCGCGAAGCCGTCGGATTTCAAAGGAACGGTAGCAATGAAAGCTTTCCTATTAACAAGCTAGGCAATCATCCTCGGTCGCCTCCCCGCTATTGGAGACCATCTAATCTTTATCTCTTCCAAATTTCCTATCTCTGTTTCTCCTACTGTTCAGTTGTTCTGCTCTCTCTACCTCGATCATCGGTGCCATGGCGGGATGGTTTGTAGGTCCAATCATGGACAAGATCATCAACGCTTGCTCTGATTACCTGGAAGATCAAGTCGGATGGCAGACGGGCATGAAGAAGGAGCTGGAAAGGCTGCGAGAGAACCACCCCAAGATTCAAGCTGTCGTCTCTGCCGCTAACCAAGCACAAATCAACGATAAAAATAGGGCTCTCAATAAATGGGTATGGCAGCTGCGAGATGCCATTGATGAGGCAGATGATGTGCTCGATTGATGTGAGTTATCCAGGTCCCACGGAAAATCACATCTGACCGCTAACTACCTACGACCTCCACTTCCCCAAATTATCTTTAGTACTAAGAATATTCTCTGTTTCTTTTCTGCTATATGCCAGTCTAGTGGCCAGCTCAGCATTTTCTTTTCATAGTTATTTCTCTAATAGAAGAGGAGGATATATGTAGTAGAAAGGAGGAGTATTCGGGTAGAAAATGATATACGGAAAGCTGAAGCTATTTCTCCTACCTCCAACCTTCTTCTTCCCCTGTTCTTCCTTTCTCTATTTCTCTATTTCTTTTCTCTGTTTTCTGTGTTCTTGCAGGTCACGAAGGTTCTCACACCATTTGGTATCAGAGCCACGAGTTGGCGAAGAATGATGGACTACAAACGAAGATGGGCGGTCGACGACGAAGAAGACGACTATCCTCCATCACAATGGCGAGATTCACGGCCCCACTATCCTCACAAAGAACAGCGCCAAAGAAGAAGGACCGTCGACGAACGCCGTGAAGCCCTTCGAGTGAATGCAATTCTTGACCGGATGGATGCATCCTTTGCTGATTTCAATCGTTCCTTAGAACGAATACGCACGACAATCAAGCTATCATCGGACATTTACTCGCTCTCTCCTCCTAATCTTACATCCAAGGTCAATTCCGCACTTGTCCGACCTCCGTTGCCGCCCACTTCACTCCGACCCCAGCAGACAGAGAACCCACTTGGCTCTCGCGAGTGTGCTCCTGGTGTTAAGCTCGATCTATTCCGATCAGATTTGCTCGCTTCTGCAATCAACCCACAACCCGTCGCCTGCTGTGTACATGGGGAACCTGCGGCTTTCTCGGCGCTCCACACAACCGGATCATGTCCGCCAATGCGTGGACCCAGTACCAGGCCGCGAAAAACACTTCCGGCGGCCCCAACCCCGTTTTCGCCTTCAGTTCTGCACACCTCTTGCGTTCAAACCGACCTCAAACGACCCGACAAGACCAACTATGTGCCGCCGTTTGCTTCCGACAGCAAGTGCAGATTCGAAGATGACATGGAGCAATCGGAAACCCATATAGTTTCGAATGGGGATGTGAACGATGACGAAGGTTCCAGTTCAGACTTGCTAGATCGGGAGACAGATGCTGATTCCACCGCTGCTCAGCTCATCGGAACACGCCTAGTGCGCCAGTATTCCATTCCGTTGGACTCGCAGATACCAGATCCGACACATACAGCTGATACTTCGATTCCATCTGACCACAGCAGCAGCATCACCGGTGTCAATGGTTTTGCAGAGGACATCCAAGATCCGGCGTATCCAGAATGCACTGAGCTCCCCCACTCTCGGATCTACTCTTACCAGACTTCAATCAGCTCAAACTATAGCGATGCTATTTTTCTTGAAGGCGATATCGGACTCGAATCGCCCCATCTCAGCACTCGCGATTTTGCGCCGCCGACCCTGCTTTCACTTTCCGATCCAACAGCATCCGACGATGCGAACATGGAAGACGGATTTGATCCTCTTCCTGCAACCGGAACTACAGCCGGCGAACTTCCGGACTCTATCGACATTCTGCGATTAGAGCCCCAGCCGGAGAACCCCCAACGAGACGCTGGTATGGCGCCGGAGAACTCTGTCGACATTCGGATCCATGCTCTCAAACCTCCTCCACGTCCGCCTGACCAGACCGACTCCGCCGTTTACCCGGCTCCTCCTCCCGCCCACGTGAGATCCGACCCCTGCTGCTCACGCGAGAAGGATGATGATCCGACATTCGAAGTGACCAGCCGGAGAACTCACACTTGGCTTCTGCATGAGATGGCGAGCAACGGATGTTTTCCAAATATTTTTATTTGCAACATCTTGCTTCAGAGTCTCTGGAAAGAAGGAAGAACATGGGAGGCAGAAATGCTGCTGCAAAAGATGAATGAGAAAGGTTATGGTTTGGATATTGCGAGCTGCAATATAGTTATTGATGGCTTATGCCGATGTGGGAAGTTGGATAAGGCAATGAAGATCGTTAGTGGCATGTGGCTTCATGGAAGTGCAGCGCTTGGTGAACTTGGGAATGCATTTCTTGGTCGTGTTGATGACAGAAATGGCAGTAGTAAATATTTTTCAGATCTAATTACGTATTCAATATTGATAAATGGGTTGTGCAAGGCAGGCCGCTTGGATGAAGCTAATAAGAAGCTGCTTGAGTTGTTGGGAAAGAATATCACTCCTGATGCCATAATTTATGATACCTTTATCCATGGGTTTTGTAAACTTGGGAAGATCTCCTCAGCTTTTAAAGTTCTTAGGGACATGGAGAAGAAGGGCTGTCAACCAAGCGCAAGAACCTACAACTTGCTGATTTGGGGCTTGGGAAGGAAAAAATCAAATCAGTGAAATGCACGATTTAATTGATGAAATGTGTGATAAAGGCGTTTCTCTGGATGCTATGACGTATAATAACCTGATTCAGGCCTCTTGTGAAGGTGGAATGATTAGTAAAGCTGTCTCGATTTTGAATGAGATAATGAAGGGTGGAATCCTGCCCAAGTTAGCTTCTTTCAGCCTGTTGATTAAAGCCTTTTGCAAGGTCGGTGAGTTTGATGCTGCTCAAGGTGCATTCCGAACCGGTCTTGCCATTTGCGGTGAGAAGGAGGTTCTCTATAGCTTGCTTTGCCATTAGTTGTGTAGATATGGTAAGGTGTTGGAGGCTAAGGAGTTATTTCAAATTTCCTTTGAAAAGGGCTTTGTTGTTGAGAACTTCTCATACAAATATCTTATTGAGGAACTCTGCAAGGAGAGCAGAGTGGATGATGCTCAATTTTGCAAGCCTCTTCATGTGGTAGTTTTAAAGCCCGCATTCAAAGTCTTCGATCCGGGAATTGATGGTCCAAGAGAACCTTGGCCTGATTTGCACTCTAGAATTGATGGTCCAGCTGCTTATGATGTTCTGACAAACTGCGTTATGGTACGCCTCCGCAAGGAAAGGTTCCCACCAGGAACATACTCCAAGCTCAGTCCTAGAAAGATTGGTCCAGTCCCAATTCTCCGGCGTATCAACAATAATGCTTATATCGTGGATCTTCCCCCAAATTATCTTACGCCGTCCACTTTCAATGTCTCCGACATTTTTGCTTATAAATCTCCTGATGCAAGTATAGTTCAAGTCAATTCCTCAGGTGAGAAATCTCCGGTAGCTGGGGAGACCTGATGTGAGTTATCCAGGTCCCACGGAACATCACATCTGACCGCTAACTACCTACGACCTCCACTTCCCCAAATTATCTTTAGTACTAAGAATATTCTCTGTTTCTTTTCTGCTATATGCCAGTCTAGTGGCCAGCTCAGCATTTTCTTTTCATAGTTATTTCTCTAATAGAAGAGGAGGATATATGTAGTAGAAAGGAGGAGTATTCGGGTAGAAAATGATATACGGAAAGCTGAAGCTATTTCTCCTACCTCCAACCTTCTTCTTCCCCTGTTCTTCCTTTCTCTATTTCTCTATTTCTTTTCTCTGTTTTCTGTGTTCTTGCAGGTCACGAAGGTTCTCACACCATCGATGAGTTTGAGTACATGAAGCATAAACAACAGCTCCCCAAAAACACGGAAGAAACAAAGGTGCGTTCCGCCACCACGAGCTTCCTATTTGATTAATCTGCTCGCGAATATATATATATTTTATTTTGAAAATCTATTTCTAACTAATATGATCAGAAAAGAAAGTTCATGAGCTTCCTATTTGAAAGTCCTCGTAAAATTCTCAAAATTGACGAACGTGTTCTCAAAAGGGATCCCAACTTGAAGCGACTGAGGAGGCTGTGCAGAAACTTGATAAAGTTTCGGCTGATGTTACTACTTTCCTTCATCTTTTAGACAGCGCGAAGCAGGAACAGAAGGAGCAGGAGGTTGATTTCTACAAAACACGCGAAACAGGATCTTTGCCCAAAAATGGTCTCATTGGACGGGGCAAGGATAAGGAGTTTGTTATGCAGTGGTTGAGGATGCCATCAAATGAGGAACATCAAGCTCTTGTTAATGGAACTGATTTGTATAGAAAAATTTCTTCTATCTATCGTGGGTCATGGTGGTATGGGGAAGACAACTCTCTTGCAACATGTCTATGAAGGTGAAATGACAAAGGAATTTGATCTTAAAATGTGGGTTTGCGTTTCAAACAACTTTGATGTGAAAAAACTCATTGCAAATATGTTGGAATCTCTCAAGAAAAAGAGGCCTCGTTTGGACACACTTGATGCACTTCAAAATAGTCTTCGGACTGAGATTATGTCCAAAAAGTTCTTACTTGTTCTGGATGACATTTGGGAGGAGGAGGAGAACCGGGATATCAGCAAATGGGAGACGGTACTCACCCCTCTGGCTTATGGGAAAATTGGTAGTGAGATTTTGGTAACAACTCGAATGGACTCAGTTGCAATGATGATTGCAAAGGTGATTAAAAATAATGAAATATTTAGATTAGAGGGCTTGGAGGAAGATCAGTGTTTGCAGCTCCTCAACTCTCATGCATTTGCTGATGTAGAGAATCCTAATGATTATAAAAGATTAAGATCCATTGCTGGAGAGATAGTTAAAAAGCTTTCAGGATCTCCATTGGCAGCTAAGGTCATCGGTGGTGTTTTGAATTCTAGCTTGAATGAAAGACATTGGACAAATATTTTAAATAGTGATTTTGTAAGTTCAAAATTGGGTCAGGATGACATCTTTCTCATTTTAAGATTGAGCTATATGTTCCTCCCAAAACATCTACAAAATTGTTTCTCATTTTGTTATATATTTCGACAAGATCATCTGTTTCTTAAAGATGATTTAGTGAAAATGTGGATTTCATTGGGTTTCATTCAGTAGCCTCATGATCAAGAATGGACTATGGAAGATATTGGAGGAATGTATTTTGATGTTTTGGTTAAAAAAAATTTCTTTGAGAAGTTTAAAGGACGATACTACAAGATGCATGACTTAATACATGAATTAGCACAATTAGTTTCCATACATGAATGTTTAAGAGTTGAGAATAGTACAAAGTTTCCTTCTGTAATTCCTAAGACTCTTCGACACTTGTCTGTTCAAACTATAAATCCAGACATCATAAAAGAGATTGGGAAGTTTAAATATTTGCATTCTCTTTTCTTGCTTGATAGACCTTGTAATCGGGATCTTTGCAATGCACTTATTGACATATTCAAAGCATTGGGAAGCCTACGCTTATTATACATATCTTTTACATGCTTGAAAACGATACCTGAGGAGATTGAAAATTTGATACATCTTCGATTCTTAAAGATTGAAGTTCCGAATTTGACTATGTTGCCAAGATCTCTAAGTAATCTCTATCACTTGCAATACATAATCTATGATAGCTCATGGGGGTCAAGCCAACTTAAAGTTGATGATTTTGTACCAGGTGACATTAATAACCTTTCAAACTTGCGTTACGTGAAATTGCCCGAGAAGTATATTTCATCTATATGTGGGATTGGGAAGCTAAAGTCTCTTCAACTACTGAATATGTTTGATCTGAGAGATGTGAGTGGTTACAGAATTGGGGAGCTAGAGAATATGAATGATCTTTGCAAATTAGGAATCACTTGCCTTGAAAATGTTAAGGGTGCCGAGGAGGCTTGTAGTGCCAAATTATGTGCTAAGTGGAGGCTCACGGATTTAACCTTATGTTGGAGTAACACTGATTCGAGGAACATCGATTTAGATGAGAACGTGCTCGACAACCTTCATCCACCAAAATGTTTAAGGAATCTGAGAATACAAAGATACATGGGTGCAAGGTTTGCAATATGGATGAACAATGTCAATCCGATCTTCAATCTAGCGTTAATCGAATTGACGTATTGCTTGGAGTGTGAAACTCTTCCACCTTTTGGACAACTTCCCTTCCTCAAGTATCTAAAACTTTCTAGCATGCCGAAAGTAAAATGGCTTGAAAGTAAATTTAATGGGAATGATAAATATCATGCCTTTCCATTGCTAGAGGTGTTATATATTGGGGAATTAGAAGCATTAGAGGATTGGTTTGAGGCTGGAGTAGCTGCTGAAGATGGATGTTTGTTTCCTTGCTTAACTGAACTGTTTCTAAATAAATGCCCGAAGTTGAAAGAGTTGCCCTCTTTGCCTTCGAAGATCAAGATATTGCACATCGAAAACACCGGGTGGACGACTTTGAATTTTTGTAGCAATTCAAATCCAATTCCCCTTAAAACATTAATAGTCATTCACTGTCCAAACATTACATCTCTTCCACTGGCTGATGAAATACCAAGACTTGCAGCACTAAGAGACTTGAGAATTATAAAGTGCCCCAATCTGATCTCTCTGGGAAGAAATCGAGAAGTGGAGACCACTAACAATTGCCATCTCATGCTCAACAATCTTAGCATAAGTGATCCATTGGTGTTGCTAATGGAGCCATTGAGAAGTATCGCCTCCTTAAAAGAGCTGAATATTTCGGATAATGATGAGCTGGTTTCACTTCCAAATGATGCGGAGCAGTGGTTTATGAAAGTTAGTTCTTCTCTTTCTCGGCTGCAATTTTCATCTCTCAAATCCTTACAGTCTCTCCCTTCCTCCTTGGAAAGCTTATCTTCACTTCAGTTACTATATATTGGTCATGAGATTCCTATGCTTCGGGAATTACCGAACCTTCCTCCCTCTTTGAAAACTCTATCATTTTGGAAATGTCCTCCAGAGTTACAGGAGCGCTATCGAGAGGATGAAGGCTCCAATGGGCACAAGATTGCTCACATTCCTCATATCCATTTGAACTGGTGCAATATCGATGGTTGAAGTTGAAAGAGTTGCTTTTTTTTTATTGCAAATGCATTAAATGTACATAAACAAAAAGGTTATATTATCATTATTAGAATGAAGGAAATATTTTGTTCATCAGATGCGGAGCATCATGGCCATTGATTAATCTTGCCATAGTTATATCGTTTTACACTTTCAGTTATTTTTATATATGCATTCTGTTATATAGCTATAGTTTCCATTACCTTAATTTCTATTATAGGATTGACAGTACAAAGTTCTTTTTAGTGGTCAGCAACTAATTTCGGCAGGATGGTAGACCCTTGCTAGCTAGCTGAAGTTTTGTATATCTTTTTACTGGGAAGAGGAATTACACAGAAAAACATATGATACTTTCAGGCTAAAGTCATTTTACTATTTGTTCTGTTTATTTTTGCACTGCTTCTTCCACAGTATACCATGTTAAGGGAACGAGTTAGACACGTCAGCAAAACCGTTTCTTGTCATTATTATATCAATAGAGTTCTATATATACTCCTAGCATTGCTCTGTAATAAACATTCAAGCAATAAAGATTTCTATTTCTCCTTTCCGGTTCTTTCTTCTCCGTGTTCCATTCAAGATCCTCTACATGGTATCAGAGCACCATAGCCTCACGACAACTCTTTGATCTCATGGCTGACGAACGCTCTGCAGATTCTCGTCGGACATCCTCCGGCGTCCTCAACCAAGAAATCGAATTCACCATTCCTCCTCATCTCAAGTTCCTCATCGCCAATATCAAAAATCTTGTTCCAACACAGCTAACGGCGGACAATTACGCAATCTGGAGATTACAACTGTTCCAACATTTTTCTGCAAACGGGTTTGAAAATCATCTCACCGGCCTTGCGCTCTGTCTGTCCCAGTCAGAGTCCGATGCATACGCTCGGTGGAAACTTACGGATCGAAATCTCGTATCAGCACTTCTTTCTACGATCTCGTCATCAATTCTTCCATACGTTCTTTCTCTCACGACGGCCTCCGAAGTTTGGTTCACTATAGAACGTCGTCTTCAACCTACAAATCGCTCCCGGGTTATTCAGCTCAAGAATGAGCTTCATCAAATCCAGATGAAAGATCGCACGATGCAACAATATCTTGATCAAATCAAGAAAATCGTCGACAGCATTGTGACGCCCCAGGCATCCATAGTGAAAGGATTCGTCTGACATTCTGATCGAACTCCATTCCAGTTGCCTTGCTCGGACCTGAAATTGTCAACCACATATAATGAGCTTAAATAGCCCAGCAGGTCACCAAAGCCTACAACTGAAATCAAAGCACGGTACTGCTATCAATATGCATGTCAGTCAATCAAATCCATAACAGTCAATGGTCAATGAGTCTATGCAGCGGAAATCAAATCAGTAGCCAATGCAGTACGGAAATCAATAGTCGATGCAGCGATAGAAGAACCGATAAATCAAACTCAATCAATCAGTACGTCAAATCTCAGAAGAATCCGTCGATCAGTCAAATCAATCGTATCGAATCAATCAATCAAATCAAGTCAATGAAATCGATTAGAAAAGCAGTACAATAAAGCTCAATCTATACTAGCAATGAATCAAATGCAGCAGGCTAATATGGTGCAGAAGCAATAGTATCAATGAGTCTATAAGCAATAATATCAATGAATCTATAATATCCATGTCCATAGCAATGCATCTATACAATATCTATATCCATCCATGTCCATATCAATGCTCAATAGTTTCAATGCTCAGCGATCAATCAATGAAATCGATGAAATCGTATGATACAGTAAATCCATAAATCCGATCAAATCAATAAAGCAGTAAATCCGTAAAGCAGTAAATCCATATGTCAATACAATAAACATGCAGTCAATACGATAATACTGGATAAGTACAATCAACTGGCTATGTTGCTGTTGTAGAATCCATATTGCTGTTGTAGATATCCATACGTTGGTTTCAATAAAAAGAGTCGTCACTCTATTGCCCGTCGGCCGCCCGTCGGCATATCTATAAGAACTCCTTATGACTCCCATCCATATATCCATAATCAATATTTAAAGGAAAGCCCGTCGGCCCACCATCCTGTACAGGTCAATCAATCTCCAAACAACGTTCAACCAGGTTTCACTTGTGCTCTAGTATCAATAATCAATCAATAATCAATTCAATAGTCAATATAAGAACAATGTAGAGCAATCATATCAATATTCACATTCATATTTATTCAATTCATCAATCTCAGAAAAATCGGAAATCGTACGAAATTTCGGCGGCGTAACGGCAGTCTATCAAATTTACACAAAAAAACCTACAAAATTACAATTCACCAAATTACAATAGAATGATCACAATAATAATATAAGACTATTGTTCTACTGAATCCATATCAAATAACATCCTGATATTTTTCTATTAGATCAAAATCGCGTAGAACCCAAAATAACCGGTGAAATCGTTCCAAAAAAGAATCAAATCGTGTAGAATATTTGTATCAATAACATATTAAAAGTTGTGCGGTGAAAGTTGTGTCAATACAAAACCGGGTCCATTTTTCGGTAACGAAAACACAAATATGAGCACAAAATGACAAAAACTCAATATCTCTGAAAACAGAAATAGGATTCGGAGTCCTTACCACGAGATCTACAAATGCCTCAACAGCGGCGTTGAACGAAAAGCGCTCCGCGGCCTCCGAAAACCAAGCTTTCTTCTCTTTTCCTTTCTCTTTCTCTCTCCTCAGATATTTTCGTTTTAAAAAATGATTTTCTCTCTCCTCAAAACGAGCTGATTTGCTTATATCATAAGCCTGATCGGCCCGGCTGATCGCCACATCGTCCAGGACGATGTGAACAAAATCCAATCGTCCAGGACGATTCCTAAGGCCGATAATTAATTTGCCAAAAACCCTTGCTCTCGGGATTTTGCCAAGCACTGATCGTCCCAGGACGATCCCAAAATCGGCCTGGACGATCCAGTCCAGAAATCATTCCAGAAAACACTCCAGAAATCAGCCGTTTTCAATGCACTGATCGGCCTGGACGATCTCAATATCATCCCGGCCGATCCTGGGAAGAAAATCCAATTCAGAGAGGAACAGTAAGTGAACGAGATCTCACAAGCATTGCCGCAGCCGGCTCCACCGTCGACACAGAGGATATCATCCTCTACATTCTAAACGGACTACTTACGGCTTATAATTCGTTCAAGACAGCCATAAGAACATCTCTCCAACCCATTAATCTTGACGATCTTTATTCCCTATTGTGCAGTGAAGAAATCAACATCAAGCATCAGCATCTCCAAGAAATACAACATGTGGAGACCACTGCATTTTTCTCAAATCGCAGCTCAAACTACTGTGGTAAGTCAAACAGGTTCCATGGCAGAGGAGCACAGTCTCGTCCACAAACCTCAAACGAGACCCAAGATTCCGCCAGAACGGTATATGCAAGACCCATTTGCCAAATTTGCGGCAAAACAGGACACTCTGCGCTAAACTGTTGGCATAGGTGTAATCTCAATTACGCCCCACCATCCAACCTGTGAGCTCTCACGGTTCAACAACATCACTCTTCCACAAACGACTGGATCTTGGACTCCGGCGCCTCTTCTCACCTCACTTCTGACGTCGCAAACATAAATCACCCAACGACTTACAACGGCTTCGATGCCGTATCGATCACAAATGGAAGTACTCTTCCAATTCAGCACTCAGGACAAGGAATTCTTCCTTTACCCGAGTCGCATCGTAAGCTCCATCTCCGTAACATTTTACACGTCCCCTCCCTCTCGCATAATTTGTTATATGTTTCAAAATTAGCGTCTAATAATAATATTTCCATTTCTTTTAATGCTTATGAATTTGTCATAAAGGATCTTCAGGACAATCGGGTGCTTCTCCGGGGATCCAACCACCATGGTCTGTATCAACTCAAGGCTCCTATCAAATGTAACACAGAAGCTCTCCATACCGCAAGATCCATCAACACACCGTGGCATGCCCGACTTGGGCACCCCAATGCCCGCAAATTACAGCATCTTGCAAACACTATTCCAGATATTACCGTCTTCTTTAAATGTCTGTGTTTCTTGTAACGTGTCTAAGAGTCACAAACAGCCTTTTGTTACTAGTACATCTGTGTGTCACAAACCGTTTGAATTGGTTCATTCGGATGTGTGGGGGCCTGCCCCCACACCATCCACCCAAGGTTATCGGTATTATGTTGTTTTCATAGATGAATTTACAAGATTTACTTGGTTATATTTGCTGCAGTCCAAACAAGAAGTCTTTTCAAAAATTCAGCAGTTCTACAACATGATTAAGAATAACTTCAACACTAACATTAGGACGTTCCGGTCCGACGGTGGCGGGGAATTTAAAAACAGCACGTTCAACAAGTTTTTTCATCATCATGGCATCACTCATAACATAAGCTGCCCTCATACACCGAAGCAAAACGGCACCGCTGAACGCAAACATCGCAACCTTCTTGAACTCACTCGTACACTGCTTCACGCGGCCTTGCTTCCAAACCATTTCTAGGCCGACGCTCTCACCACTGCTAACTATTTAATCAATAGTCTACCCTCGTCTGCCCTCAAAAATCAAACACCCTACCATAGTCTCCATGGCCAACCTGCAGCCTACAAACACCTCAAAACTTCTGGTTGTCTGTGCTTCCCTTGGACTAAACCATATGTGCCAGACAAACTGGCACCTCGATCTCTGGAATGTGTGTTCATAGGTTACTTGCCCTAGCACAAAGGATACCGTTGTCTAAGCTTACATAATGATCGCATATACATCTCAAGACATGTGGTATTCTACGAGAATATCTTTCCCTACAAATCAAATACGTCACCGACCAACGCCCTCTCCGAGATCCAGTCCAGTCCCCGTTACTCCTCGTTTGAATATCTACTATTCCACCGGCCATCCCACAGTCTTCTACACCAACTGATCACATTATCAGCAACATTCCCACTAAACAAAACACCAACGTCGGTATACCTGCTCCAGACTCCATGACAGAACCGTTGAACTCCACGGAAAATTCGCAGAATGCTCCGCTACACTCCAATCACACGCTCTCCCAGCATCCAATGCAAACACGTTTGCGTTCAGGAATCTCCAAAGCTAAACCAAACTTCGACCTCTTTGTCGTTCCAAGTTCACAATCAACTCCAAACAATTTCACTGAAGCTTCGAAGCACGCTCACTGGAGGAACGCTATGTCGACTGAATACCTCGCACTACAGAAACAGGGCACTTGGTCCCTAGTTCCAGCACCCCCAGATAAACCTATTCTTGGCAGCAAATGGACGTTTAGGACCAAACTCAACTCGAACGGCGAGGTCACCCAATACAAAGCAAGATTAATAGCTCAAGGATGCTCACAAGAGTTCGGTATTAATTTCACAGACACATTCAGTCTGGTAGCTAAAATGGTTACGATCAGAATGCTCCTTACTGTCGCTCTTCATCACGCCTGGCAAGTCAATCAACTGGACGTGTCAAACGCATTTCTCCACGGCGACCTGAACGACGAAATCTATATGAAACAACCGTGCGGCTTCGAAGACAATCAACACCCCAATTTCGTGTGTAAGCTCCACAAATCGTTGTACGGGCTAAAACAATCCCCACGACAATGGTTCCAAAAGCTCATGCAATCCCTACACGAACTCGGGTTCCAGTTTAGCAAGGCCGATCCCTCTCTTCTCATCTTTAATCAAGCTACTATTTCAGTTTATGTCTTGATTTACGTTGATGATATCCTAATTACAGGGAATGATCGAAACAAGATACAGTCCACCATTAAACATCTTCAATCTCAATTCAACATCAAACAACTCGGGGCGGTCTCGTTATTTCTTGGCATTCAGGTGATCAAAACCACAACAGGTTACTTCTTAAGTCAATCCCACTATGCTACAGAGTTGCTATCCCATGCAGGTTTTATGAATTGCAAGCCGTCCAAAACACCGGCTCACACTAAACCCAGTAAAACTCCGGAAATTCAACCTTACTCAGATCCCCAGCTCTTCCGCAAACTCGCCGACTTCTTACAATATCTCTCCATAACTCGTCCGGACATCGCATTCGCCACAAACTCGATCTGCCAAAACATGCACCAACCCAGAAATTGCGACTATCTTTCACTCAAGCGCCTCCTGCGCTACATTCGGGGTACACTAGAGTTCGGTCTACCGCTCACAACCGGAGACTTATGCCCTCGCACCTACACCGATGCAGATTGGGCGACAGATCTAACTGACCGGAAATCAATTTCCGGCTTCTGTACATTCTTAGGCAACAACCTCATTTCGTGATCGGTCAAGAAACAAACGACTGTAGCTTGGTCATCCACGGAAGCTGAGTACTGTTCGCTCTCAGCTGCAACTTCCGATATCCTGTGGATACGCCGGCTAGCTGATGAATTCCACATCAATCAAACCCGGCCAACGACCATATATTGTGACAATACCTCGGCAATAGCTCTAGCACACAATCATGTCTTCCACGCAAGGACGAAGCACATAGAGATTGACTATCACTTCATCAGCGGCCATATACAAACCGGCAACATCAGCATAGCCCATATTTGTTCTACATATCAAATTGCTGACATTCTCACAAAACCTGTTCCCATAACTCATTTCAATTTGCTAAGTTCCAAATTAACCATTCGCTCCCAGAATGGTTAATTTGAGGAGGCGTGTTAAGGGAACGAGTTAGACACGTCAGCAAAACCGTTTCTTGTCATTATTATATCAATAGAGTTCTATATATACTCCTGGCATTGCTCTGTAATAAACATTCAAGTTATAAAGATTTCTATTTCTCCTTTCCGGTTCTTTCTTCTCCGTGTTCCATTCAAGATCCTCTACATACCACATCATCACTCTAAATAATTGTAATTATTAATGTTTATTTACATGTGCACAAAATGTATGTGAATAAAAAATAAAAATTTTAAAATTCATATTAAAAAGGTATAAATAATATTATTTCATTTAATTTTTTAAGTAAATATTAGAAAAATTAAAATTTTATGTTTATAAATATTATTTGAACGGAATATTTATAATTTTCTATTTGGTTGAGAGCTCATGCTTTGTAGTTTTTCTATCATAATATATTATATTATGCTATTATCTAAATATTTAAAATTGTTATACTGTGTATAATCCTTCTCCTCTACCTTTTTTGAAGAATTATTTATTAAATACAAATTCTTTAGTTTAAAATAAACATATTGCAACTAATAAGCTCAAAACATATATATACTAGTTTTATTGCCCGTGCACAAAGTGCACGTTGCTAGAAGTTAAACAAAAAATTACGTTGTTTATGATAAGAAAGCTATTCCAAACGAAGCATAAGACTAACACCACTTTCCTATTATAAAAGCTACATCATCATACTCCACTAAATACCTATAATTGAATTAATAATACCCCATTTCAATCCAAAGTTCCACAAGCTCCAACCAGCCAAGTTTTAAAACCATCAGTTTGTAATATTCAAATGTTAACATAACTAATATTTGTGTTCTGAGAGTTTAAACACAAATATTGAAGGAAATTTAAATACAACAACAAAGCTTCGAATCTATTGATGCCAAAACATATGTATAAGGCTTGATAAACAGTTAATTAAGGGATATTTGCAAAAGTGAATCAACATGAATAAATAAATAGCAATAATTCAATTTTTTAAAATATAACACAAAGAATACTGTCAATGTACCTGTAATCTATCACATACTTAGATTATTCAACCCTTCCTAGTTGCAGAATTGTCTGCCTTTCATTCTTCGGTTGATTTAATACATAAACAATTTGCTTAGATTGTTCAACTGTTTGTGAACCTATTATACTCGTCTCCTACTTAAGAAAATGTTCAAGAAATAGATGAAATTTTCAAAATTGATGAAGAGAAGACTCATGTTACTCATTTAGGGTTTAGGTAAAACCTAATTCAAATACAAAAGAAAAAATACAAAGCTGAAAACAAAATCAACACATAAAAATGACATCCTCTTTTGCAAAGAAAAATTTAAGGATAGCAAAAAATGTATTGAAGTTCTCAAAACATCCTTAATAATACAAGTCACAAATATTGAATACCTTATCAACTATATCCAAGTAGTATATTTTTTTCTTGAGACAAATAATGAAATATGTTTTAGAAAATAATGATTTAACTGTCACTCAAAAAATTGAAATCATTAAAGGCAATGCTTTAAAGGCATTTGCATAGTTTAAGAATAATATTGATTTTTAGTTATGCCCAACAGAACATGGAAAAAAAACTTAAAATTTCATCTTTAGTTCAAAACATTTATAGCCAACTTTAAAAAAAATAAATGAGACAATGCTTCAAATGTAAAGCAATTTTCTTACGCAGCAACTGTAACATCAAATCTGCACCAGGATCGTCCGGGCCGATCTGGATCGTCCCGGGACGATCAGTGCAATTTTTGTTCCAGTTTTCTGTCCAGAAGTTACAGGAAAATTTCCTGTATGGATCGTCCAGGCCGATCTGGGATCGTCCTGGGACGATCAGTGTATGGCAAAAGTCAGAGAGCAAATCGTCATGGAAATTAATTATCGTCCTGAGAAATCGTCCCAGGCCGATTGGATTTTGTTCAGATCGTCCAGGACGATCGTGCGATCGGCCGAGCCGATCAGTGTATTTTAAAGCTGAAATAAGCTCATTTTGAAGAGAGAGAAATCATAAAATATCTCAAAATTCAACTAAGGAGAGAGAAAGTCGAGAGAAAAATTGGAAAAGTTGATTTTCGGGTGACGCCGGGCCGTTTTCGTCCGACGAGACAGTTCAGTAAAGTGTTGTACGCAAGGTAAGGCACATTCCGCCTTTCTCAATTTTCAGAACGGTGCAATTTGAACAAGTTTTCTGTCTGGATTTCGTTTTTGTTAACGAATTTCGTCCGTATTTTCCGATTGGTTCAGTTTTTACCACGTAACTTTTAGTATGTTTCTGAGGTGCCGAGTGTGCACATTTTGATTATTTTCTGGAGAATTTTGACCTGGTATTTTTGATTCCGCGGTGTTTTCTTTCGACTGTAATTTTTGACGATGTCTAAAAATGTTGTAGCAGTAGAATAAAAGTCTTGCAATGTCGTTGTGAACATTCTGTGATAATTTGGAAATTTGTGATTTTTAGAAAATTTTGTGTAAATTCCGTATACTGCCGTTACACTGCCGGATTTTCGTATGAATTCTGAAATTGTCCGGATTTGTTCTAAAATGAATTGATATGATTGTGTGCTATAAAAAGGGAGTTATAAGGATCCTGTGAGATCCTGTCTGTGTCAGGGAAAATCTGTAATGAGCTCTGAAATCTGTTTCTGAATACAAGTTCCGGATCCGATGATAAGTTCTGTTATGGTGCTATAAGCACATCTGTTCTGGTGCCGTGAGCACAAAGGGAGACATAAGGGGTCAGAATCCGAGAGATTCTGTAAGTGTCTGGGAAGGGAAGCATAAGGGGCTAGAATCCGTTGAGATTTTGTCAGTGTCAGAGAATCAGTTCTGACTTCTGATATGTTCTGAATTGATATGATTTCTAATTTCTGATTTCTGATTTGTATTCTGATTCTGATTCTATCTGTTCTGATACTGATTCTGTCTGTTCTGATATGATTTGATTCTGATTTTTGTACGTTCTGTCAGCTCTGATGTGATGTATTTCTGCTCTATTCTGATTTGATCTGATCTGTACGATTCTGATTCTATTCTGATTTGATATACGATTCTGTTCTGATTTCTGTTCGGATTTCTGTCTGATGTGTTTGATGTGGACTCTGAAGATTTTGATTGGAGGTTTGATGTCTTGCTGAGCTGTTGTAGCTCATCCTTATTTTCTGCGTGGTTTTCAGGTTCTGGGAAGGGGAAGGAAGTCCAGGAGTGGAGTTCAGAGTCTGATCCAGTATAGATATTTTGTACTTTTGATTTTTATACAGTCATGGCTTTTCTGTTCTGTCTTTCTTTCTGTCACAAAGCTATATTTGTACATGATTCTTTTGAGGAAGAAAAATATAGATGATCTGTTCCGCTGCATTTGATGTTTATAGTAGCTCTGTGTGTGTGTCTGTTTCTGTGTGTAATGTTTGAAAGAAAGTTCTGAAACAAATTCCAAAGCCAGATCCTGGAATCAGTTCAGTCAGTCTGAATGTTCAGGCACTCACGACCCGATGCGAGCGGGACCCGTCCCGGTCGGGTTGGGTCGTGACAGCAACACCCATGAGACAAGATTGAGATTTCATGGAATCAAGTTTCCTTCCATGCAAACACGAATGACTTAGTTGAAAACTCGCACATTAAAACTGAAGAGACGTTTCTTCAGCAGAAAGTGTAAAAGAGAGTGAAAAGTGAACCTGCTACCATATTTGGTACTTTGATCCCATTAGATTTGAAGTTATTTTTCCCAAAAAACTTTCATCTGAGCTGCAAAATAAAATGAAATGAAAAGTCCATTATGGATTTATTAAGAATATATATCCAAATAGACTATTGATTTGAACATTTGATCACTTTTTTTATTTTCATTAGCTCAAATTCATAACCTTGGTACTTACAAACAAATCACAACAGTTAGTGACCACATAGAACAAATAATTGCAGCAAATTACAATAGTCAGCGAGCACATAATATTAAATAATAGATAATAATACATCTAGATCATGTCCAACAGACAAAGTTGCAAGAAAAAGGCAAAACCACATCATACCAACGGGAACTCCAAGGCCTTTTCTTTGTCCCATTTGATAGTTGGGCGAATCTCTAATACCTGAAGGCAAAATAGCAGCAGATATCAAGTAAAATTCATGTTATAAGACGAGATGAATTGAAAAAATGAAGTACAAAAAAAGTAACAAATACCTGAAGGCAAAATAGCAGCATATATCAAGTAAAATTGTTATAAGACAAGATGAATTGAAAAAATTTAAGTACAAAAAATGTAACAAAATGATTCAATTTATAAATTTTACACCTTTCTTCCTAAAGTAAGCTTAAACTTTGGGTATTCCTCCAGCACAAACTTAACTTGTTCAGCTAAAGCACTCGATCTCTCAGTAAAAAAAAAAACTTATATATAAATAGGCAGAGAGATAAGAAAATGACAGTTGAAATTCAACATGATTATTTTTTTTTAGGGACTTAAGATAATATAATTCATTACCTTCTCGTTCACACATCGGAAATGTACTGATAAACATAGTTGATTTGGTTATCTCCAGCAAAATCTTATAAACCTTAAAATTAAAGTCCTTTAAGTTCCCAATACATAGCTCAATAGTAGTTGTGTTGCATTTGAGGGAGAAAACTGCAAGAGGTAAAACCTACATTACCAATCATGGGAAAGTACTTGCTTGCTGGTTGGCATAGCCTTGCCCACAGAATTGATTGAAGAAAGGATAAGCAGAAAAAAAAAATAATTTGAAATCAACAAAAAAACTAATTTCCTGAACTAAAATTTCTCTAAAAAAAAAGAGATAACCCACATTAGCTTTCATGAAGCTGGGCTTGTTTGCTAGGACTTTTATGTCCATCCCATGACTACCAGCGTAGCAGAGCTCTGCCAACATTCGATTTCAGCCGTTCAGCATATAGGATGCTTCGTCTTCCATCTTTTACTGTGAATGTTAGGTATACAAAGGGTTGAGGAAGTGGATTGGTAATGAAAACGGACTGGAACGCCAAAATTGAAAGTAATCACGATTGTGAGATCTCTCTCCTTAAGCAGCAATAGCTTGAGATTTGTTGAGGATGACACCTTCATATTTGACCTGGGATCATTTCATGGCATCATCCTTGTGGCACGATGCTGCACGCCGACACGAGACTTGCAGCGACGGCGCTGGCTCAATCGATAACAAGGACGCTATAGGAAGACGTAGAAGTCCATGCCATAGATTCTGGTTGAAGGATCATACTTGATACCAAGGTCAATATGCTCCTGAATGCCAAGTCTAAAGCATCCAATATCACTGAAGTTTCTCCTGAGAAGCTCATATTCCTTAACTTTCAAACCACTTTCAAGGAGTTGCATTGCTTTTTCTCCTCTAACAGTGACATAAAAAAGCAATTTTTTCATTACGCTGAATTCCAAAAGATCGGACAGTGTACTTGGCTTTGGAGAACACAAGACTTTGCCCACTCAACTGCTCCAACACCTTGGAAGCTCTAGCGAGGCGATCTCCGCTCTCTCCCACCGATATGTTGAGCACCAGCTTCTAAACCTTGATATCACGCATCGGATTAGATAGCTTCTTTTCTAATGCCATAGCTACGATCAAAGCAGTTTTGAGGAGTTGGCGGCGGAAGAAGAAGATTCATACCTCTCTCTCGACCGAAACAGGGTTGGGAAGCAGGCGGGTTCTCACGCGCGACGAAGAAAGAAGCCAGATGTGGTCCTAGCAGGCGGGTTATTTGAACAGGGGAAGTGCATACAAAGGGTTGCGAAATATTTGAAAGTGGAATATGAAGGGTTGAAACTGGAATACGAAGCGCTTGGATTTCTTTCATTTACGCCTATGACATAGGAAAACGGAAATTAAGAATCTCAAGGGGTCATAAAATTAAATGAGTTTTATATAATGTGATTTTTTTGATTTATTAAATACTTTTAATAGAATTGACGACCAAGATAATTAAAAAATAAGTAGAATGAATGAACAAGATTTGTTAGAGGAAGGAAACTCAAGCCCCTTTTATAATAGTAGTATAGATATATATTTCATAAAAAAAAAGCGCACTCATGTGTTTAGTATATGCTAAAAATGAAAGTTTCCACTCTATATTATTATTATTATTATATATTAATTAAAATAATATTTATAAATATTTAGTAACTAACATTCATGAACAAGTTGGCAACCTATTTTCATCAGTCCCACTAAATAAAAATCAAATTTAATTTAATACGCTATTCATATTAAAATAAATAAAAATAATAATAACATTAGGAAAGAAGTCACTGAAAATCTGTGCTAATAATAAATAATAGCAAAAAAAAAAAATAATTTATGGTTTCTTATTATTAAACTTTAATTTTTTTTTATTTGCACCATTTGTTTAAATTCTTTTTTAATTTGATCTTATAAATATTTTGTATTAATTTTATAAATTCTTCTATCCTGCAAAAAATATATTTTATTAATTTTTAAAATCTCATTAATATTAAAATTATGCACATATATTAACTTAATTTTCTAAATCTTAAATTATTTAGATGCAAACTCTAATTAAAATATAAAATATTAAATTAATTTTGTTATATTTAAAAATTTAACTTTAGATGATTGGTTTATAGAAAACAACAACCTTCTGATGATCTAGTTAGAGAGAGAGTAGACGTATTAGATTTGGCTTATGTTAAGAAAGATAAAAGTATACTTAAAAATACTTAGTTTGAAAATATTAGAAGCGATTTATTTTTATTAAATTTTAATAAGAATTTAGCTTGTGATAGAACATAATGAAAAAAAATTTATTCATATAGCTATCCCATAAAATGGGATAAAAATTTGATGTTATTATTGTATTTAAAATTTCAGCAACTTTCATTTTATGTAACTGTATTTAAACTAGTTTATAAAAATAACACTAATAATTATCTAATTATTTTTAAAATTTTAAATTTATATTTAATAAATTACATAAATTAAACAATTTAGGGACTGTTTGGTATGTAGAATTAGGAGGGTTAAATAATCTATTTACTTGCATTTTATAAATCTATATTTATTCTTCCTTCTGCATTCGTTGCTGTTGCCTTTTGGACTTGCGTCGCGTGAGGTAGGGTTTTGAACGAGTCGCTAGCACTGCGAATCGGAAGTGGCTAAGTTCGTCGTTCTTCCTGTTGGATCAGACGTAGCGACGGGAGTCGCTCGCTGTGAAGGTAACTATCGTTCTTCTTTTCGCGCGCTTCTTCAGCCAAATCCCGTAAATCCGCAGGACTTCAGGATTGAGTAAATCCGGGATTTACGGAAAAAAGAGGGAAACGGAGGATTTTCTCCGCCGTGAGATCTACCGGCTGCTTAAATCCTGATTGGCAAGAGTTAGCATAGATCCTGCCCAAATCCTGCATAACTCCTGTTGCCAAACAGCCCCTTCGACTGGTATTCTTTTGTATTCGTTTAAATCGCTTAAATCCGTCAAAACATAGGATTTACTGTAAATACTGCGTAAATCCTGCTTAAATCAGGCTACTAAACTGCTCCTTGGAGCATTTGTTGTCCTCCGTTCCTTGCTTGCTTTCCCCTGACCATCTCCAAACCCTCTCGCTTTTTTTGTTCTTCCACTGGAATCTTTCTCTTATTGCAATCGAATCTACCTCTAGCTGGCTGCGTCATTGAGAGTCAGATTGTGATATTGGGCTGCCCTACTTCAGTTTGAATTGATTCCTTGGGATCTGATCGTCTAGGGTTTGTTCTTTGAGCATGGAGAAGAATAACAAGTATAGCATCATCATACCAACCTACAACGAGCGCCTCAACATCGGCCTTCTTGTGTACCTCATCTTCAAACACCTCCGGTAATGCTTTCTCCGTCCATTTATTGGAATTTACTATTTTTGTGCCATTTTATACTTTATAGTATTGTGAAGATTTAAATTATTTGGTTGCTTCTTCACTGTTTGTTTGTAATATCCAGATGATCAACACTAATTTTAACCTTTTTTTCCCATCAATTTTAGCTATGTAGCTGCCATCTGTATAGATGGTTGCTCTTGGATCATATAGTTAATTTTCCAACATATAAATAGCACGACAATTTAGATGCTAGCAAAGATGTATCAATAATTATTATGGCTAAATAACATGATCAAATTAGATTCTTCTTTTGAATATGACTAATGGAAAATCTTCATTAATATATTAAAAAGCGAGAGCCCCCCGAAATAAACAATTCTTAAGAAGGCTCTCAGACATCTCTTTGTTATGTTTTTCCTTTAAAGAGTAAACTACAATACATAAATTCAATTGTGAATCTTTTGCTTAGCAAGGTGTCTAGAGTTGGAAGGCTCAAGTTGAGAGGTATGCTGGTAAGTTAAGTAATATTCCAAGATATTTTCATTAATACATGGCAAAGATATTTACATTGATACATGACACTCTTTTTCCAAAAGGGGTAGTTTAACAAATAAAAAGCTTCAATAATCATCAAATGAACTAATAATGGTTTGGTGAGAGATAAGATCTACTCCAAGGGTGGAACCATAGCTACTACAGGGCGGGAAATCACCCACCCTCAAAATTATAACTTTGTTACATACAACAACAACAACAACAACATCAAGCCTTTATCCCACTACGTGGGGTCGGCTACATGAATCCTTTTTCTCCATTGTGTCCTATTAAAAGCCAAATTCTCGTTTAAATCTAATAAAGAAAGGTCATTCCTAATATTTTCTAACCAAGTCTTTTTAGGTCTACCCCTACCTTTCTTAACACAAGTCAAATCTAATACCTCTACTCTCTTAACTGGGTCGTCGGAAGGCCGCCTTTTTATGAGACCAAACCATCTAAGGCGACTCTCTCTAATCTTATCTTCTACTGGAGCTACTCCAACCTTTTCACGTATATGCTCATTTCGTATCCTATCTCTAAGGGTAAAGCCACTCATCCATCTAAGCATCCTCATCTCTGCCACACTTAACTTAGTATTATGCTTCTCTTTTAATGGCCAACATTCGGCACCATAAAGCATTGCAGGCCTCACTACCATCTTATAGAATTTTCCCTTAAGTTTGAGGGGTACATTTCTATCACATAACAAGCCCGATGCATTCCGCCACTTCAACCATCCAACTTGAATTCTGCTGATAATATCCCCATCTATTTCACCATCACTCTGAACAATAGATCCAAGATACCTAAAACGTGTACTCTTATTAATGACTTGATCGCCCAACTTTGTTACATAAAGAAGATTATTTAGATAAGTTTGACCCTTTTAAAATCTATTTTTCCTATGTTTAGAAGAAAAAAAATCTCTAACTAGTTGCTAGTTGGTCAAAACTCCGTTCATTTTTGCAAGCCGCCAAATCCACAGCTCAGTCGAGTTGAGAAAAAAAAAATATTTTGAATCCACTACTCAAATATATCACCTATTTTCTTCAAATATATCACCTGTTAAATAATACTTTTAGTATGATTATTTTTTAAAATGAGTTTAATTTAAATATTTAAGCTTTTATTGATAAATAGTAACATTTGAATAAAATATTCTCTTTCTCTCTCTCTCTCTCTCCCTATATATATATATATATATATATATATATATATATATATAACACAACAAAAATAAAAGAAATAAAAATATTAAAATTTCATAGATATACTAAAAAATCTTATGTCATTTCATATACTCAACAAACAATCATATAAATATAATTTCATGGATCTGACAATATAACCAACATAAATAAATGAAATTTACAAAATAAAAAATGGTAAAATATATAGAGAGAATGACACTTGGGCTAAATAAACATTTATATCTATCATTTTTTATAAGTCAATGCAAATTTTTTGTAAGTATGTGTTATTAAGATCTCATTTGGTATATTTATATTGGTAGTTTGCTTTTATTATGCTACTTGACGTAAGTTCACAATCCTTTCACATTAAATTAAATATGAAATATTTCATAAATCAATTTATATATTCTTAAAATCATATAGATAGTGCATAAATAGAATAATTATTTTTAATATAGTAGACAAATATCTTATTTAGTCTTCTTTTTGTTATTTATTTAAGACTTAAAGTATTGCAAATATAATAATTGCTGACCATACTTAATATTTTATAAATGCTTGAAGTCATGTTAACTTCTTAAAAGATTTGCATACATAACACACAAAATTATTATATATTGATATGTGTAACATCTACATCTTTATATTTACTTATATAACACTTTGAAATTTGTATTATATAAAAATATAATTAACATAATATTATCTCAAGCAAAATAAATTATTTCGTGTATATCTTTTTAGGTGATTTAGATCATATATAGAATGATGTATAAATAAATATAGATGCTTAACATATAAATAAATAAAAATTTTGTGATGTATGTATATAAATCTCACTAGTTTTTTATTTCAAATCTTTTGTAACAAAAAGTGTGTGCATATGAACATTTCTATAAGCTTTGAATATCTTCTAAATGATATTCATACTATTGTTATACTTGTTATAGAAAAATAATTGTATATTATTATTATTTAAAAATTACTTATAAAATGATACTTTAGACCATAACATCCATCTTAAACATTTACAATGATAATAAAGAAGTCTATTATCACTCTTCGTCCTAGCTTTGTACAAAGATCTAACATGTATACATATAAAGAGAGAGGTGTGCGAGAATCATAAGAGACACCAAGATTTTTACGTGGAAACACATCAATTTCAAATACATTTCTTTACTATCATCACGAATATTTAAGATATATGTTATGACCTAAAATGTCATTTTATAAGTGATTTCTAAGTAATACTATATAATTTTTTTTTCTTATAACAAGCATAACAATAGTGTGAATGTCATTTAGAAGATATTCAAAACTAACAGAAATGTCCAAATGCACACTTTTTTCTTATGAAATGTTTGAAATAAAAGAAACTAGTAAAATTTATATACATACATCATAATTTTTTTAATTTATTTGTACGTCTAACAGCTATATTTATTTATATAACATTTTATATATGATTTAAATCATGTTGAAATATATGTGTGAAATAATTTATTTCAATTGAGATAATATAATGTTAATTATATTTTTATATAATTTAAATATTAAAGTTTAATATATGTAAATATAAAGATGTAGAAGTAATATATATATCAATATATAAAAATTTTGTGTTATGTATGTAAATCGCTCAATAAGTTAATATGGCTTCAAACATTTATGAAATATTAAACATGATCAGTAATTATCGCATTTGTATTACTTTAATAAAAAAAACAATGTTAAGTAAGAGACTTGACTAATATATTGAAAATTATTATTTTATTTATGCACTTTCTATATGATTTATGAGTATATAAATTGATTTATGAAATAATTCATATTTAATTTGATGTGAAAGGATGATGAATTTATTTCAAACAACATAATAAAAACAAACTACTAACACAAATATATTTCAAACAGCATAATAAAAGCAAACTGCCAACACAAATATATCAAATGAGATCTTAATAAAATATAATTACAAAGAATTTGGGTTGTCTTATAAAATGATAGATATAACTGTCTATTTAGCCTAAGTGCAATTTTCTCTATGGATTTTACTATTTTTGACATATTTATATTGATTAAAAATAATGATAATATGAAAAAAGTTATTCTTGATTGATAAATTTAAGTTAAATTGATTAAAAAAATAGTTTATTAATTTTTAAATAGGATGAATACGGCTACAAAGACTTTCAAATATTTAACAAAGATTATTAGAAAGTTGATTTTTATCTAATAATTTCAAAATTTATGGATGACAATGCATCATCTAATTGCCTATTCTCCTTTATAAGTTGCTCATTTGATTACAATTAAATAAAGATGACCTTGAAGATTAATATTTTACATCATTTTATATTTCATATAACTTAGGATAATATGTAGCGATGATGTTAATTAATTAGGATGACATATTTTAAAAATAATTAAATATTTTATTATATTTTTTGAATTAAATACAATGTAAAAATATCAAAAGTCAATAGTTATTGGTATATAATAGACTTCTACACGGTCAAAAAGAATAAAATGATGACTTTTTTAATGGAGTTATTATTATTTTTGTTTTAATAGCATGTCAATATCCTATTTTTATTTTGGAGAGAGAGGTTAGATGTCGTCATTTTGAGCATAAATACTAAATATATTTAAGATCGTGTGAAGTCAGGTTGGATTTATATTGGAGGGATCTGAGTCTGATTATTAATTTTGGATATCACATGAAGAGTGAGGGTCACTTATCGACACTCAGTATAGTACTTTAACTAATTATGCACCACAAAATAGAAAAATATAAAGAAATGATATATAATGTTGTTGTGGAATCCTCCCAATTTTGAAACTCAATAATTTAATAATTTATTTTGTGGAGCTCAACAACTTTTATGGCATGGCTTTCCTTTGAACTACTGTTATAGTATAAATACATAATTTTAAAATAAATTTTATCGCTCAAGAATATTTTAATCAATCATTTTAATTGTTAAAAGAAGCTAACCCGATAGATAATCTAGTCTCTATTAAATAGCAGCTCCTGATTTCTATCATTAATCTATATTACCTTTTCCACAATTGTAAAGGGCCCTCATGTCAGTAATTCTTGCTTTCTTTCCATGGATCACATTTAGTGTTTAGCATGATGAAGTAAAAAGATAGCTATTTAGAAACAAAAAACATTAGATGTCACAGTATCCCAAAAACATAGTTCTTTGCATGTAAAGCACAACTCACAGTGTTTTTCAATATAAACGTATGTGGCACAAAAATCTCTTTGGAAAGTTTAAAGTTTGGGCTAGAACTAAGTTTTTTTTTTAAGATAAAACTTTATAAAAATGTTCTGTAGAAGGGATAAACTCTTAAGATGTATCTTTAAGTAGTGGTATATAGGTGGGAAGGCAGGAAGCCTTTCTCCACGATGTGATCCAGGTGGCTATGCATATGAAAAATCTGTAAACATGAAAGATACCACATATGCATTGCAAGATTGCATAATGGGATCAATATTACAACTTTATATCCTTTTTCCTCTTATATTTTCCTACATGCATGGGGTACTAATTAAAGAAAATCCACTAATTTGGGCTATTTGAAAGGGGTAGTTTAAAATTCGTTATATAAAAAAATAAATGGGGGATTAATATCAAAATCTTGTGATGGCTTTACAAGATTTTATAAAATATGATACATTTTCATGATGTGTCATGTTCTACTTTTTGTAGCATACCATGATGTCACGTTGATGTTGTGTTAGATTTATTTCCCCATGTTCGTGTTGGTGAAAAGATAATAAAAAATCAGTCCATACTTCTTGTTCCTACAATTTTCTACTTGTTACCTTGCCGTTTTTACTTCCAAAACGTATCACTGGGTCAAGCTCGAATTTGAGCTTGTATATCATGAGCTGAAATCTGATCTCCAGCTTAAATTCACGGCTTGATTAGCTTGACTTACAGGCTCATTAATAGTCGAGTTCAAGCAAGCTTGCGAGCTAATTGAGCTCATTTTCAACCCCACATTTTATATGTTAAGGGCTAGGACTATGATGTTCTACATGGTTGGGTTGGGGAGGCAATACACAATGAGGCTACACAACAATGAGGGGTTATGATGGGAGGATGTGAGGTGCAAGGGAGAATATCAGGGAGAGGGCAAATTATTGCGTCTGGTGTCCGGATTCGTCCGGACACCAATCCAGATGCGTCACGTCACCCAAATACACACCGGGGCCAGTGTATTTGGGTGACGTGGCGCATCTGGATTCGTTGTCCGGAGGTCAAGTGACCGGACACAATAATTCGCCCAGGGAGAGAGGGTTGCGAATAGTGTATTCAAATTCACTTTGATAGGACAAATTTTGAATACATGGGAAATGACCAAATGGGTCTTTTGGGGTATTACTATTTTTTTTTTTTTTGCATTTTTTTACTTCAAACCAAACATTCAAAATGTTAAAATGACATGGAAATGAAATTCAATGTCTCATTCATACAACCGTAGAAATTCCTTAAAACTAGCTTTATTTTTGTTAACTGCTGATTATGAAAGTTCTGCGAAGATTTTGGTGATTAAAGCTCTTTGTGAGAGTTATGTTTACAAAAGTTAATTAGATTGGTTTAAAGATCAGACAAAAATGAGACTCTAATAAAGTAGCTATCCGCTCATCATCCAAGCTGGAGATTCTCTAGATACCATACCATTTTAGTTTTAATTTCCCTAAAATATAGTTTTCTTTATGTTGTTGCTTATGCCTACTGTTCCTTAATGCACCATATTTTCTTAGAAAGGTAAACAATTTAATAAATTTTACATGCTAAAATGCCCTGATGGTGTAAAACATAATTAGCATTTCTAAAAGTCCTATAAGCATTCGATGTTTGATTTTACAGGGAATTGGATTTTGAAGTCATAATTGTAGACGATGGTAGTCCTGATGGTACTCAAGACATGGTAAAACAACTTCAGCAACTATATGGTGAAGAGCGCATTGTAGGAACATGATTCACTTTTATTTTTATGAAAGCATTCTCTTATAGATTTAATCCGATTTAATTATCTCTCTGATTATATTGGTGCCATTAACCCTACTGAATGACTTGATGATTCCAAGCTATTAAGAGCAAGACCAAGTAAGCTTGGTCTAGGTATGTGCTGGCCATTCCTTTTATCTTTTATCTTTAGATAAAAAAGCTTTAAGTTTTTGATCTAAAAAGGGGTACAGGAACTGCCTATTGTCATGGGCTGAAGCATGCATCTGGAGATTTTGTAATAATCATGGATGCAGATCTGTCTCATCATGTAAGAATGCTGCTTAATGTTTTTTGGCTATCAAGTTTATTTGTTCTTTTTTTAATCTATGTTCTTCTTTCTACTCCTTTTTGCAGCCAAAATATTTACCAAGTTTCATTAGGTGAGTTTCCGTGTTATGACACTTTTACGCTTTTTAACAAGAATCTGGAGACATCTCAGTATAGTTATGTTTTTTTTAAGCTTTAATTGGTATAAACACATAAAAACTTCTCCATTTGCTCATCTGCCATCTAATCTTCATGATTTACCAACCTACCACTCAAGTTTAAGACAAAACAAATATGCCATTCCATTTCCTCCATCTTCCACAATGCAAATAGGTGTTATAATGACTTGATTTTATGATTAGATGGCTTATAATCGACTCATGGATCAAATTGATTTGATTTTGAGCTGACTTAAATCAACTTGATTTCAAGATGCTCCAAATTAGAATTGAGTAGGGTCAAATTTGAATTGAGTTGACTTCAATCATTTGTTTTCCTTTTCTTAAATTTTAACAAATATTTAATAGGCATATATTCATAAGCATTTATATATTAATTTTAAAAATATACATACTATTTATGTAATGAACTTATCTCAAGTTGACTCGATTCGATCAAGGCCCAGCTTGAAATTGTCTTGAATATCGGAATGAGCTAAAAATGTGGTTCATGGCTTGGCTTTTTAATTAATAATGAGTTTAATCTTTGAGCAATCTTTGCTTTATGAGTTGAAATCGCATCCTTAAATGCAATCTCCTCCCCTTCCATCATATGATTAGAAAGAACTCATCTCCTCCCTCTTATTATTCTTGCCTGCTTCATGCATCTATACTCGCCACAAATCCTTTAATGCATCTCTTCCCATTACACACTGATGATGATCTTAATTTGCCTCCATAATTTTTGCTAAATGTGTCATTTGCAATGTATTGATACACGTTTTCAATCCATCTCATTATTCCCCGTTGAAAATCACTTGCTGTGTCTACGGAGGAACCTGGTTGGTCAAGCATTTTCCATGGAGATTAGTGTTACTAAGATTTTGGTTCTTCTATCAAATAGCTGGTGGATGAGGAGGTGGGGGTTGTGGTGGAGCGCTTGAGGGGAATGAATGGAGTGAATGAAGTGACCACTGGCGATGGAGGAGTGGGAGGGCAAGCCATAAAAAAGGCTAATCGGCTAAAGGAGTACATGGAGTGGTTGGCTTCCTTGACCTCATCGTACTTCATTACAGAGAGACTTTTGTAGTTTAACGGACCATTGATTTGACTCTTTCAGATATTGCAGCAGTTTAAGCTACTCTAATCTGAAATGTGTTAACAAGGGTGTGTTTTATTCTGTTTTAAAGATTTTAGTGCCAAAAGTTTATTGCATTCTCATTATTGGTGTTAAGAGCTTCAGACCGTTATGTAGAATCTCATTTCTGAAGAGTTCTTTTTTTTAATGGCTTTTTTTAAACCGTTTTATTGTAGCCATAACCACTTAGTTGGATTCAGATTTTGAATTGTATGAGTCTGATGCAATCAATTATGTTGATATTGTTACAACAACAACAACATCAAGCCTTTATCCAATTACATGGGGTCGGCTATGTGTATCTTTTTTCTTCATTGTGTCATGTTAAGAGTTAGATTCTCATTTAAAACTAATAAAGTAAGGCCATTTCTAATATTTTCTAACCAAGTCTTTTTAGGTCTACCTCTACTTTTCTTAACCTAACCAAATCTAAGAATATTATCAACAAAAAGCATACACCAGGGTACATCCTCTTGCAAATGTTTAGCAAGGACATCCATAACAATACAACTAAACCAATTTTCATAACAAAGCTTCTCATCATTATTTTTTTTTATGCACATTTTGATTTCACCGCTAGCTAATTTTACTATTAGGAGCTTTGTTATAAAAATTATGTTGCTATTGTTATTGGTCCGTTGACAGGGAAAAAATATTCTATTCAAACTAACTTTAGCTTGTTGATCCACAGTTTTTATGCAATCACCTGCTCGTTTCCTCTAACTTAGTAGATAAATAATAAAAAACAAATTAATTGAAGCCTCTTTTTATAAAAAAATTTATATAAAGGTGGGTGCTGTCCGAATGTTGTTTCTGTTGGGTCTCTTGTGTTTTAAGGTTTCTAAATTAGATAATTTTATTTCGAGAGTCCAAATCATTACTATGAAAACAGTTTTATCTCTCCAGTAGCGTAAGAGTATGTGTGATTTAATAAAATGTACAATAGTGTATATGAATAGTCGCAGTAGTAGGATTTTCTTGTTGCATTCTATATTTGTTGTAGTTTTTCACGGGACCTGCATTACTTGATATAAATAGCCATTTCTTCCTCATTTCATTCTCATTTGTATTCTTGAGGCATTTTGGAATTCGAGTACTATGCTTTGACAGATACCAGACAGATGATCCCCGTTATTGAGTTAGTTACACCCCTTCTCATTTTTTTGATATTTTTTATTGGCCAAAGTTTGACAGTACCATGGTTAAAATTGAATTCTCAATATTGGTCATCTTGCTTCTGATTGATCTTCCAGTAAAATTTTGTACCATCATTATTCTTTTGATCAAGAGTGGTAAATAAAGATGCTACTGTTGAATTTTTCCCAATAAATGTCTTTAATTTGCCATGTCAGTGCCAACATACAACAACAACAATAATGTTAAGCCTTTGCCCCACTACGCGGGGTCGGCTACATGAATCCTTTTTCGCCATCGTGTCATTTTAAAAGTCAAATTCTCATTTAAATCTAATAAAGAAAGATCATTTCTAATATTTTCTAACCAAGTCTTTTTAGGTCTACCTCTACTTTTCTTAAAATAAGTCAAATCTAATACCTCAACTTTTCTAACCGGGTCATCGGAAGGCCTCCGTTTAATGTGACCAAACCATCTAAGACGACTCTCTCTAAACTTATCTTCTACTGGAGCTACTCCAACATTTTCACGTATATGCTCATTTCTTATTCTATCTCTAAGGATAAAGCCACTTATCTCATTGGTGCTTCATGAGATGGTTAAATAATGTAATGTTGAAAATTAGTTTGGTGGCAATATCGCTATGTTATACCATCCATTGTTGAGCAGGAAGCAAAAGGAAACCGGGGCCAATATAGTTACTGGCACCCGTTATGTTAAAAGTGGTGGTGTTCATGGCTGGAATCTTATGCGCAAATTGACTAGCAGAGGAGCAAATGTATTGGCGCAGACATTTTTATGGCCTGGTGTGTCAGATCTTACTGGATCATTTAGGTACGTCCTTTCAGTTAGAAGCGCCAAGTTTCTTTTTGAGCTTCAATTTCCTGATGCCTGACTTAATTGTTATTTACAGGCTTTATAAGAAATCTGTTCTCGAAGATGTCATAAACTCCGTTGTGAGTAAAGGATATGTATTTCAGATGGAGATGATTGTCCGAGCCAGCAGGAAAGGCTATCATATTGAAGAGGTAATATTCTAGTTTTCTATTTTGAATCTTCTGATTTTTGTAATGATTAGAGAGAAAGACACAAGTGGTTTGATCATATACAACAAATGGTAGAAGATGCAATAATAAGATAATATGTAAAATTAGTGTAAAATGATTAGGTAGAAAACGAGAGAGAAAATTAACTTGATCAATATTGTGCAAAATAGTTTCAATGCCTCATGCAGCACTAATCAAGGATAATTGTTTTTGGGAATGGTAAGCGAGATAAATCCATGGCTTTGGAGAAATGACCTTCTCTGTCGATCATCGGAAAAATTATTCTGTGCGGAAGCTGAACCCCGTTCGGATACCTAAACCTGCAGTCGGTATCACTGACGTGGCTCTTTCTAGTTGGTATCCTGATGTAGAGCTGTATTCTGCGTCAGCACAGAATAATCTCTCCAATCATTAGGCTTCAAATTCTTTCACCTAGATATGAATAATTGGAGAACTGAGGATAAGAAAGTTGATCATAAATAGTTGAGATAAAGCTAATGCTGATGCTACATATGATGATGCAATACCTATTGAAATATATTACACTAGTTGGTGCTGATTGTTTATCAGAACAATTTATTAGTCGAAATTTCCCCCTACTTTGTGTAGGTTCCGATAACATTTGTGGACAGAGTTTATGGAACTTCGAAACTAGGAGGATCCGAAATAGTTGAATACCTGAAGGGTCTCGTTTACTTGCTTTTCACAACATAAATTGGAGAATGAGTGAAGGAATACTGCCAGAGATTTTTTTTTGCTGACTGGTATATGCTTTTTTCCTCTAATTAATTTTGTATTATTCAATTGTTGACCTCAAGGATGTCCAATTGTTTTTGGTTTTGTTGCATACGATTGCTGATCACTAGCTTAAGAAATAAGCTTGTTGTAAATGTTGTAAAAATATTTTCTTCTATTTATTTCGTTCATTTGAAACCCCTTACATGAGTTATCCATATCTAAAAAATCTTTGGCATACGGTATTGAAGAGAAGCAATTGGGAAAAATTATTATGTGCGGACACCGAACGCCGTTCGAAAATCAACTAAAGTGCGTCAAATCACCTCTTCGCTTGATACGGCGGCTCGGTACTGTTGATATGGATGCACCTGATTCGTCTCCGGATGTAGAGCTGCATCCGGCCTCCACATAGAATAATTTCTCAGCAATTGGGCACCTTTCGAACGTCCCAAATTTGTTTTATATGAGAAAAACGTGCACATATTCTGATGGAAAATGTATTTTGCATCAGAATTAGAGGAAATGTGCCATCCAATTTGCCTTAATATTAGTGCCACTTCAGGATATTATATATAACACTAATTTTCATATCAAACGGGTGATTTTGAAGCCAATATTATTGCATTCTTATCATACTTTTTATACAGTTAACCATAACTAATCAAAGCCATTAAATATAATTTGTATTATATAATTCGTTCCTTGTAAATACTATAAAGTAGTTCAAAAGATCATTAGTTTGATGGAGTCCAGTATACTCTAGAAGAGTTTTCACTATATAGGCACCTTGTTTTACTAGCTGAAATGATCACCGAAGGGGTATTACTGACAATATAGATCTATAACAAAGTATATTAAAAATATCCTGAATTTGTACTATTAAGAAAGATTCTAAGTTGATAAGTTAATCCAATATTTTGAGCATAGTAATTTCAGTGACGTGTTACATGTTTATGTCACAATATATATAAAAAAAGAGTCTAAGCATTTTCTTGTGGGGGAGAGATTATTACGTTCGGTCACGGGACAGAACACAGAGAATTGTTAAGTTTTGTCTCTATGAATAGTAAAAGTGTAATGATGAACATTAAAAGCAAAGTTTACTGTGCTTTTATTATTCAACGTTTAGGTAAATTCTCTGCAGTAATATTCACTCTTAAATTAGATCATATATAATAAGAAGATATAGGTTGATGTAAATATTATGGAAATGAAGTGGTTGCATAGTCTTTGTAAATATTTCTAGGAGATTTACATGCATGTCATAAATCTTTTTTACATTTACACATCTAACATTTAAATTTTGCATTTATGTTTATATTATTTTAGTGTCAAAATCACATTAAGGTATATGTATTGAAATATGTGATTTTTTTAAATAAATTAATACTTGTAAATATTTTTTTTAATGTAATTTAGAAATTTAAATGTTAAATATAAAGATTCACATATTAGATATATAAATATATAATAATTTTGTGATATGTATCTCTTATTTGTTAGAGATATGAAGAGTTATGTCTTCTTTAAAAGAATAACATATGTGAGTGAATTGACAATCAACTTCAATATATTTTATTTTCTTGTGAAAAATATAGTTGCTAGCAATATGCATTGCTATCCAAGTAATATAAAAGCCAAATTCTTCTATAAGGTTTTTTATCACATTATTTCATAGACAAAAGTGTGCCATAGCATTGAATTCAACTTCAACATTATATCTAGCAAGAAGAAATTATTATTATTATTTTTTTAATTTTCATGGCTATTCCATGATAGACTTTTCTCTTACAAAACACAATAATCTAAATTCTTTAAAAGGGGGTTGTCAATATTTGAAACGACCCAAAAACCTGACCATGACCCCATCCTAAAATTCCGGGTTAGGGTCAACTCATTTGAGAAATGGGTCGGGTTCGGGTTCAGAATTCTAATTCGTTTGTAAAATCGGGTAGGGTTCGGGTTGACATGGAAACCCAAAACTAACCCGATTTGACTCGGGAACTTAAACTGGCCGTGTCAAGTCGTGTCGCCATTGCGTCATGTCTGCTGGTTAGTTGTCGTCTGTGCGTTAGTAGTTGTCGAGTCAGCCGTCCGCGCGTTAAGATGCTGGTCTAACATCGGCTTCTGCCTTGTTCGCCATGCCTCTTGACCCACGAGAGCCTCCTTGTTCCGACTTCCACAACTTAATTGTTTGCCATGCCACCTGTGCCGCTCCGAACCGTCAAGCAGCTCCGGTCCAGCACTGCCTCACCCGCGCTGGCCTCGCCTGCCGCCATGCTGAATGACTTCCCGAGCCGGTGAGCTTGCGCTAGCTAACCTTATTCGCCTGACCCTTTTGCTATGCGGGTCAAGTCAGGTCAACCCGGTAAGCTGCATGGGTTGGGTCCGGGTTGACAATCCTGACCCGTTTGCAAAACCAGGTTAGATTAGTGTCAACTTTTTTACGGCCGGATCAAGTTGGGTTCAATTCAAACCCGACCCACCCGTTGACCCGAATGGACACCCCTAGTTGCATAGGAAAGTTAAATGTCATTTAAAGTTGGACATAATGATAATATCACTTTAGACATCAGTGATTGAGAAAATTCAAATACTTGTGAAGATAATGGCTAGATTTTGAGAAGTTGTACTCTTTTTAATTTTTTTTCTATATTATGGGAGCCAAATGAGAGCTTCTTTTGCTATAACTAAAAACTTTTTTTTTTTAATTATGGATCTTAAATTAGTGCTACCTCTTTTTCATTTTTTTTTTAATTATGGTTCGAAGAAAAGTGTCTTATTGAGTTGAATTCAAAATTAATGTGTCTTGCACGTGAATCATATTGATGAAGCATTATTGACATCGTTGTATCTCATTATGATGAACAAATTCATATAATAATTGTGCCTGATCATCATTGTATTTTATTGATGGTAAAATAAAGTTTATCATTTAAATTTTATTTTATAAGATCAGATAGTTTATTTTTTTATCTTCATTCTCAGTTGTGCTTATGATGTTGAGAGCTTTGAGGAGAAAAAAAAATTTGTCTCCAACAATCAAAGCTCTCAACTAACAGATTAAGATGAACTAGCTGCAAATATTTGTTATTAATACAAGCATAATTTCCTAGCACTCAATAAACACAAACATGATTTGTATAATCATCAAAGGAACCGAGATTCTATTGATTGATGATTTTTATCATCCAACAAATGTTTTTTTTTTTAATAACGATGTTTGTAAGCATTATAGAACTTAAACCAACCAGCAGTGATAAAATTTAGAAAGTAAAACAAGTTAAAATTTTTAACTAGTTTCTTACATTATCAACCACTTTATTTATTTAAAACTTAAGCCATTAAAATTTATAACAAATGATTAACAACATGTGATAATAAATGATTACATCCTTTTAAAAGATAATAATATAATTCTCTCTTTCTCCTAACACATTGCCCAACTCTACCACTTGAACAAGAAAAATTATTATGTTTGGATGTCGAACACCATTTTGAGACCAACCAGAAAGCATCACGTCACCCTTTCATTGTACCGTGGTCCGATACTGCTCGGTACCGCAGCTCTATACCGCTGACATGACTGCACTCATTGGACAGAGCTTCTATGCCCGCCTCTTCCAATTTCTGGCCTTCTCAAACCCATTCTTACAAAGCCGATAATCCTCAAAAGCCTGCTCTATCTCTTCAAGCGTATTCATCACAAACGGCCCATACTGAACCACCGGCTCATTCAATGGCTGCCCTGCAATGAGCAAAAACCTCAACGACCTTCTCGACTTGTTCCACGCCTTCACTCCATCTCCATCGCTCAAAATCAAAGTATGGTGGCTCAAAGCAGTGGAGGAGCTTTCATGGCCGAAGACCCCCTCGCCTTCTATAATGTAGACGAAGGCGTTCCAGCCTTCAGTGATGGGTTGGTGAAGCTGAGATCCGGGATTCATGGCGAAATCCAGAAACATCGTTGGAGTTCGTGTGTAGATGGGGGAGCGCACACCGAATGCTTCTCCTGCTATTATGCGGACGTCGATGCCGTCCTTTTGAACTCTGTTTATGTCCTTGCTTTGGAGCTCTTGGTAGTTTGGTTCTATCCTGCACATTTCGCAATGGAGCTCTTAAATTTATAACATTTTTTATTGAGAGGTCTAAATTCTAAAAACTATTTGGTAACATTCATGATAAATTCTATTAAATTCTATGTGACTGTTTGGCTATAGAACGGATTTAATGAGCGGACTCTTTCTCTCGAGCCTACAGATTTTGCAAATCTGGGCAAAATCGGGATTTTGGAAATTCAGGATTTAGCACAAAAAGGTGGAATTTTCCGTCTATGGGGCGGCTTTCATTTGCCGTGAGATTTGGTTCTCCATTTTAGGCCGGTTGGCTGGATTTCGATCAAATCTGCCTCAAATCCGGTCTAAATCTTACTACCGAACAACCTCTTAATGTTTGATATTTTATTTTATTTTTTGTGTGTGTAATATAAACATATAATATTTTGTCATTCTGCTACAAAAATAGGTGGCAATATAGGCTTGGAGTATCGATAGTCGACCAGGGGTGTAAGTGACTGAAGTTGTTTCAAACTCAGCTCGATTAATAGCACTTGAGTTGAGCTTGATGAGCTAACGAGCTAAGCTCATGAAAATCAGATAGGCATAATCCCTGCATGATACAAATCACTTGAGCCAAACATTTTCTTATAAATAAAATCATCTATCACTCCTTTATGGCTCAATAAATAGCTTATGAATCGACCTTGATGAGCTAATGAAAGAGGTAGTATCCCTACATGATACAAATCACCTAAGCCAATCATTTTCTGCGGAGTCCGAACTGAAAGAATCGTTCGAATTGTTGTGTATATACTGAGTATTTGTAAATACTCATTAAATATGCAACAAATCAGCAATACTCAACAAATGCTCATAAAATACTCGACGAATATTCACAAAGTACTCAACAAATACTCACAATTGAAAATTTACTGATTATTTATAAATATGCAGTAAATACACAACAAATCCGGACAGTTCTCACAGTCCGGACTCCGCACCTAATAATTCTCCTATATTAAACATATTTGCCCTTCAAATTTAACACTTAGCCAATGTGAAAAGCCTAATTGTCCCTACTAACTTTTGATAAGATGAACTAACACATCAATAAAAAATTTAAATTTCATAAACTTTCACAAAATTTACAAAAAAAAAAAAAAATAAAAAAAAAAAATTTAAATCAAAATGGTATAAAAACAAATTTTCTATTTTCTAAAAATAAATTAATGATTTTTTTTTTTGCTTACATTTTGTCTTTGGAAGAGAGATTGACCCAGAGCTGAAGCCCCTTATTTACTCCGTCGCCGGCCGGCATCTCAGAGTGGATGATCCCTCTGCCCGCCGTCATCCACTGCAGAAGAACGATTGAAGAAGCAATAACTCATTCGATTGAGGTGAAAAATGACATTTTTATTTATTTATTTATTTTTACAGAACATACCTGGAGATCGCCGGCTCCGATGGTTCCCTTATGACCAGCAAAATCTTCGTGGGTGATGGCTCCCTGAATTTCAGCAGACATCAGACTGCAACTGTAGCTTCTCCTCTAATGATCTATTTCGTAATATTTTTTTTTTCTTTATTTTGCGAAAGAAAAAACTTTTATGAAGCATGTTCATTTGTTTTTTTTTTTCTATATCTAATTTTCCATGAAGTTGAATTGAACAAGCTGGTTAATGAACAAAAATTAAATTTTTTCAATGGCTTTTTCACATGAGAAAAAATTTGGGTTACCTCTAACACGTAGCTCACAGTCTCGAATCCTGCTTGAAGAAGATCAAAAACAGAGAAATAAAGTTTTTTTTTCTTCTTCTGTTCGCAGAATTAAACAAAGAAAAACTACAAACTTTTGGATTTCAGAACTACTTGCTCACCTCTATGAGGATGATCAGGGAAACCAGCAGGAGGAGAAACTATTTACAGTTTGGGAGAGAAATCGCATCAGAGGGAAAAATCAGCAGAAACAGAGAGGAAGAAACTACAAGGAAGAGGAAGGAAGAAGCAAACCAGTTGCATAATCCAGCAGAAGGAAAGGATCGAGAGTCTTAAGGTCTGGCCTGAAGAGAGAAACGCCAATACTCAACAAGCCAATGAAACTACATAGGAAATAGAATCAGAGAAGCAATTACCTTCCAATACTTCTCCTTACTATAGCTCCGGCACCCTCTTGCTGCTGTTTAGCTAAAACCTTCTTAACGACGGTTCTTGGCTTCAGGATCTGAGGGTTTTCATGGTGAACAGCTATGTGAGCGGTGGAAGTACTGGACATGATGGTTGTGCTCTGTTTTATGATGAAAGAGCTGGATTTGGATTTTGGAAGAAAAGATGAGGAGAAGAGGGAGATTGAGGAGGTTGAGATTAGAGAAGGAAAGTTGTAATTAGTTGGGGGTGAATAGTTGGTGGGGATTCATGCAGAGGAGATGGAGAAATTCTTATGCAAAGCTTGTTGTCATCTTGTGGTGCGACTTTCTTGCTCTCTTTTTTTTCTTTATTCGACAAAGATGCATGATTAGTTTATTTATTAGATTTGTTTAGGGAGCATTTTCATACCACAAATTCAATAAAATTTAAGCGAAAATTCTTTTAATATCTTATCATTAAGACCTGTGGGCTCCGAAAATTTGTGCCCCGACCTCTCTGCGAACCCCCTTTCTTTCTTTCGATCGTCGAGGAGAGTTCTAACACTTAAGTTCCAGGGTAAGTTTTCAGAAGGCATATTGGGTTTTGAATTAAACATTACCCAGAGATTCCACCCTCATTTTGTGAGGCCTTTAGATCTATGTTCTAGTTTCATGCAGGTGCAAGCTCCTATAGTTAATTACCCCTCCCGATGGCGAGAGAGAACTTTCAATTAAGGCTAATCATCAAACAAATACGCAGTATTTAGCATATACTAGCAACCTGAGCTTAGTTTTGAGACTTGATATGTAAAATTAGAAATTTCACCATCTTGCACTTAAAGTGGATGGAAGCGGAAGTGATGATGTGCTCGATCAAGATCCCATGGTTCTGTCGTCCAGGGTCATCATGGTCCATTTCTATTTAGTTAGAGGAGGTAGTCGACCCAACCCAACATAAGGATCTTTGTTGACAGCCATGGGTTGTGTCGTCCAAGGGAACATTGTAGACCTGGAGTGAATATTTGTATAAGGGGAAAATTTTGAATCCACCTTAGCTAATAGAGGATTTTGTGTCATATCGATTATATCCTATTAACTCATATCGCAAAGAATTGAAGTCATTTGGGAACATACGAGTTATGATTGCAACCATAATACAGTGGAGTCGTTAGTCCAAACCACTAGGTTAGAGGGTCACAGTCATAATCGTTAACCATGCGGAGCCATTTGGCCAAACCACGGGTTATTTGTGGAGTTGATGGCCAAACCACCAATTAGTGGACCAATGTCACGTCTTTATTAGCAATAGATGGATTGAGAATGAGTCATAGTGATATTCTCGATTGGATATTGACTATTTGTAAGCCAAAATAATTTTAAATTTTTTCACCTCGGTAAATTGTTATGGAGAGTGGATGAATTTTACCATTCTAAGTTGATGACGCATCATATTCTTAGTTGACATACCATAATGGCACTTCTATTCTTGATGTATGTATGCATCAATATGACCAACCTTGGTTTGATTACTGAAATGGCTTTAATTACATATTATTTCTCTCATTGTGTATTATATTCTTAGATAAATTTTGTATGATCTACTAGGTTTTCTGCTTATCCTATAATACATATGTACGTTGTTGGGTTCATGAAAATCATTAGGACCTTATAAAAGGTGATCATGCTAAGTAAGCATGTCCTTATAAATTATATTATGATAGTTTATATTCATGGATATCATGTTTAATTGAATATTACAGGTGACATAAATATTAATGGAGAGTGACATAAATATTAATTCTCCATATTCTAATAATATTAGGAAACAATATATAGACATATATTGAATTAAAATACACGGAATTGCAATGAACAACTAGCAAAGTGCAAAATAAGATGGTGGTCTCTGAGTTGGCTTGCTTAGGATGAAAGAGAACATCCATCATAAAGAGAGAGAGAGAGAGAGAGAGAGAGAGAGAGAGAGAGAGAGAGAGAGAGAGAGAGAGAAGCACAACAAAAGAGCACACATGCAAATACATTAGGATTTAAGTGGTTTGAGGGCCTTTGCCTCGTGAAATTATTCTATGCGGACGCCGAACGTCGTCCGAAAACTAACTAGAATGAGCCACATCACCCCCTGCTTGGTACCTGGCTCAATACCGTAGCTCGGTTCCGTTGATTTCACGAATTATGGTTGATCGATCTCCAGACGTTAAACTGCGTTCGGCGTCCACACAGAATCATCTCTCCTTTTTAATTAACTTAATCAAAGTTAATTAATATCAAAAATATAATGATCAAACAAAACCATCAAAAAATGAAATAAAATGCAGCAAAATGACATCACTCAATAGTTAAAAAAAGCTATAAATTAGATCTCACACATATGATAATGACCTAATAACACCTCTCATCACACTTCCCCTTGAACTCACAATTTCCTTCCAAAGTTCATCACTAAAAAGCACCTCTACGCCCGCTTCTTCCAAAATCTAGCCTTTTCAAACCCATTCTTACAGAACTGATAATCCTCAAAAGCTTGCTCTATCTCTTCATTTGTGTTCATCACAAACGGTCCATACTGAACCACCGGCTCATTTATCGGTTTCCCTGCAATGAGCAAGAACCTTAATGGCTTCTCCGACTTGTTCCACGCCCTCACTCCATCTCCATTGCTCAAAACCAACGTATGGTGGCTCCAAGCAGGGGAGGAGCCTTCATTGCCGAAGACCCCCTCGCCGTCTATAATGTAGATGAAGGCATTCCAGCCGTCAGGGATAAGTTGGTGGAGCTGAGCTCCAGGATTCATGGTGAAGTCAAGATACATGGTCGGAGTTCGGGTGTAGATCGGAGAACGCACACCGAAGGCTTCCCCTGCGATTATGCGAACGTCAACACCCTGCTTTTGGACTCTATTTATATCCTTGCTTTGGAGCTCCTGGTAGTTTGGTTCTATCCTGCAAATTCGAAGACAAAAGGAAGAGATCAGTTAATGATCACAAAAACTTTATAATTGTTAGATTTACTTTGAAATATATATAATATAAATTCAATTAATTTCTCCACTATTTGTGAGTGAATAGAAGGTTAAAGGACTAGTGATTCATTAGTTTGAGGAAATGATTGTATCTCCAATGTCATGAGTTAGAGCGACATATCTTATGATTTATCACTCAACATTCTAAGGCTTCATTTGGGATGAAATTATTCTATGCGGATGCTGACCAGAGACCAACCAGAATGCGCCACGTCGCCCCTGTTCGGTACCCAGTTCGGTACTGTGGCTCGGTAATGAGCTCGATACTGTTGACATAGCTAATTCTGATTGGTCTCAGGACGGTGAACTGTGTTCGGTGTCCGTACATAATAATCTCTCTTGTTTGGGACAACTTTTTTCCTATTAAAAAAAAAAACATGCGCTAAAAAGTTTCTTTAGAAAACTGTCCCAAAAGAAGCCCTTATATTTTATCAAACATGTGTGATCAAGAAAATATTTTTATATCAAGAGATATTTTGACACAATTTTTTTCATTATTTTCCCTTACATTTTATCTTTGGAAGAGAGATTGATCCAGAGCTGGAGCCCCTTGTTGACGCTATTGCCCACCGGCATTTCCGAATGGAGGATTCCTCTGCCGGCGGTCATCCACTGCAGAAGAAAGGTTGAAGAATTGGGCGATGAATCATATAAGTTTAGTGCAATTACTGAGTTATTGACTTTTTTTTTTCCTGAATAGAATGTTTAAAGAGCAGACCTGGAGATCTCCGGGTCCGATGGTTCCCTTGTGGCCGGCAAAATCTTCGTGGGCGAGATTTCCCTGTGTTCAGTAAGCATCAGGCAATAGAATTAGCTTGAAATTTCAAAGAAGCAGCGATATCCTCTATCTAACTCTTGTGCAGTAGGTTTAATTATTTCAAAAGAAAATTATGAATCGATCTCAGTTTTTCAATTTTCTTCTCGGAAAGAATAAAATTCAAGCATAATGCAACCCAAAGAGACCGAAGAGATTTGATTACTTGTCTAAATGAGAAAACTTTGTGTTACCTCTAAGACGTAAGTCACAGTCTCAAATCCTGCACGAACACGATCAAAAACAGAAAGAGAAAATTTAATTTTCCTATGTTATTGACTTTCTGGGAATGAAATTAGCAGCAAAAGCAACGAAAAATTATTTTCTTGTTGTGAATTTAAGATAACTTTGTTACCTCTATGAGGGTGATCTGGGAAACCGGCAGGAGGAGAAACTGTTCACAAATTGGGAGAGAAACCACATCAAGAATCAGAAATCAGCAGAAACAGAGACGAAGAAAAGAGTAGGAATGGAGAAAAGAAACAAACAAGTGGCATAATCCAGCAGCAGAAACGGATCAAAATTCCGAAGCTCCGGCCTGACGAGAGAACGCCATAAAACCTCAATTGAGATCAAAATCGAAAACCCAATACAGCATTTAAAAATAGGGAAAGCGATTACCTTCCGATACTTCTTCGAACTGTAGCTCCCACACCCTCTGCCTGCTCCTGAGCTAAAACCTTCTTAATCACAGTTCTTGGTTTCAGAATCTGAGGGTTTTCATGGAGATCGGAAATGGTATTGGTTGAGGTGCTCGACATGATGGCTGAAAAGCTTTTCTTGTTCTGTTTTGTGAGAAAAGATATGGATTTGGGCTTTGGAATTAGAGCAAATTGAGGAAGAAGAAGGGGATTGAGAAGCTTAAGATTTGAGAAGGAAGATTTTTGTAAACGGTTGGGAACGAAGAATTTTTTTGTTAGCATTGGGGGGGAAGAATTGGTGGCAATTTATGGAGGAGAGAGAGAAAACTCTTATAAAGCCATCATCTTGTGGTGGACTTCTACTTTCAACTCGGATCTATGGTTTTTCTTTATAATGTTCTTGAAGGCACCATTTACAGGTAAAAAATTCAATAAGTTCTGAACCGAAATCTCTTAAGAAATTTGATTTTATAAGTCATAATAAATAAAATTTTCTATTATTTATTTTTTAAGTATGCTTATAAATTTAATTCGAGTTCTTTGATTTAAAAAAATAATCCACAAACATAAAGGATTATTTTTCATTGAGAATAATTTCATCTTATTATAAAAATTAAAAATGTAATTCGTATAATAGATATAATTCATAAGATTAAAATTTTATTTTGGATAATTTTTTATTTCTTTTTAAAGATTATAATATTTATTTCCCATCAATCTCATGTCACATCTCCATGAAACATTATAGAGACATATTATAACTTTTGACGGATCACATGTCAAAGAAATTTATAGATATCACATATATGATGTAATAATGATTATAAAAAATGTAGAGACAATATTAAATAAAATAATAATAGCAAATATTTTTTTAGTAGCCCTATTTCTATTTATTTATTTATTGAAAATTTAAGGGCATAGCCCAATTTTTTTTTTATTGGATATATTTTTTTTTTTAACTTACAAAATAAAAATACACGTTGAACATCTGAAATGAGGAGAAGGCAAAGTCAAAAAATGGATAGGTACTAAGAAAATATTGGTGTGATGTTCCGTTCAATCAAATCCTCCGCATGATCTTAAATTGTGACACGTGGCATTGCTAACGGGCTGTCTAATGGGTGTGACGGCAGGTGACGTGACATCTTGCGCTTTGTTTTATTGCCGTGATTGAAATGAAAAATTATTAGGTGCGGAGTGCGGACGGGGTGAGAACCGTCTGCACAGATACAGGGTACCAAGCGGTACCCAGTGATACCGAGTGATACCGAACGGTATCGAGCGCGGTTTTATACTAGTGTGCGGACGGTTCTCCCATCCGCACTCCGTACCTAATAATTTCTCGATTGAAACACATTAGGCTTTCCTACGCAATGCTCACGTAATTGAAGCAGTTGAACAATTAATAATTTTGGTTTCCATTTTATCCAACCATTAATTAATTACTCCATTCATCTTAGAAAATTAAAGCTCCATTTGAATGCCGAAAATTTGACTGAAATTAAATGAGAGATCGACATTCTCTAACTAATCGATGTGATTATTCATAGTTAAGTCATAAATTACTTCTAACTAAATTAAACCTATCGGTCATCACACTCAGGCTTCGTTTGGAGTGGTTTTTTTATTGCTTCTTAAAGCACCTTTGAAGTATAAAAATTAAAAATTTTTAACTAAAAAGTTACTTTAAGAAACAGTAAGAAAGCCGTCCCAAACGAAGACTCAATCAAATAATTTTAATAAATAATTATCAAATGAGTTGTTATCAATGGAGATCAAACTACTATTGAGTTGAGCTTAAATTTGATTAATTAATTGAAATCGAGCTCAAGCCCGAGCTTAATTCTATGAGATCGAATCGACTCACCGGCTAGCTCATTTGTTATAAAAGAGAAAAATAATATGATCCAGACAATTATTATAATAAAATGATAAAAATAATTTAAAAAAAATAGAATGATAACATGACTTAAATATAATTACATAAATATTTTTTTAAGCTAGTCGGCTCGAAAGCTAATAAGTCAAGTTGGGACTGGCTGACACTTGACTCATTAGTTCAACGAGCTCGGCTCATGAGCCATTTATCGAGCCTAATATGAACAAGTTTGAAAGTCAGCGAGACTCACTTACAGCCCTAGTCAATTGGCCTTTGTTATAATTTAATTTTAGATGAATGAGTCAAAGTCATAAGCAATGCAATGGGAAATAAAATTTATATGGTCAATTATTTAAATTGTGTGACAAAAAGCTGATGCATGTGATGATACAGGCTCATATGAATCTATTTGAAAATTTCTATTCTTCTCTATTTGAAAGGTTAGGAGCCTTAGCACATGAGCCACCTACTACTTATTGATATCTAATTTAATTCATGTTGGTTAGTATAGAATATTTCTGAGCTTGTAGATGAAATTAGGGCTATTTTGATTGCTTGGATTTAAAAAATAATAAAACTTCTTAATTCAATTAGATATAAGCATTAATTTTGATCTTCATAGTTTTTTTTTCAAAACTGTTTGAAGAATAATGAGCTTATTTTCATATTAAAAGTGAGAGAAAGTGAAATCACTAAAAATATATTTGTTATTTACAAATAATTGAGTGAATTCTTATTTTCTTTGTTATTTTTTAGAGAAATATAAGTATAAAATACTTCAAAATAATATTCGGTATTGATATATCATCAAAAAATTATCTTGATCGGGCATGAATCTCGAGGCAAAATCAAGTTGGAAACTTCTAAAATTAAAATATAGGATCATTTAAACTTTGATTTTTACAAACTTACAGTCGAACTGAACGTCTCGAAAAGATTAACTCAACGACACCAAATTCAACTTAATCTGATTTCAAATGAGACCAAATCGAAGCTCCAAAGTACATTTCGAAGGTTCAAACTATACTTGGATGACCAAACAGTTTTCAAGCATGACATGCTTATAGTTGAATCGAGCGGCTCAATGAAAAGAATCCAAAGAGCCCAAGACGGTCAAATTCTGACACCACTAAAGCATTCAAATGTTCAATAAATGGTCCACGATAAAGAAAATCAACATCAGATGTCCATTCAAACAACACCCCACTTACCTTGATCTGCCTCCTGTTTACTGATCATGCCAGTCTTACCAAACTATAAATAAACCCCTCATTTCTGACGAAAGGAAGGGGACCCAAGCTAGGAAGAGAAGGAAGAAGAGAAATTAGAATTCTCTTGCCACCAAACTCTTTCTTGACCACCGTCAGACTTTCACCCGGCCACCAACTATCGCCAGACTTCGGCCTGGCCAACAACTGTCGTCGGACTTCCGCCATATCACTGACTGACGTCAGACTTCTCCTCGGCCACCGACTGTCATCGAATTTCTACCCCACCACAGAGTGACGCTGAACTTCCACGTGGTTTCCAATTATTGCTGGACTTCCACCTAACAACAGTCTTTTTGACCACAACCTCTCGCCGAATACTGTCCTTCTGACATCCGTCACAAGACAACGATGTTTTTTACCTATGTCGCCAAACTACAGTTTTTTGACATCAGCTACCTGCCGACTACGGTCTTTCGATCTAACCACTATCGCCCGCAGACTACGACGATGGTTGGACGGAATACAATCCTTCCAACCTCTGCCACCATACAATGATCTTTCTGACCACTATCACCCGTCGACTATGATACTTAATTTCGACCTCCATTGCTAGATTACGGTCCTTCCTACCTTCTTCATCAGACAACAGTCTTTTTGACCACTATCGCTCGTCGACTATGGTCCTTTCGATCTCCATTACAAGATAATGGTCCTTCTGACCTCTATCGTCAGACTATGGTCTTTCTAACCTTCATTTCTTGTCGATTACAGTCCTTTTGACCTTCATCGTCAGATAACGATCCTTTCGACCTCCGTCGCCCTTTGACTATAATTATTTTGACCATCGTCACCCGATTACTATCTTTTCGATCTCCGTTGTCAACCGACTAAGGTCCTGTCGACTAAACGAACATGTCAATATTAATTCTTCCAATTTTGATCATGTAATGCACTTTATATAATGTATATTTGATATATCAACCCAAGGCCTTCCCCCCAAGGAAGGGCCTCATTTGTAATTGATTGGAAACACTAGTAGATTCATTCAAATTGGACTAGACCCCATGGGTTTTCTCTTTTTTCAGGGGTTTTCCACGTAAAAAATTATGTTGTATCTTATGATTGCTACACCATTTTTTTAATCTGATTATGTGCTGAATCTTCATACAGAACTAAGACGTTAAATTTTATATTTCTCTACCACCACAAATATTCTAGGATGCAATATTAGATGTAGGTGCTGCAAATATTATTTGTAAATCCAATCCTTGGAGTGAACCATTGCATGCATGCATGACTAATTCATCGTGAAAAAAGTAGTAAGAAAATATGTTATTGCGTCGGACTCTTACAAAATTGAGAAATTATTATGTGCAAACAACAGATGTAGATCTACGTACGTGAAATATGTATGGTGGATAATGAGTTTCAGAGGTGCACATAACAAAAAATTGCTCACCATGGAGATGATCTTACGTGGAGTCACGAGAAATAGAAGGCAAGCAATGATACTTTCTAGGCTCAAGAGAAGAAGGTGGGTTTGGGGAGGAAAACATATTTAAGTGTTAGAAAACTTGAGAGGATATGAGGTTGGAAGGCCCTTATAATAAGAAGATGGTCATATGCCTTCACGAAGAAGTTACCACCAATTAGAATAGAAGAGGAGCCCGATGGTCATTATTTTTTTTGTTTCACTTATCAATATTTTTTTCTAATCAGCTGTTAAAAGCTTTTAGATCTACTTTTGATCAAAGTTTATCTATTTTTTTACGTAAAACGTATTATTAGCATTAATCGGTGGAGCCCTTTGATTATTTTCAGTTTTTTTATTCTCGTTCTTTCAAAAAGAGTCATTGGGAAGTCTATAATAACGCAGCTCATTAGCATTAATCGGCCTGTTTCATTTTCTCCTTTGCTCGTCTCTCGCAACTCTCGATTCACGACCTTGAGCACGACTTTCATTTTCCCTTTCGCTCCTCTCTCACCCCCAAATGGAGATCGTCCGTGGGATGTTATCTGCATTTTTAATTTTGATCTTATAGCTCTTCTTAGCTCCATTAGTGAGACGAAAAATAGAACTATTTTAATGTATTCTAACATTCCATACTAGATGGAAAACAAATTTATTTTAATTTAGACCGCCTGAATAAATTTTCTTGCTCTGCTACTGGCTCCACCAATCATTAAAAGAAATAATTAATTGATATGGAAGCGCAGCCTAATGGATAATGAATCTTTGCGCTAATTGTCTTTTTTTCTTATCATGAATGACATCTTGAACATCTTCCACAAGACCATTATAATAGGCATAATGAAGACATCCTCCATTATATAAAAAATTTGTTCTTGGAAAATAATACACATTGCTCACTTATTTTTTAGTTTCAAGATCGCAAAAGAAGCCTTGATTATCAATCACATCAATGAGTTCAGCTCAATTATGTGGTAATTGAGCTCTATGATCATTAAAATTGATAAAAAGATCAATGTTGTGTGCTTGCTATCATTCTCGAGAAGTAGCGCAACATCAATAGAACTATCAATATTTTCAATGGATTGTCCATCATGAAGCTTAGTGATATTATAGTTCATTTTTAATGAGGCTATCACATAGTGCAAGAAAATTAAAAGTGCATTATTTTTCCAATAGGATACTAGAGAAATAATTCTGTGCGGACGCTAAACGTCGTCCAGAGACCAATCAGAATGCTCCACGTCGCCCTCACTTTATACTGCGGCTCTGTATCGTGCTCGGTACCACTCGATACTGCTGACGTGATGCATTTTAGTTAGTCTCCGAACGATAACTTGCATTCGGAGTCCGCACAAAATAATTTTCCTTTTTCAGACCCATTCCTTTCTATAGGAACGAAGTACAAAACACATACACCAAATTTATAATTTTTAATAAACACATATAATTTCTTCTGCTATAGAAATGCAACGGCTCTTATTCTACTCGCTTGACTTCTATCATCTCCTTCTACTCCTGAAGCTTCAACTCCTTTGCCTTCTCAAATCCGTTCTTACAGAGCTGATAATCCTCAAAAGCTTGCCTTATCTCTTCCCTCGTATTCATGACAAATGGCCCATACTGAACCACCGGCTCATTCAATGGCCGCCCTGCAATGAGCAGAAACCTCAGCAACTTCCCTGACTTGTTCCACACGCTCACTCCATCTCCTTTGCTCAAAACCAGATTATGGTTGCTCGAGAAAGGGACGGAGCCTTCGTCGCCGAAGACCCCCTCGCCTTCGATTACGTAGAAGAAGGCGTTCCAGTCTTCAGGGATGGGTTGCTGAAGCTGAGCTCCGGGATTCATGGTGAAGTCTAGATACATGGTCGGAGTTCGGGTGTCGATAGGAGAGCGGACGCCGAATGCTTCCCCTGCTATTATGCGGACTTCGATGCCGTTAATTTGAACTCTTTTTATGTCCTCGCTTTGAATTTCTTGGTAGCTCGGATCAATCCTGCGAACAAACAAAAATTAAAATTTTTTGGTTTTTGGGCATTTTATCATTACTAAATTCTATCTTCTTTGAGGAGAGGTTGATCCACCCTGTGAAGAATCTGAAAATATTTTTCTCACATTTTGTCTTTGGAGGAGAGATTGATCCACAGCTGGAAATTCTTGTTGGCGCTGTCGCCGATCGGCTTTCCGGTATGAACTATTCCTCTTCCTGCAGTCATCCACTGAAGAGGAAATATTGAAGAAATAGTAAGAATATATCATTAATCTCACATAGGATTGGGGTTTAAATTCAGAGATTTATTTTTAGTTTATTTTATATTATTTATTTTAATTTTTCTAATGGTTATAGAACAGACCTGAACATCTCCAGGCCTTATTATGCCCTTACGACCGTCAAAATCTTCATGGGTGATATCTCCCTGAATTTAAGTAGAAGTTAGAAGAAGAACAATAGCGTCCTTTAAAAAAATAGGAAACAACAATTAAACAAAAATTAGCATTTTTTTCAGTCTTCTGAGGCTCCAATTTTTTTATTGATTTTTACTGCAGTTTTCAGTATAAGATTTTTTAAAAATAGTGAAAAAATAACAACAAAAAGTTATTCAAAACAAAATGTACATTACCTCTAACCCATAAGTCACAGTTTCAATTCCTGTATGAAGATAAAAAACATATAAAAATACACTTTTTTTAGTTAGATGAGATCAGTAGCAGAAGAAATGAAATATTTTTTTTTTGAAATCTTGACTGTTTGCTCACCTCTATGAGGGTGAAAAGGAAAACGAGCAGGAGGAGCAACTGTGAACAATTTCAGAGAGAAATCATATTAGAAAACAAAAGAAACAGATAAAAAAGAGTAGGAGAAAGAGCAGAAACAAACCAGTTGCATAATCCAGCATTAGAAAAGGATCCAGACTTTTATGCTCCGGCCTGAGAAGAGAAACGCCATTAAAACACAATGTCAGACAAACTCCAAACTCCAATGAAACTGAAAAAGAAAGAAATCACCTTCCAATACTTCTCCTTACTGTAGCTCCCTCTCCCTCCCCCTGCTCTTTCGCCACAACCTTCTTAACCACAGTTCTGGGCTTCAGAATCTGCGGGATTTCATAATGATCAGCCGTGTGATTGCCTGAAATTCTCGACATGATCGTTGATAAGCTTTTCTTGCTCTGTTTTGTGAGAAAAGAGCGAGTTTTGCGTCGTGGAAGAACAGATGGATGAAGAACAGGGAAATTGAGAAGGTCGAGATTGCAGAAGGAAGCTTTCTGGGATTCGTTGAGGGCTAAGACGCGGTGGGGATTTATGGAGATGGCGAAACTCTTCCTTATAACACCAATCATCTTGAGCTGAGACTTAGACTTCTTGGGACGACATTTTTAATGCATTCTTAAATAATTTTTTTATAAAAATTAAAAATTATTTAAGAAGCAGTAAAAAAACAGTCTCAAATGAGAGGAATTATTTAGTACGGTCACTAAACGGTGTCCAAAGGCGAATCAGAACGCCTCACATCATTTTTTTGCTGTGTATACCGCTCGATAATAAGTGACGTGGCGCATTCTGATTCGCCTATAAACCGTTCGGATGATCCGAACAGAATAATTTCTCATCAAATGAAACCTTCATGTTCTCCTCATTTTCTGCATTCAAATCAGATCTTGGATTACTTTATCCATCAGAATTTTTAGGCAGCATTGAAAAGTCAGCAAATTCTTAGCAAACTTGTTTGCAAAATCATATATTTAGTAAGATCTGAAAATTAATGAGATAATATTGTTATGAAAGATAAAATCAAATGAGCTATTAATGATAGATTTCAACATTAATATATTTTTAAATAAAATCATATCATGTGAAGTTGAACTAAATGCTCTCATTTATATTAACCATTCCTTTGATCAGAGAGTTCTTCGTTTTAAGTCTTTTTTATTACACGTTAATATGAATATTGGATTAGGTTTATACAAAAATAATTGTTTTTATTATATGTAAGTGAGAAAATAAAGAAAAATATGATGACATATGTTAATTCCATTTATTTTTTTTATCTCTTTTAATTTCTTGGGATAAATATGTTAATTTTTTTATTTGAGTCACAAATAGAACTGCACCATGAGCTTCAACGTTCAGGAAAGAATTAATTATTCTGTGCAGAGTCTAGACGTAGAATTATATCTGAATTGTGATGTAACTTTACGTCCAATTCTACACGGAATAATTTCTCAAATTATAGCAACAGTCAAAGAAATAAATTATCAAATTAACCAAAAAATCGAGCCAAGCTTCCAATCTATCTACATCCGTTATGCCATCTTGTGCTCGGTTGACGCTTTTGATATCCATAAATTTGTTGAGATGGTGAATATAATTATTAAGATATTACATCACTGGTCTTGCTTTGGCGTTTTTGTTTGAATGTTTGAAAGTCAAAGGCTGTACAAGATTACCGTCCGGCCATTAGACTTTCTAGAAGGTATAGAATTCTAACTAGTTATTTTGATTTTTTACTGGACTCTTAGGATAGGATTAATTATTATGCTCGAGACCAATCATAATACATCACATCTACTGTTTATTTGATACTACAGCTCAATACTGTTCTGTACCAATCGACATTGTTGACATGAGACATTCTGATTGATCTCTGAACAACATTCAACACCCGATCTCCGCACAAAATAATCTCTTTATGATAGTTTGAATTAGCAAAATATTAAGAATAACTTTGCTATAAAAATATCAAAAATTAATCACTTGATTTTTTTTTACAAAGGATAAAAAATTCTTAAACTATATTACAAAATTATTTTAATCCTACAAATCTTTAAAAAAAAATCAGAATAACCCTATAATGCAACTATTTTAATTTCTAATGATCATTTATTGATCGTTCATAAAAAATCAATGGACCATTTTATCATACTTTTGTATATGATTGAGTAAGACTATTTCAAATAAATAGTATCATAAGTTCATTGATATACCTAATCTTGAATATGATTAACTATCGTAATAATAAGCTTCATAGTTTTTTATGCTTCATTTGACAGATGACACAAAGTTATCTTTTGCTAAACTTCTCAAATCATACTATAATTTATATAAAAATATCTTTAAAAATGTCTCATTTTACAGTATCTATTCAATGAGTTGAAGAACATTTTAATAAAAAAAAAAAAAAAACAAGGCAGCATGCTCATAGAATGTAAGCATCTTGCCTGTACAAGAATGTGCAGAGTTATAAACAAAAAAAAAAAAAAAATGAAAATATACTTGGTGAATCTAATCTAATCCAGTAACAAAAAAAATACCATTTTCATCATGTCCAGAAGGTGAAAGATGTTAGGGTTTCCTCAAGGCGGAGGCTGCTCCCATCACCACAGCCATTATGAGGCCAAGGCCGGCACCTAGAGACGCCCCGACCGCCGCCGCTGTGATCGAGCTCCCCTTTTCCTGAGAAACTGCCGTTGCTTCCACGGCGATCTTTGTTTCCCTCGCCAGCTCCAGTGCCAATCTCTCATTCGCAAGTTCCTGATGGAAGAATGATCAACCAAGAGATCAGTTTGCACAAAATGTAAAGATTTCTGTATCTTTATATCTAAATCCTAAATATATATGGATACGAGAAGTATTTTTTATATGTTTTGAAGAAAAAGATGGAATGGTAACAAAATATAAAGATTTATGTATTGAATTTATAAATGCCTAAGAATTAAGTCGTATGTGAAGAGAAATTTGAGTTTATTTACTTAAGAAATTAGCCAAATATACTGATTTTTTATTTTCTTAGAGAAATATGCTCCGAAGTTCGGGTTGCATCAAAATATCCCCACTTTTTATTTTTTTTTATCAAGAATTGCTTACTAAAGCCTGCTCAAAATAAAACTGGTTCTGACTTGGTTTCTATGCAACTTCAAACCTTTACACAGAACGCGAACGACATGTGAAGGAGAATGTTATCAACGAGATTTTGAGTTTGTTGAAGGGGCATCGACAGTATTTAATAGCATGAGAAGGAGATAGGCATCATAGGGGATAGCATGTGTGTTCCTCTTAGAGCATCTCCAACCGAACGCCAAACATGCATATGACATCGTTCGGTCGCTCCAGCCGAACACAAATCTTCCGCTATTTGCTTGCAGGTGAGCAGTACGACAGCAATATTGGCGTTGCACTATTCACCTACGCAATTTTTCTGTCTCAACCGGATTTGTCGAAGAAGCGCGCGAAAGAGGAGAAATATGATTACCTTCGCAGAAGCGCGTAAAATGGAGTTCGATTGGAGATGAATCACGACATTTTTTAGTTTCATTGCATTTTGGAGTGAAACACTATCGTTGTCAGGTCCCAAGTCTTGGATGAGAAAAGTGGAGGGTTGCGTTAAGTAGTCGACAGTTAGTGTAAAACTTGTCGAATAATAATGACATGAATCTTTTAAGAAATTATGTTAATGTTAGGGCATCCCTTGGAAGCGACGCACTATATGGCCTGAATACAATGACAAGTGTGCAAGGGCCGCTGCACCAGTGCCCGGGTGCAGTGTTAAATAGGCAAAGGTTCCCACATCAAGGACGGATGTGGGCAAAGAAGCTAGTCCATGAACTAAAATTAGGATATGAACTTGGAATATAGGTTCTCTTACTGAAAAATTAATGTAATTATTAGATATTATGATTCATAGGAAAATAAATATTTTGTGCATTCAAGAAATTAAATGGGTTGGAGAGAAGGCTAAGGAAATTGATAGTTTAAAATTTAAACTTTGGTATTCGGGTAGGAGTCGTACTAGAAATGGTGTAGGTGTTACTATAGATAAGAGTTTGAATGATAATATTATAAAAATTAATAGGATTGAAGATAAAATTACAACTTTAAAGATTGTTGATGATAAGATTGTTAATATTATAAGTGCTTCTGCTCCTCAAGTAGGTTTGAATATGAGTTTTAAATTAAATTTTTGGAATGACTTAGAAGAATTATTACAAAAGATACCTCTAGAAGAAAGAGTTTTTATTGAAGGAGATTTAAATGGACATATTGGTAGAGAGGTAGATGATTTTAAAAGCATTCATGGTGGCTATGGTTTTGAAACAACAAATGAAGGTGGCAAGACCATTTTAGATTTTTGTTTAGCTTATGATTTTTCAATTGCTAATACCTTATTTAAGAAAAAGAATGAGCATCTCATCACTTATAAAAATGGATATAGTACAACCCAGATTGACTATTTTCTTATAAGAAAATTAGATCGGTTAGATTGCAAAGATTGTAAAGTTATTCCGAGTGAAAATTTATGTACCCAACATCGATTATTAGTTTTAGACTTTAAGAAAAAGGGGCGGATAATAAAAAATAAAGTAAAACGATATTCTAGAATTAGATGAGTGCATTTAAAAAATATTAACAAAAATATTTTTGAGAGTAAGATTTTAAATCTTAAGATTTTATTTGTGCATGAGGATGAAAATATTATGTGGGATAAACTGACTAGTGATATTAAGAATATTGCAAAAGATGTGCTTGGAGTTTTAAAGGGAAAAGCTCATAATAGTAAAAATAGTTGATAGTGGAATCCAAATATACAAAAAAAGATTAAGAATAAGAAGATTTGTTATAAAATTTGATTTAATTTTAAAAATTCTGATAATTGGAAAAGATATAAAGAGGCTCGTAAGCAATCTAAGAAAGCAATATGCGATGCAAAGACCTTAGCTTTTAGTGATTTATAAAATAGATTAGATACTAAGGAGGGAGAAAGATATATGTATAAGTTAGCCAAATAAAGAGATATGAGTAGTAAGGATTTAATTCAAGTGAAATGTATTAAGGATGAAGATCAAAAAATACTTTTCTTAGAAGATGATATTCAACAAAGGTGGATGAGATATTTTGTTAAACTTTTTAATGAAAATTGTGAAAATAAAATTGACTATAGTGACCTTAGCACCCTAAATAAAAATAAAAATTTATGTTTTTATCGGCGTATTAGTAAAATCGAAGTTAGAGAAGCTTTAAAAAAAATGAAGGGTGGAAAAGCTATTGGACCTCATGATATTCCAATAGAGGTGTGAAAATGCTTAGGAGATGAAGATATTTCTTGGCTTACTAAACTTTTTAATACTATTTTGAAGAGTAAAAAGATGCCAGATGAGTGGAGAATGAGTGTGTTAATTCCTATTTTTAAGAATAAAGGTGATGCACAAGATTGTGCGAATTATAGAGGAATTAAGTTAATGTGTCATACTTTAAACTATGGGAGCGAGTTATGGAGCATAGGTTGCGGCGTGATACTAATGTTTCTCAAAATCAATTTGGATTCATGCCGGGTAGGTCGACTATGGAAGCCATACATTTATTAAGAGGTTTGATGGAGAAATATAGAGAAAATAAGGAGGATCTACATATGATATTTATTGATTTAGCAAAAAGCATATGATAAAGTTCCAAGAGAAGTGCTATGGAGAGTTTTTGAAAAGAAATGAGTTAATAATGCTTATATTCAAATCATTAAAGATATGTATGCAAGAGCGATTACTTGTGTTCAAACACAAGGTGGTTTGACCAAGTATTTTCCTATTTTGGTTGGGTTACATCAAGGATCAGCCTTAAGCCCATATCTTTTTGCTTTAGTCATGGATGTTCTCACTAGACATTTGCAAGAGGATGTACCTTGATGTATGCTTTTTGCTGATGATATTCTTCTTATTGATAAGACAAGAGAGGGAGTTGAAAGTAAACTTGAATTATGGAGGTCAACATTAGAGACTAAAGGTTTTTGCTCGAGTAGATCTAAAAAGGAATATATGGAGTGTAATTTTAGTAGTAAACTAGTAATAGACCTAGTGAGGGGATTGTGACTTTGGGCGATCAAGTCATTAATAAGAGTACACGTTTTAGATATCTTGGATCTATTGTTCAGAGTGCTGGTGAAATAGATGAGGATATTATCAGCATAATTCAAGTTGGATGGTTGAAGTGGAGGAATGCATCGGGCTTTTTGTGTGATAGAAAAGTAACCCTCAAACTTAAGGGAAAATTCTATAAGATGATAGTGAGGCCTGCAATGCTTTATGGTGATAAATGTTGGCCATTAAAAGAGAAGCATAATATTAAGTTAAGTGTGGCAGAGATGAGGATGCTCAGGTGGATGAGTGGCTTTACCCTTAGAGATATGAAATGAGCATATACGTGAAAAGGTTGGAGTAGCTCCAGTAGAAGACAAGATTAGAGAGAGTCGCCTTAGATGGTTTGGTCACATAAACGACGGCCTTCCAATGACTCGGTTAGGAGAGTAGAGGTATTAGATTTGACTTATGTTAAGAAAGGTAGCGGCAGACCTAAAAAGACTTGGTCAGAAAATATTAGGAATGACCTTTCTTTATTAGATTTAAACGAGAAATTGAACTTTAATAGGACAAAATGGAGAAAAAGGATTCATGTAGCCGACCCCATGTGGTGGGATAAAGGCTTGATGTTGTTGTTGTTGTTGTTGTTGCATTTTGGAGTGAAAAATGAGAATTTCGGTGGAGAGAGAGAATTAGTGGGGTGAATGCATCAACACGACGACATGTGAAAGAGAGGAGTTTGTGGAGCTCGTTGGGAATGAAGCTCACTAAGGAGGGCATCGCAGAACTGATGCGTGATGGTTCAAATTATGTTTGAACCTTTTTTTGAATAAACCTTCAAATTTTTACCAATTCAAATTAATTTCATTCATGACAGACTTCAATAAACAATTCACAAAAATAAGAAGGGGGATAACTCGGCCAAAATGAACTTTTAGGCCTTTCTCCAAGAAAGCAAATATAGCAGAGATATTTCTTCAATTATGTGTACTATGAGGCATATAAAGTCATAACTCCCCCTACGAAAATACTCCATTAAAAAAAGCATGCTGAGAGATGATTGTAAGCAACAAGCTTAATGTCTGTCATCTAAACATCAGTGCAAAAAGAGAGAATGATAATGAAGTGTATGATGATTATGGTAAGATTCTTACTTGAAAAGCCAGCTCCTCATGACTATGAAGAACATGACGTACAAGTTTTCGGAAACCAGCAATCCCCTCAATAGGAAATATTATGTCTTTCCTTTGAAAGGGAATACGAGCAAGATTGATTGGAGCAAGAATCAGCTTGAGAACACTTATTCTCCTTGTCAAGTTACTCTCTGTTGTATTCACCTTCTGAGTCGAATTAGACACAATTGGCACAACAAAAGGGCATGAGTTTACAACTTCGGCCATGGTGGGAGGTGTTTGATATGCCTCCATTGCAGATTTGACCAGCATCTTCTGCTCGCGTGCACTGACAGAGAATTTGTTTGTGATGGCCAAAACCCAAGGGGTGCCAAAAGTCTTCACCTCATTTAGAAGAGTAGTGAGGGCTGGCTGTGCTGTAGATTGGCTTGATTGATGATATCGTGGTATTTGCTGCGACAGGTTATGCACCAACACAACCAAGTCAATTTTCTTGCTAAGATCATGCGTGCCTTCCCGCAACTCCTCACTTAACTTTCTGGCTTCTGAGTGCAGTTCCTGCACAGCAACAGATAACAAAAGTTGCGAAGTACGAAAATAAAAATTAGCAGGCATAAACTGAAAAGGACGGTGAAAAAAATGCAAAAAACATTAAGAGGGTAGAAGCCTTCATATTTTCCTTAGATTGTTAAGAACCCAAAACCCTTTATCTATATAGCTTACTGCATATAAGATAGTGGAGGATTGGAATAATTCGAAGTTCCAACCCATAAAATAACCAAATTCTTGTCAAAACTGCTTTTTACCTAATGCATAATAGACAACAAATAAAGGTTAAATGCATAATGCTCATTATTCGATTAAGCAGAGTTGTTGCATTTTTGCGAAACCTCATCTATTTTTAGGTGTCTTTGATTGAAAGTCTTTCCCAGATCCAGCAGAATTATTAAGGAATATATTCTGCAAAAGAAGCGCAATGGGCAAACTACCGCAGACGTATAAGACCAGGAATGCGTTATATTGAGACAGAGCATTTCATAGAAATTGTACTACAACAACCTTGAAGCTTTTCTCTATCTAACATCTTCCTTCATTTGCTGCGTATCTTATAGCTACAATAATTATTATTGTCAGTCATATCTAGGAATGCATCCACTAGGACCATCACAATGCTTTGTTTTAATTTTTTAATACTGTTTTGAAGACTAAAAATATGTCAGATGAGTAGAGAATGAGTGTATTAATTCCTATTTTTAAGAATAAAGGTGATGCACAAGATTGTGCGAATTATAGAGTAATTAAGTTAATGTGTCCTATTTTAACTGTCGGAGCGAGTTATAGAGCATAGGTTGCTGCGTGATACTAATGTTTCTCAAAATCAATTTGGATTCATGCCGGGTAGGTCAACTATGAAAGCCATACATTTATTAAGAGATTTAATGGATAAATATAGAGAAAATAAAGAGGATATACATATTGTCACGACCCGACCCGACGGGGACGGATCCCGCCCGAGCCGGATCGCGACAGAACCTTCTTATTCAGGATCTGGCTTTGGAATTTGGTTCTGAACTGAATCTTCCAAAATAATTAACTCAACAGACACACAAACACAGAACAACAGAGCTACTATAAGTCACCAAATGCAGCGGAACAAAACATCTATTTTTTTCTTTCTTTTCCTCAAAACAATCATCTACAAATACGGTACATGGCTAGCAGAATAAACACAGAAGAAAAGCCATGACCGTACAAAAATCAAAAGATACAAACAATACCTACGGATCAGACTCTGAACTCTAGTCCTGGACTTCCTTCCCTTTCCCAGAACCTGAAAACCACCAGAAAACAAGGGTGAGCTCAACAGCTCAGCAAAGCAACAAACCACCAATCTAAACTCTCAGAAGCCAAAACCAAACTCATCAGACAGAAATCAGATCAGAAATCAGAACAGAATCAGATCTCGAATCAGAACAGAATCAAATCAGAACTTATACAGACATATATCAAACCAGAATCAAAGTCGTACAGATCAGATCACCTCAGAATACAAATCAGAACAGAATAAATCAACAGAGTCAGAATCGTACAGAAATCAGAAATTCAGATTATATCAGAACAGAACTGTACAGAAAGTCGTAATACTGAATAGAATCAGACATATCACATCAACAGAAACAGAAATCAGAATTTCAGATCATATCATATCAGAATTTAATTTGCTTACAGAACAGATACGGAAAGCAGATATCAACAGAACGGATACGGAAATCAGATATCAACAGAACAGTTTCAGAAATCAGATATATATATTAATAGCTAAGCTAAACTAAACAGAATCATTACAGATTCTGACCCTTATGTCTCCCTTGTGCTCACGGCACCAGAAATTCGCTGAATAATTAATAGCTAAGCTAAATGTGCTCACGGCACCAGAATAATCCTCGGATCCGGGACAGAACAGAAATTTCTCCAACTTGAGCTCAACTAAAATTTTCCCCAGACACTAACTGAATCTCATAGGATCCAGGCCCCTTATAGCTCCCTTTTTATAGCTTATACACAGAGCATTTCAATTCAGAAGAAATCCGGGCAAATCAGAAATCAGACAAAATCGGGCAGCACAACGGCAGTAGACAGAATTTACACAAAATTTCCTGCAAAGAAAATTTACCAAATTCGCACAGAATATAGATAATCACATTCCAGAACACTTATTCTACTACACAGAGAATTTACCATTTCACAGAAAATTGTAGTCTACGAAAAACTCCGCCGAATCAAAAATACACGGACAAAAATCTTCAAAAAATAACCAAAATGTGCACACTCGGCACGTCAACCATATACGGAAAGTTACGCGGTCAAAACTGAACCAATCAAAAGATACGGACGAAAAAGCGTAACGGAAATGAAATCCAGACAGAATATACCGCCAAACTCGACGGAACTGAAAATTGAGAAAGGCGGAATGTGCCTTACCTCGCGTACAACAATATTCTGAACAGTCACTTCAGACGAAAACGGCTCCGCGTCGCCCGAAAATCAACTTTTCTCCAAAAATCCACGACTTTCTCTCTCCTCAAAAAGATATTTTTAATTTTATGATTTTTTTCTCTTCAAAACGACTGATTTCAGCTTTATAATACTCAGATCGGCCCGGCCGATCGCCAGATCGTCCCGGGACGATCAGACCAAAATTCGATCGTCCCGATCGCCCTGGACGATTCCCAGAACTATGCTCAGGCCGATATTTTCTACAGTGCCGATCGGCCTGGACGATGTCCAAATCGGCCTGGACGATATGTACAAAAAATCACCTGGAGCAAAACTGGGCAAAATCTGGAGCAAACTTTCCACTGATCGTCCCAGGACGATCCAGATCGTCCTGGACGATCCTGGAGCAGATTTTTGATATTACAATCTCCCTAACTTCAAAAAAAATGTCGTCCTCGACATTATCCAATCCAAACACAGTCAGAACAAGTACGGGTACGACCGTCTCATATCAGACTCCTTTTCCCAAGTTGCTTCTCGTGCAGTCCGATGCTTTCACTGGACTTTAACCATCGGAATCTCTTTATTTCTTAACTTTCGGACGTCGTACGCTAAAATCAACTCTGGCTCTTCCTTGTACGCCAGATTCTCCTGAATCTCAACCTCATCAGCTGATACCTTCTTCCCAGAGTCTGAAACCCACTTCCTCAGAGTGGATACGTGAAATACGTTGTGCACATCAGACATCGAATCAGAAAGCAACAGTCTGTAAGCAGATTTTCCAATTCTTTCCAAAATCTCAAAAGGTCCAACGTACCTTGGACTCAGCTTACTCACTTGACCAAATCTGCTCACACCCTTCATCGGGCTGACTTTGACATACACAAAGTCACCAACTTGAAACTCAACGAATCTGTGCTTCTGATTATAATACTTCTGCTGTCGATCCTGAGCCGCTTTCAATCTTTCTTTTATCAAACTGATCTTCTGAGCAGTTTCATCAGCAAAAATGGCACCCAAAGCCTGTCTATCTCCGATCTCAGTCAAAGTCAAAGGAGTACGGCACTTCCTGCCATACAGAGCCTCGTACGGTGCCATACCAATACTGGACTGAAAACTGTTGTTGTAAGCAAATTCAATCAGTGGAATATGATCTTCCCAGCTTCCGCCAAAGTCCAGAACACAAAGCCTTAACAGATCTTCCAGCACCTGAATGGTCCTCTCAGACTGCCCATCGGTCTGAGGATGAAATGCTGTACTGAAATGCAGTTTCGTACCCAAGCCTTGCTGAATATCTTTCCAAAGTCTGGAAGTAAACCGTCCATCTCGATCAGAAACAATCACTCGAGGCACACCGTGCAATCTGACTATTTCCTTCACATAAATCTGTGCCAAACGATCCACCGGATCGGTCTGTCTGATCGGAAGAAAATGGGCTGACTTCGTCAATCGATCTACGACTACCCAAATGGCATCATGTCCTTGCCGTGATCGAGGAAAACCCATCGCAAAGTCCATCGTCACCTCCTCCCACTTCCACTCAGGGATAGGCAACGACTGCAACAGTCCACCTGGTCGCTGATGCTCTGCCTTCACCAACTGACAGGCTTCGCATTTCGACACAAACTCTGCCACATCCTTTTTCATCCCAGGCCACCAGAACAAAAGTTTCATATCAGCATACATCTTACCACTGCCTGGATGAACAGTGTAGCCAGAAAAATGAGATTCATGCAGAATCTCCCGCCTCAAATCTCCGAACACAGGTACCCACAACCTGTTCTTACAGAAAATAGCACCAGAATCAGAAATTCGAAGTTCAGGAGTCTTACCAGATCCAATCTGAGCAATCAACTTCGAATAATCAGAATCTGACTTCTGGGCTTCTTAAACCCGTGCTTCTAAAGAAGACTGAATACTCATCTGAGCCCAATCCAAACCACTGGAGGAAATCACCTCCAACTGCAAACGCTCCATGTCTCGAATCAGAAAGTCATCACAAGTAAGCTGCAAACCTGATAATCCAGAAGACTTCCTGCTCAGAGCGTCTGTTACCACATTAGCCTTCCCAGGCTGATACTGAATAGTCAGGTCATAGTCCTTGATCAACTCGAGCCATCTTCTTTGTCTCAAATTCAGATCCTTCTGAGTGAAAATATACTTCAGGCTCTTATGATCAGTAAAGATCTCACATCTGACGCCATACAGATAATGACGCCAAATTTTCAGAGCAAAAACAACGGCAGCTAACTCCAGATCATGTGTCGGGTAATTCTTCTCATGTAGTTTCAACTGTCTCGAAGCATAAACAATTACCCTTCCATTTTGCATCAGCACACAACCCAAACCTTTCAGTGAAGCATCACTGAACACCTGAAAACCTTCCGTACCTGACGGAAGTGCCAACACTGGAGCTGAAGTCAAACAATCCTTCAATTTCTGAAAACTAGCTTCACACTCCGGTGTCCAAACAAAAGGTACCGACTTCTGCGTCAGTCTCGTCAGAGGAGTCGAAATCTGTGAAAATCCCTTCACAAATTTCCTATAATATCCGGCCATGCCCAAGAAACTACGTACCTCAAATACCGTAGTCGGCCTTGGCCAATCAGCAACCGCCTGAATCTTCTGGGGATCCACAGAAATACCTTCTCCACTCACCACATGCCCCAGAAAAGAAATACTCTTTAGCCAAAATTCACATTTGGAGAACTTGGCATACAGCTGATTCCGCCTCAGAGTCTCCAACACAATCCTCAAGTGTCTGGCATGATCATCCTCAGAAGCAGAATATACCAGAATATCGTCAATAAAGACGATCACAAACTGATCCAAAAACTCCCTGAATACTCGGTTCATCAGATCCATGAAAATCGCAGGCGCATTGGTTACCCCAAAAGGCATAACCAAAAACTCGTAGTGCCCGTACCGAGTACTGAAAGCAGTCTTCACTACATCCGCTTCCTTCACCTTCATCTGATAATATCCGGATCGCAAGTCAATCTTCGAAAATACCGAAGATCCGGAAAGCTGGTCAAACAAGTCGTCAATCCGAGGTAAAGGATACTTGTTCTTGATCGTGACCTTGTTCAAATCTCTGTAATCCACACACATACGGAGTGTCCCGTCCTTCTTCTTCACAAACAGAACAGGTGCTCCCCAAGGCGAAACACTAGGACGGACAAAACCTCTGTCAACCAACTCCTGAAGTTGAAAGTTCAGCTCAGAAAGTTCTTTCGGTGCCATCCTGTACGGAGCTTTTGATATAGGAGCTGTACCCGGAAAAACATCGATAGAGAACTCCACCTCTCTATCCGGAGGTAAACCAACCAACTCTTCAGGAAAAACATCAACAAACTCCCGTACCACTGGGATCTCAGAAACAGAACCAACCTCCAGGTTCAGATCCCGCACCGAAGCTAAAAACACTGGGCATCCTTTCCTCCACATTCTGTTCACTTCCAATGCAGAAATCAAACTGGAAAGAACACCTCGTAATCCCTGGAATACAACTCTCTCTCCAGCCACAAGCAAACTCACTTACTTCTTCAGACAGTCAATCTGAGCCTCATACCGACTCAGTCAATCCATTCCCAAAATCACGTCATAAGACGAAATCGGCAACAAAATTAGACTAGATTTCCACTTCTTGCCAGCAATGTCAATCTCACACAAACAAAACTTCCGAGCAATCAAAGGATTTCCAGCCGGTAAAATCACAGACAAAGAAACCGGTAAAACCATCGAATCCGAATGTAAAATCTCAAAACACCGCTCGGACAGAAAAGAATGACTCGCTCCAGAGTCAAACAAAACACGACAGGGCTGATCAGAAATGTAAACCGTACCTGTCACAACATCCGGAGCATCACGAGCCTCTTGCTGACTCAGGCTGTAAACTCGTGGCTGAATTGGAGCAGGAGCTGAAGCAACAGAACTACTCTGCTCTCTCTGAACAGTAGGTGGTCTCCGTGGTCCAGAACTAGTACTACCACCTCTACCAGAAAATCCCTCAGGTCGAGGAGGAACAGTCCTCGGTCTTCCTGCTGAACTGACAGGTATAACAGAACCCTCTGATCGGTACTCAGAACGCCGATCAAATCCAGCCTGTGGACATTCTGCAATCCTATGTCCAGGCTGACCACATCTGAAACAAAGACCAGCCATCCTGTAGCACTGGCCATGGTGTCGCCGTCCACAACTCTGGCACACAGGTGCCGAATTAACAGATCCAGAACTCGTCGTACCAGACGATCCTCCACTCCTCCTGGAATCGACAGATCCAGAACCAGCTATAAATCTCCTCTTCCCAGAGGAACCACTGCCAGAAGCCTCACCTCCAAATCTCTTCCTACTCGCAGTCCACCGCTGCTGAGTAGCTGTCATGTCATTCTCTATCAGACGAGCTCGTTCCACAAGCTCAGCAAAATCAGTAATCCTGAATGGTATCAGAGGCTGCCTCAAAGTGTCTCGTAGCCCTCTCAGAAATCTGTAGCACCTCTCAGCAGAAGTGCTAATCAGCTGCGGAGCGTACCTGGCTAAGGCAGTAAACTCAGCCTCATACTGCATCACCGTCTTGCTCCCCTGAACCAACCTCAGAAAACTCTCCTGCATCTGCTATCGTGCAGAAGGGGGAACAAACCACTCTCGAAATACTTCAGTGAACTCTTCCCAGGTAATCAAAGAGTTCAGCCTGCCCTGAAATCTGGCTGCTTGCTGGCCTTCCCACCAGTGCTCAGCCTCTCCATCTAACAGAAAAACGGCCAACGGAACCTTCCTGTCTGCAGGACACTGCATCCCGTCAAAAGTCTTTTCCAATCTCCTCAGCCACTCCTCGGCCGCTCTGGGCTCAACAGCGCCCTCAAATCTCGGAGGTTTCAACCTCAAAAACAACTGCAGGTGTCTATCAATGTCCTCAGATCTGACAGTAGAAGCTCTGCTCTGAGTCTCGCTCATCATCTGAGCAACAAGCGTAGCAAACTGAGACAGTGTATCTGCACCGGCCACTGGGGCTGTACTCCCCACTGGTGCTGCCTGACTAGCACTCTGCCCGTCTGTCATGTCTGGGTCTGGCTGATCCATACAGAAAATCCAGAAAATCCGGAAAACTATCGCAAAAACAACACAAAAATAACACAATAAAAAGCCAAACGACCCAAAACTACCCCAGACAGCCTCACTGATCACTTCCTATAGCTCTGTTTTACAATCCAACCAGTTTCCAAAACCAGTGCTCTGATACCACTAAAGTTTGTCACGACCCGACCCGACGGGGACGGATCCCGCCCGAGCCGGATCGCGACAGAACCTTCTTATCCAGGATCTGGCTTTGGAATTTGGTTCTGAACTGAATCTTCCAAAATAATTAACTCAACAGACACACAAACACAGAACAACAGAGCTACTATAAGTCACCAAATGCAGCGGAACAAAACATCTATTTTTTTCTTTCTTTTCCTCAAAACAATCATCTACAAATACGGTACATGGCTAGCAGAATAAACACAGAAGAAAAGCCATGACCGTACAAAAATCAAAAGATACAAACAATACCTACGGATCAGACTCTGAACTCTAGTCCTGGACTTCCTTCCCTTTCCCAGAACCTGAAAACCACCAGAAAACAAGGGTGAGCTCAACAGCTCAGCAAAGCAACAAACCACCAATCTAAACTCTCAGAAGCCAAAACCAAACTCATCAGACAGAAATCAGATCAGAAATCAGAACAGAATCAGATCTCGAATCAGAACAGAATCAAATCAGAACTTATACAGACATATATCAAACCAGAATCAAAGTCGTACAGATCAGATCACCTCAGAATACAAATCAGAACATAATAATTCAACAGAGTCAGAATCGTACAGAAATCAGAAATTCAGATTATATCAGAACAGAACTGTACGGAAAGTCATAATACTGAATAGAATCAGACATATCACATCAACAGAAACAGAAATCAGAATTTCAGATCATATCATATCAGAATTTAATTTGCTTACAGAACAGATACGGAAAGCAGATATCAACAGAACGGATACGGAAATCAGATATCAACAGAACAGCTTCAGAAATCAGATAGCAGATATATATATTAATAGCTAAGCTAAACTAAACAGAATCACTACGGATTCTGACCCTTATGTCTCCCTTGTGCTCACGGCACCAAAAATTCGCTGAATAATTAATAGCTAAGCTAAATGTGCTCACGGCACCAGAATAATCCTCGGATCCGGGACAGAACAGAAATTTCTCCAACTTGAGCTCAACTAAAATTTTCCCCAGACACTAACTGAATCTCATAGGATCCAGGGCCCTTATAGCTCCCTTTTTATAGCTTATACACAGAGCATTTCAATTCAGAAGAAATCCGGGCAAATCAGAAATCAGACAAAAATCGGGCAGCACAACGGCAGTAGACAGAATTTACACAAAATTTCCTGCAAAGAAAATTTACCAAATTCGCACAGAATATAGATAATCACATTCCAGAACACTTATTCTACTGCACAGAGAATTTATCATTTCACAGAAAATTGTAGTCTACGAAAAACTCCGCCGAATCAAAAATACCCGGACAAAAATCTTCGAAAAATAACCAAAATGTGCACACTCGGCACGTCAACCATATACGGAAAGTTACGCGGTAAAAACTGAACCAATCAAAAGATACGGACGAAAAACCGTAACGGAAATGAAATCCGGACAGAATATACCGCCAAACTCGACGGAACTGAAAATTGAGAAAGGCGGAATGTGCCTTACCTCGCGTACAACAATATTCTGAACAGTCACTTCAGACGAAAACGGCTCCGCGTCGCCCGAAAATCAACTTTTCTCCAAAAATCCACGACTTTCTCTCTCCTCAAAAAGATATTTTTAATTTTCTGATTTTTCTCTCTCTTTAAAACGACTGATTTCAGCTTTATAATACTCAGATCGGCCCGGCCGATCGCCAGATCGTCCCGGGACGATCAGACCAAAATTCGATCGTCCCGATCGCCCTGGACGATTCCCAGAACTATGCTCAGGCCGATATTTTCTACAGTGCCGATCGGCCTGGACGATGTCCAAATCGGCCTGGACGATATGTACAAAAAATCACCTGGAGCAAAACTGGGCAAAATCTGGAGCAAACTTTCCACTGATCGTCCCAGGACGATCCAGATCGTCCTGGACGATCCTGGAGCAGATTTTTGATATTACACATATGATATTTAATGAATTAGAAAAAGCATATGATAAAATTCCCAGAGATGTGCTATGGAGAGTTTTTGAAAAGAAAGGAGGTAATAACACATATTCAAATCATTAAAGATATGTACGTAGGAGCTATTACTTGTGTTCAAACACAAGGTGGTTTGACCAAGTATTTCCCTATTTCGGTTGGGTTACATAAAGGATCAGCCTTAAGCTCATATATTTTTGCTTTATTCATGGATGTTCTCACTAGACATTTGCAAGAGGATGTACCTTGGTGTATGCTTTTTACTGATCATATTCTTCTTGTTGATAAGACTAGAGAGGGAGTTGAGGTAAACTTGAATTATGAAGGTCAAACTTAGAGTCTAAAGGTTTTCGCTTGAGTAGATCTAAAACGGAATATATGGAGTGTGATTTTAGTAGTAATAAACCTAGTGAGGGGATTGTGACTGGGGGATCAAATCATTAATAAGAGTACACATTTTAGATATCTTGTATCTATTGTTCAGAGTGATGGTGAAATAGATGGGGACATTATCAGCAGAATTCAAGTTGGATGGTTGAAGTAGAGGAATGCATCAGGCGTATGTGACAAAAAGTACCCCACAAACTTAAGGGAAAATTCTATAAGATGGTGAGGCCTGTAATACTTTATGGTGCCGAATGTTGGCCATTAAAAGAGAAGCATAATACTAAGTTAAGCGTGGCAGAGATGAGGATGCTCAAGTGTATGAGTGGCTTTACCCTTAGAGATAGGATACAGAATGAGCATATACGTGAAAAGGTTGGAGTAGCTCCAGTAGACGATAAGATTAGAGAGAGTCGCCTTAGATGGTTTGGTCACATAAAATGACAGCTTTCCGATGACCCGGTTAGATAGGAAGAGGTATTAGATTTGTCTTATATTAAGAAAGGTAGAGGCAGGCCTAAAAAGACTTGGTTAGAAAATACTAGAAATGATTTTTCTCTATTAGATTTAAACGAGAATTTGACTTTTAATAGGACACAATGGAGAAAAATGATTCATGTAGCCAACCCCACGTAGTGGCAAACGCTTGATGTTGTTGTTGTAGTCATATCTAGGAATGCAAAGTCGAGCTGGAGTCAGGCCTAACTCGAGCTAGATTTGCAAGCCAAAATTCAAGCTCGAATTTAAGCTCGAACTCGATTCGAGCTCAAAAGGCAAGCTCGAGGTCAGCTCGTCCCACTGAAAAACGAGCTTGTCGAGGGCTCGAATCTACGGTTCGAGCTTTGATTTCATGTCCACGGCCCGCCTCCGCCTACTGCGATTATGCCTTAGCGTTTGAGCAAACCCCGCGATTCCGCCTTCCACGTCCAAGCTCGCGTCGCGATTCTACCTCCAGTAGTTCCTCCCAATTCTACACTTGAGCCGCTCGACCAATAATCGAGCGAAGCATCCTAAGGATCGAGCTTGATAATCCAACGAGCTCGAAATTTTGCTCAAGCTCGAGCTCCAAACTCGACTAGCGAGCTCGTTAATGAGTCGAGCTTGAGCCAAGTCGCAAGTGGATTAGACTCGGTTGCACCCCTAGTCATATCCCAAGTATTCCAACCAGCTATATATATATATATATATATATATATATATATATATATATATATAGCCGTTCACCATTCTTTCATATTAAATGTGGCAATCCAAATATCCCAATTATATGAAAAAGAATTGATGCAGGACTACGTAGATGAAATGCAATTTAACTCAAATGGATTTTGCACAACTTATGATTAGAATAATTTCTAGAATAAAATTACATGGTGAGAGCTTTGAAAATTTCCAAAATAATTAGAAAATAGCACAATGAATAATAGTAGCTTTCAAAATAATCCCTAGTCTAACAATGAGAATCGGAAAGCATATGGGTGCGCTCAAATCCTAAGATTACTAAGCTTAAGTAAGAGCAATGTGGAAGAGCCCGCTGTGACTGCAATCAAGTTAGACTAAAAGATATAAGATGCAAGGGGGAAGAGGAACATTCGTCAAGGGGTAGTGGAGATCCTCCACTCGATGCCTTTGAAGTGTTCGTCGATAGCTTCCACCAAAGTATCTAGGATCCACTCCAAGTAGTCGTCAACAGTGTGGTCAATCCTCGGATTCACGTCAAAGAAAGTTGATCGTAGGATGTCGGTGAAGCCGTCTTCGTCCCACGTCAATCCGTATTCAGTTTCCGGATCCGCCATTCATGGTTGCTAGGGAGCAACTCTATTCTTTGTCTTGCTAGGGTTCTTGAGATGAACGAGGAGAAAGAAGTTTCTCTTTGATGATGAGGGATGAGAACTAACAATCCAAAAATCTGAAATAAGTTTCATATTTTTTTGTTGGGTGAGAAAGTTAATTGAGAGAGGGGAGATATAGAGAGAGAGAGAGGCGGTTATGGGGGAGAGGGGGCCGGCGGCTAGGTTGAGGGAGTGGATTTAATTTGTTTCCTAAAGCAATGGGCTCTCTTTGGAAATAAATTAAATCAAAGGAGGTGGAGAATTCAGCTAAGGGGGTGAGGGAAAGAAAAATTAAATATTTCCCAAAAGGCTTAGGAAACAATTAGGAAATAAATCACAATTGCCCATATAGGGGGCCGGTGGCATGCATGGGCAAGGAGGGAATTGGGGAGAGAATTAGGAGTTCCTAATTTAGGATTTAGAAATAAGGAAAGAATTAATTAAATCCAATTTGAATTTAAAATTCAAATAGGATTAATTTTGGTAACTTTCCAAAAATAGATTTGGATAAATTTAGAAAGATTTCAAATTCAAACTAAAGGAATTTGAATTTTAAAATTCTGTCCCAAAATATGTTCATCCAAATTAGGCAAAGGGATTCAATGGGGTAAGGAGAAGTGCGGGCCGGCGGCTATGGGGTTGGAGCCGGCGGCAATGGGGATTGGTTGGATATTTGGCCGTGGGGATGGGGAGGAAGAAGGGGTTCGGTTGGGGGGTCTTGCCGTGAGCCTGAGGGGAGCAAGGGAAGTTCGGGATGGGGTGGGGGGGGGGGGGGGGGGGGGTATGGTCGGCAATGGGGGAAGATGAGGAGGAAAAGGTTAAAGAACGAAGACCACGAACCCAACCGTCTCCAAGATTGGTGGGTGGTGCGCAAATATCCCTCTCCTAGGGGTCTCTCTCCATTAGAACTCACAAGTTCTCACAAAGCTCATGCAAGAAAAAAATTTCTAATTAATCATTCATTCATTAACCTCAAAAGAAAATAAGGAGGGCTATATAAAGCCTCATACAAAGGACTCAAAAACAAAAGACACAAATGCCCATTGGGCTTACATACGACATCCCTTCATAAGAGGGTACAACGGGAAACTAAAGAAAGAAAATAAAATGCGACAACATAAATAAGAAAATACATATGAAAATAAAAAATACAAAGACTCGATCATGGCCGTAGATCGGAGGCCACGCCTCTGGTAAACCTTCCATGATCTGATGTCCCCATCAAGAATATAACAATATTCACTTTATTAGAGTGTCCTATTAATCAGTCTAGCAAAAAGTGTCCCATTTTACACTTGGTAATCACCCTATTGTCACCCTCATCATCAGTCATAACACAATAAAAAAATGCTTTGCTAAGAAATTCCCCAATCCATCATTCAAGGATTTATGGACTGACATGGTTTTGCCATCCTAGCAATATAAGTACACAGTGGGATCAGTAGGAGAATGTCTTGCCAGTTTGAACTTTTTTTATTTATTTTTTAATTCATTACAATTTTGATCCATATTTATGGATCAAAAGTATATTAATCATCTTCATAGTTCTTTAACAGCACAGAATAAATTAACTTAAATGGGATAAGCTCAAAGAAGTACCTGCAACTTTACTCCTGCTGAATCGAGATAGCATAATCCATCAATAAAACTTTCCTGCGGATGAACCCAATCAATATTTGCAAAATCTCTTCGATTATTTTGATCTAATATTGCTTTCAACAGAGAAGTTTTCCCAGCACCCTGAGATCATCCAAGTATTCAGATGTCAGCAATTTTGCTATCCAAGAACATTCAAAGCAGATACTCCCTCTCTAGACAGGGAAGATATACCTGAAGCCCAAGAAGCCGCACTCGACGAACTCTAACATGAACCTGCTTTGGAACAGAGATAAAATCACTGGTGCAGTACACAAAAAAATCTGCTAAACCATCAATACTTGAAATTTTGGATTTCTCATCTGGTTTAGTATCAATGGACTCCGCAGCTGGATAAGAAAACAGAGGCAAAATTTCATCGGCAGGATATTTTGGTGGCCTTTTCAGTGGAGCGCCAATCAGAAGACGCATCTTCTGTAAATCAGGTTGTGCAAAAATGTTTGATGAGTATGAGGGCATTGTCGGTAATGTCTCAACCGCAGTTGAACACCTAGAAAAACAATGGAGAAATCAATAACTTTCAATGATATCACTGAAGCTTATATTTAGACTGAAGATTTACTCGAGTGAATGAAGATACTATCACAAAACTGAGCGTTAGTGCTAGAATTTTATTTAGCTAAGCTCGCAGAAAACCTCTAGGTATGAGGCAAATAATTCATGATCTTTTAGGTCAGAAAATTCAAAATTGTAGCTTATGGATGACTAAATCATTGGAGTGGTCATAGTGCAGAATAATGGGCAGAACCAAACAAGGCTAGGAAAGAAAATGTATAAAGGAACAATGAATAAAAATATCATGTTTATAGCAATATACAAATTCAATTTAAATTAAATCTGTAATATATTAAGCACGAAAGAGTATTCAACAGTTACACAATTAGTATAGCAAGCATGCAACAAGTACAGACTAGTTTTTTGTCAAAAGACCATTAGTATAGCATACATGCGCCTCCGTAGCTTGCACACTCTTTAAAATAAGAAAAAAATAATGGAAGTAGGCACATTCACATAGAAGTGATATAACCCAAGGGAAATAATTGAAATGCACAAATGAATATTAAAAGTTGAGTTCATGTAAAAGGTTACTTGGCACAACCAACTATTCTAAAAGCTCCAATTGATGAAGAAGATGCAAGCTCAGGATTTGTAGCCAAAGTTTATGTTGTCCTTTACCCAAGGATGCACGGCTAATCCACTCCACCAATGAGTCTATCAATTGTGGTTGAATACACCTCAAATCAAGTGTAGTCATAAACAAAAGTCTCGAAAAAAATTGCTAACCCACCCTTTTTAATACTCCATCACTCAAGCTCATTGACACCCAATTGTGAAACTAGTGCTTCAAATAAGCAACCTACCTTAATATCATTTTTCATAAGACAACAAAGCGTGACTAAACCATCCCAAAACCAAAACCAATGGAGAACACACAAGGCATTAGATCCGAAGGCCCAACTATACCCTACACTGATGTGTAGTGAAACTCAAACTACTCGACTCAAGCATTAATCAAAATTACCCAGCAATGAACCCTCGTGTTCGATTTGAGTAAATACAGTAAAAAATGGCAATCTAGTGATGTGAAGTTGCACAAAACACCCAAATGCAATACACTGAGAAAATGTGCAAATACAGTATACAAATACACCGAAAAGCGCACAAGTGCATTGTGCAGTTGCATTAAAAAACCTGCAAGTTTATTAAGAGGTATATGAGTACACTATGCAAGCGCAATAAAAATCACACAAATGCATAGTGTAAACACATCAAAAAATGTGCATGCCATATAAAAGGAAAATTGAAATTCCCCGCATATACTTCAACAAACGTACTAAACACTCGAATATAAAGTGTGAGAATGTTGTACATGGCTAAAAGAAATGTGAACCACAATCATCTTTTTGAAACATGTACTCCGACAATACATTGAACTCAAAATTTTGAGGTCCAAGAATGCGGAACATGTAAGAATAATGAGTATGGATTAGACCTGATCCTCTACTAGTTGAGAGAGTTGACAAAGTCAAAATCAAAACGAAATGTTTGAACTCCTCGATAATATTGTGTTGAAAGAAAATCTCAATCGAAGGATCTCATTCTTAAAATCAAAATTTCCTGGTACAAATATAAATACTTCAACTGACTTCAATATCACATCAATAATGACTGTTTTTTTTTTAAATAAAATAAAATATTAACCGAAGAGAACCTTATTTTCAAAATGCCAGAACTCAATCCTCTGTAAGTAAATTAATAGAGTTGACAAAGTTCAAATGAAAAAAAATGAAATATTTAGATAACCCAATGATGGTCATATTTATAGCAAATCTCAACTTGAGGGAATTGTATATATATAATATCTCCAAATTCTAATGCATATTATTTCGGGGTCAAATTTAAATAAAATAGAACCTCAAAATTTAACAAAAAAATCAAATATTCAAGTAAAATTTACACTTAAAGTTTTAAAGCAAAAATTTATCCACCATTTGCAACTATTGTTGAAGGTAATAAATTTGAGGATAACCTTAGCTCACCAAGGACCAATGTCTAGTCGAGCATATCACTAAGATTCATTATCAACAATCTCTCGTTAGTAAAGATGTAGCAATTTTCCTCCAAACAATGGCTCTATTCTCAAATAACATCACAAACAATTACGAATATGACCCTCTGGCTGGAAGTTTTCTCAAAAAATAACACTATTAAATTGCAATCAGGGCTAAAGACTGCAAGTTCCCAAATGGCTAAACCTCTTGAGTAATGAGTCATAGAGTGCACTTGATAGGACAAGCCCACTATTAACTAAGCCAATCTTAAATTTGTCCCTTTAGACAAACAACCACCCAAAATCTACAAAAGTAATCTTAAACAAAACCACCCTTGGATGCAGACAAATATCCTTCGGTTAGTTAGGTTGACTACCTCATCTGATTAAATAGATCATAGAGCACAACAATCCGGGATAATAGAACCATAGGATCTTGATCAAATTTGTCATCATTTCCTCAACTATCCAATTTAATTACAAAATAGTAAATTTCAAAGTCTACACAAAAGTTATCATTATTAAATGCAAAGCACTTGGTGCCTATCTATTGACTAATCTTAATTGAAAATTATCTCTTGTCATCGAGAGGTAACTAATCATAGAGGCTTACGCCTATGTAAAACCTATAATCATATCATAAAGTTCATGCAAAATGAGGGTGACATCTCTTAGTAGTATCTTATTTGAAATATGATATTACTTCTAAAAATTTGACCTAAAACAATTCTTAAAACTCTCCCAACTAGAGGCTGAGGGCATGAATTTTAGAAGCCTGTGATAATAAGAGACAAGATTGCTGTTATCTTAATCTGTTGTGTGTGTGTGTGTGTGTGGGGGGGGGGGGGGGGGGGGGGGGGGGGGGGGGCGTTGTGGCACGTTAAACCTAAAGCTATTCATTTGCAACATAACAAATTGATTCTCCATGAATTTACAAATACAAGAAAATAAGTCTCCATCAATTAAATATCCATCAACATCCTACCAAGTTCTACAATCATTTACCTTGAATATTCACTTCATGTCACCAAAATGATTCATTGCATTATTAGTGTCATGTTATCAGTATGTAGACTATTATAATTATTATGTAATTATAAGTTTTCTCACTCCACAATCCAAAGATTTTTCTATTGAATTTTTTTGGATTTTAAATGTTTCATAGTAAAAACTTCTAACATTGTATAAATACTAATAAATGTTGGAATGAAAGACTAAACCAATTCTCTCTAATTCTTGTCATGGTATTAGAGACCTAAGGTTTTTCTCTATCTTATAGCCCTCATTGTTGCATCATCACAATCGTGTGGTCTTCATTGCTGCGTTGTCATAATCTTATGGTCTTTACAACTGCATTACCACAATCACACAACCTTAATTATTGCAGCATCTTCTCTTTCTCTTCTTGTTTTATAAGTGCAGCCTTCGTCATTGCATTGTCAAAAATATTTCACATTTTTGCAGCCTTCATCACTAAATTACCATAAATCTTCCCATTATTACAACCTTCATCGTTGCATTGCTATATTTTATTTTCCTTTTCTACTTTTTCATATGAACAGAAATACAATTTCGCCTTTATGGATAAAAATAACAATACCCATGCACATTTGGTTTCAGGTTCTATTGGAATTAAGTGATGCAATATAAATCTAACAAAAGAGTGGCAATATATCAATTCAATATACCGATTAAATGGTAAAAAAACCCATATAAACTAGTCATAATTGATTCATAGGTCTTTAAAGGAAATGAGAAAATTGAGTCCTATACAAGACAAAGAAAGACAGGCTTTCTAGGATCACCTAAAAAATATCGATAGTATGTGAAAAACTTGCTTATATTCTCAACAAAGGACAATCAAGAAAAATATTTTAAAAATTGACATGCAAGCTTGGAATGGACAACATTTGTTCATTTGATTAAAGTAGAGCATATAAAAAATCAATCTCCATCAATGTTCCACCAAGCTCAACAATCATTCACCTTCCTTATTCGCTTTATGCCAAATTGTCACCTCAATGATTCGTGGTATTATTAGTGCCACCTCATCAATTAAGGGACTACTGCAATAACTCTCTCTATATATTTTTTTTTTCTAACTCATTAACCCATAGATTATTATAATTATCATAAAATTATTATTGCTTGGTTTTGAATATTTGATATTAGCTCTTCCAGGATTGTATAAATAATACACAAATGTTGGAATGAAATACTACACACACACACACACACATAGAGAGAGAGAGAGAGAGAGAGAGAGAGAACATAAAAAATTAAGAAAAAACAGCATTATTGCATACCATTTGCCATTTACTTGAGCTTGAAATAAAGTACACATATGCAGTCCATGGCCAATAATATCAACTTTAAGTGGTTCAGCATTGTTATTGGCAGGCATACCACTCCATCCAAGGGGAAGGATGGATGTCGCGGTCCGTATGATAGGAGGATCAACAATATGACCAAGTTCTACATCACCGGCGGCTCTCAGCCCAAGCAACTGCTGCAAATGTGGAAATTGTGGCAGCTGTTCAATACCAAGAAATGAAGCAGCATTTATGCACATGCATTGCTCATATATTCTGCAAAAGCAAATCATGAAAGGGTTAGTAACTATTTCAAGCGGCAGAAGATAGAATCTTCTTAATTAGACGGCAATTCAAATTCATTAAGAAGCACAGTCTAACAAGAATCCCCTCAACATACATGCACAATACGTAGGCATGTAGCTGTAACAGTAAAGAAAATAATTGGACTGATAGATGCAGCATTGGTATTATCATTTTGGTAATCATAGTTTCCTAGCAAATAAAGACTAGAAAGCTGCTACGGATTGACACAAAACTCATAACAACTATAAAAGCTTTATTTGACAGTTGTTTAGTACATTTTTATTTGAAAAACAGTGATGATAATTGTAGGAGATTTTATTTAGAGATTATTTGGTTAACTTATTTCTGAAAAATAATGTACATCTTGGTTGCACAACAAAAGGAGATAAATATCTCTCTCCTATCCATGCATGGCCATCAACTCAAATTTCAGACAAGCTTCAGGAATATTCTAGAGTACATGGAGAACATTCAAAAACATATGAAGAAACTTAAGAGGTAAAACAAATTAAGTTAAGAGCTTATACGCACCCTGCACCATCCGTGTCTGTAAGATAGAAGTCACCAAGGCAAGCAGGAACTATGATTGATGTATTTTCTTCCAAAATCATAGTTAGATATGACCAAACAACTTAAAAATGTCCAACATGATCAAGACACGCTCAACAAGTGCAGGAAAACATATAGGTATTTTGATAGGAAATAGCCACCAAAAATAGAGAAAACTGTTGCAATCACTGTGCAAATTTTACAAAATTTATAGTAATAATCAAGAAGAAAGCTCTTGAAATTCAATAATAGATGAGAAGAAACAACCCGATATAACGAATCTTCAATTCCAGAGGAAGATTCAGCTCTCCAAATCTCTAGCCAAAGTCTAGAGCCCAAAACCAACACCAAGATCTCAAATTTTAGATTTAATTCCCCGAACCCTAGCAAGAAGAAACTAATTAAAGCAAAAGGATAATTTATTAATCCCTTAACAGCCCCTAATTTGAATTTTCTCTCCAACCCAAAGCATCATTAGTGAATGGGCCCCATCCAATCAGCAGCCCCCCTCCCTAGTTTAGTCCCCCCTTTGGCCCACCACCTGTAAATGTGAACCGTTCAAGGATGGACTAGTTCAGCTGGCCCTTGGGCTGGTCTAACATTACCTCCCTCCCAAAGATTCAAATTGTCCTCAATGTGAAATGAAGGAAATTGATAATTCACCCTCTCATACGGTACTACTAACTGCATGCTCCCCCTGAGCTTTTCTCAACTGTGACACATGGAATACTGGGTGAATTGGCCAATCAAGTTGCGTTCCTTCAATAACAAAGGGTTATAATGATGGAGATGTTCATAAAATATATTCAAATGATTGATCATGAACTAGAATACAAGGAAGATTGATCACAAAAAAACCAAAATCTCTTCGTGATAACAAGATTCTAGTGAAAGTTTTACAATGCGAGAATATGAGATGTATATCTCAAACCTTCTTTTAGAGGACAACAACAACCTTTTGAGGGGGTGGTTCTATCAGGCCAAAAAAAGCTCAACACTTGGGTGAATTTGCTCAAAACCTAATTCAATCTCTATGCCTATTATTTCCAATAGAATGTTTTTTTGCTCGCCTTAAACTCACCAAACACGCATTGATGTGATGAAGCACACCTCTCTGACATATGTGACACAACCTAGGGGTACTTCAAGAAGTTGTTTCGACAAGAATTCTACCCTCTGTGATATGAAGAACAAAGATTAAGTGGAATAGTTTATGACAATGATAAGAACAAATCATGCAAATTTATACAACATAATTCAAGAGACAAGCTAACTGTATTCAAAAAGTACATTGTGATGCTACATTATGGTTCTCCAACGAACTTATGATTTTCCCCATCAAAAATCATGGTTGAACAAGCATGTTTTTCATGGCTATCAACAGAAAGAACAAATAAAACTTTTGATGACAAGAGAAGGGAATCTAAAGCTATCAAGAAAAAAAAGTGGCACTGGAAGGCTTTCATAAAGACAACTCCACAAATTCTTCAAAAAATAATCTTTATTGAGATTATTGCCGGCATAATTGAGCAAAATGCTAGAAACTTCATCTAGAACTCTTCCCAAAGATATTCAAGAAGGATATCAAGGGATGGAAGATGGTTAGTACAGTGAACTAGAATCAATCACTAGAAACAATGAGTTAACCAAACTCAAGCATTTCCTTGAAGGCATTGCCAAAAGAGAAAGACCCAAGTATATCTGTCTCCGTTGTCCCTTGACACTTGATCCCACAGTCAGTATGGGGAATTTGTGGGAGACTAACTAGATGACACCGATCTCCTTCCATATTTGGGTGGCTGATTTAGGAAGGATTATATTAAGGTACATAATTTTATAATTACTTGTTTCTTTATTAAGATATCTTAAATAGATCTATAAATAGGGATAGTTTTGTGCAATAAAATTAAGAATTTTCCCTCTTCAATTATCTGAATTTAATATGGTATCGGAGACTTCATTGCCTGCCAGAATTTTGAATTTTCTTTCTACTGTCGTGCCTTCATTGTTGGCCTTCCTTTGAGAAACAAGAGGGAGCGTGGGAGAGACCGAATAGTCAGATCCCTATGTGTTTTTGGCCGAGCAAGTGAGAAAGAAGGATAGAGCAGCTTTCTGTGTACATGAAATCGAGCGAACCGAGTAGTTCCTATGACCTAGGAGTCGATCGGGCGAAACGATTGTACAATGGACCTGCGTGTGCGGCTTCTGCGTATGAGTCGGACTTCCTTCTCACAAGCATGTGTTGGTGTCGAGCAGAGAAGTTTGTTCTTGGCGTGCGACTAGAAGCTTCATCTTCACCTCCTTAGACCGATCAAATAGGAGACGAAGCCTATATGTGCATACGCCAGTGTTAAGCCAAAGTAGAAATATGTTCTCTGTGTGTGACCGATTCAGAAGCTAAAGTGGCTTCTTTGTATGTAATCTTGGACGAACCAAATCGAGTGACAGTTCTCGTGTACAAAGTCGAACTGACCATATAGGAGACGAACCAAAGAATAATTAATCCACTTTCTAGTTGTCTCACCATCGGCCTTTATTGCCATTATCGATATCATTGCCACCCTGCACCTTGCGGACTTTGCTGATATAGCCTTCACTGATATCCTTTGACACCGCAATATCTGAAGCTAATTCCTCCCAAAGCTTTGACCAAATAGAGAACTCTAAGGTGCACCAATGAAGAGAAAACCTCCAAAACATGCAACATTCCTATCGTTTAAATGAAAAAAAAAAAAAAATTACTTGGAAGTGGTCTCAATTTGTGAAGACCTACTTGAAAGGGAAAAGAAAGATGAATCACCTCTTTAGGATATGACCAAAAGAAGGAGACCCTCATTTTTGGGCATGGGATGAAGCAAACTCCAAGATTGTCATAGTTGTGGAATTTCATGACTCCAGAAATTAGTGATACTTTCATGTTCCTATCTAGTGCAAAATATATATGAGATGCCGCCAGGAAAACCTTCTCAAAAGTTCAAGATGCTACTCAAATCTTTGAAATTAAGGTCAATGTGGGAAATACAAAACAAGGCAGCAGAACCATGACTGAATATGCCACTCCCCTTAAAAATTTGGGCAATAACTTAATCACTACATATGCATAGAGACCAAGAGTTCAGAAGATGCTGCTATCCTCAAATTCTTTATTGAGAAAGATGATGTATGACTTTCTTGCAGGATTAAATATAGAGTTTGACTATGTTAGAGTTTAGATCCTTGGCAAAAAGAAGACACATTCACTAAATGAGACCATTACCTCATTCGTGATGAAGAAAGCAGACAAGGGGTAATGCTAGAACCCATGGTTATTGAAGATTCAACAAATGGTGACAACTAAAGAGGCGTTACGGAAGGAAAGAGACAAGGATTTTTCAAAACCCAAAGACAACAACTCCCTTTAGTACAGCTATTGTAAAAATCAAGAAACACAAATGAGACATGCTAAAAGTTACATGAAAAGACCCCAAGTAGTGGAATCAAAGAAGTGGACAAAAAGGGACATCACAAGCTAATACTACAACAAGTCAGCCCAACTCAGAAACGCAGTCCAACTTCAAAGAGCTCAACAAAAAAGATATTGATAAGCCAAAACAACTACTGGTATCCCTTAAAAAACCATCTGCATCTTCTTCTCTTGTACTTTCATGTAAGTTTCCTATATTCAGTGGATTAAGTGTCTCTAGAAATCATTTGAAAAATTTATGGATCACTAACTCATGAGCCATAAATCACATGACACACTCTACTACTCACTTCATCAACTACACTCCTTGCCCAAGTGATGGAAAATCATCACTGTAGATGGTTCTCTTATCACAGTAGCAGGCCAATGAGACATCCTTATCTCCTTCTCTCACTCTCAAAAATATGATCCATTTACCTCAATTATTCCAAAACTTAATCTCCAAACAAAAACATACCAGTGACCATAATTGTCAAGTCTTATTTAATCTCACTTGGTGCTTATGTCAGGACTAGGGATCAAGAATAAAGATTGGACTTGCTAAGGAGAGAGATCGATTGTACTACCTAGAAGAGCTGAACAAATCCACTATTATCAATAATGGCTATTTTATGTTATCCCTATTTAATACAAAATTTACTATTTGACATCATTATTTTAGATTAAGACATCTATCTTTTGATGTATTAAAAAATATGTATCCAAAACTTTTTTATAAGTTAAAAAATGAATATTTTCATTGTGAAACTGGTGAATTAGACAAATAAGAACAAGTTTCTTTTCCAAACAAACATGAGAAATGGCATACTCCTTTCTACCTTATTCAAAGTGATATTTGGGAACCCTTAGAAATCCTTAATATCTTAGGGGTTTGATGGTTGATATCATTCATTGACGACTGCACTCGAGTTTCTTGAATCTTTCTCCAAAAAAACAAATTTGATGTTAGCAATCTCCTCATTTTTCATACAATGATCCAAAACCAATTCAGGGAAAAGATAAAGAAATTTCATTCCGACAATATCAAAGATTACTTTAAACAAACTATATCCTCCTACTTTCAAAAGGAATGTATCATTCATAAGTCTCCATGCATTCACACCACACAACAAAACGAAGTTGCAGAAAGAAAAAATGGGCATATGCTTGCCTCCACTTGTGCAATTTTATTCCACCACAATGTACTCAAATCCTACTAGGAGGAAGCTCTTTTGACTTTCATATATCTGATAAACCAACTACCTTCAAAAACCTTGGGACAAAAAACACCAATGGATATCCTATCCTCTTTTTACCTGAATTCCGAACCCATAACAACCTTACACCCAAAATCTTTAGACGTACTGCCTATGTTCATATTCACAACCAAAATGGAGGAAAATTAGATATAAGAGCACTCAAATGTATCTTTGTCGGATATTCATCCACCGAGAGAGGTTATAAGTGTTATCACCCATCCACACAAATTTCTTGTATCACCCATCCACACAAATTTCTTGTATATGTTAACATTACTTTTGATGAACAAAAATCCTATTTCACCAAACCTCATCTTGAGGGGGAGACTGAAACTGGTGAAGATGAGGAAAGTGAGCTTGCCCCTCTTGACCTTCCAGCTCTACCTCAGACCGATTTACCTAAACCTAAAATCAAAATAAGGGAAACTGAGAACAAAGCTATTATAGATAACAATATGTTTGAAAAAGTATATTCCAAACGTACAAATCCAGACTATGCTCTAAAGCAGATCTACGAACCTGAACCGTATTCTAAAATTGAGATAAACATAAGTTCACCAAATAAACCTCCCGTATACCCCATAACTAACTTTGCATACTTCCATAATTTCTCACCTTCATATAAACATTTCTTGATCACACTAAATGATATTCATATTCCTAATAATATTTATAAAGTCTTATCTGAAGAGAATTAGAAAAATGTCATAAAAGATGAAATGTAGGCCCTGGAGAAGAACAATACCTAAGGAAATGTCTTACCAAAGAATTTGAGATCAAAAAACTTGGTAGATTAAAATATTTCTTTGGAATTGAAGTGGCTCACTCTAACAGAGGAATTTTTCATTTCACGACAGAAATACATTAATGATCTTCTTAAAAAATGGATAAATTAACTTGTAAACTAGCATCAACACCAGTAAAATCAAATCTCAAATTGGGGGAAGCTAAAGAGGATCTAAACGTAGATAAGGGAGGTTACCAGACACTTGTGCGAAAATGATCTATCTTTTCCACACTAGAATAGATATAACATTTGTTGTAAGCATGATCAACCAATTCATGCAAAATCCAAAGCAGACTAACATGTAAGCAGTTGACAGAATACTGCACTACCTTAAAGGGATTCTCTTCAGAAGAGACCATGGAATAACCTCATCAGCATATATTGATGCTAATTATGCGAGACCGCCAGTAGATAAACGATCTACCTTAGGATATTGCACATTTCTTGGACTAAACTTTGTTACATGAAGAAGCAAGAAACATAATGTGGTGGCAAGGTCTAGTGCAGAAGTAGAATAAAGAGTTATGGCCTTGGGAATATATGAGCTACTATGGATCAAGATGATTCTAGAAGATATAAGGCTCGAGTATGAAGGACTCATGAAACTACACTATGACAATAAAGCAGCAATCAACATAGCTCACAATAGATTCAACATGACAGGATCACAACAACATCAAGCCTTTGTCCCACTACGTGGGGTCGAGTACAGGAATCATTTTTCTCCATTGTGTCATGTTAAAAGTCAAATACTCATTTAAGCATGACAAGACCAAGCACATAAAATTGGACAAACATTTCATAAAGGAGAAATTTGACAGTGGTCTTATATGTATACCGTGTCTCTTCAAAAAATCAGCTTGCAAACATTCTTACCAAGGACTTGATAACTCTACCTTTCTAAGACTAATTACAAAGCTGGGAATGACAAAAATGTATTCCACAACTTGAGAGGGGGTGTTAAATCCAAGTCGTCCCTTAACACTTGATCACAGGAGTAGCATGGGGATATGTGGGAGGCTCAACTAGATCACGCCGATCTCCTTCCATATTTGGAAGGTTGATTTAGAAAGGATTACATTAAGGCAATTATGCATGATTTTGTAATTATTTGCTTATTTATTAAGATATAGATCTATAAATAGGGATAGTTTTGTGCAATAAAATTAAGTATTTTCCCTCTCCAATTCTTTGAATTTAACAATATCATCTAAGCCTAATGAACATGGGGAATGATTCACTTTGAGTGTCCAAGTGAAGCAGCAAGTTTGAGGAGAGTTTAGTTAGAAGATCAGTATTAGGATGACTCCAAATCCCATCCATATCCACTATGATGTCAAAAGGGACTCAGAAATGTGGATTGATCAACTTTATGGTTGCTTTCCCATCACTAGAGAGTACATTGATGAGGTAATACATTAAGTGATTCCTCTCGATATATGCTAGATCATCCTTGCAAGCTCATATATACATGACCGAGATGGTCTCTTCAATTGAAGAGCGTCACTCCAAGAATGGTGTAGGATACACTGTCAATTTTTAACTTTTAACATGATCCCAGTTAGACAAGAGAAGAAAACAATAAGTTTGTAAAAATATTTCATTATATTATTTGTCTAATATGAAAATCTTGATGAAAATGCATGGGCCTCTTCCAGAGAAAAATCCAAGAAGAATTGAGAGGAAGAAAAAGGAAAAGCACTAGCCCTAGCACTTGAGGAATGCGAGATAAGAATATAGCAACTAGTGGAAGACTACCAAAATCTTTTCTTAGAGATGGGAGGATTGCCTCCTTCAAGAGTCATGCAACATGAGATCAACCTTCTCTCAAAATTACACTACCCAACATTGGGATTTATCTAAACTTTAAGAAGGAAAATGAATAGATTAAGAAACAAGTGGATGAATTGCTAAACCAAGGAATTATAAAATCAAACAGCTCAATGTGGATCAAAAATCATAATGGTGTCGAAGAAAATGGTTAGCTTATAGGCATAGTGGCACGTAACAAGATCATGTGAAGAATCGATATCCTCACAGGATGGACGACCTGCTACACGATTGAATCATGCATTAGTTTTCAAAAAATTGGATATGAAATTGAGATCACTAAATCCAAGTACAAGAAGATATGTAAAATACCACGTTGAGACAAAAAAAAGATTGTTTGAGTAGATGGTGATGTTATTCAATCTCTAAAATCCATCAACAATGCTTAAGCATGTCATAAATGACATTATGATGCCATTCATGAGGGATTTTGTTATTGTCTACCATGATGACATCCTCATTTATAGTCAAATATGAGAGGAGCGTCTCATACCCACGTGAAACGTATTTGATCTCCTAAAGAATTACATCTAATTGAACATGAACAAGTGTAACCTGGAGAAGAAGATCTCTCCCTCCCCCCGTGTCTACCTTGACCATGTCCTCATTTATGGTCGAATATGAGACATGAGAGGAACATCTAGTACACATGCAAAATATATTTGATCTCCTAAAGAATTACATTTACTTGAACTTGAACAAGTGTAACTCGGAAAAGAAAATCTCCCACAAATGAATTATAAAATCAAACAGCTCAATGTCGATCAAAAATCATGATGGTGTCGAAAAAAATGGATAGCTTATAGGCATAGTGGCACATAACAAGATCATGTGGAGAATCAATATCCTCATAGGATGGATGACCTGCTAGATGATTGAATCATGCACTAGTTTTTAAAAGATTGGATATGAAATTGAGATCACTAAATCCAAGTACAAGAAAATATGTAGAAAAGCATGTTGAGAAAAAAAAAGATTGTTTGAGTAGATGGTGACGTTATTCAATCTCTACAATCCATCAACAACGCTTATGCATGTCATAAATGACATTATCATGCCATTCATGAGGGATTTTGTTATTATCTACAATGACGACATCTTCATTTATAGTCAAATATGAGAAGAGCGTCTCATATCCACGTGAAACGTATTTGATCTCTTAAAGAATTAAATCTAATTGAACATGAACAAGTGTAACCTGGGGAAGAAGAATCTCTCCCTCCCCCGTCGTACCCATGCAAAAGGTATTTGATCCCCCCCCCCCCCCCCAAGGGTTTCTCTAAACCTTAGCAAAGAATAAACACTCATATATAATATGTAAGTTTAGTTAACAGCTTCGGTAGATTAGCATTACTCTATGCTTAACTGCAATCTAAGCTATTTTGTTCTTCCTAAGCACCAAATATCATATGGCCGAAAAAGTTTCCTTGTCAACCCATTCATTCAAGGGAGTTAACCGTTAATCTACTTGGTGGATTTGGATAAGGGATGCACCAAGAAAATTCTAGAAAGTCCGTGGCACCAGATTCTGCATGCATCATATTGACAAGTTTGCAAAATTACTGGATTACCGGTTATTTGGCTAAAAATTAGATTATGACTATTTCCGCTTAATCTAAGAGCTAATTACTGTAAGCTGAGGATGTCAATGAAGAATCAATGACATAATTTATCAAGATAGCATGAAAATAAAGATATCAACAAATCAAAAGCCCTTTAGAGGCACTACATGTAAAGAGATTTCAAATGAACATTAAATTCGCATTCAAGCATAATATGGGTCTAAACACATCAACTATGATGCACCGACACTTCATGTTAAGGGATATACAGTGTCCGACACATATCGGACATGAATAAGTGCATGGCATGTGTCTAGTTAAAAAAAAAAAAAGAACACGTGTCCTAAAAACTTAATTAAAATCTTATAAAAAAGCTCATTTTTTTTTCTATTTTTCATTTTCATCTCTAACATTTCTCTCATAAATCTTCCCACCCGATGTTTTTCTTTCTAGCACGTTTGGTTAGAGTTTAGACCAACCATGCCAAAATTATGAATACAACCATCAGCTTCCTAACCTCAACTCTCACATACTTGTCTCCCTATTTTCTCCCCCCTCTCAATGCTAAAGCTTGATTACAAAGTGACAACTTACATTCTTTTGCTTCTTGACACGAAAGCTAACTCCAAAACATACGAGGTGACAATTGAAATCCTCTTCTCTCGATGCCAAAGCCCCCAAGATCATCCAAATAAATACTAAATAATCAAGTGAATGGAGATGACTCCTCGAAATAAATAGTCTTGAATATAACTCAATAAGTTTATTATAAAATGAAACATCATTAATAATAGAATTTTTAAAGGATATACAGTTTTAATTACATGCTATAATTTTATTTGTCATTTGTTTAAGTTGTGCAATTTAATATTTTGTATATATTTTTATGTGTATTGTGCAATGTGCAATAAAAAAAACTATGAAAATCAATACAACTCTATAGGTTTATTATACTTATTTCATTTAATTTATATGCATTATTTTTAATTTTAAAATATAAAAATTAAAAATGTCATTTCCAATAAATGTTTGTGTCCTATATTTTCAATAATAGAGATTTATTGTATCTGTATCGTGTCATGTCCTCTGTTAGTGCACATGCATCCTAGCAATCAAGGTGTCCCAGATGCACCAAGAGCATTATAGGATGCTACTGACAATAGAATATTAAGTTATCATGTTAATATATCAAAAAATTTATAGATGATACTAATTCATACAATTGATTGCTAAGAAATTTGAGTTGGAGTAGCAGTTCGTTTATAAACTTCAACAAGTATAGCTCAAGCATACAAATATAACAAGGAAGCTTTTAATCATGATCAAATGCATCAATACATCCAGAAGAAAGAAAGTTAATGACATGCAATCACTCGCAAAAAAAAAAAGAAGTTAGATTAATGCAATAAGCATATTACATGTAGACCCTTGAAGGATAAAATATAAGTATAACAGTGCAAATTCTTACTTGTGAAAGCGAAACCTATATGACCTCATTGAATGTGACTGTAATCGTTCCTTCAATTCTGAAATAACAGAACTCACCTGCAGATGCCTTTGCCATGACAACGCAATGAAATGAGTAGCTAGAGTTGAATTTTAAGATTAGAATTCAAATTTTCATAATACGCAAGTAACATGACACGTGATAAAATCTTTAAAAATTTGAAGACCAACACATCACCAATTATAAAGCAAAAGAACCTCTTACCGATAACAATTTAGAGTACTCAGCATCTGAAAGCAGCTCCACTGATGAGTTTCTCAAAAGAAATAGCTGGAAAAAATTAGATTTCTCAAGAAAGTTAATGAAATTTTAAAAAATATCACATAGACATAAAAGCAAATATACATGGCAAAAGAACGAGAAAAAATTAATACGAAGATATAAAGTTTAAAATAGAGGTGTGAAAATGCTTAGGAGATAAGGAATTTCTTGGCTTACAAAACTTTTTAATATTATTTTGAAGACTAAAAAGATGTTAGAAGAGTGAAAAATGAGTGTGTTGATTCCTATTTTTAAGAATAAAGGTGATGCACAAGATTATGCGAATTAGAGAGGAATTAAGTTAATGTGTCATACTTTAAAACTATGGGAGAGACTTATAGAGCATAGGTTGCAGCGTCATACTAATGTTTCTCAAAATCAATTTGGATTCATGTCAAGTAAGTCTACTATGGAGCTATATATTTATTGAGAGGTTTGATGGAGAAGTATAGAGAGAATAAGGAGGATCTACATATGATATTTATTTATTTAGAGAAAGCATATGATAAAGTTCCAATAGAAGTGCTATGGAGAGTTCTAGAAAAGAAATGGTTTAATAATGCTTATATTCAAATCATTAAGGATACGTATGCAGGAGCTGCTACTTGTGTTCAAATACAAGGTGGTTTAACCAAGTATTTTCCAATATCAGTTGGATTACATCAAGGATCAGCCTTAACCCCATATCTTTCTGTTTTAGTCATGGATATTCTCACTAGACATTTGCAAGAGATTGTACCATGGTGTATGTTTTTTTGCTGATGATATTCTTCTTGTTCATAAGACTAGAGGAGTTGAAGATAAACTTGAATTATGGAGGTCAACCTTAGAGTCTAATGGCTTTCGTTTGAGTAGATCTAAAACTGAATATATTGAGTGTAATTTTAATAATGGTAGTTCTAGTGGGAGGATTGTGACTTTCGGTGATCAAGTTATTAATAAGAGTACTCGTTTTTGAAATCTTGGGTCTATTGTTCAAAGTGATAGTGAAATAGATGGGGATATTATTAGTAGAATTCAAATTGGATGGTTGAAGTGGAGGAATGCATCGGGCTTGTCGTGTGATAGAAACGTCTCCCTCAAACTTAAGGGAAAATTCTATAAGATGGTGGTTAGACTTGCAATGCTTTATGATGCAGAATGTTGGCCATTAAAAAAGAAGCATAATATTAAGTTAAGTGTTGTAGAGATGAGGATGCTCAGATGGGCTCAGATGGACTCAGATGGATGAGTGAGGATACAAAGTGAGCATATACGTGAAAATATTGGAGTAGTTTCAGTGGAAGATAAGATTAGAGAGAGTCGCCTTAGATGGTTTGATCACAAAAAACGGCAGCCTTCCGATGACCAGGTTATAAAAGTAGATGTATTATATTTGACTTATGTTAAGAAAGGTGAGGTAGACCTAAAAAGACTTAGTTAGAAAATATTAGAAATAATCATTCTTTATTAGATTTAAATGAGAATTTAATTTTTAACATAACACAATGGAGAAAAAGGATTCATGTAGCCGACCCCACAGAGAGATAAAGATTTGATGCTATTGTTTTTGTCGTTGCACCCTTAATCTGTATCTTCCAACTCTCCCCTCTCCAAGGTGTGAATGATAGATTATTCCCCTTAAGGTTTCAAACATTTATTTGTTTCTTTCTCAAATAATTCTCAAGCACAATCCTTCTCCTTATAAACTCTATAAAAACATCATACCCTAGCATCCTTGTCCATTTACACAAACAAGAAGAGGCCAATTCAAATTTATGAAGTCAACAAATATCCGTCAATTGTCCCTTAGTTTTTGCACCATCACCACATCAGAAACTCACACCAAATATTGCAAGTCCTCATGAACTCGGCCTCCAAGAGCTTTTGAACTTCATCAGATAATTTTGTTCATGATTACTACAGTACTACAAATATATTAGATCAATTTATACCAGCATCTCCTCATGTATTTGCTTCATCGCTTCAAGTCAAACAAAAAACCTTTTATTTCTTGCAATGCTTGAAATTTCAATCATAACGAAGAAATATTGAACCTATGTTTCATGAGAGCTATTTGAGATAGCCAATTACCAAACAAACCATAAGGAATAAAATTTAATAAGCAGCAATTCCTTTTTATTTTTTTCATATGCTACATTGGCAGGAGCTTCAAAGCCCCTTTTTTAACCCTAAAATTATCAAAATTGATAAAAATATAACATATACTAAAGATAAGACTGACTTCTATTTTTGTAACATTTGGCTCTCTAATTCGTTCTATGTGGTAGAATCTCAGATGAAATAGTAAAACAAAATTTTTGTAAGTGGGATTTGAAGGCAGATAGTTTGGAATAAAATTAGACACCTTAACCAATAAAGCAGTTAGCTTTACTTGGCTGTAAAGTAGAAGTATTTCATCTCCCTAAGCATTGCCCAGGTTAAATGTCTAGTTTTATTACATTGGTAAATATTAAAACAACCAATAACATCTTTCAATATCATTTGCATTCCATTATCTAATTAATCTTTCAATATTAAAGCAAGTAGCATAAGGATCGTTATTTATGAACACCAAAAGCAATAGTGGTATCCCTGACCATAGTTAAAAAAATAACATAAACTTGATTAAATAAGAAAATATAGCAAAAAAAAAAAAAAAAGTCTGTGCATGTTCTACAATTATTATTACACTATTTTTTTTTTTCGTTCTCCATAATTTAACTACAAAAACCACAAAATGAACATAGAAAGATGACTTCTATATACATTTTTTACTGTAAACGTTAAATTGGATTCAGAGCTGAATAGCATAATTAGGCTTCAAGTGTATTTTAACTCGGAAAACGAGTTTTTGTTTGCAAGTACAACTGCCGCAGTTTACAAGCACTGAAGTTTAATAGAAAGACGATTCATATATTTATCCACGTCACCTCCATGTTATAGAAAAGCAAACAAATTAACCTCTCAAATCTCTGAATTAAACAAACACTATATATTAATGTGCATAGTAGTTTCATGCATCACTAGCAATAAGTACCTCATTTAAAACTCTGCAGCATAAAAATTGAGACATGGATTCAGGAACAGAAATAATTGATAAAAGTGAAGAAAAAACAAATACAAAATCCTATACGATCTTTAAAAACCACAATATCTAACAGTACACATGGAGATAGGAAACAATTATGAAGGTCATCTATTTTCCACCTTTTAAAAGAGATATATAATCAAGGTTATGGAGAAGAATATATCAAAAGAAGAGATAAAATTGGTTACCTGACCAAATGGTACATATGAAGGTAAATAAGGAACCCTCTTCCATCTGCTAGTATATCCAGATCCAACGCCACTTCTTCCATTAAATGTTTTACTATTTCCTTCAGGAGACAATGTCTGTGTGTCAGAAATTGGTTTAAGAGAGATACCTTCAGCACCCTCTTGGATCTCAAGGGACTGCGGTTCTGCTTCAGCTTCAGCAAATAGTAAAGTTGGGCTATTATGACCAACAATTGAGGACGGTTTTTCATCTTTACTCCCTCCTCTTCTAAGTATGTTTAAATGTTTACGAACACCCTCTAACGTAACCAGCTTAGATAATCTCCAGAATGGCATCTGAACTGGACCTAGGCCCAACACAAGCTGCTCTCCACTTGAACCTTTAGATTTCAGTGTTTGTAATTGCATTGTGCTATTGGCAAAATTAACCACTGATGCATCAACAAGAGCTGCATCAGAAGTTGATTGAAGAGACTGTGAATTATAGTGATGGAAATAGGCAGGAGATAATAAGCGTGGCACCAGATCTTCTGGAATACAGTAAGACTTAAAATACTTCTGCCATCCCTTCTGATGAACATAGCTTAAAAGAAAAAATTGGCTCTATTAGAGATTAAAAAATGAAAAAAAACGAAAAAAAAAAAAAAAGAGAAAAGGATTCAACCATGAACAAAAACTATACAGAGATAAGTCATTAAAATTTTTAAATTTATGTTAAAGAGCAGCTCCAGTACCCAATCAAAAGCATCATATATGAAAATATCATGTGGATTTTACAAAAATACACATACTCTTTCAGTGCAGCATTCCCAACTGGTGGTTGGGAGAAGGTAATGCACTTTACTTGAACTTTCCCATGTCCTTGAGATATAGAAGACGAAGCAAGAACTCTCAAAATTGCTAGCGTGGCCAATGCAGCAACCTGCCAATACAAACAAGAAAGTGAAGATTTTAACTCAGTAGACAGATGGAAATGGAGATAACAAAGAGATTTTCCAATGCTTACTGCACCACCAAGTGAATGCCCACAAAGAACTAGGTTTCTATTTTTCTTCTGAGCAAGCCTGTAAATCTCCAAAGCTGGTATACCTTTAGCACGGGCAAGGAATCCCTGTCATCGAAAAAAGAGAAATGATAATCAGAATGATGTGTAGTTTCTGAAGAGATATTTAAACAGCCTATCCAAAAAAAACAGTAACCCTTTTGGATCCAAATATCATGAAATTTAGCACGAATACATGAAGTCAGCAATCTGACCCTGTGTGCAGCAGGCTTTGCATTTTTTTGAAGCCTTTTGGGCTTTCCTTTAGAAGACTTAAGAATATTCACTTCTATCTTCGCTTGGCTGTCAACTGTATCATTTTCCATAACATCAACTGCTTCCAAATCTTCTTCATCGTCTTCATGGAATATAGCCCCTTGGAAAAAGTTAGCATCAGTGATAACATCCCTGCAAGAAGGGGGGGGGGGGGGGGGGGGGGGGGGGGGGGTAAGATGAACACCAGTAGTTCTTAACTACAATGAGAACAACATTTCAGTTTTGAAAGCACCCTTACTTGTACTGTTTAGTTCCAATAAATGAAGCAAACAGTGTATCACCAGCCTCAGCCAATAGATACCTTGAAAGAAAAGATGAAAACTATAAATAGAAGCCAAAAGACAAAGCTGGCTAATTATAAGAAGCTTGGTGCATGACGAAATTCATACAATTGTGTACAGAAACTAGCATATTAACATGGTACAATAAATATTCGTATAACAATGACCAAGGAAAAGTTGCAATCATTCTTCTCAGTCGAGTGACACTCTAGATGACACTATAGACATTAGCAAAAGATACCCTCCAAAGATAATATCTACTTGGAGACAAGATTCACTTATTTTCTGTTTAATTTTATTCCAATAAGTTTTTGATGAGGATGCTCAGGTGGATGAGTAACTTTACTCCTAGAGACGGGATACAAAATGAGCATATACATGAAAATGTTGGAGTAGCTCAAGTCGAAGATAAGATTAGAGAGAGTCGCATTAGCTGGTTTGGTCACATAAAACGGTAGCCTTCCGATGACCCGGTTAGGAAAATAGATGTATTAGATTTGACTTATGTTAAGAAAGGTAGAAGTAGACCTAAAAATACTTGGTTAGAAAATATTAGAAATGACATTTCTTTATTAAATTTAAATGAGAATTTAACTATTAACCGGGCACAATGGAGAAAAAGGATTTATGTAGTCGGCCCCATATGGTGGGATAAAGGCTTGATGTTATTGTTGTTGTTGTAAGTTTTTGGTTTCAAAATTTTTGCTTTTTCTTTGGACTCATAGGTGGTGCTTTCTGTCAAATATTCTAGAACTCAAAAGATGTATTGTTAATTAAAAAAAATGAAATAGCAATAAAATTCTGAGTGCAAACATCATTGCCACCATCATAATCTACACCTGCAAATATTGAATCGCTCCATCGACCTTACTTAATATATTTGTTGCAATCAGATTACCAGAAATAACTCCATCATCAGTCATAAACCAAAACTTTTACAGTCAAAGAGATGCCCAGACTAAAATATTCCTCTAAGTGGACATCACTAGGTCCAAATCAAGCGGCATGTTCTCAAACTATGGAATTATTAGTACCCTGGCCAGTAAATAATAGGTTAAACCAGAATGTATGAAGACTAAGGCATGTTCGGAACCCTTAGAGATAGGATACGAAATGAGCATATACGTGAAAAGGTTGGAGTAGCTCAAGCAGAAGATAAGATTAGAGAGAACCGCCTTAGATGGTTTGGTCACATAAAACGGTAGCCTTCCAATGACCTGGTTAGGAGAGTAGAGGTATTAGATTTGACTTATGTTGAGAGGTAGAGGCAGACCTAAAAAGGCTTGGTTAGAAAATATTAGCAATGACTTTCTTTATTAGATTTAAACGAGAATTTGACCTTTAATAGGACACAATGGAGAAAAAGGATTCATGTAGCCAAACCCACATAGTGGGATAAAGGCTTGATGTTGTTGTTGTTTATGTATTTTGTTTTTGTTTTAAAATTTAGATAAAATATGTGTGATTAGTATTATGTCTTTTACAAATTAAAAATAAATCAAATTAATTTTTAAAAACATCTAAACTAATGTTTAGGTGCTTTTATTATTTTTAAAACAATAACTCTCAGCCACCATACCTTGCGAACCACACTGGCCAACCTTGGCCTTGTCATTAGCCAACCCCATTCCAACCACCAGCCCATCCTGCCCACACCTCGCCGCCAAACAACCCCCACACCCTGCCATCGATCAACCCCATGCCAAAGCTGAAGAACCCTTCATCCCTCACCAGCCAACCTAGTACCACAAAACTAATTGCTTCTCTGTCTGGTCCACTAAAACGTTCAGCCATAGTGCCACTGCCCTCTTCCAAGCCCAAAATAAATGGCTAATACGACAATTAATAAAAATAAAAACAAAATAACCTATATTTAAGGTACAATATATAATTTTATTTCATATCAAAGCATAACAAAAAAAGATAAAAAGTTAACCCAAATGGCCCTAATAAATAAGAGCTTAATTACATTATTTATTTATGTCAAAAACTGACAATGCATTAACTAAAACACGTATAACTTCAATTAAAGAATATAAAAATTGTTTTGTGAAAATGATTGAAAATTAGGTGGTTTTATGAAAATCGATAGATAGTTAGAGAATTCAATTCCAAAAAATCTGATATGGGAAAGTCATATCCAAATGTTTATGTCTGAGTGAGGAAGGGAGAAGAAAGGGGGGTAAAGAAAATTGGCATTGCAGGATGCATTGGGCAGCCCACACTCATCTTCATGTGCTATGACGGAGGAGGGCCTCTTAATCCTCCAGTACATGGTGGTTGGGCCTCTGATTCTGCACCTCACTTCATTAGCCTTTCTCTTAGCAGATGTAGAGTGAAATTTCCACATCTCTTCTTACGCATAAGGTAGAATAAGAGAAGTGATTGGAAACAGAAAGTGTGAGTGCACCAAAGAGATGTGAGAAATTAAGGGAAATTTTTAAGGGTTAGAAAGTGGGATGTTGCTGCTACTCATGGAATGAAAAAATTGAAGAACAACAATTCATGAAGTTGGAAAACATCTAATTATTAGGCCTTAATGATACTCAAATTTCAGAAATTCCATATAAGTATTCTTATTCCATGCCAAATCCCAATAGGTTATGGTGGAATAATGCATGATTACAAGCTGGTTGAAATACTAGCAGGGCCCTTGAGTTTTCCATGAAGCATGGATAGTTATATCAAATCAACCAATTAGGAGGGATCACTTTTTATCATACAAGCAATTGGATCCTTTACAAGGGTCAGAAGTTCCTAGAATATGTACCTCACCCCTCTCATTTGCTAGGGCAATTTACATGGTAAAATGTTCCTAGTTAAAGAGAGACGCACAACCCATTAATGTGGTTTTGATAAATGAGGGAGAGTAAGAAAAATGGACACAGAAAGAATACGAAGGAGAGAGAGAGACTATAAACCAACCACGAGGAAAGAAATCAGACCTGAAGTAATTGGGTTGAGTGAGGTTGTAGAGATAGATAGGGAGAGGGAGGATGAAGACAAGAAGGAAGAACAGAGATGCATTAAAATATTTTTGGAAGAGTAAAGGATCCAATTGGCTGCAAATGTAAATGAAAGGGACCCATCTGCTGGCATTATAAACAAATATATAAATAGAGGTCCTTTTTGGTGTATACTTGTTATGATGCAGATGGATCAGACCCTCTTGGACCGGTCAAGAATGGGCCAGTCCCTCCTGGATCGGTCAGGGTTTATGTCAGGCGGAAATTCCGTCCCCTTGGGGTGGGACCTAGAGGAATTATTTAAATGAAGAGGGGGTGGCTAGGAGGGAAAATTCAAATAGAGATGACTGTTTTGGGATTTTCTAGGTGACTATATGCTTTAAGTAGGTTGTTTACCCTAAGGTTTAGTTTTTATCCTTGATTATGCTGAATTTAGAATTGCTTAGGTGGAGAAGGCTCTAGCCAGCGGCCAGGGATTTGAGAAGAAGTATCTTCCTCTTCAATTGAAGATCCAATTGTGTATTGTGTTTTCCTTCATAGATCTTTTTTAATAAAAAGGGTTTTGGTGTGTTCTTCTTCCTAGTTTTTCTCAATTTATGCATCCACTTCCTATCAAATTGGTATCAGAGCATTGATCCAGGTACCTATAGCAGAAAGAAAGGTAGAAGTGTCAGAAGAGAGATCGAACAATTGAAATCTGATTTCGAAGAAAAAATTTTAGATTTTGAAACTCAAATTTCAGTCGTCCATGAGAAGATGGATGGAAAGTTTTCCATCATGGAGATGATGAGGAAGATGATTGAGATCCAAACCAAAACAACATCAAGGGAGTGGGTAAAACCCTAATCCAATAAAAAAATGGGAAGATCATAAGGTGGAGATTGGGAGAAGAGAGAATGTCTCCCCTAAAGCTTATTCCTAGGAAGGAGACAAATAAAGGATGTGGAGAGAGGCATGAGGGATTTGGGTATGAACGAAGGGGTGCTGAATTTGAAAGGGTGGGGGCTGCAAAATTTGAAAAGAGGATGAGAGATTTTAACAAAGGGTTTGGGTACGAGCGTAGAAGGGATGACCAGGACACATGAGAGGACCACCCCCTCGAGAAATGGGAGGTTATAGAAGAAACAAGGGAAAGGGGGGAGATCCGAGGATGGGGAAGCTGAAGATGCCTATTTTTAAGGAAGATGATGCACATGGGTGGATCTACATGGTGGAAATGTACTTTGCCATCAATAAGTTGACGGAGGAGGAGAGACTGATGGTGGTCGGGCTGTGCTTGGAGGGAAAATCATTTGAATTGTACCATATTGACCTAGAGGGAGTTTAAAGACTGTTTGTTAGAACGTTTCCAAATCAGCAAGGGAGGGGACTGCCATGAGCAGTTTGAGCACCTTGTCAGTCGACTAGACCAACTTTCGAAGACTGTACTGGAGGAAAACTTTATTAAAGGACTCAAACAAGAGATTTAGGCGATTGTTATAGTGATAATGCCTCGTGATTTGGGAGATGCTATGGAGCTCGCCCATTTAGTGAAGTATCAGAGGCACATGGAAATAGGGGCTAGAGGCAGCAGCTCAGGAGGTTCGTATAGAATTACGACCACCTTTTTGGCACTCAATGGACCGATGCAGGGTATCTTTAAGGAGACTCCGAATGAGAAGACTATAGGAGGGAAACCTGGGAAAAACTTCAAGAAGATCACTGAGATGAAATTACAGGAGAAGAGGGTGAAGAGGGTATATTTCAGATGTGATGAAAGGCATACACCGGGGCACATGTGTAAGGTGTAAGGATAGAACTTTTCAGGTTCTCGCCATCTGTGATGACGAGGAAACTAAGGGAGATGGGAGTGAGGCAGCAGTGGACGAGAAAGAAAAGTTGCATTTAGACATGGCGAAGGTCTCCTTGAACTCAATGGTGGGATTCACTCCAAATCACATCATAAAAGTGATAGAAGATATAGCAGTCAGGGAGATAGTGAAGCTGATTACAAGTGGGGCTACCCACAATTTCATCTCCAACCAGATCGTGGACCAGTTAGGGGTGAAGCTAGTGGAAACAGAGTGCTACGGGATAATGCTGGGCAAAGGAAAGGTGGAGATATGCAAAGGAGTGTGTAGGGGAGTGGTTATGACCATGCAGATGGTCCAAGTGAGGGATGACTTCCTTCCATTGGAGTTAGGGAGCACTAATGTCATCCTAAGAATGAAATGACTGCAGACCTTCAGAGACACCAAGGCCAATTGGGGAGCACTAACGATGGAAATGATGGTGGAGGTAAGGAGGGTGGAGATCCAGTGAGATGCAAGGTTATTTAAAGCTGTGATTTCTCTCAAAATCATGGTGAGGACCATACGGGAGGTTGGGGGAGAATTTCAGGTGGAGTTGCAAAACTTGGAGGATTTCTAGTATAGTGATTTTTGTCAAACAGTCCTGTTAGAAAAGTTGTTCGTCTCAAGGTAAAACTATCATTACCCTACCTCGGATTTTAATGATTTTGTATATTTTATATTTTATGCATTTTAATTTGGTTAAAACTTATAAAAGTTGCGATATCTTGATTTTTAGCAAAATTTCACCATATAACTTTTAATATGTGATTGATATTGTCAATATGAACATTTTAACAGGAATAAGTTAAATTTTCACATGATATTTTTATATTTTGGAGGAAATATCCAAACTTTTGTAATTTAGAAAAATTTAAAAATTTGATCAATAATTGTTAAAATCTTTATATATGCGTATATGACATGCATATTATTATAATCTAGATATTGTAGATACATAAACGTGAAAAGGGTACGCTATATTTTTATGAATTTCACTAATTTTAGTTAGAATGAAAATTTTACATGTATTAATATGATACACTAAATTGAACATTGAGTGTAGCATCAATGTTTATTATATTATGTATGTTGTGAAAAGTTGACCATAAATGATTGACTGATTCAGATTGGCTGGAATATGTTACCTTGTACATGAAGGTAGGCCAACGAGCTTTCCTTTAAAATAAGGTTTATGGTATAATCATAAATGATATGAAAAGGGAGGCATGAGGAGATATGCCAACCTATGAAAGTTACTTGACCTAAATGGCTTGTGATTGAGATTGATTCTTATATGGTTGGCATATATGATTGTATACATGAAAAATATCAAAGATAGTTGGATGCCTTTTCTTGCTTACAATGTTTGCATATGATAGATTGCATAAACAATATGATATGACATGATTTATATATGACACAAGATATGATTGATACATGTATATAATAAAATTGATATAAGAGCATACACTACAGGAAAATCAACGATTACCGGCGGCATTTTTCGGCGGAAAATGATCAATTTCTGGCGGTTTTGTAAATTTCCGACGACTTCCCGAAAAATTAGGCCAGAAAGCTACCGGAAAACCACCGGTGATTTTTCTGAAAAATTAGGCCGCCGGAAAAATCAGCCGGTAATTGACAAATTTTCTGTAGTGATATAACATATGAGTCATTGATTATGAATTACATAAACTAAATATATGTATATATGATACATACGGATTATGCAGATACATGAGATATTACACTGCATTGGAATAAGATATGAGATACATAGGTAGCATCAACATGGTACGGCATGCATTTAACTATGTAGGTACATAATTTCCTGAACAAAAATAAAAATTGTTATATAACTAATTAGTACAAAAATAATAAAGTTTATTGATCATTTGTATGTGATTATTGGTTACTGATCGCTGCTCTAGTTGTACTTATATTTTTTTATCATATGATATGTTACTATTTCATTGGTTGTTACATCTTTTTACAATTATATGTTCGTACTGATAGTAATTAAATGATTACATGCGCATTATTTCTATTGTCTTGCATTGATTTTAATTCTAGGTTCTGGTAACTTATTGATCGGTAGTTTTATATGTTTTCAGGAATGGGTCATGATCCACTAGAGTGAGGACAAATTATAAATTTAGGTTTTATTTTGTTTAGTTTTATTCTTTTGTAGTCAAAAGTTAAATGAAAGACAGATGAATGTATGGATTGAACTATTGATTATTGTATATGAATTTTGAGAAATGAATATAATTTGATGTATATATTTTTTATTGTTTCCACTAGATTGATTTATATTGATAAATTCATAGAAGCTCTAGTTGATTGATTAAGAGATTAAAATAGACAATTCTTTTAAATTTTGATATTGGGGAGTTACATTAAAAACTTTGAGATCACTCTCCTGCTTCCAAATACTTATCCTCTAATTTGGATCTATAATGTAATTGATTGTAGGGTGTCAAAACAATGTATTATGAGATTTGCTATCTCTAGAGAGATTATTGATGAGATTGCACAATTCTTCCAAATTTGATATTAGGGAGTTATATTAAAAACTTTGAGATCACTCTCCTGCATCTAAATCCTTATCCTTGAATTTGCATCTATAATATAATTGATTGTAGGGTGTCAAAACAATGTATTATGAGATTTGCTATCTCTAGAGAGATTATTGATGCGATTGCATGTAAGATTGTACTACTGGATTTAGGACATGATTTTGAGTAATCCTTATTTCTTACCATGGAAAATAGCAAAAACATGTGCTTGTAAAAGGATGGAAAGAGATTTACAGACAATTAGCCTATTGCTCCACCATTAAATGTGGTGGAGATTGCTAGCTAAGCCAAGAACCGGAGAATTCCCATAAGGGATCAAGAACACACTTCCTAAAGAAAAACACCACTTCCACCATACTAGCATCAAGTCAACACCAAAAGATGAAGACAGTGCCTTCTCTCACCAATATTCTTTTAGCAAATCCCTTCTCATTCCCTCTTTTTCTATCTCTTACCAAACAGCCTGTGATATCCAATGGATTGGGTAATATTCTCTCCAATTTATGGCTCAAGTCAGAAAAGCATGAATCCCAAGGAATTCAGAACAGCCCATATCAGCCCTTGCATGAATTCCAACAGAGGTTGATCAGCCCTATCTCCCTCATCTCAATTTGAAGGTTGTTTTAGCCAATTTTCTCCCCTACACAAGAGAAGTAACTTGAATGGAGAAGAAACTCTAATTAGGGATTCGAAACACTCATTGCATGGTAAAGAAAACTTCTTGCTCCTTTGATTAAATCTCCATAACTCTTGCATGCTTCCTTTTCTTAATTAGATCACATTAAAAAACCATAATTTTTGCATAGTCCAAGAAACCACAGAGTTCAAAATAACAAATATGCTATCCCACCAATTCCATGTTTTTTCCACATCATAATTCCCAAATCAACTGAAATCGAATACATTTGTATTGTGTTATGGATGAACAGTCAACATGCCTAACTATATGGTAGCATTTAGCTATAGACCAGTCCTTTTCCAACTACAAACTAACAAAATTCAACAGCAACATGGACATTACCGATGGGCTACATGATCCAAGGAGTGCTGCACACGCTCGAGAGAAACAAGCTGTCCGCCAAAATCAGACTTGAACTTGTTGAGTGCTCGTATCATCTCCGTTGCAGGCCGCTGATGCATGAAAAGTAATAAATTAGTTATCCAGTAGAACATTTTACTTGACGCCATGTGCTTAACAGTGGCACAAATAAATAGCAGACAGTTTATGTACATTTTAAAGAAGTATGAGAACAAACTTCATAAACATAATTCTCCCTTGATAGCCCCAAATGAACAAAAAAGTACTCCTTTAGGCAATAATGAAACGATAGAGCGGTAAATAACTGACACATTATTGACTGATATGCACTGCATTTTAAAAACAGCAGTGGCGTGTAGACTAAGAAAATGAGATGAAAAAAACAAATGAGGCTGCAGAAATCCGGAGCTAAGGACCAATCGAGAGGAAAACCCTAACACTTAGGAACGACCAGTATACAATTTATTTTCTTATGATTAAAATGCTGATAGGAAGCAGGTTAACAGTCCAACTGTTAATGTTTCAAGATTTAAAGCCGAACTAAAATGAATCACTAGGGTCCTCATAAGATATAGTACTCAGGGGATTCGACAAAGTTCAAGTATTACAGAATTAGCACAATGCACGTCAATCCAGTGCATCATAAACGTCAGAAACGGCAACTCTCTACATATTAAAAAATAGAAAAAAAAAATCAAAACATCAATCCGAAACATTTAATAAGTGATATCCGTAACGCAGAATCTAACCGAACTGCGCCCTAGTTTCCATGGAATCCTTAGAACGGGATGAAGGAACGGACCTTGTAGACGCACTCAGCGAGGACCATAGAACAGAGAATTTCTTGGAGATCAGCGATGGATTCGGCTTTGGCAGCGCGGCACAGATCGTGGAGCTGTCTCCGCTGCCTCTCGTACTCCTGCCGAAACAACCTCTCCTGCTCACGCCGGTCCTGTTGGCCCTTCCACGGAGGCCATCGCGGCCAATGCCATCTCGGCGGCGCCGGGGGCAACCAGGATACTCCAATCCTCGCTGTCTGATCTTTGATCCACGATTCTACTCGACTATAGATGGATTCCATCCCTGCACGAGACCCGATCAGCTCTGTGATGAACGAGAATGAACCGATTGAAGGTGGAGAAGAAGAGAGAATGAGGGAGACGGAAATCGATGTGCCTGCGAACGCCTGAATCGCCGCTCTACGCGCACAGGTTTGTCTTGGAGAACCGAATTCGTATATTTTTCATTTTCTTCGGGAAATTTATATTATTTTTCCATTTAAAATTTCAAAAAATTATCCGAAGAAAAAATAATCAAAATTTATAATTAATTTCAATATATAAATATATGTATATGTTCTTATCAAAATTAAAAATAGATTAAAATTTTATATTTACCGGCCAAACCCGACAAGTCAAATCGTCTTTGTGCTAGAGGATATTATTAATGATATAGTTTAGGAGGCAAATGTGTAAATTAATTAAAGTTGAGTGTTACATATCTAAATTCTTCTAAAAATTTTTTATTAGATAATAAATTTTTAAATATTATTAAAAAAGTTATTGTTTCAATGCCATTCAATGCTCTTTATTAATGCTGGTTGGCCTGCCAATTCCATTGTCAACGGCATATAATAGGCCAATTTATAAAAAAGAAGAAATACAAAGAACAAAAAGTCGTATTCATAAGCCGGAACTTAATTAATCGATTCAATTGAAACTAGACCTTTTTTTTGCAATTAGGAGTGGGAGGAAATAGCTTCGCTCAACCAGCAAACTGCACGTGCAAACTCCTGAAACCGGAACTTGATTATGCGTATTCTATTGAAACTGCATAACTTCGTTGTGTGGTTTCAATGTAGACCGGTACTCTATTCATAGATTGCAATAGTGCCCCCAACCACCCCCGTTTTAATACAGATTTATAAAAAGAATAAATTAAAATATTTTTTTTTTTTTTTTGAAAACGTAAAACACTTTTATGTTTTCTGAAGAAAATAAAATTTTAAATTACGTTTTTCTTAACAATTATAAAAACTGATTATGATTTTAAAAATTAAATTAAACTAATTTTACTTTTTACTTACATTGTTTCATTGCTTATTTGTTAAATTATACAAAAACTTATTAGTAAACTTAGATAAATTTATTATTACTTATTTATTAAAATCTTTATTAAAAATAAATTAAATATATTTAATTAAAAACTAATGAATAAAAAAAATTAAATTAAACAATAATTTTAATTAAAATAAAAATATTATGTATGAAATTTTAGTTTAATTTTATTTATTATTATGTATTAAAATTTTAATTAATTTACTTCTTCAATTGAGAAACTCAATGAGAAGAATCCAGCAAAAATTTTAACCAAATGGTTGTCGTTGTCATGCCTATAGCAGGATGATCGCTATCGCAGCCAAATTTTGGAATTTTTATTGCATCCGGTAAAGAATATCGAGCATACCGAGTGTACCGAGCGCCTGTACCAAGTACTTTAGTGACGTGGCGTTTTGTTATTGGCTTCCGGATGCATTCGGTAACCTGACGGAATAATCACTCCAAATTTTGAGACAAGTTGGTCATCCAATTAATTTCACAAGATTTTTAATTTTGCATTTGTCCTGTTAACACATTTAGTTAAGCTATAAATACAACAATTAATAAAAACTTATTTTATTTAAAAATAATTAAAATTTTAAATTTAACTCAAAATATATATTAATAAGTTATAATTAAAAAATAAGCAAACAGTGTCAATAAAAAAAGAAAAAGTAAAATAAATTTTATTTTATTGTTAATACATAATCACATTTTACATTTAGTTCAAATAAAATATAAGACAAAAATTTATACTCAGCAATATATATATATATATATATATATATATATATATATATTTGAAAAATTATCTTGATCGGGCATGGATCTTGAGGCAAAAGTCATGTTGGAGACTTCAAAAATTAAATTGGAGACCATTTGAAGTCCGATTTTAGTGAACTTATAGTCGAACTGAACATCTCAGAAATACGAACCCAACGACACCAAATTCGACCCAATCCGAGCCCAAATGGGTCCAAAATCAATGGTTAGAAGCACTGTTGGAAGGTTCAAACCATAATTTGGATTACCAAACAGTTTCCAAACATAATGTGCTTATAGTCGAATCAAGCAGCTCAACGAGACGAATCCAACGAGCCCAATATCACCTAATTCCAACATCACTAAGACATTCAAATATCCATCAATCGGTCCATGATCAAGGGATTCAACTCGTCCATCCAACCAATCCTCATTTGCAATTGATCTCCCACATGTTTAAGGGTCATGGCACCCTAAAAAACTATAAATAGAGCCCACTTTTCTCTTAGAAGGGGACCCCAAGCAAAAGGATTTAAGAGAGAAATCGGATATCGCTCTTGTCTCATTTCTCCTCCTCGACCATCGTCAAACCACCACATGTCCCTCACCTCCGTTGGACCACCACTTGAGACTCTCACCTTCGTCGGACCACCACTTCAGACCCTCGCCTCCGCTGGACCACCGCATGAAATCGTTGCTCCGTCGGACCACCACTAGAGGCCATAACCTCTGTCATACAACCACTTGAGGCCCTCACCTCCATCAGACCACCACTTGAGACCCTCACCTTCGTCGAACCACCACATGACGCTTAGAGTTCTACCATACCACCACATAAGGGCCCGAAGTTCCACCGGACCACCACCTGAGGCCCCAAATTTCCGCCATACCACCACTTAAGGCCCGAAAGTTTCGCCAGACCACCACTTGAGGCCCGAACTTCTGCTGGATCATCACTTGAGGCTCAGAGTTCTACCAGACTACCAATTAGCGCCCAGATTTTCAAGTTGCACCGGACTTCTATCAGTCAACCAAGTGACGCTTCACTTTCATTCTCGTTTATCACTAGATTTCAACAAAACGATTAACATTTATAATCTGATCGCCCTCAGGGACTAGTCAGCCTATTGTAATCTACCCAAACATTAATATAATTATTTCAAACTAGGCCAGGCCTCGTAGTTTTTCCCCTTTACAGGGTTTTCCATATAAAAAAACATATTGTGTTCTCTATGTGTGAGCTGGATATTCGTACAACGCTAAGACGCAATATTTTAACTCTATCGTCGCGTATATTCTACCCCACAATAATATATATATATAACATTAAAAAAATAAGTAACATTAAAAATTTATTGAAACCGGAGAAGTAAAATCCAATTTCAGGTTAAAGTAGAAACCGCATATTAAAGTTCATGTTTCAATAGAAACCGGATAATGAGATTTTGATTCCTGTTTCTATTGAGACCAGATAATTAAGTTTTGTATTTTATACATTTTAATTTTTTTTATTAACCTATTCCTTAAGCTAATTTAAATTTAAAACATGTCCATTTTTATAAATTGGCCCATATAATAATATCACTATTTGATATTCTTCAACATTCAATTATTGACTTATGCCATTACCTCTATGAATGTTTATTAGCCAACAAAAATGAACACATACCTATCAAATTTATATATGCCTAATGTTAAATAAAAAAAGAAAAAAAAAAAAACAATCATTTCAATAGCAACAATACCAAGAAAAAAACAAATAATAATTTTATTTCTATTATATCAATATTTTGATCTTGTTTGAGCTCCGAGATTAGGTAAAGAGATTCAAAAAGTGAACAAAACTTTCTGAGAAATCAGACTGATATTTCTATACTAATTATAAAATTTTATAACATAAAAATTAATAGAGAATTCACATACCACATTCATTTGAACTTAAATTCAAATATTTTTAAAATCCTATCAATTAAATTTGGAAATAAATGGAAGTTGCAGCCCCTATTGAGGTATAAATTTGGCTGAATTTTAAGAAGACGAGAAGGCCAAATCTTCAATAGCAAAAACAAGTTGAAGTCACTGGAGGCATACTGAAATAGTTCCCAGAAAAAGATAACTAAAAAAAACAGAAGAAAAAATTCAAGTTTGATGTGTTCTCAATCAATCGCATAGAAAGGGGGAGAGCAATCAGAGGTTTACAAATCAATCACACGAGAAAGTTTTTGGATCCGGTTCAATAAGAAATCCCCTTGCTTGATAGTTGCTTGATACAGAGCATTCTTCGCATCAGGTCTGTTGGTCTCCAGAACTCCTGCAACCTTATCAATCTTGCAGTGAAGCTTCCCAGCCGCTATGAAGCGAGATAACTCACTGGAAGAAACATGACAGAGAGCATGTCACTATGCATATCATATAGAAACTAAGGCTTCGTTTGGGACGGCTTTCTTACTGCTTCTTAAAACAACTTTTAGTAAAAAAATTTATTTTTTAAGAAGCAATAAAAAAAGCCATCCCAAACAAAACCTAAAATAGTATATGGATTGAGAGCAGTCAGTAAATCAATTATAGCACTCCAAGAAAGGTTTCGGTTGGGACGGCTTGTTTTTGCTTTTTAAAACAACTTTACTAAAAAGCAGAAAGAAAGCCGTCCCAACCGGAACCAAAATGTCTTCCGTTCAGAGATTTGCTAACCAGTTCCAGCTTTCTGCGGTTGAGTTTTTCCACTGTTTCATTGTTATATTCTTTAATCAAAGTATTCATGGAGAAATTACAATATTTGCTTTTCAGTTCTATGAAACGGGAGCTATTTCTTTGCTTCTCTTGTGAAGTAATTATTTTCATTGTCCGCAACATAAATTAGATATGTAGTGATGCCGAAGTATCTTAAGTTTGAAAAGTGTAGAAGTGGTAGGTAAGTAACCTCACTGAACTTACAGATCAATGAAGTCTACAGAAACCCCAAATGCGGATGCCATTGCTTCCATGGTTACACTCTTGTAGGATTCGAGAAATTGAGAATACACGACGGTCCGGACCTCCCTCATGTAATACCTAAAATGTGGTTGGAGATAGCGATCTAGCTTTATCTGCTCGGTCAAGCCAGCTGAAAAAAGAAAAGATAATGCCAACATCAATTCCTCATCCAAAAATTATGGCATGATAGAAAGGCGGCATAACGAGTAAATTATGAGACAACAGTTGAACGCTTGGCAAAATCATGGATAACATCAACTCTAAATTTCTAACATTTCGCTATCTGTTGAAAATGCCTAATCATCTTTAACATCTCGTTATATAACATCTTTATGTGTTTCAACAACAACAACCACAACAACAACAAGTCTTTATCCCACTACGTGGAGTTGGTTACATGAATCCTTTTTCGCCATCGTGTCTTGTTAAAAGTTAAATTCTCATTTAAATCTAATAAAAAAAAAATCATTTCTAATATTTTCTAACTAAATCTTTTAGGTCTACCTCTATCTCTCTTAACATAGGCCAATCTAATACATCTATCTCTCTTAACGTGGAGTCTATTTCAAAGCTGGGCACTCGCACGAATAAGAAAAGATGAGGCAATAATGCACCGCACATTTCAAACAAGCACTATTACAAAGACATGGCTAGGCAAGCATCTTGCTTTAAGGTGCATAGTTGTAAGGGAGTGTCTTGCCTTGATTCAAGGCATGGGAAACAATACTTCAAACATAAAAAATGTAGGTTAAAAACTTTAAGTTCTAAAATAGTAAACTTTGAAGATGAAGAACATAAATGTGAGAAGATAGAGAAAGAGATGAAGGGAAAGAAACCCATTGATAGAATGGAGTACATGAATGATGGAAAAGATGGGATAAATAGTAGGGAAGATAGATTACTTATAAGCTGAGTATACTACAAACTTTAGTAATTTAGTGTACATGTTTAAGATAATATATTACCAAGAATTTTGAATATAATCGAACTTAAAAGTTCATAATTTCACCCACTTGAGATGATATCACTACATTCTCTAAAAAAATATTCATCATACTTAAAATTTGTTTAAAAGAGATATTTGTTTCCTTTTAGTAAGAATATTCATCATACTTAAAATTAGTTTAAAAAAGATAAATTATTTCCTTTTTAGTACCTCATTTCGCTCAGATAAATGCCAAGCGACTCGAGTGTTATGCAAACATAGCACCTTGAGGACACCCAACATATTTCATGCATAGACAAGAAGTGAACCAAGAGTTAAGCTCCTAATATAATTAATAGCAGCACTAACCTATTGGTTTAAGCTTTTGGGTTGATGGGTATCCGTCTGAGTCATCTATAATTATATTAAGCCTAACTTAAAACTCCAGGGTTCTATCCTCCAAACAATCCAATCCAGCAGTATCATGCACTCATATTTGTCAAAACAAAAAAAAGTCATTCAATACAATTAAAGTTGAAACCATTTAACGAATCCCGAGGCATTAATTATGTTTAAATAACCGATTTAAGTGCAAATAGCTATTGCCGAAATCTAGACAAAATAAATATAGAACTCACAGAAAGCAATAAAGAATGATTTGTACTGGCATTCATGGAGAGAATTTAGGAATTCTGTTAGATGAGGAATCTTGCCAATCACTGCAAGGATTTCCGGGGCATCCACAACCTGTCATTTGATTCATGAAAATAATCAACAATGAAAAGGTGATGAAACTGATCTATGGGTAATGTATCTAACCTTTTCTTTAAGTGATACTCTGTCGAGTGATATAATGCTTGTAAGAACGGTATAGAAGATGAAAGTGTCATAAGGAAACAGCTCATAAGTCGTAAATGTTGATATGGAGTCTAAAAATAAATTGGCTGCTCTTTTAAAATTCCTGGTGGACATACAATATAGGCCATCGTATACTTTCAAACGGTTTTTCCTCTCCCAGTCACCTCCCTCCTCAAATAAACTGCCATAAGAACAAGATATAAGAACTGTGCAGCATCATAACCTACTACATATAAAGCCAATCATGTTCTGAGTGAAATTTTCCATCACATACTTCTTAGCTTTGTCAAGTGATCTGGAAATTAAATCAAAGTCCATGTGGAAAAAACCAATCTGCAGTGTGTAGAACACCAAATCCATCTTCTGGCCAACTGCAACTGTTTTGCTTTCTGTTACTTTAAGTTGCTCAAGCGCTTTCTCCTGAATTTGAAGTAAGAGATTTCCAAAACATGATAAAACTAAACCACTTAGGAAAATGCTCGTTAAGCATTCTCACATAAAGATGAACATCAGGGCAGCATGATCATCAAATTACCTTGTCACCAATTCGAATGAAATACAACGATTTCGCAAGGTGAGCCTCACGAACTTCACTTTCACCTAGATTTTCCTCGGCATCCGCAATTCTGCATGAAACATGCAAACAATACCATTATTTAATAAAAGCATCATTATCAATCTAAAGTATGAATAAGAAGTATTGATGGGTGATGCTAGATTGACTGTAAATCTAAAACATACGCTAAAATCGATAAAATTAACCCTAATTTAGTTATTTGCTAGCACTAAGATACATAATGACTTGGCTTAATTGTGGTAAGAAATGAACAAGAGTTGGCTAGGACTTCATCACAAGTGATATACCACAATTAAAATATGTTGAGGAGTAGACCAAGAAAAGAAGGGCATCCCTTGCAAGTGACGCTATATAACTTAACTCTAATTGAGATGAAAAGTGGGCAAGAGTTGATCGAATCTAGAACTAAATAGGATTTAACCATTAGAATTTGGGAACTTTGAATTGAAAAGCTAGAGAATTAGGCATGGTAATTAGAAGAAGAATAAATCATGTTTCCAAGAAATTTAAGGAATGCAAGAAAATTTGAATAACTGGGGAATGGTATAAGCAATTGAATGTGGAAATGACATAAACAAAAGAATTACAATATGAGAAAGGACTTTTATAAATGAGCGAACTAAACAAAAATCATGAAATATACTATAAACTAATCTAACAAATGATGTAAAGTTAGCTTTAAAGAAAATATATAAAATATAATTTTATATCCTGATGAGATACCTATTGAGGTTTAGAGATTCATAGGAGATACTTAGTGTAACATTAAAAATAAAGAAGATACCAAATCATTAAAGGAAACGACATTTTTTTACCAACAATAAAGAACAAAGGAGTGGTTTAGGACAACGATAATCATAAAGAAATTAAACTTGATAGTGAAGGCAATAGGCTTGATAGCGAAGGAGAGCAGCCATAGGTCGATTCTAGGTGGCCAGCAGAGCAAGTCGACAAGAAGAATGGAAGCCATAACAAAAAGAAGTCGATGGGTTGTGGACAGTTGGCTGGGTGGCTTCTGGAGAGTTGGCTGCAACTGGGTGAGGGCTTGTTTTTGAAATACCGAAGGCAATCAAAGGAGCTCAGGTAGTATAATGTCACAAAGAAGTGAAAAAAGAAAGGGCGTATTAAATATATGGTAAATTATATTATATACATATAATTTATGATGCACCGACACTTCTCCTCAAAGAGGCGTGCAGTGTCCGACACCGTGTCCGACACGACACTCGTCCGACACTCCTCCGACACGTTTCGGACACGTCGAAAACGTGTCCGATTAAAAAAATATTAAAAACAAATTGGACACGCGTGTCGGACACGCGTATCTTAAATATTTTATAATTTTTTTAAAATATAATTTCTTATATTTGGCGATATTTAAACTAAATTTCTTATTTAATATCCACAACACCAAATCAGCGTCTGCATTTAATACCCATTCATCGAATATTCTCATTTTCATTTCTCTTTGGCAGTGAAGGTATTTTCATCTCCTCTCTTTTTGCACAATTACAAATCTTTCTCTTGTTGAACCAGAGTTGAAAGTGGTGATGTTCAATAATGATGATATTGAAGGCCAAAAACAAACCTCTAAAGCTAATCCTAGTAGTTGAAGCTTGAATGCTTGATGTTGTAGTAAGTGATTATTTGCTTATATTTTTATGGTTGTACTAGATATTTTGTACTAAATATTTTATATTATAAGCTAGACAAGTTATCATGTCATTCATTTATTAGTGTCTGTCATTTTTAATATGATATTACATTAATATATATACACAATATAACAAAATGTATTGTCGTGTCCACGCCGTACCCGTGTCCTATATTTTCAAAAAAAAGTCGAGTCCCGTGTCCATGTTGCCGTGTCCGTGTCAGTGCATCATAGCATATAATGATTGATGTTATTGTTTCTTGATATTTCTTTATGGTTTAGGGCTTGTTTTTTAGTTGTTACCATCACAATCAAGAGAGGTAAGGAAAAATAGAGTGAAGAAAGAGAAAGTGGGAGAAGTCCAGTGAGATAAAAGAGAATATTTGGATTGTGCAAAAATATTATATCTTATAATTGTCTTTTGACTAGTAGATCTAATATGCCTTGGAAACGAAATCAGCGAGAAATTGAAATAAAATTTGCAAGGGATTGAGAAATGGTGGCTGGTTTTTTGAATTAATACTTCAAAACAAAAGCAAGATACAATGATCTACAATTAGAGAGGTAGATAGACTCTCCCAATTTAAAATAAGCTCCCTTAATTCCCCCTAAAATAGCCCTCTTTCCTTAATTCCCTACTCTATTTTGAATTCAAATCCCCTCATTAATTCCTTTCATAATCCTTCTCCTCACAAATGGAATCATAGGTTTGATGGGCCCCACAAGGGGGGCAAATTCCGTGTTGTTCTCGCCCCATCCGCTTGGTTCTGCTAGACCGGCATGCTGAGGCCGCTGCCGCCCCCTCCCGTATCTATACTCCTCTCCCCAAAATGCACCTTGTCCTCAAGGTGGGAAGGTAAGGAACTCTCTCCTGATCGTCTCTTAATGGTTCCAATATGGCACCGTGCTCTAGCATATCCTTCTACTTGATTAGCACCTCCTATGCCCGTCTCTCCTCTGTGCACTCCTGCTACTTCCAAGGATTCCAAAATGACCTTCAAGTCCTCTATCAAAGTCTGGAGTAGTGATGATGGTGTATGCTCTCCTATTGCCTTCCTTAGCTGTGAGACATGAAAAATTGGGTGCAAAGTTGACGAGGGTGGTAGCCTCAATCAAAAGGCTACTGCTCCAATGTGCTTCAAGACCTCACAAGGTCCAAAGTATCGTGGGGATAATTTCTCATTCATCATCCTGGATAATATTTTATATCTATAAAACCTCAAGTTTAAGTAAACCCTATCTCATAGTTTAAAGTTTACTTCTCTCCTGTGTTCGTTAGCCTTCCTTTTCATAAGCTGTTGCGCTCTTAACAAATTCCCCTTAAGCTCAAACAATGCCCTGTCCCTCTCCTCTAAGTATTGCTCTACATTAGACACTAGTGTAGAGCTCTGCCCATAACGAACTAAATGAGGTGGATCTCTCCCATAGAGAATCCTTAAGGGAGTGATCTTTGCTACTAAATGATACGAGGTGTTATACAAATATTCAGCCTGCGCAATCCACCTAGCCCAACTCTTTGACTTGTTTGATACAAATCATCTCAAATAGGTCTCTACACTTCTATCTGGCCATTTGTCTGAGAATGGTAGGTTGTACTTCTCTTAAGAACTACTCCTTATAAACAAAACAACTCCCTCCAGAAGTGGCTAAGGAACACCTTGTCCTTGCCTAACACAATGGCTTATGGGAATCCATGCAAGCACACCACTTATCGTATGAAAATAGTAGCCATAGTGACCATGGTATAAGAGTGTTTCTGAGGGATAAAGTGTACATATTGACTCAGACGATGCACTACTACCAATATCAGCAAAAATCTCTCCAATCGTGGCAACACCTCGATGAAATACATCATCACATCTTCCCACATCCTCTCTAGTAGAGCTAGTGGATATAGTAATCCTATTGGCGACATGGCTAAATACTTGTGCCTTTGGCACATATCGCATCTAGCTACCCAGTTCTCCACATCGCGGCAAATCCCCACCAAGTATAATTCTGCTGATAACTGATAGTAGGACTTTTGAGCTCCTGAATACATTTCAATTGTACTGTCATGAAACTCCTGTAATAGCTTGGTGATGTATTCTGATCCTCCTGGAAGAACTAATCTCCACTGATGTAGCAGTTGGACTCCCCTCAATGTGTAACAAAGATAACTATTCGAATTCTGCAACAAATCAACTTTGATCTTCCCCAATCCTTCATCTTGTTCACTCTCCTAGCTTTCCAATCTAAGATCATAAGTACTGATAATGTTGCTAACTAGGTCTCCTCGACTTTCCTAATAAGTGTTTGCTGCTTTGTTTTCTAAGCCTAGTTGGTACCAAATCTCAAAAGCATATCGAAGCAACTCGGATAACCATCGTTGATGATCCTCCGCAACCATCTGTTGTTCCAACAAATAATTCAGGCTCTTGTGATCTATCCTGACAAGGACATGTCTCCCCAACAAATAAGGTCACCACTTCTGAATAACCAAGACAATAGCCACCAGTTCCCTCTCGTACACAGAATTAAGTCTTGCCCTGGCTGTGAGCACCAGACTGAAACAAGCAATAGGGGCGCTGATCCTGCTGAGCATTGTCCCTAGTCCATATTCTAATGCATCTATCTTCACCAAAAATGGCTTGTTGAAGTTAGGAAGTGCTAACACTGGTCATCGCTTTCTTCAACTGCTCGAAAGCCTATGTAGCCGCCTCCCCCCACTTGAAATTGTCCTTCTTCAAATGCTCAGTCAAGAACCATGTGATCGTTCCATACCCTTGCACAAAGTTCTGGTAGTACCCAGTGAGACCTAAGAATCCTCTTAACTCCCTCAGGTTATTAGGTAAAGGCCAATTTAGCATAGCCTTAATCTTGGACTCGTTTGCTACTAACCCTGCAAACTGCTTTGCTCACTACATATCCCAAGTACTTCACCTATAATTGTGCAAATGAACACTTCTTTAGGTTGGCGTACAGCTAGTGCTCCCTCAATGTCTCCGACAATGTCCTCAGGTGTCCCATATGTTCTGCCTCCGTCCGACTGTAGATCAGGATGTCATCAAAAAATACTAAGACAAACTTTATGAGATATGGCCATAAAACCCAATTTAAGAGGGACTGAAAAATGGTTGGAGCGTTGGTAAGGTCGAAAGGCATCACGAAGAACTCGTAGTGACCCTCGTAGGTTCTAAATGCTATCTTGCACATCCCCTAGCTTCATCCAGATCTGGTGGTACCCATATTTCAGGTTAATCTTAGAGAAGATGATCGCCCCAAATAGTTCATCCAACAATTTATCAATCACAGCAACATGAAACTTGTACAACACAGTTTCCTTGTTTAGGGCTTTGTAATCCATGCAAAATCTCCAACTAGCGTCCTTTTTTTCACCAGTAACAGGATTGAAAAAGAGGCTCACACTAGGTGTAATAATCCATGCCTCCAACATATCCATGATGAGCCTCTCTATCTCATCATTCTAGAGCTGCGGGTATCAATATGGTCAGACAGTGATTGGAGAAACTCCCTCCTTAAAGGTAATCGCATGCTCGTGCTCCAAGGTGGTCGTAATCCGCTAGGCTACTGAAAAATCTCTAAAAATTGCTACATAAGCTAATGTACACACTCAAGGACTTACTCTGCCTGCGAATCTCGAATCCCCTCCAAGATTTGCAACTCTACCAAGTAGCCCAACCCTATTCCCTGTATCACCCTGGTCATGGTTTTAAGTGAAACCATAGTTCTACATAGGCAGGCACCCCTCGTAGCACCACATTCTTCCCCTCTACCTGAATCTCCATAATCAATGACTTCAAGTCCAACTTGGTCTCCCCAATCATTTGTAACCACTTCATCCTTAGGACCACATCAATGCTTCCCAATTGCAATGGAAAAAAATCCTCCATTATTAGTATGCCTCAGAGTGCCAGTAACAACCCTCTACAAATGGCCCTACTCTCTACCTTTCATATTCACATCATGACCACGAAGCTCCCTGTATCCACTAACTTCAATCCCAACTGATCCACGACTTAATTGAAGATGAAGTTATGAGTAGTCCCACTATCCACCAAGACCTCCACTGGTTGCTCCCCAATTTTCCCCCTCACCTTCATGGTGTAATTTAGGGTATATCCCACCACGGAGTTCAGGGACACCTCCGCCAAGTCTATGTGTATCTGCTCTGTTTCCCCTATGATCTTCTCTAGTTCATCCCCATTCTCATCCCCTTCATAGACCATCAAGACTTGATGGGCTCAATTCTTGCACTCATATCCTAGTGCAAATCTCTCATCACACTTGAAGCATAACCCTTTTGTCGGTGTATCTTACACCTCCGCTTCTATGAGGCGCTTAAATTGCCTCCAGGACAAAACTCCAGTGCTCTTCTCCTTTGGCGCTTCCCTCTAAAATTACACACCATTTGGGTCCTCTGTGCTAGGGTCATGGAGGTATTCTTATAACCCCCTCCCCTCTAAAAATGATGTTGCTCCTGTTGGCCTTATCCCTTTGTTGTTTCTCTTCCACCCTTTGTGCTAGCTCTATCATCTCTCTTAGCTCTCTAGGCCTCAACACCCTGAGCTCTACTCGTATGTCTTTCTTAAGACCCTTTATGAAATCCCCTTCCAACCCTTCCACAGAAATTCCCCTCAGCCTACCAGAAAGCATCTCAAATCTCTTCCAATACTCCACGATGGTCCCCTGTTGAGTTAAGGCATGAAACTTCTCATGGAGGTCTCATTCCCGAATGGCTCAGAAAAGTTCCAATGAACAATCCTTAAACTCTCCCTAAGAATAGATCGAATACCTAGCCTTCCTCCACTAAAATAAGGCTAGGGCTTCTCCCTCCAAACATAGCCCCTCTGCCATGAGTTTTTTTTCCTTCTGTCAGTCAATTGATAGCAAAATAATGCCCCACCCAACCCTGAGCGTCTTCCCCTTCAAAAATTGTGATTTTTAACTTCCCTGATCTCACATCCACACCCCAATGATTTCTCTCTCTGTTAGTTACCCCTTAGTAATGTTGTGCTTCTCTCCCTTCCTCCCTTAGTAGATTTGGACCCCATGGTTAGGTCCACCCATTACTTCCCCTGGTCTACTATCCCTCCTGCCTGGGGGTCTCCAAAAGGGTTCAGCTTCCTTTTTTTGCTGCCATTTCTTTGGAATATCCCATCAGAACCCTCCAAGGTGTCCCTTGAGAGAAAACACTCTCCACTTCATCATCATCCTCCTAAACTTTCTTCCCTTTCAGATCAGCCCTCATAATAGCCGACTTGATATGCCTTGGAAGCGAAATGCATCCATCTTCTTGGCTACCATTTACCTTGCTCTGATACCAAAGTGATATGCCTTGAAAACCAAATCAACAAGAAATCAGAATAAAAATTACAATGAATTGAGAAACAGTGGCTGATTTTTTAGATTAATACTTCAAAACAAAAATAAGATACAATGATCTACAATTAGAGAGATAGACAGATTGATTCTCATAAACCACCTAGACGCCATTAGGAGGCCCTCAAAGAAAAGAAAATACAACAAAAATAAAATCTCACATAATCCTCATAAACCCTAGAACAATTCTTAAATAAGTTCCCTTGCCTTAATTCTCTCCCCTATTGTGAATTTAAAACCCCTACGTAATCCACTCCATAATCCTTCTCCTCATATATAGAATGCGTGTTTGACGGGCTCCACAAGGAAGGCCGAATTCCCTGTTGTTCTCACCCCCATTCTCCTGGTTCTGCTAGTCCGGCTTTTGTTGGACCAGCATACTGAGCCAGCTACCACCCCTCCAATATCAGCATCATTTATCTCTCAATATGATCGTAGATGTAGCTGAACCTACCATAACCATGTAAACTCTCATGACCTTTTTTGGAATTCTCCTTGCAAAATATTTTTTCTCATTCTCGTAATTCGCATTTTCCTCAAGGCTCCCAATTTTCATCAACAATCTGAGAAAATTCCATTGTCCATTAAGGGGTTGTTTGGTTAGAGATCTTTAAAATACATATAATTTAGAAATACTAAATAAATGGAATATACAAATTCTACATATGCAAGAGTTGTGTGGTTGGATGTGAATCAAATGTGTTGAATTTTTTGTTTATTTGTTATGATGAACTTAATGCAAGCAAAAATTTGAAAAATAAAACTCAAATTTTTACAAGCAAAAGATAACTCTTCCTAGGATAAAAGAAAATATATGAAATTCCCAAAAACTAGACAAAATATGACAAACAACAAACTTTCCAATAAAACATGACACTTACAACAAATGACGCTTACAAGCTTTTAAATAAAAGCTCATAAAGTTACATTTCTTAAATGAGAAGAAAGGTATTGATGGGGTGGATACTTGCAGGAAGAAGAATGAGATTAGAAGGTGAGACGAAGAGCAAAGAAGCTTGCAAGCCTTCCCAAGAAGTAGAAGACGAAGAAGTGGAATAAGCTCTCAAGTTTTTCCAAAAACCCTCAGGTTTTCATGTCCAAAAATCACATTCTATCAACCTCTTTTGAATACAAAATACTTAATATTTATAAGAGAAAAAGGAGAAGCCAAACAGTCATTTTATCTTCATTAAATCACATTAAATCAATTCCAAAATCTGTCCAGAAATCAATCCAGATTTAATCCCAAAACAACACTTGAAAAGCCACCAAAAGGGGCAGCATTCACTCCAAAAACAGCAACCAAACAGCCTTGCAATTATTCCAAAACAGCTCCAAAAAAGACAGCATAGGAACCGGGTAAAAAAGCCAGGGAAGCAGCAAAAAAGGCAGCACAGGAACTGGATAGAGGAGCCACGGGAAAGCAGCCAGGGAGCAAACCGAAAAGGCAGCACAAGAACCGGACTAGCAGCCAGGGAACCGAAGGGGCACAAAGGGAACCAAAACCAGCAAAAAAAAGGGGGAGGAATCAGCCATGGGAAAGAGAGCTAGGTGGGGGAACCAAAGGGGCAGCAAATGAGGGGGGGGGGGGGGGGGAATGCACCTAATAAATCAAATTATGAGTTGAATAAGTAGTGGGAAAGCATTTAAGAGCTTAATTTTAGTAGAGATAAAGAAACTCAAAAAAATTACAACCCAACTTGTTTAGACCCCCCCTTTTCCTATATCAATTCTTCTCCGGTTGAAAATGCTCATCTCCCGATGAGTTGTCTTCAAAATTTTGGAGATTCGGCATTTCAGATTCTTGAATCAAAATGTCATACCTTCGTTTGATGATTTCCTTTTCTCGTTCAAATTCGTTCAGGAGTTGAAGTTTCTTCGCTTCAAATATTTTGGCACTTGAGTGTAGCTGCTCTTGAATCTTGATAAGCTCGATCTGTATCGGGTCTGAAGAAATTTCAAGTGGTGAGATCCATTGGCTTTGAGAATAGATTCTTTAAGTTCATTTGACTTATTTTCTTGCTTGCTTTCCACTTGATGTTTATCCATATTGACTTAAAATAAAGGAAGACCCAATAAAAACTTAGATTCACTTAACACCACAGACTCACACGACAACTTGTTCTAATACCAAATTGATGCAAGCAAAAGTTAGGACAACCCCTAATTTTTGCAAGCAAAAATAAAACACTTCCTAGGTCACAAAAAGAAAAGACAAACCAACAAAAACTAAGTCTCCCCCACAAGTTGGAGACTACAAACATACACTTTAAATAGAAAGACACAAACACAATATTATATTTCTAAAAACAAAACATAATATCTTTTGATAATTTAAGAAGAAAGATACATATGGAGTGGCACTTGCAGAGAGAAGAAGATAAGAAGCCGAGACGAAAGTGTATGTTTAAATGCATTGAACAATAGAAAATGGTGATGAGTTGTGGCTGGGGAGTGGTGGCCACAAACTATGAGTTTTCTTTGTATTAAAAATTCACCTGATTGGTGTGAATTCTAAATTCAAAAAAAGGCGATCTAAGGTATTCCAAATAATCTATAAAAATGTTTTGTATTTATTATACTCCAAATCAAACATTAAAACATAAAAAATAAAAAATCCTGCATTCGTTTTACCTTACACTCATAATTCTAGCAACCAAATAGGCCTTGATAGATTGTCCAAGCCCTTTAAACACTCAATAGTCAATAGATACCTTGAATCACTGATCCTAAAGTAGTAGATTGCATTGCAAATAAAACATTTTGCATGGAAGTAAATTGTCAGGTGAGTAGATCCCTCAAACAATAATTACTTTTAAAGGCCCAATTTTAGATTATCTAGAACAAATAAATCCTTGTTTCTTGCATAATTGATGAAAAGTGAAAATAACTATCAAGGAGTTGATACGCTGGGGGGCCCACAGCCAAGAATGAGGAGCTGTTTAGGAAGGTTCCTAATCAAAAGGCAGTTGCAAAGGAAAGTTCCGTATTAAGGGAAATTATTTAGGAAAGTTTTTGATCATGGGGGAGTTGTTTAGGAAAATTTTCTAATTGTGTTTTTGCTATTTACGAAGTGTTTAACTGTTTAGGAAGGTGCCTAAAATATGTTCAATTGTTTATGAAGGTATCCTAAATCATGTTTAATAATTTAGGAATGTTCCCTAAATTATATTTAGGTTGATTAGGAAGGTTCTATTTATTTAGAAAGGTTTCCTAAGTTATGTTTATGTTGATTAAGGAAGATTATAATTGTGTTGTTGTGTCCTAGGGTTATTTAAGAGGGGAGTTTGTCTATGGTTTAGGATATGATATTGCTGAGTTTATTTTCCTGATGTTTGTTGAGAGTTCATAATGGTATCTAGGGCTTGTGAGAGAGCTGATCTACCTCTTGAATAGTACATCAATTGTATCTTACTTTATTATTGAAGAAGAAATAAGAAAATAAGCCCAATCTTAGTGTTCCTACGTTATTCTTCTCTTTTATTTGTTGTTTTTACATCCAAGGCACATAAGAAGTCCTACAAATATCAGCAAAACCAGTTGAGATATCCAAGGTGATTGTTCTTTAAAGCCATAAACTAAAAAAGACACATGGCATGATAATCCTTAACATCCTAGGGCAAGTTAAGTATACACCAATGCATTTTTTGGCAAAGCTTTGCAAGCAAAAAGGTAATATATGAGCTCCAACCAAATTTTACATGGCTTGTGAAAGTGCTTTGCGATTTTTTGCAATATCAAAGAAAAACCATTTTCTTACAGAATTCATCATCTTATATTGTTAAACTATGCTTCCAAACCTTCTTTTACCATCAACAATGTACTTTCGTTGTTTGAAACTCACTACCAATCATCACCCACAAGTCACTCAAAAGTTGCACTTCATCTTTACCATGATTTGGGGAACATGACAAGGACATAAATTATAAGTCAATCAAGCTATTATTTAAAATTATGATATTGGTACATTCTCAATTCCCATGAATCACGTATCCAAGCATTTACATTTTTGGGGTTGTTTGACATACTATTTTACACAAAATTTAGCTAAAATTCTGCTAAATAGAACATTTGGAGTTGCAAATACCATTACAGCCCACCCCATCATTGGTTAAATGCATGATTTACTAAATCACACCCTACACAGGATTAAACAAATATAAGGGTGTCTTCCTCTCATAAATCTTAAATACTGAATCCAGTAAAAAAAAATTTATTAGGATTTAGCAAAATTTTAACGCCAAACAGTTTTCAGGCTTTAATCCTCTCAAGATTTATTAAATATGGATTCATAAGGTTTATTAAATCCTACTTGTATTCAAACTGCACCTTTAAGAAGCCAACTCCAGAAGCTTGTCCGATTTGCTCCAACATTCTATAACCTACCAGGAAAATGCCTGCTAAGAGCATGACGATAACTCCTAATTTCCCTCGGAAGAACAAATACAGCCCCAGTAACATTTTCACTGCAAATTCGATTCTCACCCAGTAACCCTAAATCTTCTCCTACCGAATAATCCTAGCATGCAGATCTAGTCTTCCCAACATCAAAAAAAGAAACACTTTACTAAAAAAACTATTCATTTTTCATCATAAGCCCACAAGTGCGCAAATTAGGCCTCAAAACAAAACAAAGAAAATCATTAACAAATTCGGGGAAAAATCGATTAAGCTAAGGAAGAATTAATTATGGAGAGAAGCTCATTACTTGTCGTCCAGCTTCTTGATCTCCTCTTCGATCCTCTTACGCATGGAATCGAGTAAAGTTTCGTCCATCTCGAGCTCGGAAGCAACGGCGAGCGAATCGTATAGAGACGCCATGTCGTCGGCCTTGACGACAGCGTAGATTTCATCGCGCAGCCGGACCTTGTCGATGTCCTCTACGTCGGGATGCGTGAGGAGGAAAAGCTTGTGCGCGAGCACAAGCTGCGGCTGCTGGCTGCCTTCTTCTCCCTCCATTCTAGTCTCTCAGTCGATTTCCTTGAAATTGCTAAGTAGCCATAGGGTTTGCAATTTACACTATAAGAAGACTTTGTCCCTAAGATTTCATACGTTTATTGTTAAAAAAAAAAATCTTAGGGTTAAAATAGCTAAAAAATTTTGGGTTTATGATCAGCTTCTTAGACTCTTTAAAAAATCTTGCAAATAAAAATACTAACTTTTTAATGAGAAATTATTAGATGTATAATCCTGCGTCGAAACCTCAATCGAAAATGTACACAATATGTATAGTATATAAGAGAAATTTTTACGTGCGGAGTCTGGACTTAACGTTAATAAAAATGTTAATTGTATTTTTGTACACATAGTGTGTCTAAGTTAATACATAATATGTATAAATTATGTACACAATATATACACAGTATGTGCAAAGTTTGTATACACCGTACATAATGTCTAATTTATATAAAGTGCGTACAATTTTATACACACTGTGTACAAGGACACATCATTTTTTTATTACAGTCCAGACGTAACTCTGCGTCTGAACTCCGCACGTAATAATTTCTCATTATACACATACTCATACACTGTGTATAAGATTATATAAAATTGTGTACATACGACATAGCCCATTTTGATTGGAGTCCAAACACACCTCATACACGTAATAATTTCTCAACTTTAATTTATTTACAATTTTATTCGCAAAATTTTTAATAATATTTTAAAAATATAATAACATAGTTATATTAAACATTCTTTAAATGATTACACTACTCTAAATTCTTTTTATAATTTAAAGACTCATATTTTCAATTTTTTTATGAACCATATTGTTCCTCATCTCATTCAATTTTTCAAAAGAAATGTTGGAAGGAATCCTCAAAATTGTATTCATGTATTTTATTTGAAGCATTTCTTCTCTCTTGATAATTATCTATTTAAATTCTTTCTTTGATCGAACAAATTCAAGGCATTAGTAATTTTCCAAAAGAACAGTAGCAAATATTCATAATAGATTTGTTTGATTCTAAATAAGTATGCTAATCCTTTTTTAAACTGTTAACCAAATTGTTTAGAATGTAAAGATGATCTTACTAAATTAGGAGTTCATGGATTATGATATGACAAATATACAAAGAAATTATAATAATAAATTAAAATTTTGTTAGATATGACTTTCTTATAGCTTTTTAAAATAATTTTTTAGTACAAAAATTTATACTATAAAACTGCTTTAAGTAGCTGTAATAAAGCTTTATTACTTCTTTCTAAAAGTAACTTTTTAATAAAAAAAAATTTTGTACTAGTATATTATTTTAAAATAAAATAAGAAAATTATCCCAAATAAAAATTAAGATGCTCCTAATATGAATGAGATTGAAGAGGAAAAATAAATCACATATTCAAAGAATACACAAAAATTTCTAATTGTCCAATTGAATCAAAGTGCATCCATTATGATGAAATCGGTGCTAAATGCACTTGGGCTTCATTTGGAGCAGCTTTCTTTCTGCTTCTTAAAGCAATTTTCTAGTACAAAAATTTTTAATTTTATACTAAAAAATTGCTTTAATAAACAAAAAAAAAACCGTTCCAAACAAAGCCTTATTCTAGTAAAGCTTGCCAAACTGGTTAATTGTCCCAGCACGAACACAGTTCATGGTAAGAAAATGTAGAACATTGAATACAGGTTGATTTGATAAACCCAAAGCAGATCAATGTGGCCATCTGGGCCATTACAACCATCACATGTTGCCATTCTGAATGTCGCTTCCAGGTACGTGAAACCATGCAAGACCAGGTTGCTTGCATTGGGTTGAATGGGAATTTGAAGCTATTGAGCCTAAAGAAATTCGCCACAGATCAAGTATTATTGTGACAAGCATGGCAGCGCCTAATGCATCCACAGCCACTCTTTGTAGATCCCATCCATCATCTTCTTTCTCAGCAACTCTGGATGCCACAAAAACAAAGCATCGTTGTTAGGATTTTGATGGAGACGAACAAGAACTGAGGAGCTATGTATCACGAGAAAAAATTATTCTAGGAATATCATAATGCGAAACGCATCAAGCCCTTGAATTTGCATTGAGATTAGTACAATTCATAATATTATGTAAGCACTAATCTCAATGTAAATTAAAGAATTTTGAAACCCATCCTAATGGGTTTTACATCAAAATACTCTATAACACAAATTTTTTTAGTATACTATTGCACTGACTCTATCTACAAATAGCCAAACAGAACCTCTTATGCACGAAATATTAGTTCTCAATTACTTCATCTCAAGCATTAATTATTATGTGCGGACACCGAACGCCGTCCGGAGACCAACCAGAATGCGCCACGTCACCCCGCAGCTCGGTACCGCTGACGTGGCACATTCTAGTTGGTCTTTGGACGGCGTTCTACGTCCAATCTGCGCACAAAATAATTTCACCATCTTAAGATATTGATCAGTTCTCCTCAGTCTCCAAACGATTGTATGTATGAATACAGAACACGCATCATCTCATTGAGAACGTGAATTATCTGTTCCAGCAGGTTTCTTGATGAATCCACTCTGTGAATTTAAAGGTGTATTACTTTGGGTTACCTTAGTTTGGTTTGCCTGGATTAAAAAAAAATGTGAATGCAAGATTCAGTTTCTTGATGAATGCACTCTTCACAAGCTCCGAACTCTGATATCAACTGATGTGGAGATCGTCGGAAGAATCGGACCTGCAAGAAGAGATTTCCCAATCCATGGAGCAAAGGCACACAACAAGCTTCTAAAGCTTGAAAGAGAATATATTTTCATCAATGAATCTCTCCTTGTAATATCTTACTTATATAAGCTAATAAGAAGATTCTAGAAATATTATAACAAACTATAGTAAGCTAGTCCTAAGGAACACTTGAGCTATGATGTTCCACATTCAAGGCGGGGGCAAGGATGTAGTTAAATCGACAGAATAGTTGCAATCAAAGTTATGGAAGGCAATGCGAGTGCAGAGATATAATTAAGTCGACAAAATAGTATCAATCTAAGTTATGGGAAGTAAACTAACATAGATGTGGCCAATGGCGGAAAAGATAGAGATAGTTGAACTAGGACTTATCCTTGAAGACATGGAAGACAAGGTTGAGGCCGGTGAGAACATGGAGGCAGTATAAGGTTGGGATACTGTCGAGGCTTGGATTGTCCAAAAGTGATTGGAATCATGTCTAAGACTTCATTTTGGACGACTTTCTTATTATTTTTTAAAGTAGTTTTTATTAGAGCACAAAGAAACCGCTGTTACATAAACAATATATAGCCTTATGTATCACCTCTTATGTAGCATATCTTTCTATAAATAGTGTTCTCTGTACATGATTTAAGATATAATAGAATATAATAAAATTCCCTTTTCTTCCTCCTAACTCTGCTTGCTGTCCGATGAATACGAAACTCATTTCTTGAGTTTCTACATGGTATCAGACGGGGCTTGAAGACCCTGGCGACCAATGGCGTCCTCCACCACATCTCCTTCTCCGACCGACAGCCACCAGCGTGACTCCAGCTTGGCTCCTCTGGTTCTTTCTTCCTCTCTCAAATTTATTCTTTCTAACCTCAAGAACATCGTTCAACACCCCCTTTCCCCCGAAAACTATCCCCTGTGGAGATCTCAAATTCTCAAGATTTGTAGAGCAAATAACTTTGATTCGTATCTTGATTCGGCTCACCCTATTCTGGAAAAACTCTTACTCTCTTCCGATGGATCTTCGCAACCCAACCCCGATTATATGCAATGGCTTCTCAACGATCAAAATTTGGCGGCAGCAATTTGCTCCACCATTTCTGCCTCCATCCTTCCATATGTTCTTGATCTGGAGTCCACCTTTGCTATTTGGATGACTCTTCAAACAAGATTTCAATCCACCAATAGATCCCAGGTCATTCAGCTTAAAAATGAGCTGTACCATACGTCTCTTCAAAATTCGACCATGATTCAGTATCTTAATACAATCAAATCTTTGGTTGATCGCATAGCGGCAGCCGGCTCCAAGATTGAGTGCGAAGATATCATTCATCATATCCTTAATGGTCTTCCTCCGGCGTACCAGTCGTTCAAAACGACCATTCGCACCATGACTCAATCCTTATCTCTTAACCAACTTTACTCGCTCTTGATCAGTGAAGAGATCCACATTGCTGCAGACACGGCTCGGTTTGCTACTCAGCCTCAACAGGACACTGCCTTATTCTCTTCCAGAGGCCACGGTCGTCGTGGCAAATCTCGATCTGTCGGTTCAAGAACTGCCTCCTCTCCAGCGCTTCCGGCTTGTCAAATTTGCCTCAAACGTGGCCATACTGCCTCGGATTGTTGGCATCGATTCAACGCTCAATACGTGCCATCGCCTGCACCTCAAAACAACAAGGCTCTTGCTGCTGATTCAAAATCTCCATTCAACGAATGGTATCTCGACTCGGACGCTTCCTCTCAAATGACCAAGTCGCTCGAGAATCTCTCTGTATCCAGCCCATATCAAGGTTCTGATGCCATTATTATTGGTGATGGGAGCTCTGTTAGTATAGCTCACTCCGGCAAGGGCTTACTACCAACTCCCTCTCGTAAGCTAACTCTATCTCACATTCTTCACACTCCGCAATTGCATTACAATTTAATCTCAATTTCTCAGCTTACTCGTGATAACAATATTTCTATAATATTTGATCCAAACAGGTTTATTTTGAAGGACTTGAAGACTGACCGAATCTTGCTCAAAGGGCCTTGCAAGAATGGTCTTTACCCCATTCACTCGCCGGCTGCTACATCTTCTCACAAGGCGCTTCACACTGTTACGAAAAAGGATACGCTCTGAAATGATCGTTTGGGCCATCCAAACAAAAATATTATAGCTCGTATAGCCGATTGTAATCCACATTTAAAAATTCATAAATCACATTTAGTTTGTCATTCTTTTCATATGAATAAAGCGCATAAACTACCTTTTGAAATATCTACTAGTCGTGAACGTACTGCTTTGGCTTTGATCCACTCGGACGTATGGGGTCCGGCTCCTGTATCTTCTTTTACAGGTTGTATATATTACGTTATTTTCGTCGATGATTATACTCTCTATACTTGGCTCTATCCGCTAACACATAAAAATCAAGTTCTCCAAGTATTTTCAATTTTTAAAACTTCTGTCAAACATGAATTTTCTGCCAAGATTAAAGTTCTTCAATCAGACGGTGGTGGCGAATATATAAATACGCAGTTTGCTCAATTACTTCAACGAAACGGTATCAAACATCGCATATCCTGTCCTTATACACCGGAGCAAAACGGTGTATCGGAATGCAAGCACAGGCATATTATTGAAATGGCTAGAACCTTGCTACACACCGCCTCCCTACCCCTTGCTTTCTGGCCCGATGCTATGCTTACCTCCGTTTACTTAATTAACAAATTACCTAACTCTGCCATTAACCATCTCTCTATGCATGCCATGCTCTATGGAGCTTCGCCTGATTACCAACCACTTCGCATATTTGGCTGCGCCTGTTTTCCCTTAACCCCATCGTCTCAACGTCACAAACTTTTACCCAAAGCTCAGATATGCGTCTTCCTCGGCTACTCTGACACATACAAGGGCTACAAATGTTTTCATCTTGGTACCAACAAGATTTCTTTTTCTAGACATGTAACGTTTGACGAAACCTATTTTCCCTTTTCCGATGTCCAACCTCAACCAAAGACTTCGCCTGATCCAATTTCACCACTATTTCTCACTCCGGTCTCGGTTATTCAACGAACTCCTACATCCGCTGCAACTGTGACATTACAACCTCCCTCCTCAACACAGCCAACGATCACTAACGTTATCTCTCCACATCCAGCATTCACTAGTCCTTCATCACATCCAACATCTCCGCCTGCTCTTCTGCCAACGCATCCTATGGTAACACGAGGTAAATCGGGTCACTTGAAGCCTATAACTCGTCTAAATCTTCTACACTCTATTCCAGCTGTAGAAAATCAGCCAGCTCCATCCTCTTACACGGAAGCTAGCAAGTCCTCTGAATGGCATCGTGCTATGGCTGACGAATTCTTCGCCCTACAAACTCAAGGAACATGGAGCTTAGTTCCTTTGCCTCCGAATACCTCTGTTCTAAGCTGCCGCTGGACCTACCGGCTTAAACATCACTCTGATGGATCAATAGCCAAACACAAAGCAAGACTGGTGGCCCAAGGAAATCACCAGGAATATGGTTTAGACTACACTGAAACATTCAGTCCCGTGGCGAAGCTTCCAACAATTCGTATACTTCTTACAGTGGCATTACACAACGACTGGCCTGTTCATCAACTAGACGTCGCCAACGCTTTTCTTCACGGCTCGCTTGAAGAAACTGTGCACATGCGTCAACCACAAGGTTTCGTGGATGCCACGCATCCTAATCACGTTTGTCTACTTCGAAAAGCTATTTATGGTCTTAAACAAGCGCCCAGGCAATGGTATAACACGCTAACTTCTTCTCTTGTTGAGCTCGGTTTTCATCACAGTAAATATGATCCTTCTCTCCTCATTTTTTCACAAATGCAATATTAAACTGTTCCTGATTATCTACGTCGATGATCTTCTGCTAACAGGGAATGACGCCTCTGCTATCGGCAATATCATTTTTCAACTGCAGCAAAAGTTCAACATGAAAATACTTGGCCAGGTGAATTCGTTCCTTGGTATACAGATCTCTCGCAAATCTGATCAATACTTTCTTTCTCAGACCGCTTATGCAAGATCAATTCTTCAAATTGCTCATCTCACTAATTGCAAACCTCTTTCCAATCCTACATGCACCAAACTTCCGCAAACTTTCCCGGCTGATCCTATTCTCGCTGATCCTGCCATGTACCGACGAATTACAGGATCCCTTCAATATTTGACACTAACACGACCTGACATATCCTTTAGTGTAAACCTTTTATCTCAGCATATGCATTCTCCTCAACCTCAGCACTCCTATCTTCTCAAATGACTGCTTCGTTACATACAAGGTACGGTTAACTTTGGTATACCTATTCTTAAAACTGACTTGCGGCTTTCGGCTTATTCTGATGCAGATTGGGCCGGTGATCCTGTCTCTCGCAAATCAACATCTGGATACTGCTCGTATCTTGGCCAAACCTTGATCTCTTGGACAGTCAAGAAGCAGACAACGGTAGCTCGCTCCTCAACTGAGTCCGAATACCGATCACTCGCTGCTCTTGCCGCTGATGTCATCTGGATTCGACGAGTTTTAGCTGACTTTGGCATTGATCAAATTCACCCAACCGACATTTACTGTGACAACACGTCGGCGATCGCATTAGCAAATAATCCTGTCTTCCAAGCTCGAACGGAGCACATCGAGATTGATCATCGGTTTGTTTGTGATCACGTGCAGCAAGGGACCATTCGGATCCTCCCTATTAGCACCAAGGATCAATTGGCTAATATCCTCACCAAACCACTATCAACACCGCGCTTTCATGCATTGCGACTCAAACTGAATGTCAGTCAAGAACCTTCAGTTTCCGGGGGGATATTAGAGCACAAAGAAACCGTTGTTACATAAACAATATATAGCCTTATGTATCACCTCTTATGTAGCCAATCTTTCTATAAATAGTGTTCTCTGTACATGATTTAAGATATAATAGAATATAATAAAATTCCCTTTTCTTCCTCCTGGCTCTGCTTGCTGTCCGATGAATACGAAACTCATTTCTTGAGTTTCTAGTTTTAAGAAGCAGTAAGAAAGCCGCCCCAAACGAACACTAAAATTGGCAAGAAAACTATGGAGGTGATGCATACAAGGTAAGCAGCAAACACACTGGCGATGAATTAGCCTACAAGGTAAGAAGCAGGTGACCAGAAGCACATGGGATGACTAGAGGTAGGGTTGTGTGTGTTGCAAGGCAATTGGATGGTGAGATATGTAAGGTAGGGGCAGTAAAATTAGTGACTAGAACAAGAAGGCCAACCAACAGGAGCGGGCAATCTCATCAATATGACATGGAGGAACTCAACAAGAAAATGACCTGATGCAAGGAGGGCCTAGAAGCATTTAATGGCAATAAGCAATCACCATCAATGAGGAGACCAACCATAGTTTGTCATGTGGTCAAATGGAGGCTTAGGCTAACAACAAGTGTGAAGAGATCAACAAAAGACTCAAATGCAGAGGATTGGCAATTTTTCCTAGGATTGATGATATTCAGTCGTCAACAATTGATAGCGAGAAGACATCAGAGCACACAAACACCCACAGTCGATGGATGGATGAGTCAGAGAATCATCAAATGAAGTAGAAGCTACTGGTTGGGTAAACAAAAAAGTTACAATCCATCAAACTTCAATGTAAGTGTAAAGATTCAAAATTTTATTTGTTTAATTAAAAATATTAATATTAAATTCAATTGATTATTTTTTTATGGATAAATATAATCTTGATAAGCTATTATTCTATTTGTTTAAATAACACATTTATAAGATATAAAATTATTTGCAAAAAAATTATGGGAGTAAAATATTAAATGACTATAACTTAAAATAAATGAATATAATATATAATAGGTATGAACCGATACAGGGGGCCCAATTACCCCCCATTTAAGTAGATGAAAAAGGATAGTTTGAGAGAGTTAGAGAGGGGGAGTGAGAAAGAGAGCAAGAGAGATGGAGGGAGTGAGAGAGATTTAGCATGAGAATATGAGATGGGGAGCAATATGGAGAGTGCGAGAAACAAAACGCAAGCGTGAAAAACAAAGACATTGTAGAGGAAATTGGTTGGCACGAAAAACAACCTCAATTAGGTAGAGCGTGACCAGGCCAAACCCGAGTAGGGTGATAATTGTTCAATGTTGAAGCCTAATATTTTCTCTTCTTTTTCCTTCTATAAGCTTAGAGGAAAGTTTTGACTTAGATTTTCATTTATGAACCTAGCTTCTATTTTCAAAGAAATGTTTAGGGTGCTGCTGTGGAAAGGGGGAATAGAGAAAAAAGAGGAGATATTTTGGTAATTTGCAAATGTTAAGAGGCAAGGTATGTACATAAAACAGAAATTTAGGAATTTTATTTAATGAAATCAGAAAGTTAAAATATTATCATATGAGAAATATTTCTTTCTATATCTTGAACGATTCTAAATTTTAGTGAAGTTAAAATAATTTGGTTAACTAAAATTTATGAGAAAATATTAAAAAACCTATTTTAACTTCGTGCTTTTATGTTATAAAAAATCTAGAAATATTAACTTATAATTTAAATAAATTTTAAGGAGCAAACAAATGTATATTATATATATTTGGAATAAAATAGGAAGGTTAATAGCCATTGTAATGATATGTTAATCATTAAATTAAGGACTTACAAACAGTAATTATGGTTCATGTAGATGAATAAAATAATAACTAAATAAGTATATTCCATATATTTGAACGAGAAAAAAAATATTAATTAACGAGATTAAGTTTTAGTGTAGAGAAAAATACACAACGTAAATAAAATTAATTAAAATGGAAATCTTATAAATAAACATGTATGACTTTAGGCATTCAACTAAAAGATGTGCAGTTTGAGGATTAAGGGGGAAGCAACTCTTTTAGATAAGTTGGGTAATTAAATTTGGGATATTTGACTTTATATGACCCATAATAAAGAAAATTAGAGAAATATGCTCTTTATTTATTTTCTTGGGAATTAACCCCTAAGTTTGTTTCAGACTAAAATATCTCCACTTTGACTGCAGTAAGACGGAGGGGTAGTCATTGCAATTAAAGTCATGAAAGGCAAGTTGACAACACATACGTGGCCAATGGCTGAAAATGCAAAGAGATAGCCCAACTAGGGCTTGACCTTGACCACATAGGAAACTAGGCAAAGGTAGTGAGGGCATGAATGCCATATAAGGTTGAAATGCTATGCATGCAAGGTACTCCACCACTGTCCCTTTCTGCATCAGGGTGAAGAACTGCTCATAGAAATCTCCTCCCCTGCTAGTTCGGAAACATTCCAGCAAGCAGTCCTTAAACTCCCTTCAGGTATGCATGGGTCATCTTATATCCCTCCACTGGTACCATGTCAACGCTTTTCCTTCTAAGCACATCCCGGATATCGTCAATCTCTCCTCCTGCATCAACCTATTGATAGTAAAGTACATTTTCACCCTATAGATCCACTCATGTGCATTCTCTCCCTCAAAAATAGACATCTTCAGCTTCCTCAACTTCAGATCTCCTTTGTTCCCCCTATTTCCTTCATAATTTCTCATTCCCCAAGACGGTGGTTCCACCCAAGTATCTCAATCATCCCTTATATGCGCATACCCAACCCTTTCCTCAAATTTTCACCTTCGCATTTCAAATTCAGCAATACTTGGATCATAATCAGTCATTCTCCTTTCAAATTCAACACCCTTTCAATCATAATCAACCCCTCTCATTTCAAATTCACCCCCCCCCCCTTCATTCATGCCCTACCTCCTCACGTCTCTCCCCATATCCTCTACCTGATTCCACCCTAGGAATAGGCTCCAGGAGGGGCATTCTCTCTTCTCCCTCCAAATTCTCCATCTCTTGATCTTCCCTTCACCTTATTGGATTAGGGTTTTCACCACTTCCTTGGCGGCCAGCAGCTTCCCTCACCTCTGACTATGCCATTTTGATTTGGCCCTCGAGCAACTTCTTCAACATCTCCTCCATGATAGAAAATTCCCCATCAATCTTCTCGTGGATGGCTGAAATTTGACTCTTGAAATCTGAAATTGAGTTTGGAGATTTGAAATTTCAATTGTCTGATCTTCCCTTCTAACACTTTTACCTTTCTTCCTTCCATAGGTACCAAGATTTAGACTCCAATAGTAAGAAACAACAACTTTGATGTGAATCTGGCCTCCAAACAGATAAAAATTGCAAGATTGGAGAGGAAAACGTAGCAGAAATCAGTGAGGAAGAAGCTACTCTGATACCAATTTGTTAGGAAGTGCTCGTAGAAATCCACACTATTCCTTAGCTAAAATTTAAATTTCGGCAGCCCCAAACACAATCCCCAAGAAGAATTAAGAGGAGTAACTAGAGAAAAAACCTTTTTAATTAATGATATAAGGAAGAAAACAAACAAGATACAATGGATCTTCAATTTGAGAGGAAGATCCGGCTCTCTGAAATCCCTAGCCGCCGGACATGTCTAACTACTAGGGGCGGGATTATAACCAAGCACCCCCTAATGTGAAGCCTCCACATATGCAGTAAATTAGTTCTCATAAATAGCATTGATGTATCATTGTCACGACCCGGCCGAATGCTCAATCTAACGAGGCGGGTATGAAAAGTCGAAAGATATTACATTTCCATCAATATAATAATAACTATCAACATAAACTGTTCTATTAACTGAAGAGTCACTAATCACAAAGAAAACTTTAATAAATCTAAAACCAAACTAAACATTTTCATCAGTTATTTTACATGTTGTCATTTGTACGTCGTCTTCTATAAACGAATTCTTCTCTTTCAGCCATTTCTTCTCCTTTGGAGATTTACCTAAGACATTAATTTAGGGGTTTAAGTTTACAATGTAAATTCAGTGGTTAACTATTTAAAACAATCAATATAAATATTCTTTTATATGTATCATATCATTTCTTAACATTATTTCATTCATTTCAATAATTTATACATCTCTGGTCATTTTCTTTTAAAACATTTTAACCACTTTAAACTTAAATATTTCCTTAATATTTCCTTTTTCTCATTTGATTTGTACAGGAGCACCGTCTTAAAGTACCCAAAGGTATAACCTTTTCCAGTTATTTCCTTTTCCATTTCCAAGACCTTTTCCTTTTTATGTGCACGAGTATGGCGTCCCCAGCCAGTACCATAAGGGGGTGAACTCCTGAAATTTTCATACATATCATTTTCCTTTCTTTTTCATTTATCTTGAACATTTTTATTTTTTCATTTTCATATGTCATTTTCTTTGTTTGCATATTTTCTTAATACGTGCATGTATTCTTTTTCATTCATATACTTAATTTCATTTATGTTACTTGATTCTTTCGTTTTCTGTTGCAATAATATTTACAACTATTTAGGCATTTAATTTTTCAACATTTCACACATTAGCATATAGGTTGTTCCCTATGTCTTTAAAATAAAACTTTGAAGGCAAAAGAATAATACTAAATTTTGAATTTCATAATTATAATTACCCACTTTGAACCTTTCAAGTCTTCGGCATAGGGAACAACCTCGAACCTCTCTCCAAATCTCTAACATCAACCAATAAAGTTTTCATGAACTTGCTTTATCTAATAAAACTTAAGAATAGTTTCATAACAGAAATTACTTACCTTCTTCCTCTTCCAAAATTCTCTCTCCTTGATTTCAATCCCCTCTATTCCTTCAAGGAATATCGTTTGCTTTAGATGAAATAAAAGAAGGGAATTTATACAAATTTTGGAAAGAAAAATACCACAAACTTCTTCCTTCTTCCCCTTTCGGTCGTTCCTCTCGTTCGTTGTAAATTCTCCAAAATTAGCACTCCTTTAACAGAGGGAATGAAAAATGAGTTGATTATTCTCATCCTTTAACGTGATCGATTGTTAAAATTGGAAAAAAAAAATGAACTTACCTCACTCTCCCGTACGCAACCGACAGTCCGCTCCTCTCCCTGTTTCGCGAACAACAAAGTCAGTCCCTCTGTTGGGGTCGCGGCTATTAATAGAAGGCTGGCCGGTTCGGTTGAACTGGCCCAACCTAAACCGGTTATCACAATCATTATGAGCTTTTAATGCAAATATTTGTTCTACTTCTAAGGTATTCTATTATTAAAGTTACTAACTTCAATGCTCGATATCGAGGTTCGTCGTTGTTGATTTATTATGTAAAATTACTTCAAATTAGTTATTAAAGGGTAATGATGATAATGCTAATTTGAACAAGTAACCAGTTCAAACTGACTTGCACTGGCCTAATTCAGACTAATTCCAGCACCGCCCTGACTCACGAAAACTCGACACAAGAATAAAACTTCAAAACACATTCAAGCAAAAGACCAAAAGCACACGTCAAAATAGTGTCCTAAGAAGCAGCACCTGCATCTCCCTTGACCGTTTGATCCCCATTCTAAAACAGTAAGATCCCCATTCTAAAACAGTAAGTAAACTGCTGAAAACCTTCCCATTTGCCACAACGGTGACTACATCTAACCTCTAGAATTTCATTGATACTTTACAGTCTTTACAATTAACAGTAGAGTAGACAACACCCAAAAAGATGACATTCTAAGGACAACACTTCATAAGCATACATAATTCCTTAAATTCTTGGATAATGTCAATAATAACAATAATGACATCCATAAAATTCAACCACTTACCTTGCAAACATGGGAAAGCTGACCAGAAAATAAATAGCATAAAATACCGATCCAATTTTGTACATTGAGTCCCGGTCAACAAAGTCATAATAAGGAAACTGCAACATTCAGAACAATTGAAGGATCTTAATGTGCGTATCAGATAAGCTTATGAAATCAAGCATAATCAAATCGAATTACCAATCATACAAAATAAAATAACAGAAAAAGGTTTAAGATAGAAGAGATTCACTGTCCTTTCAGTTTAAATAATGCTAACTATAGTATCATCAGCAGGATTAGATTTATCCCAACAATTTGGGGTTGGCTTTATGAATCCTCAATATCCATTCACTACCAAGTGTCATTTGAGGAGTTGAAATTATTCAATGTAAATCATTTTCCATAACTTATATCCAATATTACCATTAAACTAACAATTTTCAGACATAATCCTTGAGAATTACTTATCTTATCTTTGCATGTTATAAGGGTGTATTTTTATTTTTCAACCCTTTAGCGTACATGTGCAAATCTTTTCAATAAGACTTGCTAAAAAAAGCTAGAAACTCAAGATACACTCGAAATAAGCTTTAAATATAACTTGACTCAAAATCGACTCGACTCAAGGATTGAAATTAATTTTAAGTTTGCCCCAACTTGCTCTAATTTAGATTAATTCAACTTGAAGTATAACTCAAAATGACTACTTACATCAAATATATAACATGTATAGCGACCATTAAAAGAGAAAGCATAAAATTATGCTAAGTGTTACAAAGATGAGGATACTCGGGTGGATGAGTGGCTTTACACTTAGAGACAAAATACTAAACAAGTATAAAAGTGAAAATGTTGGAGTAGCTCCAATGGCAGATAAGATTAGAGAGAGTCGCCTTAGATGATTTGGTCTCATAAACGTCGGCATTCCAATGACCTAGTTAGGAAAGTAGATATTTTAAATTTGGCCAATGCTAAGAAAGGTAGATGCAGATCTAAAAAGACTTGGTTAAAAACTAAAAAGTATTAAAAATGACATTTTTTTTAATTAAATTTAAATGAGAATTTGACTCTTAACAAGACACAATGGAGAAAAAAGTATTCGTGTTGCCGACCACACGTAGTGGGATAAAGGCTTGTTATCATTGTTGTTATTGTATAGAATATATATAATGCCACATATGTATAACGAGAAAAGGATTAAAATAGTCGTTTGATTCTTTATGAAGGACCAAAATGGTCTCCAACCATATTATATAAATTTAATAGAAATTGGCTCGTGTTCTTCTCACCGGTAGGCTTCGATCCTTTGTTCGTTCCTTTCGTTCGTTTGGCTTAACTGGATGAAGCGAATCAAGAATATCTCAAAATTAATTAGAATTTGGAAATGCCATTAAATTTATTTATGAAATTAAATTTAATTTAGCATGATAATAAGATTTTAAGGTAAATTATTGAAATAATTAATGATTTATAAGCCAATTTCATCATGCAAGTTCAATATATTTATAGGAAATAAATTGTAAATTAATTAAAATAATAATAAAATAGATTTATAAGAGGAGAGGGTAAGTAAAAGAATAGAAGTTTATTTAAAAGATTATTTAATAATTAGGTTATGAATATCACATTTAATTTTAGTGATAAATATAGAGATATGAATATATATAAAATTTAAAACTCAATCACATATGATAATTAAATTAGAAATTTATCTGATGTTAACTAATATTTAAAAACTTTAATAAGAGAGTTTGCAAATAATTTTATAGGTGTTAAACTTATCGACATCAAAGTAAGGAGGAGTGAGAGCGGAACTTTAAAAAAATATGAATCAACGTGAGTACTTATGTCTTTTAATTACAATAATGATTTTATTTTCTTCTAAATCAAAAGCATGGAAAGATATTATTTATTTAGTTATTATTGCAAGCTAAAACATATTTTTATTTTCCCATATTCAATGATTGTTCATACTGGCATGGATGATAAGTGATATGTTGTGATTCATTTTTTTTCATAAAAAATAAATGAATGTTATATGAATGAATTGGTTAAGATAGATCTGTTTGCATGTACATGTTGATTAGAGGATAGAGGTGTAAACGAGTCAAGTCGAGCGCGAGTCAGGAGTTGTTAGAGTTCGACTCGTGAGTCAAATATCGAGCTCGAACTTGAGTCAAGCTCAAAAATTGAGCTCAAGCTCGACTCAAGACACCGAAATAATCCTTCGAGCCGCTCGTCGAGCCGCTCGATTTAAGTTTTCCGCCCACCATTCGCCATTTTTTCACCCAATTCTGAACCTGAACCAGCGGGCCATCAACATTGCAGAGGGGCAGAGTCCTTGAGGCACTCGTCTGTCCGCATGCAACAAAATAGATACAAAATAGACGAACCATTACTTCATCCTGTGGATAACAAAAGTTATCTTGCATTTTTTTGGACACTGTTGCAGGTTTGCAGCTTTAATATATATTAAAAAAGATGTTTTACTTTTTCTGGTGGATAAAACAACTGTAGCTTTAATATTATAATTTTGAAAACTATTGCAATGTAGGCTATAGGTACAGCTTTAACATTTTTCTTAAACTTACAACAACTTTTCTTTTAAGATTTAAATTTAATAAAAATATTAATTATTTTATTTTTAAAAAAATCTTAAAAATTATTTGAGACGACTCACAAGCCGAGCCTCATCAAGCTCGAACTCGAGCTCGACTCGTGAGCTTGATAAGCCCAGCTCACGAGCCTATAAATGAGTCGAGCTCGAGCCAGCTCGTAAGTAGCTCAGCTCACTTACACCCCTAATGTTAACTAATGTAGTACTAATAAGTGTAAATAATGTTATGGTTTATATGTTAATTTATCAGTGAAAATGTAGTGTTTTAGTTGTGTTAGTGCAAGAAAAAATTGGAAATGGACAAAACTTTCAAGTATGGTATAGTACTATAGTGCCACGGCGTCAGATTCAATACAGCCGTGACGCCATCATTGACACTGACGGAGCACCAAATATAGACATGACAGACCCATTCTCTATTTGACAGCGTTGCAACATCGGAGGAGTCAGCACCGCAAAGCCCAGCCAACTATCCCATCGTTGTAGCGATGGAGGAGTCAGCGAGGCAAAGCCCAGTCTCTGTATGCACAGCACCATGGCGCCAAATTCCAGTGCCACTAAGTCACGGGAGAGCCACGTGGACGACGCAGCACACAGCTGTCAGTTGCGCCACGACGCTACAGTTGTAACTATTCAAGTCACAATTTGTCATCAAAGCGACACGTTGACTCATTAAACAGTGGGTCCATGCCAGCAAGCGCAGCAGTAGAGGAAACCCTTTAGCGTCGCGGCGCCAGAATCCGTTTTATGCGTTTTTCTATAAATAGTCCATTTGTAATGCTAGTATAGGAGTTCAGTCACTTGTTTAATTTCAATCTTTATAGTGCTTCTCTATTTTTCCTTAAGAGTAACAACTAAGGAAATTCAGAGAAGTAGAAGATACATTCCATTATAGTGTTTGGCTTTATATTTGTAGAAACAATTATGTAAATTCAAGGAGTGTGAAGGAGATCATTGAACTTCCGATGATATCTTTTCTTATGTACTTTCCTTCTTTTGTGCAATTAATGAAAATGAATATGCTTCACTTGTTCTTCATGTCTGACTAAATTTTTTAGTTTTTGATTGATGGTGTACCTAAAATATGGAATGCTAATGAATTCTCTTCATCAATTATTTCATGATACTTCCAATATACCAAGTCTTCATTTAATACACATAGTGGCTATATGTGTAGTTAATATCAGGTGTAATGTGGAGCCTAGGAATAAGAAAGTAGGCACAACCATGTATGTTGGATTGGTATGATGCAATCATAGGCATAGTGTTTATCATGTATCAAATTTATAGAGATTAATTGTTATAAGAGGATTTTAATAGTACACACTTTACTTACTCTTCTAAGATTTTCATAAGGTGACAGACTATGGGAGTTTAGAGTGATATTGAGATTGGAAAAGTTTAATTTGTCATTTGTCTCTTCATGCTTGGCTGAGCGGTCGATGATGCATATGCTTTGAATAACATTAATATTAAATATAAGCACTATGAAATATATTATATTTACATCCATCAATTCAAAATAATTTATCCAAATAGTAATTTATTTAATTATTTTTTATTTTAAAAATAATGATTGAATCTCTATCAAAACTTATTTTAATTGAGTAGGATAATTGTTATAGTTAAACAGTACTAGTATTTGCAAGTTAACATTCTTCCTCATGGGATCGATACTCTAGTCTATTATTATATTACTTGATTTGACACATGTACTTGCATATATTAAGTAGAATTTTTATAATTTTTATATAAAAAAAAAATCTAAGCATTGTTTAGGGATTGATAGAACCCTAAATCATTTTCGCAATTCTTTAGATTACTCCACCGCCCCCATCAAACACACCCAATTATAGTATTGGCTAAGAGAGCAATGTACCCATACACGTAAATGAAAAAAAAATAAATAAATAGAAAAGGAGTACTGATGAGGATATCCGACCGTGAAAGTTTATCAGATGAGGAGACGAAGATCGATGGTCATGATTGTACCACTTTATTTTGAGTAATTATTTATATTTTGATTTATTTATACATTTTTTCAATTTTACCCTCACTTGAGGTAGTAGGCCTATGTGATCCCAGGGGCACTTTTGTCATTTCCTTATTATTGAATTTTAACTATTTATAGCCCCTCCTTTTCTTTTGAGGGGATGGATGATTATTAAGAAGAAAATTTATGCAATCTTGTTCTTAAGAGCTTTCAGAATTTTTATTAGAGTTGAAGTCCTTATGTGCGGGAAACGTACTACCCACCAGCCACAGTAAGCGTCCGGGCTCGTGGTTTGAAGTCCCTAGGTAAGGGAAAAGCATTACTCATCAATCGCAGGAAGCGTCCGGGCTCGTAGTTTATCTTCTCTGCCACTTCCCCTCCTTCCTCCCTAGGCACCAGCTGCCTCCTCCCCCTCTCCCTCCCTTGGCCAAAATTCCCCACCTTAGCCCTAGGCCGAACCCCGTCTTCTCTTCTCTCTCTTGGTTGAATCCCCACACCAAAATCATCACTCCTCTCCTCCTCCCAACCGCCTGTTCAAAACCCCTCCTCTTTCTAGTGGCCTGCCCAAATCCTAAAACTCTTCCCCTTCTCCAAGCCGCCCGGCCACAATATCCCTCGTTTTCCTCCAAATTTCAAATCCCCAAATTGATGCTTTCCATTAATAACACGTTTAAAAATTAGGAAGAATAAATTTTCTTTCATAAAAATATGATGATTTATATTAAGAAAGTCCCTCCAATCAAAGCCTTTTAAATTTGAATTTAAATTGGAGAGATAATTTGTATTGAATTATCTTTCCTAATTTAAATTTACTTAGATTGGAAACTCAATTAAGTCTCCTAATCTCCTCCAATATTCTTTAATGCATGTGGGCCCCTCCCCTTCCCCTCTTGGCCTCTCCCTCTTCCTCTCTCTCCTCTAATTAGGAGACCCATTAACCCTCCCACAATTAAACCATCAATTCCCCAATTACCTCCACCCTTTCGATTGAAATTAATTTCAAAAATTTTGAATTTGCTTCCCTCCCAATTCAAAATCAAAGTTCTCAAATCAAATTTTTAATACTTTAAAATTTAAAATTATGTTTCCGAAAATAGATGGGTTAAATTAGGAAAGACCTCACCATTCAAATTAATTTAAATTTTGAAAAGGAGATACTTTAAATCTCCTTTCCTAATTTAAATTTTCAAACATAGCAACCTCTCTAAATCACCGCATTAAATCCCCATCAAGGGGTCGGCCCACGTGGAGAATATTCAAATTCAAACTTTTCCCTCCTCTCCAAACATTTAAATCTGAAATTAAATTTCAAATTTTGAATTGTCCAATCATGGCTAGCTTGGTTCTACATCAAGTACTTTCATTAGTACTATTTTAGACGGTGTATCCTGTAACGGTTGTACTATTTACAAAAAAATGATAAATATATAAAATATGCATAATATTGATGGATACGTTTAAAATAATTTTTTTAGAAATTTTTTATGTTTAAATTGAGCATGCATATTATTCTCAATAGCTTGTGTTACTATAATATAAAAACATGATATGTTCACTGAGTTCTTTTATGACTCACTCTATATTTATGAATGAACACATGATTTATTCAAAAGCTTAAAATGAGTAGAATAGAAGAGAATGTTCTCGTAGGTGCGATGCTCCATGAGAAAGATATTTATAGCATTTGATTTTAAAATTTTGAAGTTTATGGCTTTATGTGTATTGGAACTAGTTAGTGATTCAAAATTTAATAAACTGTCTCATCATTTGTTGTCGCCCCATTAATTCGAACCTTCGGGCCTAGTCGTGAAACAATTTGTACGCTGACTGCAGCTTATATGTTTTTCTAGTATATTGGATCCTCCTTCCTCTCCTATGGACAATCTTCATTGAAGCCAAATCAAATAAATCTTGATTTCTTTTTGTGGTTACTTTCATTTTTGATTTGATGACAATTTTGTGGTGCATCATCATCGAACTCGGAGATACTTCTACATCATGTTATTTGGTACCATCATTACGGCAAAAAAAAATTCTAAGGATAGCAGTACTTGTAACGGGAAGTGTTCTACAATAGACCTATAAAAAGTACAGACGCTCAATACAAAAAATGTGTGAAGATACAATAATAAGGGCACTAAGAATCTGTTTTCCTTTATGGAATAAGAAATTTCTAGACCACCATAAAAGATTAGTAAATGTCATACAATAACAAATTCACTAGCAACACATGTAAGCTAATCATATGTTCCAAATATATTCAATTCACCTAATTATCATGCAAGTTAATCAAATCCATGAATTTTAAGCATGTAGGTATTACTGGTTCACATTGAGATTTCCAGAATACCATGGGCAGATATAACTAGCAACTTAACTGATAGTGTATTAAGACATTCTTACTAAAAGTTAAAGGCAGCATCACATTCTAAACAATAAATACAATCAAAACAATATTATGTAAGGATAATATATGCCAACATGTTCTGATGTGAAACCACATAGGAATTGCACATAGAAATTTATAAAAATTGAATTAGGCGTCGCAACTTAAACTTAATGTTTCACTTTGAAAAGATTTTACAAATTTAAAATTGTTTAAATTGATAAGGTAAGTAACCACACAATAAAAGACAAGATCTCAAAATATAAAGATTATAATGAAAACAAGTAGTGCAACAAACGAACAATTCACCATGTAACAAAGAGAGAATTCACCTCGAGTTTCCCTCACTCACATTCTTTAAGGGTTAGCGGAAGAAGAATCACCACAATCCGGAAGATGCCACCACGAAGAAGAAGAAGCCAGGGTAGAGATCCAACGAAAGTTAGCCGAAGGAGGGGCTGTGTAGACGCCGATGATCCACCAACGTCCGGAGGGAAGATGCTTGATTTGTTTTCATGCAAGAGGTCCCATGGGATGAGAGGAATACCAAGAAGGTGGGAAGGCAAGAGGGCCGGCCAAGTGTGGAGGGAATTAGGGTTTGTGGGGTCTAGGTTTGGGGTTATGGAAAGAGTATACAATATGAAATTAATTTTAGATTTAATTAAATGTGGGAAAAGAATTTGAAATTCAAATATGAGTTAGGGGAATTAGGGTTATTAAATCCTCTTTAAAATTAATTACCAAGGAGGGTAATCAATTAAAAAAATTAATTGGGAATTAGGGTTATTAAATCCTCACTTTAGGGAAGAGAATAAATAATTCAATTTTAATTTAATATTAAATTAGACTCAAATTGAAAACTTTCATAATTTGAAAATGCTAATTTAGGAAAGTATTTGAAATCCAAATTTGATTTTCAAATTAGATTAAATTCTCTCCCGAAATAAGTGGACTAATTAAGGTAATTGTTAATGATGATTAAAATCATCATCAAGAGGGCAAGAGTGAGGTGGCCGGCGGTTGGGGGAAGCCATGGTGGATTTCGGCCATGGGGAGGGAGGAGGAAGAGAGGGGATAGTGTAGGCCGATGGTGTGGAGGTTATGGAGGTGAGAAGATCGGCGCCTTGATGAAGGGCTTGAGGAGGTGGTGGTTTAAGGAAATAAGGAAAAACAAAACAAAGAAAAAAGAGATAGAAACACGAGCCTTTGACTCTTTCGAAGACTGACGGTTGATACGATGCCCTTCACCAAGGGACTTCAAGCCACGAGCCCGGACCCATCATGCGGCTGATGGAAACCACAATTCCCTCCATAGGGATTTCCACTAACGTCCTCCCAAAGAACAAAAGTGCAAAACAAATATATTTTCTTAATAATCCATCATACCAATACACTGGTAAGGGCCTCTATATATAGGCCTCATAAATTTAAAAAAAAAACTACAATAAGACGATCATGCCCGTAAGGCTTACATAAGATTAGACCCTTAAGTAAGGGTAAAATCGGAAAATGCATAATTAAAATAAAAATTACAAATAAAAATTTAAAATAACATAGGATGATCACGGCCGTTAATCTTAGCTCCTCCTCGGATAGGCATGGACGGTTGGATGTCCGCATCACGTTCAATCTAATGTTTCAACATGTTTTATCTTATATATCATTGCTAGATAATTTTGAAATGATCGCTACACTAATAATTAGGATATTAATTGAAACAGCCCTAACCAGCTAATCAAACTGACGGATTAGTATAATAATACCTTACTATTTCTGATACCACTGAAGCCATCAGTATCTTTTAGCACATTATAGGGAACTGGCAAAATTAGCAGTAACGTCAATCTTTAAGATGCAGCAAGCCAAGTCAAATTCCATGGACGGTTCAAAATCATCATAGTTTACAAGACAAAAAGATACAGGAAATATTTTCAAAATCTCACTACCTATCCATTAGAAAATATTATATAACAAAAGCTTCTCAACATTTAAAATAATGGAATGGATTACAGAACATCATGAAAGAAATGGAATGAAAATGCTAAGACATACATTTGAAATAGCCAACGTCTCCAAGTATGCTATGAAATAAGACAGGGCTAAAATCCACGCAGCTTCAGTGACAAACCGAATTGATGGTGGCAAATCTGTGATAGAGTGGCGGAGTCTACGGAGTGTTAAATTTGATACCATGTGGTAAAATAGGAAGCAAACATGAGTGAGAAGAAATGTTGTATGAGGTACCTATCACACCAAATAAAAAAAAACACATGTTAGTTTAGGATATAACCAACTCTAGTCAAGTTTTAACACATCCTGATCTTCATATATAAACTATGAAATAAACGCAATCAAACTGGAAGAAACTTCCTGCCTCATTCTATCATCATCATTGCCGTCAACATAAGATACATAAAGGAATTCAAAAGCAAAACTCATACCATAGTGCACAAAGATATGTAGCAGGTTAGGTTTAAATCTTCTTTGCATGAGTATATGAAAGATAACTACACTTATTATATGAGATGAGTAAAAAATATCATGTACATGGATATATATATATAAGCATACATTTATGTAAAACCTGTTGTTCTAATCATGAAAGGGGGTAATTAATAAAACAAAACATCTGAGTTGGAGACTGAAGCTCCGCTAGGGTTTCGCTTGTTTTGGAGGCGTTGTGTTTTTCCTCCTCTGCTCCGGCCTCCGGCCGGAATGGCGCTCCTTCCATCTGATTTTCCGCCACTAAATGGTTCTTCCCTGCTTGGGGCTTCACCGATTCTTCCCCCGATCTCCTATGCTAGCAATCTTGCGGCGCCCTCCTCTTCTCGCGATGATTGGCCTTTGACCTTAGTTAAACCTGCTAAAAAGCTTTCATTTGTTCCTAATGAGCTTAATGAAGGAAAAGAGATTTGGAATTTTTCCCTTGTTGGTTATTCCTTGGGTCCTCGCCCATATTACGAAAGGCTTCTGGCGTCGATGGAAAAGGTGTGGAAATTGAAAGGATCGCTTTCTCTTCTCTCCTTGGCCGACGACTTCTTCTTGTTGAAGTTTACTGCGGTGGAAGATTACGACTTGGTGTGGTCGGGTGGTCCGTGGTTCCTCCTCGGAAGATCCTTCATCCTGCAGCGCTGGAATCCCAAATTTCAGCCTAGGAGAGATGAGTCTGCTTCGATTCCCTTGTGGATTAAGGTGCTCAATCTACCTCTTGCCCTCTGGACTCCGACAGGTATTTCAAAAATTGCTAGTTTCGTTGGTGAACCTCTATATGTTGATACTTTGACTGCTAAGAGAACTAGACTTACCTTTGTGAGAATTTGTGTCAAAGTGGATAAAGATTCGGAACTGCCGGAGATTATTCCGATGGAAATTGATGGAGTGGATCTTAATCTCACGGTTGTGTATGACTGGAAACCTAGTAAATGTGAGGGTTGTGGATCGCTGGTTCACAATTTTGCGCTTTGTCCCAAAAACCCTTCCCCTAAGCCGACTCTTCCTCCTAAAGCTGTTTTTAGGGGTAGAAGCAAAAGCCGCAATCCAACTAAATCTCACAGGCCTCCTTCTCGTAGCAAACCTAATGCCCCCTCTTTACCCCCTTCGGCTCAGTTGATCCTCCATTCTTCTGACTCTAATGTCCAAACTGTTCTACCTCCTACGGCTGATATTGCCGTGACCTCAACGCCTTCAGCACTTGATCCTCCTCTTGTCAATTGCTCTAAAACTTTACCATCCGACCCTATTCTAACTAACCCTCCTTTGCCCAACCTCAACATTCCTCAAGCTGCTTCCTCATCTTCTACGTTCCATAGTAACCATGCCAATTTGTTACCGCCTATGGTTATTCTTGCTAATAGCTTTGGCTCTCTTCCTGTAGAGGAACCTATTGCTGAGGTCACTCGGGTTGAGAATCCTGATGGTAATCACATTTGTGAAGAGGATTTCTCTTCCTCCCAAAATATGGAAGGGAACATCTCGGCAAAACAGATAAATTTTAAAGGCTCTCCTGCTACTTCTTCTATCTCTACCAAGGTCTCTATTCAGTCTAAATCACCATCCAAAAAAGGAAAGTCCAAACCTAAGACGGCCAAAAAGGCCAAACCTTACAAATAATCATGTCCATGCCTCCTATTGCTGCTTGGAATGTACGGGGATTTAACAATCCCATCAAAGTCAAGTATTGTAAGGATCTCATTGCTGTCCACAACATTAAGCTTCTTTGTGTTTTGGAAGCTAAGGTTACTCTCTCTTCTGTTTCTGACCCTTGGTTCTCCTTCTCTCATTCCTTGTTTGAGAATGAGAAATGCTGTGATAAATTTAACCATTCTACGCCTGGTAGAATTTGGGTTAAATGGGATGATGCTCACGTGAATTTTACTCCATCTTTCTCCTCTTCACAACTGATCCACGGTCTGGTTGGTGCTGGTTCCTTTCCTCCTTTCTACATGTCGGTTGTCTATGCTGCCAATACTGTGGAAGAGAGGAAAGTGTTATGGAAAAATCTTCTCAACATTTCTTCTAATTTGAACTCTCCGTGGATTATTATGGGTGACTTCAATTGTTTTAGGTTTGGTGGGGAAAAAGCTGGTGGTATTCCAGTTGCTAATGATAGATTGGGTGAACTTAACAATTTTGTTTTTGATGTTGGATTGCAAGACCTTGCTTCTGTTGGGTTATTTTTCACTTGGTTTAATCAAAGGAGTGATGATCATATCCATATCAAGTTGGACAGAATGTTGACCAATTCTGCCTTCCTGGACTCCTTTCCTACGGCATTTTATAAAGTGGACACTTTTTCTGGTTTTGATCATGCTCCACTGATTCTTAATGCTTCTCTTTTCAGGAAATCTGCCTCTAGATTCATGTTTAAAGACTTTTTGACCAATTTTGATGAGTTTGGGGACTTAACTCAAAGAGCATTTGATAAACCGGTTATTGCTAGCCCTATTGCGGTCTTCTATGACTGCTTGAGATCTCTTAAAAATGATATTAGGGGGAAGACCTGGAATTCTTCTAACTTTATTTCTAACAGTATTCTTGAGTTAAAAAATGCCCATTTCAATTGCCTCACTGATATTCAAAAGGATCCTTTGAATTCTGTTTTGAACTCTCATCTTAAGCAAACAAGTGAGAAGTTGGCTATGTTTCAAGCTGCTTGGTACTCATGGATTTCTCAACGGGCTAAAGCCTACTGGCTAACCCAAGGTGAGGATGATCTTGGTTTTCTTTATGCCAAGATCAAGTCAAGGAAGAACAGAAATGTGATTAAAGAGCTTACTACCCCCGATGGGGTTCTTTCTTCTCATGATGACATTTCAAAAGCTCTTATTAATCACTTCCAGAATCTCTTCAATGCTCCTACTCCGATCTTTGAAAGCTCTCATAATCTGCCTGTAGGTAATTTGGTTCCTTCTCATCTTTTGGAGGGCCTGGTGTTGCCGGTTTCTAATGATGAGATTAAAAGGGTTGCGTTTGAAGGGGTGCCTTCTTCTGCTCCGGGTCCGGACGGTTTCTCCTTTGGCTTCTATCAAAAAACTTGGCATTTATCTGGTTTTATCTTATGCAGAGCTATCAAGCACTTTTTCTCTTCTGGGCAGATGCCTAAAGGTGCTAAAGCAACGGCTATTACTCTCATTCCTAAGGGTACTCATTCCAACTCCATCTCTGATTTCCGTCCAATCTCTTTATGCAATGTGTTCTATAAAATTGTAGCTAAGATTTTAGCTAATAGGTTGAACAGTATTCTTCCTTTTATCATTCATGAAAGCCAATCAATCGGGTTTTATTACCAAGAGATGCTCTACTGACAATATCATTCTTGCTTCCGAACTGTTAAGAGAATTCAAAAGGCATAAAAATTATTTTTGTGCCAAGGTGGACATTAAAAAAGCTTTCGATTCGGTCTCTCGTCCTTTTTTGATCAACAGGCTTAAGCAGAAGGGGTTCCCTAGTTTATTTATCTCTTGGATTAATGCTTGCATTACTGATGTTTACTTTTCTATCTGTCTGAATGGTTCGTTGGAAGGGTTCTTTAAATCTTCTTCTGGATTGAGGCAAGGTTGTCCTCTTTCCCCCCTCCTCTTCTGCATTGTTATGGATGGCCTTTCCTCTAGCTTGGATTGCAGGGAGAATCACTCTTTTTTGGGGATGCAGCATCAAATTTTTAAGGCTAGCCACCTAATGTATGCTGATGATCTTTTGGTGTTTGGTTTAGCCACTGTGGATAATGCAAGAGCTCTGGTTGATGTTCTTGATCACTTCTCTAAGTCTTCGGGTCTTGTCATTAACCCTACTAAAAGCAGCATTATTTTCTTGAAGAATTCTATTGATGTGCAGCAAATTACTGATATTCTGGGGATTAATCATGTTGAACGCAACCTTACATATTTGGGAATCCCAATTTCCTCTTACAACCTCAAATTCTCTCACTTCCAACCCCTCCTCAGTAGAATTTCAACTCTTCTTGCGGGTTGGAAAGTTAAATTCCTTTCTTTTGCAGGTCGTGTGCAATACCTCAAATTCACTATTGCTAGTACGATTGCGTACTGGATTAGAGGAGCAATCATACCTAAAGCTTGTTGTAAATTTTTGTCTAGAATTTGCTCCAAGTTTCTTTTCTTTGGGAATACTTTGGATAAAAAAATGCACATTATCTCTTGGAGGTCGGTTACTATGCCTATGAGAAAGGGTGGTCTGGGGCTAGCATCTTTTGACTCTCTTTATTACAATATGGCTTGCTCCTTCATTTTTAGAATAAATAATCATAGCTCTTTAATCGGCTCTTGGTTCAGGGAGAAGTTTCACTCCCCTTGGAAGCCTCCTCCTCATACTGCTTCTAAATTTTGGAAATTGTTTTGCAAAACTGCGGTGTCTATCAAGCCTGTTGTTTCTTTCTCGGTTCATAGAAACTCCAAACTTTCGTTCTTTTGGGATCCATGGTGTAACAATCGCACTGTGGCTGATTTGATGGATCTTAATTGTAACTCCCAACATTGGGTTGGGGATTATATTGCTCATGACATTTGGAATCTACCGGAGTTCATTCCGGAATCAGTTAAGCTTATTATCAACAGTAAAGTGATTTTGGGGGAATGTCCTGTGCTGTCCTGGAATTCTCGGACCATTACACCCAACCCATCCAACAAACATTTTTCTGAGTATTTTCATTCCAATTTAGAGGATGTTTCTTGGTTTAAGTTTATTTGGCATAAAGGTTTTGCTCTTCGGTATGCCTCTTTCTCTTGGATGGCTGTTAAAAGAAAACTTAAGATGGCTGATTTGTTAAATTTGAGGGGTATCCCAGCTAACCCTGAATGCTCTTTTTGTCGTGGCAACTTTGAAACGCATTCTCACGTTTATTTTTAATGTGATTACTCTTTTTCTCTTCTCATTGCTCTTTTTCCTCATTTGGGGAAATTTTATTTGAGGCCAAATCTGATACAAGTATTTGATAGCTTTGGGAGCTACCGTAACTTCACTAGAGCTGATAAAAATTTCTGTTATTTTATGGTGGCTGTTTTGGTGTATTACCTGTGGAGAGAAAGAAACAACAGAAGATTTTCTGCGGTTTGGAGATCCCCGGATGAGCTTAAAAGAGTTATTATTTTTGCTATTGTGGCTAAAGTTAAAAATTGGAGGCATTATGACTCTATTAAAGAGCATTTTAAAGAAATTCTGGGATGACTGGAGGATTATGCTGGCTGTTCGGTCTATTGGAAGATGGTGTTATTCAAAGCATTTCTTTTTGCTCCCTCATTATTTCGTCCCTTCTGCTGGAATCTTATGGGAGGTTTTTGGGTGGACCTTTTTGGGATGGAAAAATTATGGTGGCGGCTGGAGCAATTTCTGGCTAAATTTTGGGTTATACTTCACATTTCAGACCTGGGAAGATAATTTTTGGGATTTTGTCCAATTTGCTGTTGGCTTTATCCAGTTTCTTGTGGAAATTCAGCCAATCATTTCTCGGGTATACTTCAAAGACAACATTTGGCATTGGAGGGATCTGCTGTGCAATCAGACGATGATGAGCAAGGACAGTATTTCGATGCCATGGATGGCCTTCGGGGCAACCTGGCTAAACCGTGACTTTATACTATGCAGGCTGGAGGCTTTGAGAGGGCTGCTCTATTTGTGGTTTGCTGTGGGACTCGAGGCTGGCAACCAAAGCCACCGCCTGGGCATTATGTGCTCTCCATGTCTATTCTGGAGGATCTGTTTTTGGCCTTTTTTCTGAGTCTTTGTTTTGCCAGCATCTTCTTTGCTTAATGTTGTCTTTGTGTATAATTTTGTTTTTCATCTACTTTTTGCTATCTCAGGTTCTTGTAATTTAAACTCTGTTATCTAATTTATGGGCTTTGGCCCCTGGTTTACCCAAAAAAAAAAAAAAAAATCATGAAAGGGCAATACTATAAAATAAATGGGCTCAACTCTGCTCAACATCTCTCAGCCTTTTTTTTTTTTTTACACAAACGGGGATAAAAAAGGTTTAGTTCCATTATATCAAGCTACGCAGACATCAGTGGAATTGAAAGGTAATCTTTGGTTGTGCGTTCAGGAACAAAAGCTGATTTGTCCTCACCACTCAAATCCCTCCCTTGACAACAGTTAAGTGAGCATTGCAGAGAACACAATTATGCGTATCAAAATGAAAATAGAACAAACACCATGATGTTTAACTATTATCTTCAAATTTCACCTTCCTATGGTTCACATATGAAGCAAACATAGCTGCTTCCTTGAAAAAAGAAAGTCAGAAGGTCAAATAACAATTCATGTAAGAAAAACCCCTTACATTGTTCATTTTCCATGATGGAAAAGTATATGAAGCTCCAAGTACCGTGAAAAAATAATGAGTCCAGAAGTAGTTCCCAACGTAGCTAAAAATGATAATCCAGAGATTGGCCTGTAAAAAACAAAGAGTTCGAGAATAAATGAAGGTGAACACTTCTGGTATCAATGAAGTTTTCAATCACGAGAAAATACCACAAAGATGGAAATATATATGACATAGTTGCATACAAAAACCTATCTTAAAGGTGCTATTTCTAAAGAAAACAATCCCACGAAGAATACATGTTTTTATCATATATGTCAAGTATTATACTGAAATTTCTTCTATAAGCAAGAAACTTTTATATCATGTCATAATTACTTTCCATCATGTAAATAGCAAGGCATATCCCAACTTAGGAACAGTACTATGACTCCAGCAACAAATATAGCATTTTCCACTAGAGACGATTGAGATGGATTAGGCTTTAGTGTATCTAAGAGGTTTCAGCTTGGTAGCCTTCCCTGGGCACAACCCACATAGCTAAATCGATGTCATCAATCAATTAGCAATATTTCTAAAACTACAAGTTGACTAAACAATCCATGTTCTCCCTGAAAATTCTAGCTGATACATTGTAACTCACGTTATTTGGTATTCAAATATGACACCCAAATAAACGTCCAAATAATCGTAAACAAAAAGTATGCAGGTAAAAGTAAAGGTTTTAGATGCCAATGAGAAACCAAATTGAACTGCTTATCTCATATCAAAAGTAGACATAACTCCCCTCAACAATTATAAAAATTAAAAATCTTAATATTTTAGCTGTGTATCCTCCAATTATATATCTTCAGGATTATGTTAAATAGGAAATCAAGCTTATCTTGAGTGGTAAATTATATGTTGGGACTTGGGGGAGAGTAATATGGACCGTAGGCTTAACAATATCATGTTAATATCAGCGATCCCTAAAAATGTTAAATTTAACCACCTCAATTTTTTGTATACTAAAGAGTGTGAATAAAGATAAAACACATAAATGCTAGAGTTAATTATGATAGTTTAAACGAAGAAGCAAGTAAGCAACACAAGACTATTATGTGTAAGAGAATGTTCTCGAGATTTGAAGGTAGACTTTCTAAATTTTCTTTTAAACAACTAAGTTATATAGATTCAAGTGCTGACAAAAAATGTTCACTTAAAAAGGAAAAAACAAGCGAGAAAATCAAGAATGTTAACAATGGTAAAATTACTAGCTATAGAGTTAGAAATGGTTATATTAGGAAGATGGATGGACACTTATTGAAGATGAATAATGAAAAATAAGCTTATATGATTTTAATATATGTGATGGAGTGTGATAGTTGCACTAATAAGGTGAGCACAAAATATTAACATGAATGGAATACAATGAAAAAAGGCCCAAAGTAAATGCTTAGAAGTTATTATAAAGGCTTATGTAGTATAGAGTTACTATATACCTCATGAAACAATCAACACAAATGAATGAAATTTGAGGATGAGTAATCTTAAAACATTAAGGTTAAGGCTAATGATGATGCAATGACCTATATAGTAACCAATTAATTTGAATTGCTTTGTCTTTGCCTACAAGAAAATCAAAGGCTTCCTTTTGCCAACAAAAACTATTGGATTCTATTCAATTCAGCATCTAGTTTAACCATCTAGAAAAAGATAACCATAGGAGCAAAACATGATATCTAAATTGGTCAAATCTACCCTCGAACCTTCTTGATGTACGTGAGATAAAACAAGGAAGCAGCTCTCCTTAAGTTAAATTAAATTTGTTTTAATCAGATTTTCCCCTAACTTCCAATGGGTGCAAATCACCATGTTATTGGCACATTTGCTCACCAGAGAGTGCTTTCGATTACAAAGGTTCAAACTTGATAGTTAAATATGAATTTAATAAGTGGGGAATGATTGGGAGATGGAGGTAAATTCAATTAAGATCTCAAAATTTCATCATCCTAAGTATATCAATGGACCCAATTTATCAAAATCTATGAAATTTGAATCATAAAATCTAAAGAGCCAAATTAGCAATTATGGGTTGCCTCTTTGTAAGTGTCCCACACAAACCAGAGAATATGTAAATGTAAGGGTGTGCCCAAAGCCCTTTCAGAGGTCGATGTCTACTCGTTTACTAGCAAAAATTTAGTCATATCAATTTTACTAAATAGTTTGAAAGCACGCAATATGGTCAATTGTGATTTAGACGTAATTGAAATGATGGTCAAGAGGCATCTCCTAACCATCAGTTATTCATAAGTTGTTGCTTGAATCAAATAAAATTGTTTAAGACACGTGGGATTTTTGGGTTGTGTTTTTTAATTGATGGATTTGATTTTGATTGGTGAGGTTAGTAACTTGAAAACTAGTTCAACTTTAGATCGGGTTGGGACTTAACATCCATTTGAAGGCCCAATTTTTGATTTAATAGCCTTTTTGGCTTAGTACCGATCCAAGTTAATAAAGGCAAGGCTTACATCCATTTTAAAACATAAGAATTAAGCATAATTTGATGTGCTTGTGTGCTTTTATTTGTGTGTGTATTGGGGATGGCTCATAAATGGTGCTTATAACTCAAGGAAAAGGAATTACCATATAACTAAGGTGGGTTGAATGGTTATTTGAGAGGATTTGTTGGTTTTCCGTCAATTGATTAATTGCAGCATGATGGGGCTTACATCCATTAGAATGCCCACAAGCAAAGATTGAGATTAAATTATCATTTGGAACCTTGATACAAACATTAAGGCTTGAACCTCCACTCATTAGGGTTGTCTAATAAACTTGGGCTTAGAACTCAAGATTTAAGGGAAGTTTGACATAGGTGTTGCTATTTGAATTTAGAATGATCTACAAGTCTAGGTCTTTCAGTCTTATGTCATGGATAGGATGACCTAATTGGTAGGTCTTACAACTTCACCCTATTGTCAACACAACACATATGGTACGCCTTAGAACATCACCTTGTAGGCAAGGCATGCCCCAACTAATTAGGTTTGTTTGATCTTGATTTTTCTGAGCAGCATATATTTTAACATTTACATTGAAGCAATGCCTAACTAGGACCTTATGATTATTAACTAGTCGATAGCAGGATCGAACTTGGGTCCTTGACTTATATGATTGATCAATTGAGTCGATAATGAATGTATTTGAGTTAGGACCCCTTGATTCTTGATAGTGCATTTTGGTGATTTGTTATCCTCAAAGAACATTGTAACCCGTTTAAGTCATCAAAGATTTACTGTGACTAGTTGGTTGAGTTTGAGGTCATTCAAAAAATTTTAGGTACATTGATAAACTTGTTATTGTTAACATAATATAGTCAACTTCGAGTAGCCTTCCTTAAGTGATGTGAAACATTATGCGAAGGAGCTTGTTAAGAACTTTAAGAACTATGGACAATGTAATCTCAATCAATAACTTATTGAAATAACAAGTAAATTCATTAAAGAACCTTAGTCTTTGACTTGCTTAGGCGAAGGAGTACAAGTAGATTAACCAAAACTCATAGGTAACCAAAGATAGTAGCAATACGCCAATACCAAAAGCTATTAACCAACAATCCGCAAATTAATAATGAGAGTTTTCACCTTGGGGATTAATCACTCAACTACACTAGGCTTAGCGGGAGATGATCTTCAAAACACTTAACGATGCCATGAGGAGGGCCGCAACATCGATGGTCTTGAGCCACGGAAAGGTTGGCGGTGGTGGAGGAGGCACGGACGAATAGCCGATGACGGTCCACGAATAGTCTTCGAATTGCTCGTCGATGACGTCTATGAGCGTGGGAAGAATGCGATTTAAGTAGTCTTCAACCGTGTCGTCGGATCCGAACCCGACGTCGAAGAATGGAGACCGGGTGATATGGATGTCACCGTAGATATCAAACACCAATCCACTATCGATCTCCGGATCCGCCATGCATGCTTGGCGTAGGAGAATCTTTCATGAGAAGAGAGGAAGAACGTGGTGTGGAGAGAGAGCACTTGTAGTTGAAAAGGTGGGGAGAGGAGGAGATGAGGCCGGCGGGAATCCCAAGGAGAGAGGTGTGTGGTTCGGCGGGTGCAAGGAGGAGGTTAGGGTTAGGGAAAAAGAGGTTTAGGAAATTATGGGGGGAGATTAATCAAAACTGAAAGTTAATTTCAGTTTTGAATAGATTAGGAGGGAAATGACTTGATATTTGAATTTCAAATCAAGTGGAGTTAAGGCCTTAAGTGGGGAATTAATGGGGGCTCAATAGGGGGAGGAGGCCGACGGTTTCAAGAGAGGAGGGATTAATTTAAAACCTGAAATTAATTTCAGGTTTTAAAGGAATTAGGAGGGAAAAGTAATTTCAAATTCAAATGTCATTAATGCCTTAATGGGGGTATTAAGGGGGCTCCACCATGGATGAGGCCAGCGGCTTCTAGAGGGGGGGAATTGGATATGGGAGCAATGGAATAGCTTCCAAATTAGCACATGAAATTTAGGAAGGATTCGGATGAATTCCGTTTGAATTTGAATTTCATCATGAAAATGGACTTAAAACTTTCCTAATTTGGAAATTCCAAAATTGGAAAGTTTTTGAAATTCAAATTTTGAATTTCAAAATTGGTCTTCGTAGGGAAGGGGTTGAGGGGGTGAGGGGAGGTTGCCGGCGAGGTGGTCGGTAGAGGATGAGGTGGTGGTCAGAGGCGGTTTCCCAAGGGGCGGCGGCAATGGGGTTGCGGAGGGAATTCTTGTAGTGTAGGTGAAGAAAATGGAGGAAAATACGAACGCGATGATCGAGAACTAACCACGAGCCGCGGACTCTTCCAACGACCGGTGGGCCTTGCGAATTGCTCCCCTTGAGCTCTCTTCCCTCTCAAGCACTCATGCTAGAAAAGTAGAAACAAAACATAACTTTTTCATTCAAAATTCATTAGCTATTACAAGAGAAAAGACCCATATATATAGGTCTCAAGCATACAAGAAGAAATAAAGACTAAATTGCCCTCAGGGCAACATGACTCAACTCAACATAAAGGTATATTAGGAAGACATAAAAATAAAATGCATAAACAACTAGAAATATAAGCTCTGAATCGTGGCCATCGATCTGCGATGCTTCCGGCGATATACATGTTTGAACCTTGGATCGATGTCCTCATCATTAAGTCTTAATATTAAGTAGATTTTTATTTGTAGTTTTTTTAGTTCTTTAAAGTTGATTGGGTACCTACTAATAAGATCTCCATTATATGATTTAATACATAGTCATACTATAAGATAAATTATGTGGTCTCAAACTTTGGTATGACAAATAAAATGAATCAAGGATTCACTTAGCACATCAAACAAAATAGATCAAAGGAATAGCCCCATGATTTTTGTATATTTATATGGATAATATAAGTTTTAACTGGTATTTAAAGCGATAGCCATAATATTTTAAATTCAATGTGTATTCTTCGATTGATGTACTCATGATTCAAGAAAGAATAGGAAAAGTAAACTACTCTAGGGAATACATAGTGGAGTTGTTCGAGTGAAGAATAAACCACCTTCAAATAAAGCTAAAAGTTTGAAATCCATTAGACTTTATAGAGCACTTAGAAGCACATCATTGTAATGGTTCTTTAGCAAGTAGCATTAAGTAGTGCCATCAATTTTTTTATCATCATCACAACAATAAATGAAAATCTCAACAAAGCATGGTTAAATTAGGATCTAATCATGACTTAACACTATTTATATAATCATAAACTCAATGAAACTTTGTCAAATACTCCAAAAGATTATTAGAAACACTTGTCTACACATTCATAGAATTTTTCAATCCTTGATTCTAACATTAAACCTAATCCCCAAATCCATACCCTAATTAGGGTTATCAACCAAAAAAGGCATTCACACGAAGTCTAAATTCATCTTAAATCTTCATCAATATTTTAAAAAATTATAAAACAGTCCATATGATAATTAGATACATTCCTCTACTTATCCACACCATTTTATGGCCACTTTCAAAAAATTTAAAAGAGTTGAGCCCAAATTTCAAATTAGTTTTAGGGTTTAGGGTTTAGGGTTTGCCAAGTTTTCGAATTACCTCCACTTCAACGTAAACGAACAAATCCCTTTAGCATAACACCACCAACTCTAAATCTACAATTAAAACTTTCCTTTACCATTTCCAAGAGGTTTCAACAAAAAATTCTAAGGCTACTATATACTAATATATACTCTTGCAGATATCTAGCAAGTAGTTGGTGGGTTGCCAATTAATTGCGATGAAGGAACTCGCATCCAATGGGTCCCACAGAGAAGCTCGCCCAAGGATCATCAAGCATGACTCGTTCGAGCCTACGAAGGGAAGTTGCCTCTCGCAGGAGCTAAGAAATCTCATGGATCAATTGATTCGCCACTTACCCCGCATAGCAAATCGAATACCAAGGCTACTCGCACCATCTACAGCAAGATTCCATCATCTCTACACTCGTCATCCTAGCTATAAAAAAGCACACACTCGACGGGTTTACCCTCTTGTGATCATCTAACCATGGAGCCCATCTTCCCCGCAGCATCAACTCACTCACCCCCTTTTTTTGGGCGATCCACAGCTCCAGATCAGGTCGTCGCTATCTCTAAGGTATCCCTTTAAGTACAAGCCTCTCCTATTCAGTGCTCACCAACAGACTCACCGATACCCGCTAGACACTACTGGACTTGCTCATGCCCACTTAACACTACTGAACATGTCCCGAGCAAGATTATCATATCCATACAAAGCTATTTCCCTCCAACCAGCTAAAGGGTAACACATGTCTAGAGTATTTTGTACTGAGAGTTTGAAAGCATCAAATTTTATATTTCTTTAAAGGTGTAGCCATTCCTATAGCTATCAGATTCCTGAAATAAAGAGTGATGAGGAGTATTTTTAATCTTTTTGACTCATTGAGATTTTAAGCTTCTTGAGCACTTATATTATAGATTTTCTCTAATAAATTATTTTCTCTACATTCTCACACTGGTTATAGGTTATCCCTCTCAAAGTTTACCAGCTAGTAGGATCGAGTGTCATTCACTGAAAAATTTAGATCCAACAGCAACATAAGTATATTAATCATTTAGTGGTTGGTAGCCACAGTGGCTGACAATATAAACTGCAATATTGGAGAAAGGTCAAATGATAGTGAGCTAATAGATGTCATGTAATAATGGTGCTAAATTATAAGCACAATTTCACATTTATAATCAAAGAAAAATATGGCCTTATGTATTATTTTCTTATGTATCCTTTAAAATTGTGAGAGCCATGCGTAAGCTTCTCCTTCTTGAAACAAATCTTTAGTACGGCTAATGAATAGTTCAAAGGACAAGTTTTGCAAATTATGAAAATTGATCATAACTTGAGTGACGAGTTTCACATTGCTTAACAATCATGACATTCCCCAAACTTGTTAAATGTTCAAGAATGAGATTTGATTAATTTTGAAAGCTTACAATAAATTGGTGGGGTTTTTTATGAACTCTCATGGTTATGTTTCAAATCCCATGATGAATATAATTAGTTGAATTATCTTTGGACATCTCTCTAAATTTAGAAACATCTCAGACGAGACATGTTGGTTCTTCCACCAATTGTCAAATGCAATAAGGGCAGCAGATGGTTTTTCTTATTACATTTTTAATAGAAAGTTTAAGTATTAATGATGTGAAACCAACATGCGTAGGAGCTCATTAAGACAATTAAGGAGGATTAAACAATTTAATTTCACTTGAAAGCTTATGGTCGAGACAAGATAATTCAATAAAGATTCTTGATTTTCACTCGCTTAGGCGAAGGAGTACATGTAAATTAGCTAATCCTCATAGATAAACAAAAATAGTAGCAAAACTAGGAGCTATTAAACAACAATCCAAAATTTAATAATGAGAAATTTCACCTTGGGGATTATTCACTCGACTACACTAGGCTTGGCGAGAGAAGATTTTGCAACTAGAATTGAGATCACCATTAGGAAGAAGATGCCGGAAGTCTTTGTCCACGGGAAAGTAGTAGGAGTCGGTGGGGTTGGCGGATGTCCGGTGATGATCCAACGACTTGGTGGAAGATGGATCTCATGATCCGCCATTCAACATTGAAGTGGCGAGGGGAGGCGTCGTCGGCGGAATTTCTCTAGGGAAAGGGGCAAGGCCGGCGGTTGCAAGGGAAGAGGAGCTTGGCTTGGAAGAGAGTAGAGATTAGTAAAAGAGCAAGAGGATTTAGCCCAAATCTGAAATTAATTTCAGGTTTAAGTGGATTTGGAGGGAAATCCCAATTGAAATTAACTTCAAATTTCAAGTGGATTAATGGAGGAATTAATGGGCATTTAGGGGGGCAATTAAGGGAGTATTACGTGGATGCTTAGGTGGCAAGTAGAGAGAGAAAACCATGCATGAAAGGGCCGGCCAAGCATTGAGGAAAAAGAGGGATTTGATTAAATAGTGGGCCCCACGGTTTTAATTAAAATCTGAGCTTTAATTTCAGATTTTAATTAATTAGGAAGTTTCAAATGAGAGGGGAAAGGAAATTTGAATTTGAATTGGCCATTAATCCTCATTCAATTATTCACTAATTTGAGGAGTCAAATTAGGAAGGTAATAAGAGGAAATTGTTGGCTGAATTCAAACTTTCCTGGGCTGGAATCGGCGGGATCAGCCAAGGGGGGAAGTTTCGGCCTGGCTGAGAAGGGAGGCGGCTGGCTAGGCTGGGCGGGGGCTGGTTCAGCCGGCGGCAAGGGCGGGGCGGCTCCTGGGTGGACGGGTGGAAGGGGGTTTTGATGGGGAAGGCTGCAGGGAGGGGAGGCGGGTTAGGCTGAGCCGTTGGTTGGCTCAGCCGGCGGCAGGGAGGGGAAAGGTCTCTGTGCCGGTGGGATTTGGGGGATTTGGACAGAAATGGTTGCAGGGAGCTGATGGGGAAGAAGAGAATAACAAAAAAATAAAAAAGTAAGGCCAAGAGTTCACCACGGGAACTATTGGGTATTTCGGGTGGAGCCTCTCCTAGGTCTCCATTCTCTCTCTCGAGCTCTCAAGCAAGAAAAGAAGAACAAACTGTTGAATCTAGTAATTAGGTTGTTAAGCCTAAGTGAGTGTCCCAAGGCTACCAAGAGGGGGGGGTGAATTGGTAGTTTAAAAATTAAAATTTAAGACCCCCTTTTTTTTTTTAAATTTTGTAGAAAAAGATTTTTCAACCACAGAGTTTTTTAAAACTGAAATAGAAAGTGCGGAAATGTAAAAACAGTAAAGTAAATGACACCAGATTTATAGTGGTTCGGTCTATAACCAGACCTACATCCACTCCCCAGAGGCACCCTTTGAGTATTGCACTAATACCAATAGTGACTCTCCTTTTGCACCCACAGCAAGGCGGAGAAGCCTTTACAACACACTATTTTCACCACTCCCCCCGGTGCGGCAGAGAAAACCGTCCTTTTACACAATACCCAGTGTTGGCAGAGAACCGTTCGTCCTTTCACACTCTCCTAGTGTGGGCAGAGAACCCTTCGTCCTTTCACACTCTTCTAGTGTGGGCAGAGAACCCTTCGTCCTTTCACACTCTCCTAGTGTGGGCAGAGAACCCTTCGTCCTTTCACACTCTTCAAGTGTCGGCAGAGAACCGGATCTCCTTGACAGATCTTCTCACAAGAATCTAGAAGGAAGAAAGAAAAGAGTGAAGTAATCCCAATTCACAAGTAGAGACTCTTACCTTTGAAATCCAAATGAAGCCTTCTTGCTTCTATGGTAGGAATCCTCCCTTGAATGCTCTCTTCACTTCTCTCCTTGGCCATTCTCTCAAGAGGCACGAAGATCAAATGACAAAAAGATTGGGTGACAGTCTAATTTGGGCTATTTATACAAAAGACAAGAAAAACCGCCCAAAAACTGCAAGTTTTCAATTCTGTACGCAGTGGATCGTCCTGTACGATCGTGGATCGTCCTGGACGATTTTACTTAAACGATCTGAAACGACCCCATTTGAATATGTGTACGAAATGTCTTTGTACAGCTGATCGTCCTGTACGAACTAGGTTCGTCCAGTACGAACGGTTATTACAAGGTCGAATCTAGAAACTGCTGAAAACTGTCCTAAGTCGGTTAATCGTTTGGACGATAATTAATTTCGTCTGGACGAAAATTTTACAGAGAACCAATCGTACTGTACGATAATTTATTTCGTCTGGACGAAAATTTTACAGAGAGCCAATCGTACTGTACGATAATTAATTTCGTCTGGACGAAACTTTTACAGAGAGCCAATCGTACTGTACGATAATTAATTTCGTGTGGACGAAAATTTTACAGAGAGCCAATCGTACTGTACGATAATTAATTTCGTCTGGACGAAAATTTTACAGAGAGCCAATCGTATTGTACGAAAATTTTACAGAGAGCCAATCGTACTGTACGATAATTAATTTCGTCTGGACGAAAATTTTACAGAGAGCCAATCGTACTGTACGATAATTAATTTCGTCCTGGACGAATAGGACTTAGAAAATTTTTCGAGCAAGTTCCTATTCGTTCCATATGCTCTATAGGAGATAACTGTCTGATCGTCCAGTACGAATGAAAATCGTCCTGTACGATCAATACAAAATTAATATGATCTCCTTATTTGTGTGTGCATGTTTTTATTCACTCAAGTTACAATCACTCCCTTTCAATTTGATTTCTAAGCAAAGTGCAAGCTTCAAAAATTTCAAAGTATCTCATGCTGATTTTAATTTGAAGTCTTCGTAGTCCGGAGTTCTTTCCCTGAAATGTTAGTACACACAAGAGCAAATACAATTCTTCCAATATTGTTAGGAGATAACTACACATTTGAACAATAATGTTTGAAATCATCAAAACTTTATAAGTTGCCAAAAATGTAATGCATGCAAATAGCAACTATCTTAACAATCTCCCCCTTTTTGATGATGGCAAAACAATTATTGTTTGTATGATTTCAATTTAAACAAATATTTCTATCTCCTAAACTCCCCTGAATTGATGAATACATGAAAATAAGGAGGCAATTTAAATCAAGAAAAAATTTTAAAATTTTTATTTTTCAGACACACAAAACAAACACACAAAACAAACAAACATAAAGAACACAATAACATACAAACATAAAGATTTCTCCCCCTTTTTGACAACAACAAAAAGTGAAGAAGAAAAAAGACAAGAAATGTAAGTAATTGTATGAAAATTCATTTGAACATTTAATCTAAATGGTGATTGATACAAGGTATGCAATTTTAAAACTAAAAATATTAGGTCAATCATAGAAATTCAGGAAATTTAAAAAGTGATATAACATTGTAAGTAAGAAAAATTTTGCAAAGACATGATTCAATTTAGACATTTCAATATAGAAAATCATTACAAAAGAGATGAAGAAAAAAATTTTATATTACAATGTTCAAAAGAATATAAATGAACATAAGATCAATTTGAATTTAGAGATTGAAAGAATTTGGAAAGAAGAGAATTACCACATGTGGCGCTTTGCGCATCTTTTTCAAATTTTTGAGCACATTTTTGTGCATCTTTTGATATTGGGCTGATTTTGTGCCTCTTTTTCATATTTGCGAACCTTTTGCACATTCCTTTTGATTTTTGTACTTTTAGTACAATTTTTTCAAGAGTAATTTAGACCAATTCTTTCCAAAATCAATAATCTAAAATTTCAAATATTTCTAAGTACATAAATATTATTTGAGCAAAGAAATACAAAATAAGAAAAACATCTAAATTGCAATAATAATTTTAACTTTTATGTAGTCTAAATGAATAGACATAGATTTAAAAATTCTAATTATAACAAGTTATAAACAACTTTTAAATTTAGAAAGATTAGATTTTCTAATGTAGATAATCTCAAATTACAATCTAATTTAAGCACTATGAAGATTAAATAATACTAATGAAATTCATAAAAATTAACCACATTTCAATAACAAAACAACATTGAAACAAGTACGAAATGCATTAATATTTATGAAATGATTACACATTTCATAATATCTAAATACAACTTAAAAGAAAATACAAACAAACACTTAACATAAGCACTAACACAATAAGACATAAAAAACATGAGAAACTAACACAAAAAAAATACAACACAAGAACAACAAAACACAGAAAATCATCTCTATTGTTCTGGAGGAGGAGGAGGAATGCCACCGAAAAGGTTGAAGTAGGAGGCCATCAACATTACATTGGTATTGATATCATGTACTTCATTTCTAATTATACCAATGTCATGTTGTTGCTGCACAAGTTGAGCATCAAATTGATCAAACCTTTGATCAATATGAGTATCTAATCTATCAAATCTCTCAATGTTCGTCTGGACGAACCAAAATTTCGTACAGACGAAATCCATATTAAAAATTGTCTTATCCACTTAACCGCTGCATTCAATCGTCCCGACGTTTGAGAAAATGAAAACGTTCGTCCTGGACGATATTTATATCGTACAGACGATTTAATTAAAAACTGCTCTCAAAACGGTTAAAATGCACGCAAACCAACTTTTCTCACATCGTCCCGTATGAACCAAAAGTCGTCCCGGACGATTTCCTCCAATTTTTGAATTTTTGAATTTTAATTTAAGAAAATCAAACCAAACTATAAAACACAAAAAAAACATACAATAAAAAACTTACACTCAAAAACAAATTCATTCAAAACACACAAAAAAAATCACAAAATCAAAAACAAAACAAAAACATAAACATCAATGTTGCAAAGACATTTTGTTTAGGCATTTAAATCAATAACACCTAGCCTTGTTCTTAAAGTACTGAAGGTATCAAGGGCTAAAGGTTTTGTAAAAATGTCTGCAAGTTGATTTTCAGTTGAAACATGTGTGAGTTCAATTTCTCCTTTGGATACATGATCCCTTATAAAATGATGTCTTATATTTATGTGTTTGGTTCTAGAATGTTGAATAGGATTTTTAGAAATACAAATAGCACTAGTATTGTCACAATAAATTGGAATAGTGCCTACAGATAATCCTAAATCAATCAACTGTTGTTTTAACCAAAATACTTGTGCCACACAACTTCCTAAGGCAATGTATTCTGCTTCTGCAGTAGATAGGGCTACTGAATTTTGTTTTCTACTGGACCAAGAAACTAATGAATTTCCAATGAATTGACATGTTCCAGAAGTGCTTTTCCTATCCACTCTACAGCCTGCAAAGTCAGAATCTGAATAACCAATAATTTCAAATGAAGAGCTAAACTTAGGATACCAAATTCCTAAGTTTTGAGTTCCTAGTAAGTATCTTAAAATTCTTTTCACTGCTGTCAAATGTGATTCTTTTGGATCTGATTGAAATCTAGCACACAAGCAAACACTGAACATAATATCTGGTCGGCTAGCAGTCAAGTAAAGCAAAGATCCAATAATCCCTCTATATTTCTTTTGATCAACAGATTTTCCCTTAAGGTCCTTATCTAACTGAACTGAGAAACTCATTGGTGTACTAACAGGTTTAGCATTGTCCATTTCATATTTCTTGAGGATGTCCTTAATATATTTGGTTTGACTAAGAAATGTCCCTTCCTCAAGTTGCTTGATGCTAAAACCTAGAAAGTAATTTAAATCTCCCATTAGACTCATTTCAAATTCACTACTCATTGCATTTGAAAAATCATCACAAAGATTTTTCTTTGAAGATCCAAAGATGATATCATCCACATAAATTTGAACAATGAGTATTTCCTTCCCAAATTTCTTTAAGAAGAGAGTAGTACCACACTTCCTTTTTCAAAAGATCTTTCAAGTAGGAAAGTGCTCAATCTCTCATACCAAGCCCTAGGTGCCTGTTTCAATCTATATAATGCCTTTTTTAACTTAAAAACATGATTTGGGTATTTTGAATTTTCAAATCCAGGAGGTTGTTCTACATAAACATCTTCTTCAATAATACCATTCAAAAAGGCACTTTTGACATCCATTTGAAACAATTTAAAACTTTTAAAACAGGCAAAGGCAAGTAAAACCCTAATTGCTTCAAGTCTTGCTACAGGGGCAAAAGTCTCCTCAAAATCAATTCCTTCAATTTGATTATACCCCTTAGCAACTAATCTAGCCTTATTTCTAATAATGACTACTCCTGAGTCATTCATTTTATTTTTGAAAACCCATTTTGTTCCAACAACACTTTGATCTTTTGGCCTTGTAGTTAATTCCCAAACTTTATTTCTTACAAATTGATTTAACTCTTCTTGCATGGCCAATATCCAAAATTCATCAGAAAGTGCCTGATCAATATTAGTGGGTTCTATAGTTGAAATAAAGGCTGAATGATTGACTTCCTTATTTAATCCACGCCTAGTTCTAACACCCTCACTAGGTTCTCCTATAATCAATTCTCTTGGGTGATTTTTAGAAAATCTCAAATCTCTAGGCAAAGGGTTTTCTTTTTCAAAGTTTTCTTCCACATTTTCTTCCAAGTTTAATCTATCAATCTTTTGGGAGTTTTCCTCAATTTCTTCTTCAACACTATTTAGCCCTTCTAAATTTCCAGATTCATCAAATACAACATGTGTGGTTTCTTCAATAACTAAAGTTCTTTTGTTGAATACCCTATAAGATTTTCCAACACTTGAATATCCAACAAAAATTCCTTCATCTGATTTTGGATCAAATTTTCCTAAGGCAGATTTTCCATTGTTATGAATGAACACCTTGCAACCAAAAACATGCAAATGAGACAAATTTGGTGGTGTTCTACCTTTTAGTAACTCATAGGGTGTTTTATTTAAATTTGATCTCACATTCACCCTATTCAGAACATAACATGCAGTGCTAACCGCCTCAGCCCAAAAATATTTAGGAAGAGAGTATTCTGCCAACATTGCTCTGGCGGCTTCTATTAATGTTCTATTTTTCCTTTCAACTACCCCATTTTGTTGAGGGGTTCTAGGAGCAGAAAAGTTGTGATCAATCCCTTTTTCTTTACAAAAACTTTCAAATCTTTCATTTTCAAATTCTCCTCCATGATCACTTTGTATAGACATTATTTCACTTCCTAATTTTCTCTGAATCCAAGTTGAAAAATTTCTGAATTCCTCAAATGATTCACTTTTATGAAAAAGAAATCTAACCCAAGTGAACCTAGAGAAATCATCCACAATAACAAATCCGTATACCTTCCCTCCTAGACTTACAGTTCCTACTGGTCCAAAAAGATCCATGTGAAGAATTTTCAATGGTTTACTTGTTCTAAGATCATTATTGGACTTAAAAGAGGACTTCACTTGTTTTCCTAATTGACATGCATCACAAAGATGGTCCTTAGTAAAGTCTAGTTTTGGTATACCTCTTACTAAATTCTTTTGGGTAATTCTCCTAAGATTTTTCATACTAGAATGACAAAGTCTCCTATGCCAAAGCCAAGATTCATCAGAAATAGTTTTCAAACAGAAGGCAATAGGAGTATGAAATGAATTCAAATCTAGCATGTAAACATTGTTTACCCTTTTTCCATTTAAAACATCTTTCCCATTTAGGCTTAATATGCAGCTAGTAGGTAAAAATTTCACATTATAACCTTTGTCACATAGCTGACTTATACTTAACAGATTATGCTTTAAGCCTTCAACCAATAGCACATTGTCTATAAAAAAGTTTTTGAAATTACCAATCATAACTGATCCAACCACTTTCTTTGTGGTATTATCTCCAAGTGTAACCTTGCCTCCATTCCTGGCTTCTAGCGATATGAATTGTGTAGTGTCTCCAGTCATATGCTTTGAACATCCGCTATCCAGGTACCATATGCTCCCACGAGGTCTTGTGTGAGAGCAAACCTCTTCTTGATCTGAGTGATCTACATTGTCAGCCATCAAGCAAAGATTAGTGACTTCTTCTTCTTTTTCTGTCTCAGATGACTCTGAAGCTGAGTCCGCCCAGAAAGCTCTTTGAAACTTCTTCTTGCCCTTCTTTACCATAGGTTTCTCCTCCACCTTCTCAGGAGTGGCTTTGAGTTTTGGGCAATCAGTCTTGATATGACCTGGTTTCCTGCATTCATAACAAATCACTTCATTAGAAATCTTGCCATTTTTGTTAAACTTACCTCTATTCCATAGCTGACGTTTCTTCTGCTTCCTCTTTAAAAAGCTTCTGAATTGTCTAGTCATTAGTGCAACATCATCTTCATTCTCAGGTTGTGAGTGTTCATCTCTGACTCTTCCACTTTTAGTGTTATATTCTTCTCCTTTTGTGATTCACCTGCATCAATCTTCCTTTGACTTACTCCTTGCTCATAAGCAATGAGTGAACCAAGAAGATTGTCAATAGAATAAATGTTTAAATCTTTAGACTCTGTAATTGCAGTAATTTTTGCATCATAAGCAGTAGGTAAACAACGAAGAATCTTATTGACCATTTCAGCATTAGTTAATTCCCTACCAAGTGCATGCAAAGAAGTGACAATTTGTGTAAATCTTGTGTACATGTCGGAAATAGATTCATTAGGTTTCATGCGAAACAATTCATAGTCATGTAACAAGATATTGAGCATTGATTGTTTAACCTCATTTGTCCCTTCATAAGTTATACAAAGTCTATCTCATATGTCCTTTCCGCTTTTGCAAGTGGAAACCCGTATGTAGTCTTCAGATTTTAAAGCACAAAAGAAACTGTTTAAACATTTGGCATTTAATTGTGCTAAATCACGTTCTTCTACAGTCCAATCAGTAAAAGGTATTTCTACCATTACTCCTTCAACTAATCTAGTTGGTTTTGTGTAGCCATCCTGGACTAACATCCACATGCGATAATCAAATGACTGTAAGAAAGTAGACATGCGTGTTTTCCAAAAATCAAAAGGAATATTGTCAAACAGTGGAGGTCTAGTAATAGAGTAACCCTCAGGTGTGTTCCGGTTTCCAAAAGTAGCCATCTACGTTAATCAAAAAGTAGTTCAAACTTATGATATTGAAACGGAGCTCTGATACCACTTGTTGAATCTAGTAATTAGGTTGTTAAGCCTAAGTGAGTGTCCCAAGGCTACCAAGAGGGGGGGTGAATTGGTAGTTTAAAAATTAAAATTTAAGACCCCCTTTTTTTTTTAAATTTTGTAGAAAAAGATTTTTCAACCACAGAGTTTTTTAAAACTGAAATAAAAAGTGCGGAAATGTAAAAACAGTAAAGTAAATGACACCAGATTTATAGTGGTTCGGTCTATAACCAGACCTACATCCACTCCCCAGAGGCACCCTCTGAGTATTGCACTAATACCAATAGTGACTCTCCTTTTGCACCCACAGCAAGGCGGAGAAGCCTTTACAACACACTCTTTTCACCACTCCGCGGTGCGGCAGAGAACCGTCCGTCCTTTTACACAATACCCAGTGTTGGCAGAGAACCGTTCGTCCTTTCACACTCTCCTAGTGTGGGCAGATAACCCTTCGTCCTTTCACACTCTCCTAGTGTGGGCAGAGAACCCTTCGTCCTTTCACACTCTTCAAGTGTCGGCAGAGAACCGGATCTCCTTGACAGATCTTCTCACAAGAATCTAGAAGGAAGAAAGAAAAGAGTGAAGTAATCCCAATTCACAAGTAGAGACTCTTACCTTTGAAATCCAAATGAAGCCTTCTTGCTTCTATGGTAGGAATCCTCCCTTGAATGTTCTCTTCACTTCTCTCCTTGGCTATTCTCTCAAGAGGCACGAAGATCAAATGACAAAAAGATTGGGTGGCAGTCTAATTTGGGCTATTTATACAAAAGACAAGAAAAACTGCCCAAAAACTGCAAGTTTTCAATTCTGTACGTAGTGGATCGTCCTGGACGATTTTACTTAAACGATCTGAAACGACCCCATTTGAATATGTGTACGAAATATCTTCGTACAGCTGATCGTCCTGTACGAACTAGGTTCGTCCAGTACGAACGGTTATTACAAGGTCGAATCTAGAAACTGCTGAAAACTGTCCTAAGTCGGTTAATCGTTTGGACGATAATTAATTTCGTCTGGACGAAAATTTTACAGAGAACCAATCGTACTGTACGATAATTTATTTCGTCTGGACGAAAATTTTACAGAGAGCCAATCGTACTGTACGATAATTAATTTCGTCTGGACGAAACTTTTACAGAGAGCCAATCGTACTGTACGATAATTAATTTCGTCTGGACGAAAATTTTACAGAGAGCCAATCGTACTGTACGATAATTAATTTCGTCTGGACGAAAATTTTACAGAGAGCCAATCGTACTGTACGATAATTAATTTCGTCCTGGACGAATAGGACTTAGAAAATTTTTCGAGCAAGTTCCTATTCGTTCCATATGCTCTATAGGAGATAACTGTCTGATCGTCCAGTACGAATGAAAATCGTCCTGTACGATCAATACAAAATTAATATGATCTCCTTATTTGTGTGTGCATGTTTTTATTCACTCAAGTTACAATCACTCCCTTTTAATTTGATTTCTAAGCAAAGTGCAAGCTTCAAAAATTTCAAAGTATCTCATGCTGATTTTAATTTGAAGTCTTCGTAGTCTGGAGTTCTTTCCCTGAAATGTTAGTACACAAGAGCAAATACAATTCTTCCAATATTGTTAGGAGATAACTACACATTTGAACAATAATGTTTGAAATCATCAAAACTTTATAAGTTGTCAAAAATGTAATGCATGCAAATAGCAACTATCTTAACATAAACATCTCAGAATTTTTATTAATCAAGCATCCTCTCATTACATAAGAAATGGCCATATATATAGGCCTTAAAATGACAACGGACACAAAAGACTAAAATGCCCCTTGGGCTATAATAGAGACCAAATACCCATAAGGGTAAAAATGGAAAAACTAAAATAAAATAAATTACTACATAACATGACAAAAATAAATAAAACTCCTGATCGTGGCCGTCGATCTCCGGTGTCTCCGATGGCACACATGTCGAAATTGCTGACGATGTCCTCATCATTCTCCCCAGGTGGGAGAAAACTCGACCCCGTCGAGTAAGCATCTGTAGAACTCTCGTACCACCCTAGTGAGCTAGGGTCCACTCACTGGAGCTCCTCCTGAACAATCCACATGTCCTCTATCTCCGATTTCCCTATCCAATGAACTATGTACCTGCGGTAACCTCCTTCCTTTGTGGAAATGATCTCATCATCTATTAATGCTTCAATCTTCTCCGTTATGGGTAAGTGGGGTAAATTGGGGAGTGGAGGTAGGCTGGGGGATCTCCCTTGGTGGGTTCTCACAAGGCTTATTTTGAATTGGATTATTAGGGTTCAACTCAGGTCCCTCAAAAGGTTACTAGATCTTCTAAATTAAATGTAGGATTGAAGTTAACCCTTTAGGGGGTCCAGCATATAAGCATTACTATTTATCTTTGACATTATCTTCAAGGCCCAACGCTTTTAGCATGCGACTTCTTCACGGAGGGATCCGTACCATCACAAAGTTTCCAACCTCGAATTCTTTAAATCTTTTCTTGTGATTTGAAATAAGCTTATAATTGGAATTACTTTGTTCAATGCTTCTTTTAATTTCTTTATAAAGCTCCTGGAAATGAGATGCATATGCATATGCAAAAGGACCGGTATGTATGACAAACGACAAGAATCATGACTCACACAAAAGTTTTAAACAGAAATATCTTGGAAGAAAACAGACTACAACACACACACACAACATACTAACTAACACGGACACATAGCTAGAAAAGTGGACGAGTCACAAAAAGAGGGGTTTTAAAGTGTTCGGTCTAAGGGAACTGGTGTAGGGGGAGAAATGAAGACACTCTTAGCTACCAGGGCACTTCTATAGGTGGTTTCAGTTAGGGTCGACAGCAGTCTCCTAGTGGGGGTAGTGTAATCGAACAAATTCATCCAACTAGGATAGAAGTGGTCCTTATCCTGGTAGGACGAGGCTATAATGGGCAAAATGTATGAATCAGGAATGACGCGCTCTGCTAAATATAAATCTAAATGAGCGGCTCTAAAATTAGACTCTAATGCAACAAGAGGAGGCTCATTGTTAAAATCAGGATTAAAGGCTTTCAGAATCAAATCATTATCTTCCGAACTCATAGTACTATTTTCAATCGAATCAGGATAACTGGGTTCAGGTTTACTTAAATCGTGAGTTAAATCAGGTAATTGAACCACTTCCGACTCGATATTATTATCATCAAAGTTACCCAAAGTCGACTCAGTAGGTAATACAACTAAACCAGGATCTTCCGAATTTAAATTCATCATGTTCAAAGTCAGATTGGCTTTTTTCGAGTTCACATTATTGTCATCCAGACATACTTTATCCAAAGAGTTATCCTCGAGGAGACTAGTAGCAGAGTGGCCTAAGGTGTTAACGTTTAAAGGTTCTAACTTTCCTAGTTCAGGATTTAAGTAATGCTGGGAGTCTGCTTCAATCACTTCTGTTCCATCCTCAAAGAAGTCCTCGTTATCCTTAATATCATTAGCATCCACGAAATGGTGCCACATTTACATCGCATCCGCATGACCTACTTAAGGAAATTGCACGCCTAATTGAATAGAACGATAATAATTATAGACTTTATGCTAAATTCAAAACGACAATTCAAAGCTTTTGAGGTTGGTAATTCAGCGACGGTGCGGATTCGTCCGGCGCAGTTCCCACAAGGAACTGTAAAGGAATCACATGCTAAAAGTGCGAGACCAATTAAAACAGTCAAGAAAATCATTGATAGCGCTTACGTGGTGGCTCTGCTTGCAGAGTTCAACATTTATCCCTCTATTAACATAGAAGATTTAGTAACCTATGAGGATCCAGAGTTTAACCCACCACCTCCACTTCAAATTGAGCCTTGTGTGACCCCACCCTGTGAGAACCCCAGCCTAGCTCCACTCCCCAAATATTCCCAAATTACCTATAGCGGAAAAGGTTGACATGATTCCGAGTGATGACATTATTTCCACAATTGAGGGTGGACAAAGAAGATAGCTGATGAGGTGGAGAGGTACACTTGATTCAGAGGATACATGATCAGAGCGCAAGGAGCTACAGCTGATCGACTCAGTTACATGAGAGTTCTTGAGTCATCGACTCGACAGAGTCGAGTTTTCTCCCACCTGGGGAGAATGATGAGGACATCGGAGATCAACGGATACGATCTTGAGTCTATTTATTTATGTGTTTTATTTTATTTTGTTGTTTTTCCTTTTTACCCTTATGGGTGGTCATGTAGTGTTGTAGCCCGAAGGGCGTTTTAGTCTTTTATTTCTTTTCTCTTCATGTGGCCTACTTATAGGCTACTTTCTTGTAATTGAGGAGGAGGAATATTGATATGAAATTTTCTATTTGTGCTTATGGATCTCTTTGTGAGTTCTAAGTTCTCTCTCTTGGAATGATCTCTTAGTGAGTTTGTGAGAAGAGAGGCCCAAGTGGGGCAAAAGTAATACCCGTCAATCTTGGTGGATTCCAAGGTTCGCGGTTCTCTTATCTTCTTTTTCTTTTTATTTTCTTCTTGCATCGAATTCCCTCTCCATCCATCTACGTCCATAGCTTCCACCGCCGGCCATTCTCACCACCCAAATTCTATCCTAAATTCCTCCACCTCAAGCCCCTGTTTTCCCCAACCCGCCGGCTGCCTTGGCCTACCCAGTCGCCGACCACCTCTCCCAAAACCACCATCTCCACCACGGCCCGTCCCCATCTCCACCCCCATGCCGCCGGCCACCTCTCCCTCTCCCATGGAATTTGAAATTCAAAATTCTAAGCCCATAAATACTTTCCTAAAATAATCCTCCCAATTAGGAAGGTTTATTACTTTGAATTCAATCCAATATTTGAATTCAAATAATTCCCTCCCTAATAAATTTCAATTAGGAAACTTCCTCATTTAATGAAATCTGAATTAAAATTTCAGATTTGATTAAAACCTTTAGTAATTTCCGTGGCCCCCACATACTAAGCAATTAACTCCCCCTCCCCTCTCCCTACATGGCCGGCCACTTAATCTTTCCCCTCTCTCTCCAATTTTCATTAATTGCTCTCCATTAAGACTCTCTAATTATCTCCCATAATTCCTCACCTCCCATTAATCCTTTGATTTGAATTTGAATACAAATTCAAATCCTTCCCTCCAATTTATTAAATCTGAGAATTAATTTCAGATTTTGTTTGACTTTTCTCTCTCCCAAGTTAATCTCATTAATTCCCCTTCCAATTCTCAGCCTTAGCTGCCTCCTCCCAAACTCTTCTCATGTTTTTCCTCCCTTCCCGTGAGATTTCTGCTGGCTGTCCCCATATTCCAGCCATATTGGGTTACTGTTATTCACTGCTGAAGGCCAGAGGTTGCTGTCCAAAGGCTCCCAACACACCCTATCAAAGCTGTCCAAATTTCTGTCGAACATAGGGAGCTGCCGTCCAGATTTTCTGGTCATTGTTTGGAGGCTTTTCAAACTATTCCTTCTTGTCCCCTTGCTGTCCAGCAGAATTCCGAAGCCTAAGTTGTTGTCCAGCTGACCAAAGATCTCTGCTTACGGCCCAAAGAACCAGCCCAGTTTGCTGTCCAGATTCTTGGACAGGCGTCACGTGTTATCCTGAGTATTGGAGCCTTGAAAGCTGCTATCCAGAAGCCTACAAGTTGCTGTCCAGAACTTCCAAGACCCAAAACCTGCTGTCCAAACTTCCGTGGGTGCTGTCCAGAGATTTTGGCTTGCAATCCAGAACATTTCAGCAAAGTATTAGGTTGTCCAGTGCACCAGAGAAGAGTCGGCTGCTTTCCAACAGCAATTAAGAGGTCTTTCTTGTCTTCCCATTAGGTAAACTCTCCCTCCAAATCTCTTATTTTCCTAGTCCACTTCTCTCTTATGGTTATTTTGGATCCATGAAGATCATGTTAATTATTCTCCGCTAAAAAAACTTAGTAAGCTAGAGAGTGAAGTGAGGGATCTTTGCATTGTGACTAATCTTATGGTTAATCTAGGGATCTCTTGTTGAAAATCATCCATGTATGCAACATCAGATTAACGTGATTGTTTTATGATCTTAGCTTTTACGCGCATGATTCGGCCTAAGCTTATTTTACCGCTCATAGTGCTTTATTTTATCGTTAGAGCATTCATTGTGAAGATATGATTATTATGGCTTCTAACATTAAGCGTGCAAACTCCCTAAGTTAATCAACCTTGCAAGTACGTTTCACATCATCTTGGTATCAGAGCATGGTAGGCATGCACGACATGTGTAGAAAAACATCTTAGGGTATAGCCTTTCATTGTAGCTTAAAACTTGCATGCATATCATTGCTTCGTTAGAGTTTATTCACTGTTTTCATAGTTGCAAGCGCATTTCCTGCAACCAGACTTTGGCATTTAAGTTGTCCTAGCTATCGTGTGAGTGCTGCCTTTAGACTTACTTTGTTATTAACTTCTTAGGGCAACTAAGACCTTGTTTGTAGCTGCATTCCACACTATTTCAGCAACTGTTAGACATCGTTTAGAGAACTTTTCCTCGCTGTTTAGGTGCTGTCCTCACCATAAGACCTTACCAAAACACTTAGACTACATAACCCTTGGCTGAACCTGCTGTCCACTTTATTCCTGCACCTATTTGCATCCGTTTGGGAGAGTTCTAGGTAGTATTCACTTGCTGTCCACATTCCAGAGTCCAACCTACTTGCCTAGATCACTTAAATCAGTATTGTACCTGGCTGTCCTGAGTTGTTCCTGCACCATACAACCATTCGTAATGGTGTTTTCTCCTGGGAAAGTGTTGTCCCTTACACCCATTCTTCATTAAGAATCACTTAACACTTTTCAATGGACCCGATAAGACTCCAAAAGAGTTTAGATGACATCGTTAACCTAGTGGGCAATGTGACTAGAATTATGACGGAGAAACCCGTTGACTATCCCCACTCTAAATACAGGCCCCACTCAACTTATCACCCGAGACCTGAGCCTAAGCCTCCACGACCTCACTTAGAGTCACCCTATCGTCTGCCAACCTTTGATGGTTCCTCGGATCCTTACAACTTTAGGGAATGGGCTAGACAACTAGATGACTATTTTGAATCATGTCATATCCCTGAATCCCACCAGGTTAGCATCGCTAGGTCTCACCTTAAAGGACGAGCTCTTCAATTTTGGGCAAGATTGGAAGATCATAAAGAGTCTCGCGGTGAGTACCCTACTTGGAAAGACATGAGGCGAGATCTTAATTTAAAATACCGACCGTCTACCAGTGATTGCCATCTAGAGCCCCACCCTACCTCTTCTGTCGGAACAAACCGTGGACATTATTGTGGTCGAGGCCACCCATCCTTTAGTAACGACAGGGTTGCTGTTCCACCCTGTGGGTCTTCACTTAGTCTTGATGACCGACCCTTTAGTGGGTCTTATGTTGGATCGAGCCCATATGACTCCCCACTTGGACTAACTTCTACCCATCTCAGTCAACATTTAGCCTCCCCAGTCCTTGACCCTACAAGTGTAATTTTAATAAAGAAATGCATTAAAAAGAAAAAGTCCCCTGAACCTGAGACTGAGTGCATCCATTTCGTGGATGCTAATGATATCACTAATAACGAAGAATTCTTTGAGGATGAAACTGAAGTGATTGAATTAGACTCCCTGCCTGACTTAAACCCTGATTTAGGAGATCTAAGACCTTTAAACCTAGATACCTTAGCCCATCCAGATCCTCATCTCATCATGGATAACCCTTTGGATAAGGTCTGCTTGGAGGATATTAATTTGATCTTGAACGACACTGATCTGACCTTGAACCCTGTGGAATTAAATTTAGAAGATTCTGATTTAATTGACCCTGAACCTGATCCTACTAAGATTATTAATATGAATTTGGATGACAGTCATTTGAATCTGAACAATTCTGAGCCTATATTGAAAATTGAGCATCCTCTTGTTTTATGGGAGTCTATGTTAGGAGTTTCCCCTTTAGATTTGCATTTGAAAGAGTGTATTTTTCTTGATTGGACTTATCTCGCCACTCCTCGTACCGACTTTAATGTTAGAGAGAGTCTTAGCCCACGCTTTCATATCACCAATCTAACTGTTGTGCCCACTCCTGTTATGGATACCATACCCCACTTCTTAAGTCCCATACCTGCTAGTGACTCATTTGGCTATCCCATTATGGCTGTGAGTCAGGACCCATCATCTTACCTTATTCTTGATTCATTTGGTTTGCCCACTATGTTCTTGTCCTTCCCTGTTAAGGACAATCTCTCTCCTAGTTGGATGAATTTACTAGATGACACTGTCGACCCTAGGAGACTACCTACGACTTTAACTGAGACTTCCCATAAAAGTACCCTGGTAGCTAAGAATGTCTTCATTGCTCCCCCTACACCAGTTCCCTTAGGCCGAACACTTTAGACTTTTTTTTTTTTTTCTTATGACTCGTCCACCTTTTCTAGCTATGTGTTCGTGTGAGTTAGTATGTTGTTGTGCGTGTGTTTTGTAGTCCGTTGTCTTTCAAAATTTTCTTTGTTTAAAGTTTGTGTGTGAATCCACTTTTCATTCATTTTGCATATCAAATCTGTTGCATCACTTCATTCTCAAATTAGTTATCTTGTTGAGTCTTGAATTTTAGACATATAAATTTGCATAACACATGCCACATTTACATCGCATCCGCATGACCTACTTAAGGAAATTGCACGCCTAATTGAATAGAACGATAATAATTATAGACTTTATGCTGAATTCAAAACGACAATTCAAAGCTTTTGAGGTTGGTAATTCAGCGACGGTGCGGATTCGTCCGGCGCAGTTCCCACAAGGAACTGTAAAGGAATCACATGCTAAAAGTGCGAGACCAATTAAAACAGTCAAGAAAATCATTGATAGCGCTTACGTGGTGGCTCTGCTTGCAGAGTTCAACATTTATCCCTCTATTAACATAGAAGATTTAGTAACCTATGAGGGTCCAGAGTTTAACCCACCACCTCCACTTCAAATTGAGCCTTGTGTGACCCCACCCTGTGAGAACCCCAGCCTAGCTCCACTCCCCAAATATTCCCAAATTACCTATAGCGGAAAAGGTTGACATGATTCCGAGTGATGACATTATTTCCACAATTGAGGGTGGACAAAGAAGATAGCTGATGAGGTGGAGAGGTACACCTGATTCAGAGGATACATGATCAGAGCGCAAGGAGCTACAGCTGATCGACTCAGTTACATGAGAGTTCTTGAGTCATCCACTCGACAGAGTCGAGTTTTCTCCCACCTGGGGAGAATGATGAGGACATCGGAGATCAACGGCTACGATCTTGAGTCTATTTATTTATGTGTTTTATTTTATTTTGTTTTTTTCCTTTTTTACCCTTATGGGGTGGTCATGTAGTGTTGTAGCCCGAAGGGCATTTTAGTCTTTTATTTCTTTTCTCTTCATGTGGCCTATTTATAGGCTACTTTCTTGTAATTGAGGATGATGAATATTGATATGAAATTTTCAATTTGTGCTTATGGATCTCTTTGTGAGTTCTAAGTTCTCTCTCTTGGAATGATCTCTTAGTGAGTTTGTGAGAAGAGAGGCCCAAGTGGGGCAAAAGCAATACCCGTCAATCTTGGTGGATTCCAAGGTTCGCGGTTCTCTTATCTTCTTTTTCTTTTTCTTTTCTTCTTGCAACGAATTCCCTCTCCATCCGTCTACGTCCATAGCTTCCACCGCCGGCCATTCTCACCACCCAAATTCTCTCCTAAATTCCTCCACCTCAAGCCCCTGTTTTCCCCAACCCGCCGACTGCCTTGGCCTACCCAGTCGCCGGCCACCTCTCCCAAAACCACCATCTCCACCACGGCCCGTCCCCATCTCCACCCCCATGCCGCCGGCCACCTCTCCCTCTCCCATGGAATTTGAAATTCAAAATTCTAAGCCCATAAATACTTTCCTAAAATAATCCTCCCAATTAGTAAGGTTTATTACTTTGAATTCAATCCAATATTTGAATTCAAATAATTCCCTCCCTAATAAATTTCAATTAGGAAACTTCCTCATTTAATGAAATCTGAATTAAAATTTCAGATTTGATTAAAACCTTTAGTAATTTCCGTGGCCCCCACATACTAAGCAATTAACTCCCCCTCCCCTCTCCCTACATGGCCGGCCACTTAATCTTTCCCCCCTCTCTTCAATTTTCATTAATTGCTCTCCATTAAGACTCTCTAATTATCTCCCATAATTCCTCACCTCCCATTAATCCTTTGATTTGAATTTGAATTCAAATTCAAATCCTTCCCTCCAATTTTAATAAATCTGAGAATTAATTTCAGATTTTGTTTGACTTTTCTCTCTCCCAAGTTAATCTCATTAATTCCCCTTCCAATTCTCAGCCTTAGCTGCCTCCTCCCAAACTCTTCTCATGTTTTCCTCCCTTCCCGTGAGATTTCTGCTGGCTGTCCCCATATTCCAGCCATATTGGGTTACTGTTATTCACTGCTGAAGGCCAGAGGTTGCTGTCCAAAGGCTCCCAACACCCTATCAAAGCTGTCCAAATTTCTGTCGAACATAGGGAGCTGCCGTCCAGATTTTCTGGTCATTGTTTGGAGGCTTTTCAAACTATTCCTTCTTGTCCCCTTGCTGTCCAGCAGAATTCCGAAGCCTAAGTTGTTGTCCAGCTGACCAAAGATCTCTGCTTACGGCCCAAAGAACCAGCCCAGTTTGCTGTCCAGATTCTTGGACAGGCGTCACGTGTTATCCTGAGTATTGGAGCCTTGAAAGCTGCTATCCAGAAGCCTACAAGTTGCTGTCCAGAACTTCCAAGACCCAAAACCTGCTGTCCAAACTTCCGTGGGTGCTGTCCAGAGATTTTGGCTTGCAATCCAGAACATTTCAGCAAAGTATTAGGTTGTCCAGTGCACCAGAGAAGAGTCAGCTGCTTTCCAACATCAATTAAGAGGTCTTTCTTGTCTTCCCATTAGGTAAACTCTCCCTCCAAATCTCTTATTTTCCTAGTCCACTTCTCTCTTATGGTTATTTTGGATCCATGAAGATCATGTTAATTATTCTCCGCTAAAAAAACTTAGTAAGCTAGAGAGTGAAGTGAGGGATCTTTGCATTGTGGCTAATCTTATTGTTAATCTAGGGATCTCTTGTTGAAAATCATCCATGTATGCAACATCAGATTAACGTGATTGTTTTTTATGATCTTAGCTTTTACGCGCGTGATTCGGCCTAAGCTTATTTTACCGCTCATAGTGCTTTATTTTGTCGTTAGAGCATTCATTGTGAAGATATGATTATTATGGCTTCTAACATTAGCGTGCAAACTCCCTAAGTTAAGCTCTAGATAGTGGTCCCTGGTCGAGGATCGGTATTTTAAATTAAGATCTCGCCTCATGTCTTTCCAAGTAGGGTACTCACCGCGAGACTCTTTATGATCTTCTAATTTCATCCAAAATTGAAGAGCTCGTCCTTTAAGGTGAGACCTAGCGATGCTAACCTGGTGGAATTCAGGGATATGACATGATTCAAAATAGTCATCTAGTTGTCTAGCCCATTCCCTAAAGTAGTAAGGATCCGAGGAACCATCAAATGTAGGCAGACGAAAAGGTGACTCTAAGTGAGGTCTTGGAGGCCTAGGCTCAGGTCTAGGGTGATAAGCTGAGTGGGGCATGTAATTAGAGTGGGGATAGTCAATGGGTTTCTCCGTCATAATTCTAGTCATAGTGCCCACTAGATTAACGATGTCATCTAAGCTCTTTTGAAGTCTTATCGGGTCCATAGGTTCGGGTGGGGGCTAGTCGGGGAAGGTTTAGGGGCGGTGGACAGCACCTATACTTGCTGAAATTTGGCTCCTAAAGCTCCTAAATACTGCTGGAAGACTCGGGACAGCAACCTAACACAAGGTGGCACGTGTCTAGCGAATTTAAGGTTGGAAGCTAAGTGTGGACAGCAACTAGAACAGCTTTCCGGTCAAATCTAAGTCTCTAACAGGTGCAGATTTTGAGTTGACAGCAACAGTACACAACTAGGAAACTTATTCTAAGTGACTCCTAGTGTGTGGACAGCACTTAGGACTTAAGTTAGTACTCCCACGAACTGTAGACACTGCAGGAATACAAAGGCAGCAGTTGCAACAAGTGTTTCCACTCCCAAAGAGTGACTAACGAATGCAGAAAAGTGAGGACAGCAGGGAATACTCAAGCCGAAGTTGTTTTAAACACTTAGGAATCTTCCCAAACAGAAGGCCAACACTAAGATGCTAGTTAATATGACCTAACTCAGCTAGATGAGTGCAGGAAATGCAAAAACAGTGAAAATTTGCTATCTAAGCAATGATATGTATGCCAATTTTAAACTACAATAAGAAGCTAGACCATAGGATGTTTTCTAAACATGCCAAGCATAATAGCCATGCTCTGATACCAAGATGATGTGAAACCAACATGCGTAGGAGCTCATTAAGACAATTAAGGAGGATTAAACAATTTAATTTCACTTGAAAGCTTATGGTCGAGACAAGATAATTCAATAAAGATTCTTGGTTTTCACTCGCTTAGGCGAAGGAGTACATGTAAATTAGCTAATCCTCAGAGATAAACAAAAATAGTAGCAAAGCTAGGAGCTATTAAACAACAATCCAAAATTTAATAATGAGAAATTTCACCTTGGGGATTATTCACTCGACTACACTAGGCTTGGCGAGAGAAGATTTTGCAACTAGAATTGAGATCACCACTAGGAAGAAGATGCCGGAAGTCTTTGTCCACGGGAAAATAGTCGGAGTCGGTGGGGTGGGCGGATGTCCGGTGATGATCCAACGACTTGGTGGAAGATGGATCTCATGATCCGCCATTCAACATTGAAGTGGCGAGGGGAGGCGTTGTCGGCGGAATTTCTCTAGGGAAAGGGGCAAGGCCGGCGGTTGCAAGGGAAGAGGAGCTTGGCTTAGAAGAGAGTAGAGGTTAGTAAAAGAGCAAGAGGATTTAGCCCAAATCTGAAATTAATTTCAGGTTTAAGTGGATTTGGAGGGAAATCCCAATTGAAATTAACTTCAAATTTCAAGTGGATTAATGGAGGAATTAATGGGCATTTAGGGGGGCAATTAAGGGAGTATTACGTGGATGCTTAGGTGGCAAGTAGAGAGAGAAAATCATGCATGAAAGGGCCGGCCAAGCATTGAGGAAAAAGAGGGATTTGATTAAATAGTGGGTCCCACGGTTTTAATTAAAATCTGAGCTTTAATTTCAGATTTTAATTAATTAGGAAGTTTCAAATGAGAGGGGAAAGGAAATTTGAATTTGAATTGGTCATTAATCCTCATTCAATTATTCACTAATTTGAGGAGTCAAATTAGGAAGGTAATAAGAGGAAATTGATGGCTGAATTCAAACTTTCCTGGGCTGGAATCGGCGGGATCAGCCAAGGGGGGAAGTTTCGGCCTGGCTGAGAAGGGAGGCGGCTGGCTAGGCTGGGCGGGGGCTGGTTCAGCCGGCGGCAAGGGCGGGGCGGCTCCTGGGTGGACGGGTGGAGGGGGGGTTTTGATGGGGAAGGCTGCAGGGAGGGGAGGCGGGTTAGGCTGAGCCGTTGGTTGGCTCAGCCGGCGGCAGGGAGGGGAAAGGTCTCTGTGCCGGCGGGATTTGGGGGATTTGGACAGAAATGGTTGCAGGGAGCTGGTGGGGAAGAAGAGAATAACAAAAAAATAAAAAAGTAAGGCCAAGAGTTCACCACGGGAACTGTTGGGTATTTCGGGTGGAGCCTCTCCTAGGTCTCCATTCTCTCTCTCGAGCTCTCAAGCAAGAAAAGAAGAACAAACATCTCAGAATTTTTATTAATCAAGCATCCTCTCATTACATAAGAAATGGTCATATATATAGGCCTTAAAATGACAACGGACACAAAAGACTAAAATGCCCCTTGGGCTATAATAGAGACCAAATACCCATAAGGGTAAAAATGGAAAAACTAAAATAAAATAAATTACTACATAACATGACAAAAATAAATAAAACTCCTGATCGTGGCCGTCGATCTCCGGTGTCTCCGATGGCACACATGTCGAAATTGCTGACGATGTCCTCATCAATTAAAGATGATCAGGGTAGCAAAAATTAAATTCAAACAATTATGTCACCTTGATTTTAGTTGGCAAGCAGGCGTCATATGGAGCATGGCACAATTTACGATGTAAATGCTACAAGTATATTTATATGACTTAACCCCGGCATGAATCAAAGTGGGTTTATACAAGATTTATGTTATACACCAAGGGAGAGGAAGGCAAGCGGGAGAAGAATTAGGTGTTATAGAGAGGAGCAAAAGCAGAGGGATCGCACTATTGGATCATGATGCAAGCAAAAAATTAGGAAACCCCCTAATTTTTTGCAAGCAAAAACAAGACCAACAAAATATTCAAAAATAGACAAAATACATACTAAAGATAACTTTCACATTATAAGAGACTCTTACAAACTTTGACATAAAATTAAACACCTAAACTTGCATTCCATCCATCGAGAAGAAAGATACAGGTGGGGTGGGACACTTGCAGAGAGAAGAACGAGATAAAAAGTTCAAGACAAATAGAGGACAAGCTCGCAAGCTTTCCTAGAAAAGGAGAAGGAGAATGGAACAAGCTCGCAAGCTTTTCCAAAGAAGGAAGAAAAACCCTCAGGTTTTTAGATCCAAAAATACCATTATAACACATTTTTTTCATTACAAAACACCTTTTATTTATAGGGGAAAGAGGGCAACCAAACAGCCACCATAACCCCCATTTCAACCAATTAAAAGCAAGAAATAGAAGGCCAAACATTCAGTCCAGCACAGCACCCAAACAGTAACATAGAAACCCAAAAGGCAGCCAAGGGGATGAACCAAAATAGCAGCTAAAGGGAGCTAGAACAGCACCCGAAAAGGCCACAAAGAAAGCAGGGAAAAAGCAGCCATAGGATAACAGCCAGGGAAGAAACCAAAAAGGCAGCAACTGGGGAATCGGAATAACAACACAAGGAACCGGGAAAAGCAGCCAAAGGGAACTAGAACAACAGCCAAGGAATTCGGATCAGCAGTCAGGGAGAAGGAACCATACACCGGAAGGCAGCCAAGGGAAGGAAACCAAGGGACAAGGAAAGGAAAGAGGCAAGAAACCACTCCATTAATGAGCTATTAAGTGCAATTACTCTTCCAATTAATGAGCTAAAACATCAGCTCAAACATTTATGAGCTAGAACCAAAAAGTCTCCAAAGAACACAGCCCAAACCCAAATAGTCAAGGCCTAACCCGAGAGGCAACCAGCAGCCCAAAGACCAAAAGAACCTAGTTAGCAAGCTCACACAAAGCTTGCCTACATCAATTCTCCTCTGGTTGAAAGAACTCATCTCCAGATGAGGTTGCTTTTAAGTTTTTCCCTTGTGCAGCATATGCTAATTCCAACTCTTGAAATTGGGCCGCATACCTTCTTTGAATAATTTATTTTTCCGGAATAAATTGGGCTTGAAGCTGACTCTTTCTCTTCTCATATCTTTCAACGTACAAAATCATTTTCACCTGAAGTTTGTAGAGCTCATTATGGATTGGAGCTGTATGGCTTCCTTGTGACAGGACCCATTTGTTTGTTGGAACTTGGACATCAAGACACCTGGCTGATTTTTTTCATTTTTTAAAGAAGACCCAACAAAAACTTAAAGTCACTCAACACCAAGACTCAACCGACAATACAACGCATAAACCTAGGATTTGCTAACTTGCTCTGATACCAAATTGATGCAAGCAAAAAATTAGGAAAACCCCTAATTTTTTGCAAGCAAAAACAAGACCAACAAAATATTCAAAAATAGACAAAATACATACTAAAGATCAACTTTCATATTATAAGAGACTCTTACAAACTTTGACATAAAATTAAACAAATAAACTTGCATTCCATCCATTGAGAAGAAAGATACAGGTGGGGTGGACACTTGCGGAGAGAAAAACGAGATAAGAAGTTCAAGACGAAGAGAGGACAAGATCGCAAGCTTTCATAGAAGAGGAGAAGGAGAATAGAACAAGCTCGCAAGCTTTTCCAAAGAAGGAAGAAAAACCCTCAGGTTTTTAGATCCAAAAAGATCATTATAACACACTTTTTTAATTACAAAACACCTTTTATTTATAGGGGAACGAAGGCAGCCAAACAGCCACCATAACCCCCATTTAAACCAATTAAAAGCATTAAATAGAAGGCCAAACATTCAGTCCAGCACAACACCCAAACAGTCAAATAGAAACCCAAAAAGGCAGTCAAGGAGGAACCAAAACAGCAGCCAAAGGGAGCTAGAACAGCACCCGAAAAGGCCACACAGAAAACAGGGAAAAAGCAGTCACGGGACAGCAGCCAGGGAAGAAACCGAAAAGGCAGTAGCTAGGGAATCGGAACAGCAGCACAAGGAACAGGGAAAAACAGCCAAAGGGAACTGGAACAACAGCCAGGGAATTCGGATCAGTAGCCGGGGAGAAGGAACCATACACGGGAAGGCAGCCAAGGGGAGGAAACCAAGGGGACACAGGGAAAGGAAAGAGGCAAGAAACCACGCCATTAATGAGCTATCAAGTGCAATTACTCTTCCAATTAATGAGCTAAAACATCAGCTCAAACATTTATGAGCTAGAACCAAGAAGTCTCCAAAGAACACAGCCCAAACCCAAGTAGCCAAAGCCTAACCCGAGAGGCAACCAGCAGCCCAAAGATCAAAAGAACCCAATTAGCTAGCTCACCCAAAGCTTGCCTACATCAGATCATGCAAAAGAGGATGTCACATAAGTGCTGGAAAACCAAAATAGAGAGCGAGTGGAAGCAGAGACCAAGAGCAAGAGAGAGTGGGGGAGATAAGCATTGGAAGCAAATTGTAAAAGAAAAAATGCACAAGTTGGTGACTGGGCTCGAGCAAGAGGAGAGTCACAAGATGAGGATTTTAGGGTGTAGAAATAATGTCAGGTAGAGATTGGGCATGATAGGGAAAGTAAGCCACGAGAGATGCAAGCATGTCATGGGTGATATGCAAGTATCATGCAAATCTTAGGTGTGGAGTTCAGATCTTTTTTCTTTATGTAATCCGTGTGTATTTTTTAATTAAATAAAAAATACCAATCAATCACAAAAACTTCATCCAGGATTAGACGTCACAGAAATAGAAAGCTAATCTGTAAAATAAGTTAGTAAACCCGCATAGATGTCCACTGCCCAAACAAGATCAAAAATGATAAAATATTAGCTAAGGCATGTTTAAGAAAACACATTACTTAGTGTGGTTGAACAAACAGTGAAACTAAATAAACAATTATGCTGGGATAATGATGCATCTAATAATCATATTCCTAGAAAAAAGAAGCAAGAAAATTGAAAGTGGGGCATATGGGATTAACACATTGTCACCATTCAAATAGTTACGTATTTTGAAAACAACTAAAATTGAATCGCTTAAAGAAACCTGGGCAAGTTGGGTGACAATACCTTTACCCAGTATCGATTGCTCAAGCACTTGCTGCTATCCGCCTGCATAAAATGCAATAAACAAAGTAGAGATCAGCACGTCTCAAACATTTAAGGTAGCTTATTATGGCCATTGCAAGCTAAAAATGAATTTTAAGTTGCAAACTAAAGTAGAATACATATTTGAATCAGAAAGATAAAAGAATTAAATACGAAATAATTTCAATAGCAATTTTCAGATACAAATCATTATAAGTTTGCTCCAATGAATTTTGGTTCAGCCTATCAAATTTTTTCCATCATTTATCAGAATAAGTTTTTCTCTGAGACAATTTCCAAGTAGTTTCCAAAATCAACATGTTACCTCGTTGTGGACACAACAGAGGATAAGCAACACAAGTCACGCACAAAAGATGACAAAGAGCTCTATATACTGAAAGCTAGAAGATATGAGCTCAAGATTAATCAAACATTTCTCACTATCACACAGTACCGCACTTCAGCTACACACATCTCTAGAACAAATCGCTGATATAGTAGCTTTCTATCAAACTTTTTTTTTCTAGGCTCTCACCAAACACAAACACTGCAGTTGCCAAGTCCCAAGTCTTAGATAAGAAAAGTTGAGGGTTCCATTAAGTAGTCGACAATCAGCATAAAACTTATCGAATAATCATGACATGAATCATTTCATACATTGTTAATGATAGAGCATTCCCTAGAAGCAATGAGGCATGTGATTTGAATATATCAAGAAGTGTGCAAGGGTCGATGCACTGGCGCCCGATTGCAGTGTTAAATAAGCAAGAGTTCTCATGTTATGGATGGATGTGAGCAAAAAAGCTAGTCCATGAAACTAAACAGGTTGGAAAGAAAGTTAAGGAGATCAAAGTTTAAGATTTAAACTATGGTATTCATGTATGAGTCATACTAAAAATGAAGTATGTATGATTATAGATAATAGTTTGAATGATAATGTTATAGAAATTAATAAAATTGGAGATAGAATTATAATTTTAAATATTGTTATTAATGCTAAGATTATTAATATTATAGGTGCTTATACTCCTCAAGTAGGTTAAAAATGTGTTCAAAATTAAAATTTTAGAATGGCTTAAAAAAATTAATACTAAAAATACAATATGAAAAAAGAATTTTTATTGGAAGTGATTTAAATGAACATATTGGTAGAGAGGTAGAAGATTGTAAAAGCATTCTGATATGCCAGAAGAGCCCACCTTGTGGGGTCCATGGGGAGTTAATATTCACTATGTGAGGAGAAATCAAGGGAGAAATAATTAGGAAAGTTTATTTAGAGATAAAAGGCTGATTGAATATAGATTGGGGAGGAAGTTAGGAAAAGTTTATTTAAGAAAAGTGGGCTGATTTGAATTCATATTTGGTAAGAAGGTTTTATTTAGGGAAAGAGGGCTGTTTTGAATTCAAATTTTAGAGAGAACTAGGAATAATTTATTAAGCGAAAGATGACTGATTTGAATTCAAATTTCGGAGGAAAATATGATGGTTTATTTAAGGATAATTAGGTTGTTTTACTATCATTATGTGATTTATGTTTGTTGTAGCTTTCTTAGAAGTTGTTCCTAGCGATATCTAGGATTTGTGGGAGAGCTAATCTATCTCTCGAATAGTAGGTCACTAGTATTTTTCACTATTGCTGAAGTATTAATCAAAATCAGCCCCTATCTTCAAATTTCTAGTTTTCTACTTGTTATCTTGTTGTTTTTACTTCCAAAACACATCAAATCGGTATCAAAACGAGGCTTTTTGGAGACAATGGTAGCAAATGAGGATGATCTATGATGCACTCATGCACCGACACTTCTCCTCAAAGAGGCATGTAGTGCCCGACACGACACGCAATCGACACACCTCCGATACATGTCGGACAAACAAAAAATATATCTGATTAAAAAATATTAAATATATATTAGACATATGTGTCTAACACGCTTGTCTTAAATATTTTATGAAGAAAATGACCAAAATGGTCCATCAACTCTTTATGAGGGACCAAAATAATCCTCAACTCTTTTGAGGGACCAATTCAGTCCCTTAACTCTTTAAATTGAGACATTTTTATCCTAACATTTAATGTTGGTGCTAATGGTCCTAAATGTAAGGGCATTTTAATCATTTTTCAATTAAACATTTATTAAATGTACTTTTCAAGTAATTAAATTTTTATTAAATGCTTCTTTGATAAAAAAATTAATAATAATTTTAGTTTTAATTTAATTAAAAAATAATTTATTATTATTTTAAGTAATTAAAAAAATTTAATATTAAGAGAAATTAAGAATTATTTATTATTTAGGGATTATGATACTAAGAATGTTATATATATATATATATATATATATATATATATATATATATATATATATATATATATATATATATAGTCAAACTAATGACATCAGAATAAGAAGTAGAGCGAATTATCAAAACATCTAGATTCGGGGTGAATACTCATATTTTTAACTTATAGTAATGATATTATTTTCTTCTAAACTACATGCAAAGAAGGATATCGATACATGCATAATTAGTAGTTATTGTCATTGAAATTATAATTTATCCTTCACATGTTTAATGATTAGTCATCTTGAAATGAATGATAGCTAGCATGTTATGTTTCAAATTATCATATGCAGTTATTGAATAAAATAATTAGATATAAATAATTGCATGTGTGTGTAGACTGATAGACAATGTTGCACCGATACAACTATTTATTAAGGCGTGTTGTATTTGATACACGGAAACGCCTCTGATACGGCACCGATATGTGTTGGAAATTAAAATACTATTTAATTTCAAAAGGACACGTGTATCCAATAGGCGTGTTTGTTGAAAAACAAAAAAAAAAATCTGAAAAAGACGCATCATATTTACTTCCGCGTCTGCGAGCGAGATTCTCTCATTTCCGAGATGGATTTTGATATTATAAGCTACAAGGCTACAAATTATGTTACTTTTTTTTTTTTTCAAATATTATGCTTTGATAGCTTTCTTAATTTTTATGTATGATTTATAAATTATAATGTTGTGTCCGTGTTGTACCAGTATCCTGTATTTTTAAGAATTGACGTGTTCCGTATCGTGTCGTATCCAAATCGGTGCAACGTAGCTGATAGAGTACACGCTCTTATGATATTAGATGGCGATGCAATATACATGTGCGCGTTAATTGGAAAATATTTCGAAAAAGAAAATGAAAATAGAAATACATTGATTGGTACTATTTAGATTGTCTCTTGTGCTGATTGTATTAATTACGAAAAATGATAATATATGATATGAGTATTATGTATACATAACTTACAAAATTAATTTTAATATAATTATTTTAATTTATGTATGAAAGAAAACATGTATATATTATTCTTCAATCTTATTATGTTACAACAATATATAAACATAATGTGCTCACTCACCCCTATAATTGAACAAACGTGTATAGATATCATCCAAAGAAATTTAAATGAGTGAAAGTGGAGAAAATGTGTACCATAAAGGCGACGCTCCCCAAGAGAGAGAGAGAGAGAGAGAGAGAGAGAGAGAGTGTGTGTGTGTGTGTGATGTATTTATTTGAAACAGATTTGATATTTTTTTAAAATACATTTGTAGTTTTAATGGCTCTTTCAATATATATTAGAAATAGTTTATTTATAGCAATGATAGTGAACAAAAAGTTTAAATAATCGTACAACTATCTGCTCCCGTCTCGTTAATTCGAACCTCCTAGATCTTGATATTCATCATATTCATTCATGATAGGCACTTCATGTAAAAAGTAAGTTTTCTTTCCTAATAGGTTTCAAAATGATTTTAAAGATGCCTTGAGACCTACAACTTATCTGCTAAGTTCATGATTTATTTTTTATATAACATGATAAAAAGGCCTGAACACTGAAATTTTTAAATAAATTACTTACAGTTCAGCAAAGAGAAATTTATTCAAATGTATAAACATTATACTTTGGGACTTAATGGTGAGAGATGCAAGCATTCCAGACAGCCTTCTATCAAGCAGGGGAAATCTTGAATAAATCCTAAGAAGGACATCATCCAAGTGTAAGGTAAACATCCTAAATAAGAAGAAAAACACAGGACATTTGTTGCAAAATTAAAGAAGCAGCAGAAAGGATGAAAATATCACATTTCCAGGATAGTTTATATTCTGCCAGAAAGCTTGCAAAACCTAGCCAGCTATCCAATCAAAGAACATAGAAATGAAAGGTATCGCACCCATTTAATTGCCTAAATCAGGAACATTTTCATGTAACATTTATTTCGAAAAAGTAAAAAGACAAAATGACATTTGCTAGTTTTGCATACCTTACCAACAAGCACCAGGGGTATCAGAAAAGTTGGTACCGCTGAAACCAATCCCAGAAGTAGATATTCTAGTTCGGTGAAGCTCTGTCATCAGAATTGATTCCCATCACAATGAAAGCTTAATGCAGCACAAATAAATTGAAAATGCTATGTTCAAAGAGTTCAGCCTGTCTATTACCATACAGAAACTTTTTCTGCTGAAAAAAATGGAATTTTAAAATCTCATACAAAATTAAACAAGGCATTTAAAAATACAAAGTTTAATAATTTGCAGTTCCCACACAGAATAATAATAACCCCCATGACAAGCATTCAAACTATCATACCTTGAAATAAAGATAAATAAAATATAAGAAACTAAAGACAATCTATGAAAACAAATCTCGAAATCTGAAGTTTACATCTGAAAAAGATGAACAACTATAAAACAAACAATAAATACCATAGGATTGTTGGGCTGCAAGTAGGATTTAACTCAAGTGTGATCTAGTAAATTCTCACAGTTAAATCCTCATAAATTGTTTTAGCATGATAGATGTTAAATCTATTTAATCCTATCAAACTATTCGGCTATTTATTTCAAGATTAAAGATTTAATTTAATATAAGATTTAAAATAAGAAAAGAGCTGGAAAAAGGAGCTAGCATTACTTTCACCAATTTAAGGTAGTGGAAGTTCACTTATCTTTGCTAAAAAGCAGAACCAAACAAAATTTTCACCTACTGAAAATCCAATTATATCTATAATCATTGTAATTTTTTGCATGCAGTTGTAATTTATTGGCTTCAATTATTTAAATTTCCCAAGAAAGAGAGATAAAGAGGAAAATAAATTACAATTATTTTTTCTTGAATCAATCTAATCAAGCACAATTTAATAATATAGTTTAAGGCTCCGTTTAGGACGACTTTCTTAATGTTTTCTAAAACTAATTTGTAGTACAAAAATTTTAGTTGAAGAAAATATTCAGCTAAAAAACTGTTTTAAAAATAATAAAAAAATCATCCCAAAAAATGTCTAAATCATTAGATATATTCAAAACATAAAGTAGCAAAAATAAATTTAATGTGACTAGATATCTTTTAAAATAAATTTATTGATAATCTTCATAGAATAAAACTTTGAAATCACAACAATTGCTTCGTTTTCCCTTTCGCTCCTCTCTCGCCCCCAAATGTAGACCGCTTGTGGCAGATATTTATGTCTTATAAACTCTAAGAGCCATGTTATTTGTATTCTTAATTTTGATCTTACAATGACTCTTGGCTATGATAATGAGATGGCAAATTGAATTATTTTAATGTATTCTAATATTCAAGGTGAGACATCAAATAGAACTATTTTAATTTAGACCTCTCAATAAATTTTTTTGCTCCGCCACTGACTGTAATTCACATGATCATGCTTAGAACTGTTTTGTTAATAACTAGTTTTATTTTCAATTTTATTGGAAACAAAATATAGTTCCAAAAAAGTATAAATCTTCTTATAATGAGTAGCTTAAAAAATTTGTGTTACTTAGCTTCTAAAAATACCAATCCTCTATGATCTATGAGGAGAGATCTCTCCTAAGTCTCCCAATGCACTAGCCAAAACCGATCCATACGCTATCGACTCTCTAATGCCCTCCATTCCTCGCTCTCTGACCTACCGTCCACTAATGTTCCACCGCTGCATCACCGTCTTCGGATCCTGGCGCTGGCATCGTAGCGGATGCGGGAGCTCCGGTGTAGTCTTCGAGCGTGGCGCCAGTGTCGGCGGCACCTGGATCCCGAACGACTTGGCCTCGACTCCAATCGGAAGGTCGTTCACTCCATCCTCTACGACTGTCTTCGCACCAATCTCCCAAGGGAATGCATGGGCTTTTCAGACTACGCTTTTGTCACCGTCACCGGAAACAGTGATGACGATGTCCGTCGCTTACCCCGACATCATGCGGTCCTCCGCTAACTTTAGTAAATCCACCGACTACTGGGATTTAGTAAATCCAAGACTGCGCATTAAATGTAAGGTAAAGGAATTTTTTGTTTTTTAAGCTCTCCATTAACTGTTTTACAAAATTAGTCAAACCACATTTAAATAATCTGTTCAAGTTGATTATAAAAAACCCTCATAGCATCACATCGAAAACAAGCGACAGTGGACCACTGGACCGGGGGAGATAAGAGGAAGAACAGACCTCGTAAAGCTTGTAAGGGACGACGATTCCAAGACAAAGTGTGAGCCAGAATGGAGTGTAGAACAGAAAGAAGAGTTCCCCCCATCTCTTGCTTGGATTCGGGGCCAGCCATAGGCTTCCAGATTCAGTCCCTCTCGCTCCTCCCACTCGTCCGCTTTCTCTCCTCCCTATCACATCAAATCCTGCATCAATAAACGGTCGAAAACCTACTAAACAAAACCCAGAGGCGGTAGCCATCTCAACCAACTAACAGAGAAAGAGAGAGCTAAGGAAAGAAACCCAGAAGATGCCCCATATCTACCAACTGAGAGAGAGAGAGAGAGAGAGAGAGAGAGAGAGATGGTCGTCATTTCTCACCCCCCATCCCGGCAAAATAGAAATGGCTCCGCTGAATGTGCAAACAGATAATCTATGGGCGCTCGTAGGGCGATCGGATCGAGCTCAGCCGCCGTCTAGGCTTTATAAGGGTGGCGGTGTTTCAGTTCTGGTCACTCGCGAGTGAAGCAGTGACGGTTTGGGCCTCACGAACGAAGTAAAGCATTGATGAATAGCTTTGTATTTTCCTTTTAATGGCCGTGATGCCACTGATTCTTTTCAACAGCTTACTATTTATTTTAAATAAAATTCATTTATATTTATTAGATATATAATTGAATAAATTTAAATAAAATATTTAAAATTGATCTATATAAGTAAATAAGTTTGAGCATCCCATTGTTTATTTATGAACATGTTTATTTATTACTTAATAGTTGATTACTTTTTTTTATAAAAATAGTTATTTAATAATAATTTATTTTTTATTTTAATGACTAATTTTATGCTTTTCTATTACTTTTTTTATCTTATATATTGTAAAAAATGAATATATTATTTGAGATATAAGTGTTATTAAAATATAAAATAAATGTTTAAATGCATATAATATAATTTTTTAATTATATTTGAATTAGGCCTAATAAAAACTTAAAAATTATCTTATAAATTATATAAGAAGGTTGAGTGATGGTCCGGCGATGGCGATCAGGTGATGTTGGAATGTGACAATAAAATGATTGTGTGATGGTGGTGGTTCGAAGATGGTGCTTATAGCAGAGCTTTATGTTTTTCAAAATTTTGATTTCTCTTAAATCTCAAGTAAAGGTTCAAGCTTTCTTTCAAGTGTTAGCTTCGTATAAATAAGCCTCTTGATTTATTCATTTTTTAAGAGTACATCATAAAAATAGCCATATTTTGAAATATTTAATCGAATGGCCCATATAAAATCGCATAAACATATGTTGTTATTTCAATGTTATTTATTAAAATTTGAATGTTGAAGTTATATTCAATGTTAAAAACATTGGCATATAGATTATAAAACTTGATTAATTTTAGTGAGAATGAAATTCATTTAGAATTCATTTAGTACAACTTTGTTGTTGCTTTATTTTTTATACCGCATACTAGTTTATATTTCACCACTACTTTTTCACTATTTTCAAGAAATATTCGTATTATGAAGATATTTTTTTGTAACATCACTAAAAATTTTACTTTTTCAAGCGGTCCCAAATGAATCATCACTTTAAAGATGATTTAATATAAATTTATCATATGTATGATTATACGTATTCAACTAAGAGAGATGGCACATGTCACATATTCGATTGGGGCACCCATCAATTACCACTCACCAGTTCCTGTCGCCTGATCTTTGACCCTACTGATAATATACCTCTTCATTTCATTGTTCTATTTGCTCCAGAGTGAAATGTACTAGGCCTCCCTGTTCTCTATCTACAACTACCACTTCCAAATGTTTACAATAATTCATACTGATATTTAGGGTCCGTCCCCTATTCTATCAATGCAACATTATCGATATTACATGTTATTTGTCAATGATTATATGTGTTACTATTGGGTTTATTGTTTACAGGCTAAATCTGAAACATATTTTAAATTTCTGCAATTTAAATATCTCATTAAACGATAATTTCCAACACCCATCAAAATTCTACACTCAGATGACGGTGGTGAATATGTCAATAATCTTTGTCAAATAGCTCTACTTAATTGTAGCATTGTGCATCAAATTATATACCCCTAAACCCCCAACAAAATGGGGTTGTTGAGTGCAAGCAAAAGCATTTACTCAAAACTTTGCATGTGTTACTCTTTCACGGTCATATTCCTCCTTAAATTTGGGTTGATGCACTATTTATTGATGCTTTCTTGATCAATCACATGCCATCCAAACACAGCCACAATAAATTCCCTTATGAATGCATGTATCACACTGCCACTACATATTCGCATATCTACACTTTTGGCTGCTTGTGCAACCCGTGGCTCCCCACCAAACTCAGTTACAAACTTGTTCCACACACTGATCCATGTGTTTTTCTTGGGCATGCAACTAATGCCAAAGGCTATAAATGCTTTAATATCTCAACTGGTCGATTTTATATCTCTATGCATGTCACATTTCATGAATCAACCTTTCCTTTTCAAACCACAACATATGTTCCTACGATTTCTACCACGTCTTCACATGTTCCTTCCTTTGTTTTAGTTCTAATTGGCTCCATTACTCTCCCTCATTCAACTCCTTCTACCACTTCAATAAACCTACCCATCCCTCCCTACTACTAATCCCACCTTCAGTTCCTCTGTCTCAGTTAATTTATTGTCTCACTCAATGTCTAGATCACACAGCTCTTCACCTGTACTTGAAACTTAATCCCCACCTACCAAATCTCGTAACCACACATCACATGATCACCATATCCAAAATCGAGCACCTCAAACCTATCACTGTTTTTTATTTGCATCACACTACTGTACCGCTTAATCCTACAACTTATTCTCAAGATGTTAAGTACTTGGTATGGAGAGACACAACGAGTGTTGGGTTTGAAGCCTTCTAAAAGAAAGGCACTTAGATTCTGGTCCTACTGTCCCCACATCATAATGTGTTAGGAAGAAAATGACTCTTTAAAACAAAATTCAATTTGGATGGATATATTGCTTGACACAAAGCCCGCTTAGTTGCACAAGGTTTTAAACAAGAGTATAATCTTTTCTTTCATTATATATTTAGTATGGTGGACAAGTTTTTAACAATTAACATCTTTCTCACCATTGTAATTACCTATAAATGACATATTCCACAACTAGATATTTCCAATGCCTTTTGCATGAAAATATTGATGAGAAGGTCTACATGAAATAACATGCTGGTTTTGTTGATTCGCAATATATGCATTATGCGTGTTTGCTTCTTAAAGATCTTTATGGTCTAAAACAAGCGTCAAGACAATATTTCTCTACTTTCTCTTCATATCTTATTGAATATGAATTTCTTGCAAGTTTGGCTGACCCCTCTCTACTTGTGTGTCATCATGGTTCAGTCCACCTTTACATTCTTATATATGTTGATGACATATTGCTCACTAGCTCTGATAACAGTGCCACTCAGAAACTGCTTTCAGCACTTCATGTACGCTTTAACATTGCATGACCTAGGCAAGGTCAATTACTTTATTGGCTTGCAAGTTCAACATTATACATCTTGTCCTCATCTCAGCAAGTCCAAGTATGTTGCTAATATACTTCAACGAGCTAAAAATGTTTGATTGCAAACTAATCCCGACTTTATTGCCTTCCAAACATTCACCTCTCTCCACTAAAGCAATTCCATATAAGCAATCGAAGTTCTGTCGTATCGTAGTTGGATCCTTACATATCACACAATTACCCGGCCATACATCATGTTTCCAGTCAATTACTTGTGCCAACACATGCATGATCCGGAGCTAATTTATTTTCAATTACTCAAAAGAGTACCTCACTATATTAAAGGCACTCTACAATTTGGCTTATCAATCTCTTAGTCATCACTTTTCCTCCAATCATTTTTAGTTTCTTATTTGTCACACCCCACTTTGGCTCACACTCTACCACAAACTGAAGTATAACAGAGAAATATTTCAACATATCAAACTCCACTCTTAACAACAAATATTTTTGAGAGCCTTATATTATTGGGCTGCCAACTTTCTTAATTGTCGTTCCATAATTGACTATTATGAATTCCTTGGTGACACACTAATTTCCTAGTGTGTCAAGAAAAAAATCGTTGTAGCATGATTCTTTACAGAGGTTGAGTACATGGCCCTTACCACCATTGCATGTGACATTATGTGGTTTCGATTTCTGCTACAAGATTTTGGCATCTCTTCTCCTTCCACACAACTATTCTCTGACAATATTTCAGCTCTTGCCTTGGCTAATAACTCCAAATTTTATGCTCGAATAAAGCATATTGAAATAAATTGTAATTTTATTTGGGATTGCATTAAAAGAGATCAAATTTATGTTCATCACATAGCCTCTCAAGAAGATCTAGCTAATGTTTTTACCAAGCCCCTCAGCTCACTTTGCTTCAATCAATTATGCAACAAGTTAATAATTCAACTCATTGTCAACTTCAAAGGGGTCGATAAGAGCATCTGATAAGAATCTCTCCTATAAAAATGTTGGCTACTTAATCCATGTGACATACTCCAACCTTCTATGCTACAACAGTGAAATTCATTCTCATGCATTGGATTACTGCTACCTTGATCACCAGCACTCATACATAACTAACTTGATTCTAGGAATATTTGCTCTTAGTTGTACATAGATAGTAATCATTCTTTTATTATATAATATACAAGCATCAATGAAACCACTAAATTAATTTTTGCATCTACTATCTATTTTTCGATTTTGCTGTATCCGTCTTTCACACAAGTTTTCATCATTTTGAGATGGAGGACATGTCATCTTATAATCAAATCCAATAGCTTTTTTTTAAAATGAAATCAAATTTAGTAAAAATCTCAAATTTTACCTTTTATCATAAAAATATTATCTTTGTTGATGATCCATATAGTTATGTTTTCTACTATTTATGCTGTTCAAGATCTTAATTCTCCCACTGTTTGCACTATTTGAACAATGAATTGCTGCAATGATTGGGGTTGATGAGTTATTGCTATGATTTAGATGGGTCGAACTTTTATTAATTAGGCTTTGATTTATAAGCTGTTGTGTGGGGCATTGAAGTGGGCTCTTATGAATTGCATTAATGGGCTTTTAATGTCACTATATTGTTACTTGTACGGGTATGTAGATTACTATCTTCAAATGGGCCTTCTTATTTGGACCTCAACTACCTGCACGGCTTTCAATGGATGGTTCACGGGATTACCGCTTAACGGGTTTATTCCCATTTCACGTGTTACCTATTTGCTAATACCCGTCTTTGATTCATCACGGGTTGGATCTATCTTCTGCGAGAACTTTTTATAAAAAAAAAATACATAAATACAATAATCCAATTTTGATTATTTTCAATATATATTATATCGCTTTCGTGCTCTTTCTATTGGTCTGCAAGAGAACCAAATATTCGACGAGTTATTCGTTGTTCGGTTCGATTAAAACTCGTTCGTGATCGTTTAATTAACTAAACAAACAAACTTGAACAATATTTTAAATACTCGATTCTTAAATAAACAAGCTTTAACATTAATGCGTTAGGCTCATTTATGTTCACGAACAACATCATTTGAAGTTCGTGAACAAGCTTGACATTAAGCTCGATTCGTGTTCGATTTTGAACTACTTGTGAATAACCTTGATAAAAATAATTAATATTTGATTATAGAATTAATAAATATAAATAATATAAATAGAGCTCGACATTAAGTTCGCGAACATGCTCGATGTAATCATTTGTTAGGAAGCTCGATAAAGCTCGTTTGTTAAGTTAATGAACATCTAAAAGTAGAGTTCGTTTATAACTCGTTCATGTTTGTTTGTTTAAAGCTCGATAAGCACTAAACGAACGAACATGAACACTCATTAATTTAAATGAATCAAACATGAACACAAACAATAAAGCTCGAACAAACATGAACCAAACTTGAACAGCCTGATATTAAATGAGCACAACCATGAACACTCACATACTCGACTCAGCTCGGTTCGTTTGCAGCCCTATCTTTCTATGAGGACTTTTTATAAAAAAATACAAAAATATATATTACTTGCCATGACTCCCAAATAATCTTTGATATATTTATAATATGACAATTTTATATCATTATTGACTTATTTTAATTTGACCATAACAAAATAAATCAAGTGATAAGGAAATCATGCAAATCTTGAGGATGGGGCATCCAGGCATAAAAGGTGGTGGAACTAATAACGAGAAAAAAACATCTAATTTATTCATCGAAACAATAATACGTCAACAACCGTCCGATCACCATCACGAGAAATTATTATATCCGGTCAAAAATCGAACGGTCCGAATGTATACCGAGCAATACCAAATTCAAAATATTGAGTTTTAGATGACATGGCGCGTGGTTATTAGTCTCTGAACACATTCAGATACCGCATGTAATAATTGCTCCACCGTCACAACAAATCAAATGATTGTTCGCATTAATTGTTGTAGTTGCTTAGGTGAGAAGCATTTAAAGAACAACTTGTCCACTAATATTTTTTATAAACATATAATATATTAGAAGGAAGAAAAGGGATTGTAAACATACCGTTTAAATTTTGATTCTTCACAAAATCAATATTCTATTATTTCTAATTTTAAATTACCAACTAAATCTTAAAATTTCTAATAATATTAACTCATGTTTTTCATTTGTTTAAATTTATAATAATTTGACTCACATGCACATTATAATGGTTTAAAAAGTTAAGATAGTTATTAAATTTATAAATAAATAAAATTTGAGATGTATTTGCCAAAAAATTATTTGCTAGCTATATGAGAAATAAACATATTAAAGAAAAAAAAAAAGATTGTATCTAATTTATTTATTTTAACATAATATCACAATGCATTAATAAAACTTTTGTTATAAATGAAATAATTTTAGAGTTATGGATTAATTTGGTTTGATCTAAAATTCTAACTTTAGTTAGATCGGTTCTCCTAAGTGAATCAAAACTAAAAAAAATATAAAATACATTTAATGATTAAAATTAATTTGATTTATTATATATTAAATTCGAACATATGTTGATTGCGAATAAGGGTGTCAATATTTGACACGACCCGAAACCCGACTCGAACCTGGCCCAAAAAATTCGGGTTAGGGTCCACCCGAACCCAAAACGAGTCGGGTTCAAGTTCAATATTTTGACCCGTTTCAAAAATCGGGTCCGATTGGGGTTGAGCCTTTGACCCGAAATTGACCAAATTTTGACCCGAAAATCCTAGATTGACCTGTTTTTGACCTGAAAAGAGAAGATTGACACGTTTTTGGTCCCGAAAACTAGCAATTTTTTTGTTGAAAACGAGTCATTCAGATCGTGTAGGGTTGACCCGGACTCGATGCGGGTCGGGTTCGGGTCCGAAAAACTGACCCGTTTTAAAAAAAATGGGTCGGGTTCAGGTTGACCAGAATAGTGCCAAGCCAGTTTCAGGTTCGACCTAAACTGTGACCCGAAATTGACACCCCTAATTACGAACCTAATTTGAAAATCTAACATTAAATAACTAAATTTAAATACAAATATATATAAAAAAATGAATCAAGCTCAAAACAAATTTGAACAAACTAATAATAAATAAGCTGAAAATTGAGCATAAATCTGCTCAACTAAGGTCACTTGCAACCCTAATTATAGCAATCCCACATATGAAAATATATTTAGGGTTTGTTTGGTTGAAAGAAAAGTGAATGCATTGCATTCCTAATATACAAGTTTTGAACTTTTGGGTGTGTTTGATTGGATGAAAAGCAAATCAAAGGTAAAGTAAATACAATGGCTCATTTTTTAGGTAAATTGGGCGAGAATGCTTTACAACGCTCGCTCCTTGCTTGAATGCCACCGTCTCCATCGGCCTCTGCCGCTGCCTTGGCCGTCAAATACCTCTACTGCCGGTAACAGACCATCGCCAACCACTGTAGATCATCGCTGCTGCCAACCACTGCCGATTGCAGACCACATCCACTGACCATCGCCAGCTAGTTCGGTCGCCGCCTAATTCACTGCTATTGATCGCCGCCCACCTCCTTCCATCCACTTCCCTTCAATTTTACATTGCATTCACTTTAACTAAAATCAAACAAAATAAAATAAAATAATGTATTCTTTTTACACTCATTCAAATAACTCCAAATTATTTTCTTTATATTTTACACTATATTATTTTTTTAGACAATCAAACCACATATTATACATATAAGATATAACATATTTAGTATTATATTTAATCATTTGAAAGTAAAAAATCAAATCAAGAAAAAAAAAATCAGTAACCGTATCAATAACAGTTTTATTCAATAAAATAATCACAAATAATAATAGTTATATTACACGGAATATAGTAAGTTTTTTAAGGAAAACTACTCATTATCGTCGTACCACGGGGGCGCGCTCACCGGTCGCTCGGCCCTCCTTACCTCAGAATCGATCTCTCAGGCTGGAATAGACGGAGGAGATGATATTGCATTGTCATGCTAGAGTGGTTCCTGTCTCGATTGATCTCTGTCGAAGAACTAACAAGTAGGTCTGGAATCTGGATCGATGGAATGGATGCTTATAGTTCCGGTTCTGCGTAGGCATTGACGAGACATGTTTCGCCAACTTATTTCTCAAGTTAATTGCGCCGAGCTGACGCAAGGCTGTTTGATTTGTTTTTAATGTTTTTCAAGCTTCATTTTACTTTTCTCTTGATGTAACTTTCGGTTTTTTGGATCTCGTTTTCTTCATTTTCTTGATTGTTTGCTGGGGGGAGCTTTTCTTTTTCCCTGTTCTTCATAATGCATTTATTTACGAGGAAAGATATCGCGCTTGGATCGTTCTGGATCGTTTTGATGTTGAAATTATATTAGATCAGTCCGCTCTTCTTCGATGTTTTTTGGACGATTTCTTTTTTATTTTTAGGTTGGCAGTTATTATAAAAAAGATTGTCTTTATCGTTATTTTCTTCAATCTTTTTTAATTTATTGGGATATGTGATTCAGCCAATATGTTATTATTATATTTTGTTTTGAAATAATAATAGTTTTAAACGTGTTTCTTTTATCAGAGGAGTAGATTTGGTTGAGGGGAGCCATGGATGCTGCTGAGGCAGAGGAGAATCTCTTCGCTTTTAGCGATGCAAAGGTATTGACACAAATACTTTCTCAGAAAAAGCTTGATGGGGGGACTCTTTACTGGTTGCTGCTTTTTTTTTTGGGACATTTAGGCCATTTAAGGCAAACTCACACACACAACGCATACACAAAGACTCGAACCCAAGACCTCTTAGTTGGAAGCATAAGCTCTCAACCAACAGGCCAAGGTGAGCTGTGTAAGGTTGCTGCTTTTACTCCTATGTTGGATGAAAACAAATATGTAAATATATCATAGACGGCTTTTGAGTAAGAATAGATGTTAAGGTTTTTTTGGATATTATGTATGATACTAATCTCAACATAAATTTAAAAAATTTGAAGCCCATTCTGACATAAAATGCCTTAGGATATCTTTATATTATTTTTCCCCCATTGGAGAGCTTGTTATTGTTATACATTTATACTTGTTAGAATAATCTAATTAATACATTTATACTTATATTAGGATGAGCTTGAAAATTATTTGTTTTGTCTTGAGATTAGTGTAATTCAAACTCAGTTGTATGCAACGCTAATTTTGAAGTAAATCTAATAATTTTAAAGGCCATCCTGATACAAGTTGTATCAATAAATTGATACAATTTTTTTGGTTGACATAGACCAAGAAGATATAATAAGATCACATAATCATATAAATCATTAAAGTATTAAAAAATTGCCAAATAATTTATCATGATTTAAGTGAATGTAATACCTTTCATGCCAAACCGTTTTCAGATTTAAACTTAATAAGAATTTTGAAGCGAGGATTTACTAATCCTACTTGCAAGCAAACAGCCTCCAACAATGTTTCTTGCTCAGAGTTTTATTATTTATCTTTTACAATTCATCTTCTGTCCCTTTCTCTGGCTCTCTCTCCCTTTCTTGTTGAATCCTTTTCTACTTAGAACTTTATGCTTAAATCTCCTAAATTCTGAACTTAAATGGAAGTTTTTGGTTGCAAAAACCTTTCATGTTTTTCATTTTTCAGTGCTTTTCACAACTTTTCTGGAGCTAGACCTACTTATTTATTGAACTGTGTCCAAATGCAGTTGCATGGTGACATGTGTAGACAGCTTTCTGCAATTCTTTATAAAATTTTGGCGATCTTCCCCGTCCTGGAAGAGGCTAGACCCAGAAGTAAGTCTGGAATACAGGCACTATGTTCCTTGCATGTTAACCTTGACAAGTCAAAGAACCTCCTTCAGCATTGCTCGGAGTGCAGCAAGTTGTATTTGGTGAGTTTTCTTTTATGTTGATTCTGAATAGCCATATACTCTTATTATTTTGCAAACCTTCATGTCATCTTTAATAGAATGACTATTGTTCCTTTGGTTGTGGTTCGGAAACTTCTTTATCTATTAGCTGATATCTCAAATACTACTTTTTTTATTATCAGGCTATAACAGGAGATTCCATCCTCATGAAATTTGAGAAGGCAAGATGTGCTCTCCAGGAAAGTCTTACGAATGTGCAGGACATAGTTCCTCAAGCCATAGGTTATCAGGTAGCCTCCAACGTTAAATTAAGGATATAAGTGCTGTGCTGCTTTTTCCTCTTTTCCAAATGACCTTCCTACGTTATTGTCATGTAGCTTTTATTGCTTCCTATGGCATTTTATTCCGCCAGTGCAATTTATCTTGCATATTGGATACTTTCCTTTTGTCCGTTTGCTTCCACTTTGAAATGGCGATGAATTTATTTTTGAAGTGTTTTGTGTTGTCCTGTTCTCCGTTAAGCTTTCATAAAGTTAATGTGAATTTGAAGCCTCTATGCAGTACATTTTCAAAGTTGTGATGTTCAAATTGTTGACGTTGCGAATTTAAATTTATCATTTTCAATTTTTTTAGTTGCATATTTGTTCACTAGTCACTATCATTATGTTCTTTTTAAGTCTTTCTTTTATTGAAAAATTCGGTATCCTCCTACGTCTCCCCCACGTTAGGGGCGCATAAGGAGATGTTGAGCCTTCCCATCATGCTTAAAAAAAAATATTTATGATCTTTGTTGTGAGACAATACGGTCAAAATTTCTTCTAGCCTATTGGGCTTAACAAAGTGCGCATAGGTCTCACCACTTGCATGAGAGAATGTACAAAATTTTCCCAATATGTTAGAACAATATGCATAGATACTAAATTTTGAAGTTTCATGTTATACCCTGAGCGAGCGGCGACGAAGATGAAGTGAGATGGAAAATTTGTGGCTAGTTGGAAAAAGAAAAATCTCTCTTTTTTTGCTTCTTTTTCTTTTGAGAGTTTTAGTGTGGTTTTTTTAAAAAAGGGAAGGAACATGTGTGTGTGGGAGAGAATAAGAGAGTGAGAGAGGGAGTGAAGTAAAGAGAGAAAGAGAGTGAGAGAGACAGAGTTGGAGAGAGAGAGAGAGCGTGCTAGAGGGATTATGGGGAGAGATAAATCTTAGAGAGGGAAATAGAGAGGTTTTTACAGAGAGTGAAAGAGAGTAAGAGAAAGCAAGAGAGATAAAGAGGAAAAGGAAATTAGTGGTCGGTATAGTTGACGGCCTAGTCAACTATGGGGTGGCCTGCCTTGCCAAGCCCTCTATGCAGCCATTCCCCTATCGACTGATATAGTTGATCCTTTTAATGTAACACTACTTTTATTGGGCCATGTTGATGCAACTAACATATATTTAACGTAATTGATTCATGACTTGTAGTTACATAGCATGATGAAGTTGACTTTTTCTTGGTGTAGCCAACCTCCAATGGTGTGGTCTTCCCTTATTAAGGAATAAAACCTTGAATATGATTATACTTAATTGTGATGGAATTCATTCCTTCTCGTGTCTCTAATGTCTTGAATTAAAAAGCATGTCTTTTCCTCATATACGTCTCCAACTCTCCATCCATCTCCTTACATAACTTATGAAGGCACCGTTGTCATCCATCCAAAATTCAAGATTTTGGATTTCCTTTAGATTTATGTGGTATATATACTCTTGGTCAAATTGCTTCTGTCACTATCTCAAGTTTTGCCACATTCATGCCATGACTTTTCACCACATTAATGTATGGGAAATTAATTTTAGCAAGAAAAAGCAACTTGATGCACATTAATGTAGAAGTTAATAGAAAAGTAAGCCTGTAGTTGTTGATCTCACTAATGTCCATATTATTGTCACAGATCAAGAACTCCAATTTTGCTTCTACGTTAGATCCTCTCCATGCTCTTATTGCTTTGATTGTAGTTGGTAGTTTGTCTTCAATCTCCATTCAACTTTCATCTTCTTTTTCTTCCCCTTCATGCTCTTTGATACACACTCTTTTGCCATAGTGATCCTCGTAGGGGTGTTACTGCTAGAGTGTATGATTTGGCGAATGGAATATATTCCATAATTGCTTTAAGCAGTGCGGGAAGATCTTTGAGTTGTGCATAAAGATTCTGAAGCCAAGGTTATATATTCCTCTTAGTTCGGATGTTGTGTTTCTTCAGCTTCAACAATAACAATCACCGTTTTTTCTCTGCAGTCCGAACTTTTTCATTTGTTTGTTGTTACTTCAAATCTTACAATACGAATTAGCGCGCTATGGTTTATTCAAAAGGTCAAAATGCTGGTTTTGAGACGAAGCTTGCTGAGGGTTCAAGTTGTGGCATAGTTTTGATTATAAGTGAAGCAAGAAAAATGTTTTGAGTTTTGAGGAGAAAATTGGGTAGAGATTTAGGCTTCTTTTAAAGTACCTGTTGAGCTATATTTGAAAGAGAAAAGTGTCTTGTGGATGCTATATCTATGGGAGAATTTTGCTGTAGATCATGGCCGTTAGGAAGCTGGAGTTATGGCGAGTTCTTTTTAGCGCTCTTGAGTGATACAAGCTCTTCTTATTTTTACTTTTTATGAGAGACTTAAAAAGGGACTTGTTATGCACTCCAAATTCTTACCAGCTATGACCTATGAGGTATAAATCTTCCTCATTGGATTTGGCATGTAGGGATACTCTTCCCTACCAGTCAAACCTTGAAAACCTTGGAAAGAATCCCCTATTCTTTATCCACCTTACATTATTTTATTATTTTGTCTCTTACACAAGTCACAATTGTGAGTATTAGCTAGTTTAGTTGATAAATATTTTGAAAGTTATTATTAGGGTCCCAAATTTGAATCTTACCTACATCAAATTTGTGTTTTGACATTCACCTTTCCTAGAAAAATAATTCCATGCAAACATGCAAGTCCCCACCAAGAAGAGAGCTGCACAGTCAAGTCAGTCCTTATACTTATCTATGCTTTGTTTTGAATGACCCTTCAAGACTCCTGAATTTTGAATTTAGGACAAGACTTCTACTTACGTTTGGCTGGTTTAGTGCATGGGATTAATTAAAGATATTTTTTAAGCAGGCTGGTTTGAGTTTCTTACAAAATCACCCATCAAAGATGATCCATGCAACAGTGAAAATAAAAAATAGCATGTCGGTAGACCTCAAGTTAATATGGCATGAGATATCATAATATATATAAAAAATTATCAACTAAGCTTTCCTTTTCCCTGGGATGGAGAAGAATGGAGACAATCAACATATTAGACATTTCTCTAATGGGTAAATTAGTGGTTCCTTATCACTAAAAGTCTGAATTTTCATATTGTCTAGTGGGCCAATTCTTCCTGTCCTGGTTAGCTACACAGGGATGCTGACTTTTATTCTTAGATGATTCCCTTTTTAGCAGTTCAAACTTAAATTGGTCTCGGGAGTTATAGCCTAGGCTGCCCTTGTTTATGTTCTCTTTATTTGCTAAAAGAAAAGTGTACGCCCTCTTTTTGGTTGATTTTTTATTTCTCATTTTCTTATTTCTCGCAAGTTGAAATGTTTCTAATTGAAATTTTATTGTGCTTGCATTATATGTGGCGATATGTTATGTGCATTATGGAACTCTTTCTTGCTTTTACCATTATGGAATCAGATAATGGAGATAGTTGGTGAACTGGAAAGAACTGTGTTTATATTGGATCACGTAGAGAAGAAAGCAGGTGAAGAAGTGCTCTCATTGCTTCAGAAGAAGAATTCCGATGGTGGTTCAGGTGATAGTGTTGGAATCGAAGTCTTCCATCAAGCTGTGTTGAAGCTTGGAATTACTTCTTCGAGAGCTGCTCTTTCTGAGAGAAGAGCGCTCAATAAATTGATTGAAAGGGCTCGTGCAGAGGAAGACAAGCGGAAGGAATCAGTCGTGGCATACCTGTTACATCTAACTAGAAAATACTCCAAACTTTTCAGAAATGACACACCGGATGATTCAGACTCTCAAGGATCAAATCCTTGTTCTCCTACTGTCCCAGGCTCTTCTGATGATTTTGGAAGGCAATTATCAAGGCAGGCTTCTTTTAGTTCCAAGCCACGATCAGAAGAAATACCGACACCCCCTGAGGAGTTCAGATGTCCAATCTCCTTACAGATCATGCATGAACCAGTCATTATTTCCTCTGGACAAACCTATGAGCGTGTTTGCATTGAGAAATGGTTCAAAGATGGGCATAATACGTGCCCAAAGACCCAACAGAAGCTTACACATTTTTCTTTAACTCCAAACTTTTGTGTAAAAGGTCTGATTGCTAGTTGGTGTCAGCAAAATGGATTTCTAGTGCCTGATGGTCCTCCAGCATCTCTTGATATAAAGTCCTGGAGGCCATCCTTGCCTGCGCGTAGTGCTTCTGATTCCAGTTCCATAGCAAGCCTCAAATCTTGCGATGAGGCTGCCAAGAGGAGTACCTCGGAGGAGAGTGTTGGCTTCACTGAGGAACATATTCCAGATGATCCCAGCAATACAAATACTAGCGATGCTACAGGGAGCAAAGAACAAGAATTTGAAAGATATGAGAGCTTGCTTGAGATTTTGCGTGATAGTAAGAGTAGAACGAAGCAACACAAAGCTATGGAAGAGATTAGGTTTTTGCTGAAGGATGATGGAGAGGCAAGGATATACATGGGTGCAAATAGGTTTGTTGAAGCACTAGTACAGTTTCTGAAGTCAGCCACTGATGAGGGAGATGAGAAAGCTCAGGAGGTTGGCGCATTAGCTCTTTTCAATTTGGCTGTCAATAATAGCAGGTACGTTGACATTTAATCAAAAATTTTGGCACAATCCTTGTGAAATTTTTTTAAAGAACTAGGAATATAATGTTCTTTTGCACTGCTTGGTGGGTGTTGCATCACTCACAAAACTTTTGCTGCCTCTGCTATTGGCAAATTATTGTGTCTGGTGTCCGGATTCGTCCGGACACCAATAAAAACACGCCACATCACTCAAAAATACCGGGGCCCAGTGCATCCGGGTGAGGTGGTGTGTCCAGATTGGATGTCCGCATGTCAGGTGACCGGACGCAATAATTTGCCTTGCGTGAGAATTTCATTTGCGTTGATGCATGTTTACATGTAATTAGGAGTGTCAATATTTGGCATGATCCAAAAATCCGATTCGAATCCGACTCAAAAATTTCGGGTTAGGGTCAATCCGGACCTGAAATAGGTCAGGTTCAGGTTCAACAATTCTATCGGTTTCAAAAATCGGGTCGGGTTTGGGTTAACCCTTTGACCTGAAATTGACCTATTTTGACCCGAAAACCCATTTTGATTCAGAAACCCGAGATTGACCTGTTTTAGACCCATTTTGACCCGAAAAGTGGAGTTTGAGCCATTTTTTGACCTGAAAACTAGCAATTTTTTTTTATCCCGGGTTGTGTCAGGTTGACCCGGACCTGAAGCAGGTCGGGTTCTGGTCCGAAAAACTAACCCGTTTGCAAAAAAAATGGGTCGGGTTCGGGTTGACCCGAATAGTGCCGGGTCAATTTTGAGTTTGACCTGAACCCAACCCGTGACCCGTGATATAATTAAACTGTTCAGGCATCTCAATTGGTTTTTCCAGGAAATGATTGGCTATCCATGCATCTTAGGGATCTTGCAGTGCATTGTATATATATGAGTTATGCTAGAAAAAAAAATTCAATTCATACGCCTGCCCGAAATTGCAATCTTTGACTGCATCGCCCTGCCCTAAACTGCCATGTTACATAACTGTAGATATTATTGCATAAATCTAAATGGAACAAGTACCCCTGTTAACGGCCACATAGACTGATCACTTACACTAAAAGTCACAGTTTTTCTTTCACCTAATGCCCCTCACTTACTGTTTCTTTTAAGTGCTGTCTTCTAGGAATAAAGACATAATTCTCTCCGCTGGTGTGATTCCATTGTTAGAGAAGATGATATCAAATCCCACGACATGTGAGTCAGCTACTGCGCTATACCTCAACCTCTCTTGTCTTGATCGAGCGAAGCCCATTATTGCTTCAAGCCAAGCTGTCCCCATCCTTCTCCAGCTTCTATCTCCAGAGTCCTCCCATAGCACATCTTGCAAGCACGACGCTCTTTTTTGTCTGTTCAACCTCTCCTCTCACGCTCCTACTGTAAATCATCTCATCAGTGCTGGCATCATCGATGGCCTCCACTTCCTCCTCTCCAACAATGGAAAACCTACAGGTAGCCCCTGGTCCGAGAAGGCTCTTGCTATCCTCGCCAGCATTGCTTCGTGTCAGTCAGCTATGAATGAGATGGTCGCAACGCCAGGGCTGATCAGTTCGATAGCAACAGCGCTGAATATAGGTCAGCCACCGGTGCAAGAGCAGGCCGTGTCGTGCCTTCTGATTCTCTGCGCTGGAGATGAGAGTTCTTGTTGCACAGTTTTGCAAGAAGGGGTAATTCCAGCTCTCGTATCAGTTTCAGCAAATGGGACGCAGAGGGGAAAGGAGAAAGCAAGGAAGCTCCTGAAGCTCTTTAGGGAGCAGCGACAGCGAGAAGCTTCACCTTCCAGAGAGTGTGTTGAAGCCAGGACTATTGGAGTTATTGAGACGACACAGGAGCCTAAGCCTTTGGCTAAATCAAGGTCTGCAAGGATTGTAAGGAGTGTGAGTTCATTTTGGAAGGCAAAGCACCGATGGTAGACTAATGATGGTTGTAAAGGTTTTTTTTTTTTTTTTTTTCTCTTCTAACCATTTTTTTATGCGAACTTTTCGTATTACTCGTGATGGATGTAAATGTATTTTAAGTTTTTGACTTTAGGTAGTTTGAAAAGAAAGAACAGTAGTCATATTTATAGCTTCACGTTCTGAAACTTTATCAGTTCGAAGTTTATGATATTAAACCTCATGAACGTGTCGTTGAACTGGAAGGCCTAAAGCCTGATGTTCCAGTTTAAACTTCATTATGTGAATCATTTTTTTTTTTATATTGATGATAGAGTCCATGAATCATGAAGTTGAATTTAATACAATTGATTGATTGGTATCATAAATAATTCTGAATAATCATTGTTTCTGGTTGTATAATTATTCTGTGCGGACGCCGAATGTCGTTTGGAGATCAATCAGAATGCATCACATCACCCCTTCGCTCGGTACCGTTGGCGTGATGCATTCTAATTGGTCTCCAGAAGACGTTCTAGGCCCGGTCTCCGCATAGAATAATTTCTCTTGTCTCACACTCTCTTTTGAATGTTTACCCAATTGCTTCTTTAGAAAACAAATTCGATTGATTTTTTATGCTGAATTGGCTGTGTGAATTGAAACATGGTTTTATTAGACTAAGCGTTGGATCCCCTAACCGTTTTGTCCAATTATTTTTTATAATTAACCGATTTCATAGAATGCAGAATCATTCTTATGATTTCTACTTCACGCAGAATCATTCTTATGATTTCTACTTCGAATGAATCAACAACAGGCTTTTGAGTTCCAGTTCCTTATGTATAATATCACTACACAATTCTCAAAGATTATCTTGGTATTTGTCTTAAATTATTGTTAATGGGGATACTGTGGCTGAGCTTGCAGATTGCAGGAATCTACAGGAAAGGACTCAGCTCCTTGCGGGTCCAATGGACCAACCTTTTGTTACGAATAAGTTTAATATAAAAAAAAGGAAAGAAATACCAAACCCAAGGCCTGAACTCACCCATCAAGCGAGCTGCCTCAGCACCCGACCCAGCTGAACTCGCCACCGCAGGCAACTATCATGCTCTTTGTCGCCTCTGCTCGTTGTTTAAGAATATTGGTTGCCAGGGCATATGTATTTTCTTCTCGGGCAAGGGAGAGATTATTCTGTGCAGACACCGGGTCAATCAGAGGCGAATCAGACCGCGCCACGTCACCCAGTACACAACAAAAGGGCGATGTGGCTCGCTTTGATTTGACTTCGGATGGCATCCGGTGTCCGCACAGAATAATCCGTCTCATTTCTTCTTTTCAACTGCAGTCCTCTGAAAGCAGCACTCACTGGTTGAGTTCATCATCATCAACTGTTGGAGAATTTTTGAATAACCTCATGACCTGATAACGAGCTTATATTTTCCCCTTGAGAAAATAGAGTGGACATGATCCACCTAACACTGGATTTGGGCTATCTTTGGTACCTACTGTTGCATTTGTGCCCTCATCCCCACTACAATCTCAGCACCATCACCGAAAACCAATAAAATACTAGGAAAAAAAAATTTCTAACAAACAATAATGTAAGTTGAAAATTGAGTACTGATGAAATATCCCAAACTGTTTTATTAAAACTAAGCAAAACGTGCTCTTTCAAATTGCAAGAATTTCATCTTGTTACATTTGGTTAGTCCAAATCAAACCGGGTGCTGATGAAATATCCCAAACTGTTTTATTAAAACTAAGCAAAACGTGCTCTTTCAAATTGCAAGAATTTCATCTTGTTACATTTGGTTAGTCCAAATCAAACCGGGTTTCATTGCTGTTAAGAAAATATAAAGTCTGATGTACAAGATTATTAGACAACTAATGATGATGATATCTACTCTTAATATTGTTGATTCAACACAGCTTATTTTAATTTGTTAGTTGGAGTTTTTGTTATCAACTAAGTCTGAATTTTGAGTCTCGCATATATGATTTGTGTGAGTTTGACTTAGGCCTCGTTCCAAACTACTTTTTTATTGTTTCTTAAAACGATTTTTTAGTACAAAAATTAAAATTTTTATACTAGAAAGCTGCTTTAAAAGAAGCAAGAAAGTCGCCCCAAACGAAACCTTAATTGACCTAAATGTTAAAAAAAATGCTGATTTAGCAATTCTACAACTCATCCTTGAACAGCTAATCACTAATCAATAAAGTTCTGGATTGTGAGTCTATGACAGACTGCAATGCAAAGCCTTGACTGAAAGACCAGTTATAACGCAAATCAATCAAAGGTCAGATTTGGCTAAATTCCAAAATTACATCATACATTTAAAGATAGCAGACCTAATTTCATTATACAAACTTACAGAGTTCGCTCGGATTTGATGCTCCAGGAACTGTGACAAGACGAACTATAATAGAACAGGTGACCCTTTTAAAAGTTAAGGGACCATGAAACATTTATTGGAGAAGAGAATCTGAAGGTTCCTAAACTAACGAGTCCTCATCATTGCTTACACATGTGCAACTTGTTTGCTCTTGCTTAAGAATCTGCGGAGAGAAAACAAATAATTTTGTCAGATAAAGGAGACAGAATCTTCCTTCAGTTTGTTATTGAATGACCAGGTTTCTTTGATATAACTTCTGGCAGGGATTGGATTTCAATACCAATTTAAGCTCTAGTGCTTATTTGAGTTACTATTTTAAAAACAGACCTTAAAGATGAGAAATGAGTTGCAATCATTCTTTGCCCCCTTATCCCAATTATTTGGGACAAGTTTTATGAAAGCAAAATTTCTATTTTCTTTGAGTGTTATATGAGATTCTAAACATATTCTACGTTAATACTTTTTCATAATTATTATCCCTATTATCTTTGATCTGCCACTCTTCCTTTCTAGCCCACAATTGTTGTGTAAATTCAATTATCTTAAATTTATTTTTCATTATCTTATGCTTCATAGATGCTAATATCTACTCTTTACTATAATCAATCCTAATCATTGGCCATCAATGACTTATTTATTGCCAACACTTAGATCGATACAAACAAGTCAATATCAATAACAACAACAAAATCAAGCCTTTGTCCCACTACGTTGGGTCGGCTACATGAATCCTTTTTCGCCATTGTGTCATATTAAAAGTCAAACTCTCATTTAAATCCAATAAAGAAAGATCATTTCAAATATTTTCTAACCAAATTTTTTTAGGTCTACCTTCACCTTTTTTAACATAAGTCAAATCTAAAACCTCAACTTTCCTAACCGGGTCATCGAAAAGCCTCCGTTTAATGTGACCAAACCATCTAAAGCGACTCTCTCTAATCTTATCTTCCACTGGAGGTACTCCAAACTTTTCACGTATATGCTCATTTCGTATCCTATCTCTAAGGGTAAAGCCACTCATCCATTAAGCATCCTCATCTCTGCAACACTTGACTTAGTATTATGTTTTTCTTTTAATGGCCAACATTCGACATCATAAAGCATTGCAGATCTCACCACCATCTTATAGAATTTTCCCTTAAGTTTGAGGGAAACTTTTTTCTATTGCACAACAAGCCCAATGCATTCATCCACTTCAACCATCCAACTTGAATTCTGCTGATAATATCTCCATCACTCTGAACAATAGATCCAAGATATCTAAAACGTGTACTCTTATTAATGACTTGATCTCCCAAAGTCACAATCCTCTCACTAGCTCTATTGCTACTAAAATTATACTCCATATATTCAGTTTTAGATCTACTCAAGAGAAAACCTTTGGACTCTAAGGTTGACCTCCATAATTTAAGTTTACCTTCAACTCCCTCTGTAGTCTTATCAACAAGAAGAATATTATCAACAAAAAGCATACACCAAGGTACATCCTCTTGCAAATGTCTAGTGAGAACATCCACGACTAAAACAAAAAGATATGGGCTTAAGGCTGATCCTTGATGTAATCAAACCGAAATAGGAAAATACTTAGTCAAATCACCTTGTGTTTAAGCACAAGCAATAACTCCTGCATATATATCTTTAATGATTTGAATATAAGTATTATTTACTCATTTCTTTTCAAGAACTCTCTATAGCACTTTTCTTGGAACTTTATCATATGCTCTAAATTAATAAATATCATATGAAGATCCTCATTCTTTCTATATTTCTCCATCAGACCTTTCAATAAATGTATGGCTTCCATAGTAGACCTATCCGGTATGAATCCAAATTGATTTTGAGAAACATTAGTATCACGCCGCAACCTACGCTCCAAAACTCGCTCCCATAGTTTTAAAGCATGACACATTAACTTAGTTCCTCTATAATTCACACAATACTGTGCATCACCTTTATTCTTAAAAATAGGAATTAACACGCTCATTCTCCACTCATCTGGCTTCTTTTTAGTCATCAAAACAATATTAAAAAGTTTAATAAGCTAAGAAATTACTTCGTCTCCTAAGCATTTTCACACCTCTATTGGAATATCATCAGACCCAACAGCTTTTCCACACTTCATTTTTTTTAAAGCCTCTCTAATTTCGATTTTACTAATACGCCGATAAAAATAAAAATCTTTATTTTCATTTAGGGTGCTAAGTTCACTAAAGTCAATCATATTTTTACAATCTTCATTAAAAGGTTTAGCAAAATATCTCATCCATTTTTGTTGAAGATCATCTTCTAAAAAAAGTATTTTTTGATATTCATTCTTAATACAATTCACTTAAACTAAATCCTTACTACTCCTATCTCTTTGTTTGACTAACTTATAAAATATTTTTCTCCCTCATTCGTATCTAATATATTATATAAATCATTAAAAGCTAAGATCTTTGCATCGAATATAGCTTTCTTAAATTCCTTACGTGCCTCTTTATAGTTTTCTCAATTATCAAAATTTTTACATCTAAACCAATTTTTATAACAAATATTATTATTTTTTATCTTTTTTTGCGCATTTGAATTCCACCACCAACTATTTTTACTATTAAGAGCTTTTCCCTTTGATACTCTAAGCACATCTTTTACAATATTCTTAATATCACTAGACTTTATTTCCCACATAACATTAATATCCTCATGCATAGACAAAATATTAAGTTCTAAAATCTTACTTTTAAAAATACTTTTATTAATATTCTTTAACATCTAATCATAGAATATTGTTTTACTTTATTTTTTATTTTCCGACCCTTTATCTTAAAGTCCAAACTAATAATCGATGTTGGGTACATAAATTTTCACTCGAAATAACTTTACAATCTTTGTAATTTAAACGATCTAATTTTCTTATAAGAAAATAATGTATTTGTGTTTTACTATATTCATTTTTATAAGTGGTATATATATATATATATATATAATGCACACAAAATCAATTCACATGACGGGTAAAGATAAGCTTTCTTAAAATCAACCAAATCATATGAAATATCTTTAATATATACAATTCTTTTGTGTCAACATGGCCCATTTAACTCGAATATGACAATGGTTGCCGACTAATCCAAGAGAGTAGGACCAAAAATACTAGCATGCAAGGCTAAAAAAACATGAACAAAATATTAAATTCGATATAAAAAAGAAATTTAACAGGAGCGAGTGACTAAAATTTATGAGGCACAAGTATACATGCTATTATAAAATTAAATAATAATAATAATAATAATAAATCAATATAAGTATATGTTTATAAATAACTAATAAAAATTATTAATTAATTCTTATAAAAAAATATTATTATTAATTTAAAATTAAAATATTTTCTGTTATATATACTATCATAATTATAGTAGATGATTCCATTTTTTAATTAAATTGTATTTAATTCTATCAAAAAATCATAAATCAAAGTTATAATAAAAAATTAAAAAAAAATCTAGCAAATCCACGCCCTTCCCATTTATCACTGCAGTGCCTCTTAAATTTACATCTAGACTCATCTAAAAAAAAAACAGCCCTTTTCTTCTCATACCCCCCCACTCGTCAGTCTCTCTTGCTACTTGCTCACACCTCTCCTTCACACACAATCGAGATCTCCTCCGACTAACCTTGTTCGCTCACGCAATACTTCCCCTCTACGCTCTTCTCACCTCAACCACTACTGCCAACAACAATATTAGCTCTCGCTCGTCATCCCCAAACATATGCATTATCGACAGCCTATGATGCACTGACACTTCTTCTCGAAGAGGTATGCAGTGTCCTACACTTATCGGACACGACACACGTCCGACAATTCTCCGACATGTATCATATATGCCGAAGACGTGTCCGATTTTAAAAATAAATTGGACACGTGTGTCTTAAATATTTTATGAAATTTGTTTAATATAATTTCTTTTAATTCAAAATTTTATTTATAAAAAAATAAAAATAAAAATTTCTATTTCCTCTCAACAGCCCCAAATCAATTTCCAACACTCAATACTCCATTTCCTGCACATTACCATCTTCATTTCCCTTTAACAGATCACGGTTAGGGATTCACAATACTGTCCGATGTCATTACAACATCAATGCCCGACGTCATCGTAACATCTACATGTTTAAAAATCATCTCAAAATCAACATCGATGCCTGAGTCATGACAGCATTGTCGTCTCCTCTCTCGATGCTTGAAACATGACATCGACGCCCGACTAACGACATCCTAAATATTAATCATTGTAAGCATAAATCTTAATTAAATCTTAACTAAAAAAAGTGAATCCAGTCATGATGTTCTTACTAATACAAGGTTCATAGAGTGCTTGATCTACTATCTTACGTACCCCTTCATTTGCAAATAAGTTATTTTATGACTTCTTAGGGCCTCCAGAATATACACTAGAGTCGGCCATTATTCCAAGCACATCTTCTTAAGCCTTAATATAATACAGGTTAAAGTTTCTTAAACATAATTTTGCTAGCAGAATTCTGTTATCATGCAAAAGAAAAATAACAGTAGGCTTCCTAACTTAAGCATATCACGCACAAAAATATTTTCTCTATAAACTTAATTACAAATCTATACTTCTGAATTAACATAATGCACACGGCATTATTTCTACTTTCACGCCAGAACTCCAAAACTTGCATTATTACTGTTTCTAAAGAAAGAAAAGATGTAAAAAGATGCTCTTAAAAAAATGGACAGAGTGAGGCTTGGAGTGAGAAGTTAGTCATTGGCCTATTAAATTCAACAAGAAAATATACTTGATGTACCTGAATCTGGCTCTGCAGCCCTTTGATGTGTTGAACGGCCAAATCCAACATGTCAGCTGTGCTTGTTTGCTGAAACAATGAGCATATGAATTTTTAGGAACATTATACATTTAGACTTAACATTTTGTTGCAATATAGGGCTCAGCATGTAAAAATTGTTAATCAAGTTGAAATTTTGCAATCAAGGTTCTAATTAATAACTCTCATCCACTAGATTGAATTATACAATTGGCGACAAAAAAATGAGCAAAGATAGAAACTCCATTACTGAAATACAAGTGCAAATTGCCTCACCTATTATAAAAATTAATTTGGGAAATATAAGTAATAAGTATGAGAAAAATTGAATAAATAGTTCAAAATTTACCACTTTCTTTCTTTATACCTTATCCATGTTGGGCACAATTTCTTGCAACTTCCTCAATTTCTCACTAATTCTAGTTCTCCTCTCCTGAAGAAATGATGAAGCAATTAGACAAAAAACATATTTACAAATTTGCTAGGTGTTAAACAAGAAAAATAGCAGAATATAATGTAAAAAAATGATGAGAGAATGAGAGAGGAAAGGAGGGGGGAAGGGGGAGCAGCGGGGAGAGTGAGAATACAATCAGGGGGGAAGCATCCTCGTAAATGAGAGAATATCTCAATAATGAATAGAGATCATTTTTGCTTGCAACCACAAAGAAGTATAGAAGAATGTCAACTTGATTGGATTTTGATGTAAGGTTCTGGAAATCATCCTAAAGGATGAGACATGGTGAAGACATCGACTAGTTCTCAAGAAGCAATACATTGAAAAGAGCAATCAAACAAGAAATCTCAACATGAATGAAATGGTAATCTTCTTAACATGCTTGGTATACTCATGATAGACATCATTTGGAGCAATGTAAATCACACAAAGATTATTACAATAAATAATAAATGAACCATCATGAAAAATGCTTATCTTAGTGGCCATCGGAGCCAAACTAACCCCCTAACATGTTCGCAGGAGAAGGATCTTTAGCAATAGAAGAGTAACCCTTTCTAGCTTAAGAAATTAAAGAGGAGCCCAAGAAGAAACAAAACCAAGTGAAGAAGAAACATAACGTAATGATGGATTATCAATCAATAAGATCATCAACACAATCAGCATTAGCATAGATAACAAGAATAGGTGAAGATCTGGTAGAGTAATGAAATTCATAAAGAATGGCACCTCACGCATGATGAAGAATGTTAAGAACAAAAGTAAAATGGGTACTGAGAGGTGTAGCAAGTAACTGATTGACACTATGCTGCACATGTAATATCAGGATAAGTAATAATGATATTAATGAGATAAATCAATCCTCCAACCGGTTGTCAATCTAGAGGAAAATCTGACATAGTGGAGCATCAATAGAGCTGAGTCGCTGAGATAACTGAGGTTCGAGAGAAATGGAGGTAATAATTTTAGCAGATGATGTCAACATGATTAGGAAGATCAGAGGTGTCAATTGTGAGATATAATAACCAGTGAATCTAAGGAGATTTCAAAACCAAGTAATGTAAGTGCTCTTGATCTTTCATCTCAAAGTGGCAGTGAAGGTCCCTATGATATCATCCTTATCATCATCACCAGTTGGTATCACTACAATAAGCAAAAAAAAAAAAAAAAGGATCAGGAGGACTATAGTGATAGCCAAGATTCTTAATAGTGATGTTGAACATTATAAACCATATTTGGGGAGTTAGTTTAAGTTCATAGGAAACTTGATGGACTCAATAAACCTTTGAGTGAAGATCAAGACTTGTTGATAGATGCATATACAACATTTTCAAGATCAATATGAAAGAAGACATTTGTGACATCCATTTCAAAATGAGGATATTGGTGTAAAGCAACAATAGCTATGAGAAAGCACACAAGTAAGATGAGCAACAAGAGTGAATCATCAAAATCAACACCATACTCCCATGTAAAGCCATGGCAACAAAGTGGGCTTTATGACATTCAAGATAACCACCACAACGACTTTTGACAGTATGGATTCATTTATGATCAACAGTTAACTTTCTTCCAGGTACATCAATTAAATAGCAAGTATAGGTTCATAGCATCAACTTCTTTCAGTATGTCTTGTTGCCAATGAAGATTAAAACACGTTTCAAGTAGGTAAAGGGTTCATAAAAAGTGGAGATAGTGGAGTAAATATGGTAGTTCCTTGAAGATGGATAGAGGACCACCTTTTGTAGAATGTGCATGTAGATCATCAAACAATAAGAATTCTAGGAATTGAATGAGATATTTCGATAAAAGATGTTGCAATACTTAGATAGTCAAAGAGAGATAGTTCTTTAGGTTCAATCGTCATTGCATTAGATGTTTCAACATTAAAAGTTGTATTAACAACAAAAGAAAATGGATAAAAAATGTGAGAGGTAAAATAGGGAGGAGAGATGGTGCAGGGATGAAGCTAAGATAGTGAAGAAAATGTAGTATTTCCCAAAAAAATGACATTATGAGAACTCAAAGATGCTATGATATAGGAACTCGACAATGATAGCCCTTATGTTTTCAATTGTATCCCAAGAAATGACAGAGATAAGTAGAACTTTGAAGTTTACTCCACTTGTGGGCTAGAAGAATAAAGTAAAACAAGGAAAAACTTCAAACATAAAATAATTAGGAACCTTTCCAAAATGGCGTTCATAATGAGGATAATAGGCAATAGTGTGTATAACAAATTTGATTAATTGTATATATTGATGATGCAATCAAAAATTTGGGAGAGGGACCCAAATTTTTGATCACAAAAAACAAATCTTTCTAGAGAATAAAAGATTACAATAACTCACAAAAATTAGACTAATTAGACAAAACAAACTTTAATATTATAAAATAAAGAAAGACTTACAAACTTGACTTTCAACATAAGATGACATTACAACCCTTGACTCTTACAAATGACACCTAAAGTTGCTTTCCAAGAGAAGAAGGATACAATGGAATGATTACTATGGAGAGAAGAAAGAGATTAGGAGACGAGACGAAGGTTGGAAAGAGCCCGCAGGATTTCCGGAGGAGGAGGGGAAGAAGCTTAGAAAGAGCCCGCAGGATTTCTAAAGCCAAAAAAAACCACTCAGGTTTTATCCCAAAAATTACATTATATCACTCTCTTTTCATCACAAAATACCTCATATATATAGGCCAAAGAGGGGGAACATAACAGCCAAAGTTCCCAAGTTTCCAAGAGCCAAAAGTCATTCCCGCTGAAGCCCAAGAGGCAGCAATAAAACAATCCAGAGAACAAAGCCACGGTTCCAGCCAGAATATCACAGACCGAGGAATCAGCACAGGAAGCCAGGCGGAATGCAGCTCCCAGTCAACAAAAAAAATGCCGTTTCAGAAAAGAAAAACAGCACCCGAAGAGGCACTCCATACCCGAAGCAGCAGCAGCCGTGAGAGGCTTATCCAGAGGAGGAAAAGGGCTGCAGCTACACATCTTTAAGGGGAATGTGAAAGGACAAGCTCCACCCACCAAATCTAGATCTCATTTCATAAATTTATAGCAAGCCATTAGCTCATAATGAGCTACTTCTCCACTAGATATTAATGAGCTTGTCACAACTAAAGTTTTAACTTTTTAAGCTCAAACCGAAAACAGCCAATGCCTTCAAGAAACCAACAAACATCCAAAGGACAAAAGGAAGATGAAAGGACATATAACATAAAAGGAGAGGGGGAAGATGAAAAGACACAAGGCAAGAAAATACAAGAAAAATTCAACTTGTGTTGACCCCCCCTCCTTGCATACATCAAACTCCTCTACTTGAAGAACTCATCTCCCGATGAGTTGGCTTTTGTTTTTTCATTTTTTGACTTAATAAAAAAAACACAACAAAAAAATCAACCTAGACTTAGACTCACAAGACTCACAATTTGACTTGACTTGACAAATGATTTGACAAACAAAACTTTGACAAACTACTACTTGACGACTAAAACAAATTTGACAACCTAAAATTTGACGACCAAATCCTAGGACTTCCTAAACTAAGCTCTGATACCAAATTGATGCAATCAAAAATTTGGGAGAGGGACCCAAATTTTTTATCACAAAAAACAAATCTTTCTAAAGAATAAAAGATTACAATAACTCACAAAAATTAGACTAATTAGACAAAACAAACTTTAATATTATAAAATAAAGAAAGACTTACAAACTTGACTTTCAACATAAGATGACATTACAACCCTTGACTCTTACAAATGACACCTAAAGTTGCTTTCCAAGAGAAGAAGGATACAATGGAATGATTACTATGGAGAGAAGAAAGATATTAGGAGACGAGACGAAGGTTGGAAAGAGCCCGCAGGATTTCCGGAGGAGGAGGGGAAGAAGCTTAGAAAGAGCCCGCAGGATTTCTAAAGCCAAAAAAACCACTCAGGTTTTATCCCAAAAATTACATTATATCACTCTCTCTTTTCATCACAAAATACCTCATATATATAGGCCAAAGAGGGGGAACATAACAGCCAAAGTTCCCAAGTTTCCAAGAGCCAAAAGTCATTCCCGCTGAAGCCCAAGAGGCAGCAATAAAACAATCCAGAGAACAAAGCCACGGTTCCAGCCAGAATATCACAGACCGAGGAATCAGCACAGGAAGCCAGGCGGAATGCAGCTCCCAGTCAACAAAAAAAAATGCCGTTTCAGAAAAGAAAACAGCACCCGAAGAGGCACTCCATACCCGAAGCAGCAGCAGCCGTGAGAGGCTTATCCAGAGGAGGAAAAGGGCTGCAGCTACACATCTTTAAGGGGAATGTGAAAGGACAAGCTCCACCCACCAAATCTAGATCTCATTTCATAAATTTATAGCAAGCCATTAGCTCATAATGAGCTACTTCTCCACTAGATATTAATGAGCTTGTCACAACTAAAGTTTTAACTTTTTAAGCTCAAACCGAAAACAGCCAATGCCTTCAAGAAACCAACAAACATCCAAAGGACAAATGGAAGATGAAAGGACATATAACATAAAAGGAGAGGGGGAAGATGAAAAGACACAAGGCAAGAAAATACAAGAAAAATTCAACTTGTGTTGACCCCCCCCCCTTGCATACATCAATTGATTTAAGAGTGGCTTTTCCCCAAAAAGCATTTAGGATATACGAATAAAATGAACAAGGTTCGAATGATATTATGAACATAGTGACATGGTTTTGAAAAACCGGACAGGACCGGCCGGTTCGACCCGGTTCAACCGTGAACCGGTCCTAAGGCCGGTTCAGTCCTCTTAAGAAACCGGTCTAGCATCAAAACCGGTTAAAACCGGTTTGAACCGCCAGTTGAACCGGCCAGGTTCTTAAAAACTGTCCGGTTCAATTAAAATATATATTTATATAATTTAATTTAATATAAAATATTTTTTTTAAATATTAAATTAACTTAAATATGATATATAATTCCAATTTTTTTTAATATTATATACATTAAATACATATATATCATACCAACATGATTCCTTCACCTCATGAGGGCTCTTAACCCATGCATACAAGAAAAGATATATAAACAACAAAACACAAAGCTTCTAACTGATGTGGGACTAAACAACTTGTATTTTCTAGTTCCAACAATGTATGCATGATGGATACTTCTATTATAATTTGTTGGAAAAAAATTGTATAAAATATTCAAAAAAAAAAATAATCATAATAATTTTCAAAATTCTTAAATATATAATTATTTGTATATTTATAATTATACAAATAAAAATAATTACTTAATTTTTAAAGTTCTAAAACTTTTCTCTAAATGTGAGAATAAATGATATTAAGAAGAATACAAAATCTAAAAAAATAATATTATATGACTTTATAAATATAGTTTTATAATGTGAAATTTATATATAATTTATAGATGTAAAATTATACCAAAAATATATAACATAAATTAGTAATTATTTATATTAAATATATATTTATATATAAACTAAATATTTATTAAAAATAAATTAAAATTGAAGATTGGAAATATTTAAATTTAAAATTAAAAATAGTAATTATTTATATTTAAATATCAAATATAAATATAATAATTATTTATATTTAATTTTAATATTATGTAATATATTATATATGTATTAATTTTATTTATTTTTTAGTTTCAAAATTCTTAGAATTATAAAAATTTTAAGATTAAATTGGCATCATTATTATATTAATTTTATTATTTTTTATAATATTATTATTTATTACGTCATCCGGTTAATCGAACCGGTTGAACCGTGAACCTCTCATTCTTCCGGTTCGTTGTCCAGTCTGATTTTCAAAACTTTGCATAGTGATGCATGCCTTTAGCTCGACCATCTTTGACAGAGGTGTTGGGACAAGAATTCTAAGAGAGAAGCATATTTTCTTGGAAGTGTAAGGAACAACAAATCATTGTAGTCAATTATGTCAGAATGCCAAATTTTTATACTGCATGACAATTATGTATAAATGATGGTTGCAAAATTAGAATAAATTTAATGATGAATTATGCACCACATTTTCAATTTAATTATTTCTCAGCAAATTATTTTCAAGTGTTATATGCACATGTAAGCAGAAGAAAATGATACAAAAATAACAAAGCCCAGTAAAAGTGCTTCTTCAAGAAGCATAGCCTAACCCTTTCAGCTATACTCCTAGGATGCGTAGCACAACCGCGCTTTGCTCGAATTTTGAAAGGGGCCGAATCTTGCTGAATTTGAAGGAGCTTATCAACAACAGACATATCCACTGATGTCCCAGGAAGGCCATACTGAAAATTTATCATGTCAACACAATAAAGCTTACATCAGTCATGAGAAACCATAAAAAAATAAAAATAAAAACAAAAACAAGTACTTGAAAGCAAATGGAATAGATAAACTTAGTAGTATTGATACGTAAAATAAATAATCCCAAAGAGTATTTTATTTTGAAATATGATTTAGAAAGGAAGCCAACTCCTAAGAATAAGAACAGAGAATTACACTAGTAGACGGGCGGAACCAGCTCCAATTTTGAGAGGGGGCAATTTTAATATAAAAATAATTAAATAAAAAAAAATAAAAATTAAATATTAAAAATATTATATATAATATTATGAAAAGTTGTTTTAATTTTTTTTAGCTTTATATTTGATCTAAAAAAATTTTTAGCTTCCAAATTCAAACTAAATGTCAATCAAAATCATCACCATATTTTCAGCCACAAAAAAAAGTAAAAAAAAAAAATTGCAAGAACATGAAACAAATATACATAATTGATATTCTTAATCAAATCCTAGAGATTTTTTGTGCACTAATTAACTCACTTTCAAAAGGTATTTCTAAACTAAAGTTATTGCATAGAAATATGAGCCTTCATTACTACCTATTGTCATAGCAATTAAAAAATACAGAATATAGATACATTGGGAGAAGATAAAGCAAAAAATGCAATGTATGGTTGAGATGAATCAAGCAATGACAAGTAGGGGCAAAAAAGCTTTTTAGGGGGGCAAAATTGATTTTTTAGGAGGGGCAAAATGGATTTTTTACACTCTAAGTTAATTTTTTTTTTTGAGGGGGTACATAGGGTTCCGCCTTTGCTAGTAGATAACTTACTTGGGAGTCAATGTTGTTGAGAGAACTAATAATATCTCCATTATCTCTAGAATGCTTATTTGAAGTACTGAAAACTATGGAGTTGGTCTCATCCCATGAGCTGATAGGATAATTGCTAGGCACGTAAGATTGACCAGCATTGCCACCAGCCTCATCGGAGCTCTCTCCCATCTCTGGGATGCTGATTTCAGAGATCTGAGACACAGCATCTTGCCTTGAAAAGCTTAATTGAGACTTCAGCCTTCTACCTGTCAGAGCATTGGTGCTCTCATTGGCTGGTTGGAAGTAACTTCTTGTTCCTCTTGAAGCAGCAAAACCTGCTAGAATTTCATACAAAATTTCTTTGCAGTCCATGAACAAAATTAAAGACAGGAAGCCGATAAATAATCCAACCGAGAAAATGAAACATAGATTGGGATACTGCTTTTACTTCGATACCAACATTGCAATGTGTGAAACTACTAAAGAAATTAAGTAAACTTATTTTTTAACAAGTAATACCAGGATTTGAAACTTTTCCAGTCAAAACCCCTCGAGAAATCCTGCCGAAGGCAGCTTAAATATAAATTGGGAGACCGTAAGACTTCATTAAGAGGTTTCCTTAAAAATTCAAGCTTTGAGAATTTTGATAGACATTAAAGGTGTTGAGAATAGTTGCTACTTAGTTTTTCCTATTTAATATTCTTGCAACTTGTATGTTTTTGATGATTCCAAATATTATTGATTTGATTATTATTTCTTCTAACATATTTTGGAAGAATTGTTTTTGCTCTTGTGTGTAATAACATTTCAGGGAAATCATATCCAGATTGTTGAAGACTTCAAATCAAGTTCAGCTTAGCGTGTTTTGTAAATTGAAGTCTGTATTTTTCAATTTATTGAGTCTGAGAGAGTGTGATTGTAATTGAGCACACACACACCGAGGGAGAGTTTTTATAATTCACATTTTTTAACTGATCGTACTGTACAATACATGTTCGTATGGAACAAACAGTAAGTGAGAAAATTTTTCTAAGTCCTGATCGTCCAGACGAATTTTCATATTCGTTCATGGACGATGCTATCTGGATTCTCACTTTGAACAGTTCGTCCAGACGAATTGTCCTGTTCGTCCTTGGACGATATCCTCTGGATTTACACTTTGAACCGTTTGTCCAGACGAATTAAACCCCTTCGTCCCTGGACGATGTCCTCTGTTCTGTTTTTGTTCATTTTGTCCTGACGATTCGTACAGACGAACTTTGAAATTGTTCTGTTCGTACCGGACGAAAATGAGTTCGTACTGATTCACATATAGTTCGTACGGGACAGTTTTTACACTGTTCGTCCGTACTAACTCAGGTTCGTACGGGACGATCATGAGCGCTGAAAACTTGAAATCTTTAGTTTTTGGATGATTTTTTTCTTTTCATTTCTATATAAGGAGTCCTAGAAACTATTACAAAGGCCTTTGGTGTTGTTTTCTTTTGAGAGGGATCATTGAGTGTGAGTGTTTGGGAGAGATTGTGTGAGTGAAGAGTGAGAGATCAAATGAGGGGTTTATGAGGGATTCACAAAGTTACTTAAAGAAAAGATCTCTTTGTTTCCTTCAAGTTTCTACCCATCTCCTCTGAAGGCTCTCAAGTGAAGTTCAACAACATCGGTCCGGTTCTCTGTCGACACTTGGAGAGTGTAAAAGGACGACAAAGTGTATCTTTGACAGTCATTGTGTCTTCGTTCATTTAGAGAAAACTAGAAGAGAGAAATTGAAAGTGAGAGAGGAAAGGGTGGAGTTTGAGAGGGAGAAGATCCTTGGAGGGAATTTCAAGGGAGTGTGGAGGGGATATTCACACAGTTGCTCTGGCAAGTTTGCACCTCAGTACCATCGGATTCAAGGGTCGTCTTGAGGGAAGTTTTGGGAAGAAGAAGATCTCTTTGGTGTCAAAGGACCCGGCTCCTCCGCCGCACCGGGGAAGGTGGAAGTGATTTTGTAAAGGCTTCTCCGCCTTATGGGGGCAAAAGGAGAGTCACTTTGTGGTATTAGTGCAATAATCGGAGGGTGCCTCCGGGGAGTGGACGTAGGTCAAGATTTGACCGAACCACTATAAATCTGGTGTGTTCTTTCTTATTTTTCTTCCGCTTTTAATTTAACTGCAAGTTGTTTACTCTGGTTAAAAAATTTATTTTTAAACTTTAAATTTAACTTGCATTAATAATTAAAGAAGGTTTTCTAAAATTCCAAGAGTAGAAGTATAATTTTTAAATTATCAATTCACCCCCCCTCTTGGTTAGCCGTTGGGATATAAGCTTAGGTCTAACAACCTATTCACGAGCCTCAACAAAAGGGTGGTTTCATTTGTTGATATTTGCGTGTAAATGTTCCGTTATTATATGTCAGCTATTTTGTTTGATAAAAATTTTAAATTATAAAATAATATTTAACTCCTATTTTTGATGTTATCATAGGATATTTTACGATATTGAAAAGCTATTAGTCTTTTTTTAATTTATTGTATTATATTCTCATAAGTGAAGATATCCTCTTTATTTTCATCATATTTCATTTAGTGTATTCGCTTGTATATTGTCATCTATATTCTACTAGGAGGAACAACAAGACTTAATCATGCCAACATGGTATCAGAGCATAATTAAATCATGCCTAGACATTCCCACACCCCCTTCATTTCTCTTTTCGTTCTGACCAATGCTCCCACTCTCGTAGGTGAGTGAGAGTTGTTGAAAGTACTGCATTTATTCATCATTGTGAGGTGGTTATTGATATTTATCCGATAAGCAAAATGTGAGAATTTTTCCCACAAATGACATCAAACTATTACCTGCAAAAATATTTATGATAGTAGAAAGAGTTTAATGTCCTATCTTCTAACAAGGATCTCACACAATTAAAAAAAAAAAAAGATCACATTGGAAACATAAGATTTTTTACTTGAAAATCAGAAAAAGAAAAAAAAAATTACGGTCTAACTCAATTGAAACATGTTCCATTATTTTTAGTGCCTTCCTCGAATTTTGAGTAATGTTAGTAAAATGAAAAAGACCTAAATTGTGATGGATGCCTCGTGAAGTGCTAGTAAATAGAGTTAAAGGCATTGGTGTTCATGGCCCTTCATGATGATTGGGCTTGTCCCTTGCCTCATTGGTAGGGAAGATATCAAAATTGGCAAGATGACTCAAGATGGTTGAGATGTATGATAAAGGAAACCAAAAGTGATTGGGTGCCTAGTAATGGTTAGAAAAATGCAGAGGTGGAGCCAAAAATTTTTTTCTTGTGGGGGCACAAATTGCCATAAATTGAATAATAAATATTTTATAAGGATGTAATTCTTTCACCCACAAATTCTCCAATCAAATAACCACATTTTTTTATCAATGTATATGTGAGAAACAATATTAAGTCAAGATTACTCATATAAATTTTACTAATATGCAAGATATTAGTAAATTGCCATAAATTGAATAAAAAAAATATTTTATAAAGATGCAATTCTTTCACCCGCAAATTCTCTAATCAAATATCCTCATTTTTTTGATCGATAGTATACGCGAGAAACAATATTAAGTCAAGATTACTCATATATAAATTTTACTAATATGCGATATCATTTATCACCCACAAAAAAATACTTTATATTGAAGGTAAGATTATCATATGCTGTAACTTGAACTTTGAAGTTTACACATAATACACTTGATTTTTTTTTTTTCAACAATAATTCTTATAATAATAGAATAAGAAAAAAAAAACAATAATTGCTAATAAGCTATAATAATAGAAGAAGAAGATGGAAAAAAAAAAAGAGAAGAACACGCTAAAAAATTTTGATAGATTGTTGCACAATAAGGATAGGCTAGCATAGTTTGTTGAGTAACAGTGATGCGGACATCTGACGGTAGATGTTAATCAAAGGAAGAGACAAAGATCGACGACCGAGAACACTCCATTTTTTTTATCTTAGTTCCTTAATTTTATTTTTTATTTTAATTATGCATTTTCCGTTTTCACCCCTTATTTAAGAGTCTTGTCTTATGTAAGCCCAAGAGGCAAAATTTTCTCTCTAGTTTCTTTTATTTTAAGGCCTATATAAAGAGGCCATTGCTCTCGTATTAGGTATGATGAAGTTTTAATAAAAACTTTGTTTTGCACTTTTGTTCTTGGGGAGAACGTTAGTGAGAATTCCTATGGAGGGAATCGTGGTTTTCACCAGCCGCAGGATGGGTCCGGGCTCGTGGCTTGAAGTCCCTTGGTGAAGGACATCATATCACCCGTCAGTCTTTGGAAGAGTCTAAGGCTCGCGGTTATATTTTTTTTCTTTGATTTGTTTTTCTTCTTATTTTCCTAATTTCCATCCCCATCCTAAGCCTAACCGGCCAGCTTTCCCACACTTCAAACCTCCAACGCTCTCACAAACCATAACCCTAATACCTCCATAGCCGCCAACTACTTTCTTTCCTCCATTGGCTCCCACAATTTCATCTTGTATTCAAAACCTTCCTATTATATACATCTTAATTTGGTAATGAATTTTAATTCAAAATTTCAATTAATTTGAATTTGAATTTGTTTCCTAAATTATGACTCTTATTTTAGGAAAGTTGTTTAAATTAGGTCCAATTAAATTTTTTATTGGATTATATTTAATTTCTTCTCATCAATTAAAGAGCTTTGGTTAGGCAAGCCATAAAATCCCTTGCCTAATCCCTCTTTCCCTCTTAAAGCCGTCGGCCACCTAACCATAACCATAATTCCTAGCCTAACCACCGGCCTCTTTTCCCCAATCCCCTTGTGCCTCCAAATTCGAATTCCTATTCAAGACTTTCCTTTTATTCAATGCCTTAATTTAAGAAAGTTTTCAAATTTCAAATTCAAATCAATTTAAAATTGAAATCCTTTCCTAAAATAAGTTCAATTTCATTTGGAAACTTCCTTAATATTCTCAAATCTGAAATTAATTCATATTTAAATCAATCACCGCATTCAATGAACCTGGGCACCCTCTCTCCTCTCCCTCTCTAGGCCGGCCCCTGCTCTCTCTCTCCAATCCATTTAATTCTCATTAATTCCCCCCCTCTTGGAGCCTTCCGTTTAATTTGAAATCCCAAATTTAACATGACCCCCTCCCTCATCCCGTTCTACATCAAACAGTGTTCTCGAAATGCTCAAATAATTCAACAAGGCATTGGATGATTGGAAGGTTAAAGTCCCATGTGTATAGCACCAGAAAGATCTCAATAAGCCTACTATAGGTAATGTCCATATGCTCGGTGTACTCAATAAGATAGCATGTAATGGTTCGACTTTAAGCTCTTTTAAGTAATGAATTAATGGACTTAGTTGGGCCAGTGAGGGCCCGTGCCCCCCGAAGGCCCCCCTAATGTGGCTCTCTTATAGGAAACATCCCTATCCTAAAAAGAGGAATGAGCAATCTGGAGACAAATAAGCTCGGAGAAAACCAAAGACAATCAATTGCTACTTTAGGTAGTGATCTAAACTCCGGAACTCTTTATGATATGCGGATTTTTGGTGTCGTTGTGTAGAATCATGACCAATTTACGATTTCATGATGGATGGATATCTTGGCCCTTTCATCAAAATCTTCAAAATCTGTAGTCATTAAATAGCCCATACCATGCCCTCCCCTAGGGAAGAAGGTAACTAAGCAATCCCATTGCTGGGCAGACCAAATGGACCTGCCTTGGCTAAGGTCAACCTACACAGCCTAATTAAAAATCATGATTAACAATTTGCTATTTGCTAAAATCACACATATCATCATATCATTTGTATTGTTATTAACTAATCAGCAATAGCACAATTATCATATAATTGATAAAATAATAATTGTTTAGTACCTAAATTGATAATTGATTAATCCACATAAGCTTCTCTGTATCAATCAATGTTTAGGATTACTTATTGTTAATGTAGTTACCTAATTTATCTAATTATTTTTCAGAAATGAACACCTACAAATTACCTGCAATGACAGCCATACTTTCCGAATTATAATAATAAATTTTAGATAATAAGAGTAGCAAGATTAAAAAATTCCAAATTAGACAAATCCTACTTGAAATAAAAAACGACGGTTACCGATCATAAAAAAATCTAAAATTTAACCTTTGATTTTACTAGAAAATTGCCCAAAAAAGGAAAAAAAAAAAACAGAATAAACAAGAAAAATAATACATCATCCCCAATTAGGTTGTTTCCCAAACTAAACAGACAATTTTTTACCTCAGGAGTCCTGACAGGTTCGATTAAAGAAAAATTGATAGAATACAACTCTTTTATAGATTTTTTACAAATTTGTTTTGTGAGGTGTTATTTATCTTCTTTTTATACCTATGTTATAAGAAAAGGAGAAAGGGCTTACCAGAATCGACCATGAGATGGGAAAAGAATCCGGCGGGGGAGCTATGCTGCCTCGTAAGATGGGATCCCCCAGCCCTAGCTTCCCCCGCAACCGCAGCCGCCGAAGCCATATCCCTCACAGGACTATCGACACCTAGGTCAAACGGCTGCTGAAGTCCAACGCTCGCCGAGCTCCCGCCACCTCCACTTCGCTGGATCTCGACCTCGTCTGTGGCCACGCCTACGGAAGCGGCTGCCTGGAAGCGGGAATTCGATGCAAGACATGGAGACTCTCGAGGAAAGAATCTGCTCATCTGACCGTCCGATCCGATCGTCGTACGGAATCCCCCATCTCCGGCGCCGGCGATGACAGAGTCGGCGGCCCTCGCGAGGAGCGAACCCGGGGCCGAGCCGTAGCGAGTAAGGCCTTGTTGACCCGCTGCACGGTGGACAGCGGCGTTCATCGGAGGCGAGACGCCGCCAGCTGTAGAGTGGGACTGGCTCATAGCTCAGAGCAGGCAGAGTGAGCGGAGTGTTGTGTGAGATATGGAGACCGGTGGATTGGTGGAGATTTGTTTGGTGGGTGTTGGGGTTTGACACTGTGGTCGACTGTCCAGTTGTGATTGGTTCTTCGTGCGGTCAATGAAATCCTTGCGGCCTTGCATGGGAACCATAAAATTGGACCTTCGAAGGTAATTCCGTGACAAGAGGCTCCAATGGCTCGAGTTGGCGTTAGTTCCTTCGTTGCGGTTCGAAAATGGGGGTCCTGTTCTTTTTTTCTTTGCATCATAGTTAGCGTATGCCTTCGGATTTTTTTTTTTTTTTTGGGACATTTAGGTCAATTAAGGCAAATTCACACACACAACGCATACACACAGACTCGAACATTGGACCTTTTAGTTGGAAGCCTAAGCTCTCAACCAATAGGCCAAGGAGAGTTATGTAATGCCTTCGGATTTTAGTGGGATCTACAAAAAAAAAAAAAAGTTAGTCGTGGGTGTGTTTTTATTTTTTATTTTTTATTTTAATTAAAAAAAAGGTAAAGGAGTAGTTCATGCTGATTAGGGTTATAAAGTACGCTCTAATTTCTCTTTATTAAGGGTGTAAATGAGTAAAATATTCGCTTAATCGAGTTAAAATTATTAGTTGTTATTGACCTTGAGTTTGTTTACTAAACTCGAGGTCGACTCGATTGCTCGAGCTCATTTAAAAAGCTCGAGCTCGATTTCTTAATTTTAAATTCAAAATTCAAATTTTTAGAATTTTATTTTTTAATATAAAATTTTAATTAGAGTAAGGAAATTAACTTTGGTCTGTTGGTTGAGAACTTTAGCAACGAATCAAGAGGTCTTGGGTTGAGTCTAGCATATTTGATGTGTGTATACATTTGTCTTAATTGGCCTAATTGTTAAAAATAATAATTTAAAATTATTAAAATATAGTATATCATGCTAATTATTTAAATTGATTATTAAATACATTTTAATTTAATCGAGCGGCTCAACGAGCTTTCGACAGACTTGAGCTTGAGCTTGAACTCCTGGCTCGATAAGCTCGACTCACAAGCTTGTTACGAGTTGAGCTCAAGTCTGCTCAGCTCATTTACACCCCTACTCTTGACTATCAATATAATAATTTTTAACTGTATCATACATTAACCTCACTCATTTAATAGCACTTATTTAAAATTTAGGATATTTTTAATGTGGTGTAAAATAAATATAATGTATTTAAAAAATTAAAAAAATAATTAATTTTGAAATAAATTCAAAATGCAACTTTCATATTTTTAGTTGGAAGAAAATTTAAACAAACATAGGGCATTAAAGCGGGATAGTGGCAAAGTGTCATGAGGTATGTACGAAGATTTCTCAATGTCAATAAGATCCTAATGTTGCTAAGAGGGGGTAGTGTAATAGCCTGATATTTAATTTTTAGAAATTGCTTTGTGGGCGTCTGTTGACCTCGATTTTTGTTCGAGTGTGATTGAGGGTCTTTGATTGATTTAATCAAGCCCCATTGGGTTCAATTCGAGCACGAATCAGCTCGAGTTGAGTCGAATTAGGCTCGATCGGGTTTGATTAAACTCGATCAGTCCGCCTTGGCCACGTCGAGTTTGTTATGATTTGAGTCGTCATTTTATTTAAATTTAATTGGGTTAATTTGAGCAAATCAAGTTGAATTCTAAATTGACCCAAATCAGATCTAATTTTGAGCTTGATTTTAATATGTTTAATTTTTTTTATGAGCTTACATTTGTTCTTAAATCAAGCAATCAAATCGACGGCTAAATTATCTCAATTCCCTTCTAATTAGTCTTAGGATGAATCCTAGCCATAGATCTAAGACCTTGATCATTTAAATACTTTTTAGGGCTTCATGAGAGGGGTGGTGGGCTTCTATTCTCTCCCTAGCCACTCTCAACCCTCACTTCTTGGTGTGAGAGCTCTTTCAACTTCTCTCACCTTCTTCCACTCAAATCCACCGGTCAAACTCCGTCGACGGCGATCCTCCGACGAGATCAAGGCTAGATCCATCCAAGGCCTCGATCCGGTTGATCCAGAGCTTGTTTGATCGTGATTTCAACTATAGAAATACACGAGGACAATTTACAAGATCAACCGTATAAAGAACTTGAAGATCCAACGGTGAGATTCCTCAAAACTTTAGATATATGACACTACACTTAGATCTATATAATTTTTTTTATAAATGCTTTTTAGATCTTTCAAATATCACCCATGCTTTCTCTTCATGATACTAATTTATGTTTAAAATTTCATTAAATTTAGATATTTCGATCGAGAGAATGAAGTTTTTTTTTCTCTTTTCTTTTCTTCATTTAAAAAAAAATAATCTTTTTTTCTTGTATTATTATTATCATTATTTATTTAAAAATTATATTTATTATGTTTAATATTATTATTATTTTAAGTAATTCCTAATTTTGGATTGTCATAATTTAGCTTATCTTTGAATTCAAATTTCCCCAAATTTGAAATTCAAATTCTTTCATAAATTATAAAAATCTATTTTATGAAAGTTTTTTTAAAATTTTCCCTCAATTGGATTTTGAATTAATTATGATGACTTAATTCATTCTAAATCCAACCTCCAAAATTAAGGAAGCATTAAAGCCTCCTTAATTCCCTCCATGAATTTTGAATTTGAAATCCTTAATTCCCTCCATGAATTTTGAATTTCAAAATTCAAACATCCCTTAATTACTTTCATAAAATATTACTTTATTCTATTTTAATAATTATTTTTTAAATTCTTGCTATTTTAATTTTTTTTTAAATCCCTTTATTACTTTAAACTTTAAAAATTCATACATTTCTCATTTTAAATCCATTTTCGACTCACAATACCTTGTTTTGATTGTATTTGAATTCTGCACGATTTGGGATCATATTTGTTTCAAAATATTATTTATACCTGTAGTTATTTTGAAAACAGCAAAAGAGCACTATTTTAAAAATATTCTATTATCATATTTAAACTTCGAAAATACACAACTTTCTCATTTTAAATCCGTTTTTGATGCACAGCACCTTATTTTGTTCGTATTTGAATTCTGTACGATTTGAGATCATTCTTGTTTGAAAATTATAGGTATATCTACACTTATTTTGAAAACAGTAAAAGAACACTATTTTAAAAATATTATATTATTGTATTTAAAATTGTAAAATTCATAACTTTCTCATTTTAAATCGGATTTCGGCGTGCGACCCCTCATTCTCTTCGGAAAATTATGAATTTTAATTTAAAATTATTTGATTGAGCTGATTCTTGCTGTTTAGACAGATTTCTGTTTTAGATGGCTATTTTGAGTATTTTTACTATTGTTTAAATATTTATTATTATAATTATTTTGAAATTATAAATTATTTTCAAATCTTTTTGAAAGCTCGATCGAGTGGCCAGTGAATCTCTCCTATACTTATGTAGATACAAATGTGATCTATTTTAAATTATCGTATTTTCCAAAAATCTATATAAATATGTATTTATAAAGTATTTTAAAATTATTTTGAAGCTACTATTATTTTAAATCCTAATTTTTGAGAGATTCACTTCCATGAAATTTTAAACATAGTTTCTATGAATGAAGAGCAATCATGGGGGAGTGGATTAGTGGGTGATTGGATCCCAATCATTCACTAATCCCTTCATTAGGTGTCTTTTTTTTCTTATATTCGTAGCTTGCATGTGTAGGTTGCACCACTAGCACTTAGCTTAGGCTCTCCTAGATTTAAGGACATGGCGTGTTTACTGCTTTTATATATTTGTCATGCATTACTACCTTGAGTGTTAGTGTAAAACTCGATTTAAAACCCATATAACGTAGCGACACCTTAAGGACAAAAATTAAAGACTTGTCTAGCAAACTTAGAAATTTTTTAGGGGCTAGGATAGACCCCGGAATGACATGAAAACTTCAACACTTAAACTTAGTGACATCCTAAACATCCCAGAATATTCTAGAAATTTCTAGGGCTTGTTAGACCCCTTAATTAACCAACCCTAATTAACTGGCTAAATAAAACCCCGAGACCTTCCTAAAAATACAATAAATACATTTTAGGTCAGAAAATTACCCATAATACCTTGAACTGACCAGAATCTGATCATTGACCTTAGATAAATAGGGCTCCTTAGTTTGACTATAGGTTGACCCTTAATTTGACCATAGGTGAAAATTACCATTTTGCTCCTAATAAATCATTAAAAATTATTAAAAATCCCAAATCTTCTCCAAACACTTGGGAACACTTTCTCTGGTCATTCCTGATCTTTGGGGGTGATTCCAATCAGTTTGGAGCTTGTTTGGAGCAAAACAGTAAAAACGATCATTTATTAGGAAATTTAAAAAATTCCCTTAATTACCCAATCTTAGAAAATCCACAACTAATTATAGAAAATTCCAAATTAGGCAAACCCACTTGCATTAGACTCCAATTAGGGCATAGTATTTATTAAAAATCTTAGATTTCCAGAAAATGACCTAGATTGGAAAGTCAACTTTTTGGTCAACCGTAGTTCATTTTGGGCTTGAGACTTAGAAAATTCATAACTTTGCCAAGAAAACTTTGATTTCAGTGTACTATATGGCTAACTACTCCTCTTGAGGTTTAGTATTTTCCTAGGGTGCTAGCAATCCCAAACCTGGCCTACTTCCTATAGTGACTTTTTGGACCATTAGCCTAGTTCCTAGGAGGATCCGGGACTTCCTAAAATTGGCTAATACAATTCTAACTTCAGATATCATCATCCTAAGTTCCTAAAATTTATCAATAACCTATATTAACTAAAATGGACTCTGATCCATTAATATTTAAATTTCAATTAAAATTTCCTTTTCTAGCCTACAATAAACCCAAACTTCAGGCAATTTTAACTAACTACCCTGCTTAGGACCTATCCAAACTACACAAGCCTTACACACACATAGAATGGTTTGCTAGGGCACCACTTCTAGACTTAAGTTAGGCCGATGGGTTTTATTTTTCCTGCTGTGTGCCGGAGCTTTCCGTTGTTTTCATTGCATGCTGTTTGAAAAATTGATTGTTGTGTTTGCTTACTTTTTCTGCACTCTGAATGTGAGCGTTAGACTTACCCATAGGTTAGGAGCGCTATATATATACTGTTCTTCCGTGCAGGTGGCCATGCTCATGCTGATAAAAGGGGGGAGCAATGTCATGATTTCTAATAATGTGTTTTATGCAGGTGCTTGCTCAGCTCCCCCTAAATAAAATGAGGGCTAAATTAATTATAACTGCACAGGTGGAGCGCTTAGCCCTCAAAATTAAGAGCATGGCTTGGCACAGGTCAATGGTGTTAGCACTTTTATTTTCATATAAACTGCTTGGGATTTTTATTAGGATAACCATGCAGGTCCTTTAGAATTTTCTGCTTTTCAATTAATGTACAAATTTATAATAATAAGTTAAGAGTTGTGAAAATGACCTTTGAGTGTGGATATTCTTATCCCACTTGAATCCCAAAAGAAGAAGGCATCCTCATAGGGGAGAGTCTTCTTCCATTTGGGAAATCGAGTGGGATGGCTTTAGATATCCAAAGAGAAAAGACAATCATCCCCAAAGGGGAGAATTATCTCTTCGTTTGGATATTCAAGCCACGACGGATCCAAGAAGTCCAAGGAGGAGATTTCCAAAGAGTCTAAGGAGGGAGATCCAAGAAGTCAAAGGAGAAGTGTTCCAAAGAAGATTGAAGACCTGAAGGCCAATATCCCACTCAAAGTCATTTGCATCTGTCATAGGCTTAGAAATCCGGGTTGTTGGCAGTGGTGCCCGGGCACTTTACTTTTCTGCATATCCTGGGTTGTAATTAAAGGACAGTTGGCCTATGGACATTTACTTGATTAGTTTGATTTATATTGATGTGTTAACCTGATTGCGCATTAGAAATTACCTGCTTTTTTTTAGGTTTCTTTCTTGCACGTCGATTTTATTTTAGCCTGGATTGCGTTAGGCTCTTTAAGGACTATAAAACTCTTCTACTCATAACCAACAATTTAATATTTAAGTTTTAAATAACATAGAAACCTAACGAAACTAGGGAATTCCCAGGATCTCCCGGGGTCGCATGTATATTATTGCATCTTTCTCTCCTTGGTATAAGACATCTCCTTGCCTGCGGGTAGAGTCTGGATAATATGACCTATGAGGATGAAGTGCCGGACCTAGGGAGACTCAATCTTTTCTAAAAATTATTTTATATTAAACCTGTTTTTAAAATCCAAATCATTCATGAGCTGACATTTCAACTAGTATGCATTGCATTAGTAACCAACTAATTAAAATTTAATTGCATTAGTTAGGGGCATTCACCCAACATAAGTCCAGGACCACTTAGAAAATTCTCTAGATGTCGGTCCTATTTCTAATAAACTGTACCTCCCACCCATCTTTCATAATTGACTTGATAGCATGGCTTTGAGGCGATTAGGTGGTTAGCTGGCTCCCCCAATTCAGGCCGGGATAAGTCTAGGTTTTGCATGGCATTAGCTAGGACACTGGTCTTAGTGTTTCGTAGAGCACTAAGCCCAACCTAGATTTAGGATTCGAAGCTATTACATTCGGTCTCGTAGTATGCCTTAAATAGTAAGTAGGTCTCTTCCTTTCAGGGACTATAAATCCTACTTATCCGCGTCACAGGATGACGCCACCTCCATCCTTCTCTCACGCATGTGATTGATTGCATGACTTTTATTTTCTCCAGTTTCTCTCTAGTGACCTAGAGCCTCCGAATGCTGGTATGAGCTACGCATGTTGATTCAAACTTTCGGACATTTCTTCCTTTTGGATAGGACTTCCTAGTCTATACCCATGTGCCAATCCCACTTTAGGAGAGGATAATGTATGATCCTTAATCAAGAGTTTTCTCAGGCTCCGGCCTGGGATGTAATTAACCATGAGGGCTTACGCCCGTGGGAAACTCGGTCCCACATCTACTAAACCCCATTCGAACTATTGTATCGGGTGGGGGAAACCTGTGATTAGGTCGTGTATATTACTACCCATCGAGGTGTGTTGGAGACAGCCTCTATCCTCAATGGTTAGTCGTATGCATGATCCAATCTGTCCCTTCCAATTGACCCGTTCACGCTGTGCACTTTCAGAGGTCCACAACGTCGTGGTGCCGGGGTTAGAATCGCCTCGGCTTTGAGCTCTTAGGTTTTTGGAGAAAACTAGCATATTGGAGTGTGTACTGCGGAGCTGAGTCTCATGTGGATAGAATCTAGAAGAATCTAAAAGATTCTGTAGGGACGCAACTATGTTGGAGAGTTGGGCGTTGTGGCGCTAGAATACTGAATTTTAAATATTAAATTTCTAAATCCTTTTTCTTTAGCCCTCACCCAATCATCCTTCCCTGTCATTTGCATGCCTTGTTGGGGAAGGAAGGGGAAGAGAAGAGGGGGGGGGGGGGAAGAGAGAGAGAGAGAGAGAGAGAGAGAGAGAGAGAGAGAGAGAGAGAGAGAGAGAGAGAGAGAGAGAGAGAGAGTTCATTTTGTCATTTTCATCTATCACTCCACTTGAAAATTGTGTCTTGAACGTGGTTGGTAACTCGAATCATATTTCTATTTTTAATTGTTTTGATATCTCAAATTTTATCACTTTTAAATTTGATTAAAATGCAATATATCTAGCTCTAGTGATTTTCCATCATATTACTTTCTATATGTAATAGATATCACCATCCTAAGCATTATGACTATTTAATATTAAAATTGAACTAGGTAGTTTCACTTATATGTCATTTAGTTGAAATGGTAGTATAATATTAATTATAAAATGATCAGGAGTCAATGCACTGCATTTAAAATTGGAATACACAACATGCACATAATTTTTATTCATTTGGTGCAATATGCATTTTTTGTATATTGTAAGCATATTATAGGCAAGTAATATGACTAATATGATCGATATAAGGGCACATGGTTCATAGGAACTATATGACATATATGATACATATTGCATATAATATTGACATTATAAGATATACATATGATAAATGTAAGTGTACTGATTTCATAAAGCTCTATATATAAATGATAGGTATAGGAATGATAGAATCTACTGCTCCTTTGCATGGCTATTGATCACTGGTTATAAGATGTATAAGTGCATTGATTTTATCATTTATATAATATGACGTTTTACACATTTGTTGCTATCTATTTTTATCATTACATATTCATACTTATGTCGAATGAAATATTATATGCATAATATTTTCATTGCCTTGCATTGATTGCAATTGTAGGTTATGATAACCTACTGAGTTGTTAGTTTATTCCATGATTTTTATATGTTTTAAGGACTGGGTCAGGATTCAATGGAGTGAGACAGATCGGGTTTTCCCAGCTTTTCTTTTATTCTCTGTATTTGGGTTTATTTTTTTGTTGTCAGGAGTTTAGAATGATAGATTAGTGCATTGATTAAATTTATGACTATTGCATATATATTTTGGGAAATGAATAAAAATTATAAATTGAAGAAAAAAATATATATAGCTTTCATTGATTTTTATTTATGTAAATAAGATTAGTGGCTCTGATACATTAATGATGAAATAAATAAAAAAATTCTTTCAAATTTAGACCTTGGAGTATTACAGATAGAGATCATGCTATACTAGTAATATTGTGGGGAGGGATGAAGTTTATAATGATAATTACTATCAGTTGAAGGTCTTTGTGATGGAGGTGTTATGATGTTGTAGTGATTGGCATCACTTACAGGTTTAGTGCAAGCAGTAAGATGACCCTTGGTGGCAAGTTGTGATTGAGTAAGCAATGATAACAACAAGCAAGTTAGAGGGTCAAGTATGATGGTCTGACCACGTCACATGTTCTAAATTTATTTAATTAAGGCAAATTCAAGATACACTAAAATTGAACTAAAGGTGATTCTAAAACCCTCAATAAATGGAAGAATTATCTATATTAATTAATCAATCAGAACTTATATAAATCATCACAGTAATAAATCTATATCAAGTAAAAGCAACTAACAATTACATACTTAAAAATATTGCACAATGTTCATCCTCCCAAAATTAATATGCATTAGCTAGGAGATCAGAACAATAACTAATCTCTCATAAGCTCATAACTTCAAAAGAATAAAAAAATTGTAGAGAAAAATCTAAAGAAGAACAATATGATCTTTATCAGTATCGATACACATGATCCCGACTCCTTTCATCATCTGAAATCATTAAAATCAATATAGTGAGATCAAAAGACCATCAGTAATCCAAAATTCACTAAAACTTTCAACACAAGGACTAAAAAGTTAATATGAAATGTTCAGTCTAATATAATTAGTAACAATCAATATAGTTAATGATCAAATATCATCAATAAAACTCAAAATGATCAATAAAAAAAGCAAAGAATAATAACAATAAATCTAAGAATTAATAATTGACATAAAATTTAATAAATCGGTAAAATAACGATGTAGAAATCATTCACAAATCACTAAAGGAATTTATCTTATCTTTTTTATATGCATCATTTGTTTATGCATTATCAATACATCCAACACTATCAATAATATTAATATATCTGTCAATGTCATTAGTGATATCATTGTTGGCATGCATCAATGTATGATTTAACAAGATAGGACATCCAGCTTTAACATGGAATTTTAAATATTTTTTACCCCAATTGCTTTCAAGTTGGTTATTAGTCATACCAATTATCATTTAATTAATTAATGTATTCAATTAATCGATTATCATTATAGGTGGCTTTATTAAATCAATAAAGAGTCATCACTCTCTACCCATTAGCATAATCAATCATCTATTACAGACTACAACCTAGATAACATAACAAACCATCTTTAAAGAAAATACCGTTATCCCATCTTCATGTGTAGGATATTATGTTTTAAGAGTCAACTCATTTTATAGTGTTAACAACCAGCTTTTCTTGCTTTTGCAAATGCCATCATTCAATTTTGTTCAATACAAAAAAAATTATATAATATTAAGCAAAAAAGGGAAGAGCAAGAAGCATTAATGTAGTTCATATTAAGCACAAAAATATTATCCATATGATTCCAAACATTAATATCAATAGGCCCATCCAAAAAAAAATTGTTTAACAGTCTCAAAATTAAAACAACATTGACATTTAGATGTAATATATAAGTCTTTCCTCTTGTCATCCACAAAGATTAAAGCATACAAAAGTCTCTAACAAATAGTGGAGATATTTAAGCATATGTGTAGTGAGAGTTTGTGGGATGGAAATATCAAATAAAGAGTGATTATGATGTGTTAATTTTGAAATCTAAATAAAAAAAATCACTAAAAAACATTTCTTTCAAATTTATCCTTAAATTACATATTTTAGTTATTTAGCATTTGACATCCAATGTGTTAAATATATGTTTGATATGAGTTTTTCTTAATTTAGGTATATTCTTTAGATTGAGATTTGATTGAAAAAACATGGCTAATATGTTGGACTGTTTGTGATCTACATCATGTAGGAGGTTTTTTACTGGATAAGTGATAATATATTGTGGAATGTGTTTAATTTATTCATAGTAATTCATGTGATCATATTGTTATGATGTGATAGTTAGATCTATCATTTTACTCATTACATAGATTCTTAAAAAATTTGTGTACATCTTTAATTTTATTATTGAAAAAAATGCCTTTTAATTCAAATCACGAACTATGTTGATATTATACTAATTATAGATTTTGATCATAATAATGATAAAATTTTCTTATAGAATCTTTTGTAATATATATATATATATATATATATATATATATATATATATATATATATATATATATATATATATATATATATATGGCTACGAACTATGCTCATGTTTATGATGCTTATATTCTTGGTTAAATCCCTTTAGATATTGGCTAGCTTGACCAATAGGCCCACAAAGTGACAACTCATTTGAGAAATCTCTAGCTTTATATGGGTTTTGTGCATAATTTTCTTGATTTTAGGGTGATGCTATCAATAAAGGATCTTAGATTGGATTCTCCTACAGGTTTCCAGCGGATTTTTCGCCGGTAAGTTCGCTGTCATACGATACCATGACTTCTAATGGCTATTACCGGTGTAATCGTACGTCAATAATACCGGCGGCGTTTACGCCGATATATCCGTCAAATCGATATTTGATGATAATTCCGGCGTATGTTCAAACGCTTTTTCCGGCATACTTCCGTCGAAATGCCTGCGGAAATATTACACATATATGTCGGTTTTTGGATGCCGTTTTATGGCTTATGTTCCGCCGCTTTTTTCGGCAAACTTTTTCGTCGGAAACAGCGACAAAACATATGCCGGAAAACGGCATCCGAAAACCGACAGATATGTCTAATATTTCTGCCGGCATTTTGACGAAAGTGCCGCCAAAAATGTTTCTAGCGAAATTTTTACATCGGTATTTTATTTGCGACGCACGAATTACCGTTGTATCGTTTTTTGCCGGAAATGCGCAGGAAAACCTTAATTTCTAGCCTTTTTTTTATTGTTACCGGCGAATATTGTCTTCCGGTAATTACCTATTTTCCTATAGTGTATATACAATATATAATGAAATAACTAATTATTCATTGATGGATATAAAAATACTATATGCATGCGAGTGGATGTTTTGCATTAGGAAATAAAATGATTAATTTACATATATAATTCTGTATGAACTCTATTATATAATTTCTTATGAACTTCCATATATATATATATATATGATTTTATGTTTTGGTCACCCATACCTTGTTAAGAATATATATTAATTATCTTAAGTTCTGATTACTCAGACTTCGTTAAAATATTAAATCAAGATGCTCAGAAGATGAAATATATAATGAGGAATGTTTCACATTTTTTTTAAATTTATTAATATTAACTTTAGAGGCTAACCAAATATTTTCAAGGTGATTAAATTATATGATGGAGGAGAAATCCAAGGATCCTATTCCCTCTACGCCTTTCTCTACTAAAGCCCTAAATTCCTCTAAAGATTCTCATGGTTAAGTCGCTTGTTTGGAATATTAGGGGTATTGGAGGGAAGGAGTCTATTATTAGAGTTAAAAATATTTGCAGGATTCATAATATTCATCTTTTAGTTTTAATTGAACCTTTGATTAATATGAGTAAATTAGATATGATCGCTTCTAAATTAGGTTTTTTGAATAAATTTGCTAACTGTTCCAATAAGATTTGGATTTTTTGGAACAATGTCATTAATGTGAACATTCTGAATGATTTTATTCAAGTTGTGAATGTATCTGTTTCTATGTTTGATTTTCAATGTAATGCTTCTTTTGTTTACGCAGCTTGTTCTAGAACTGACCGATGTGCTTTATGGGATCAGCTTAAGTTTTTTGCTTCTAATAATTCTAGGCCTTGGTGCGTTGGAGGGGATTTCAATATTATTTCTAATACCAGTGAAAGATTGGGAGGTAATAGCCCCAATATTAATGTTATGGAGGATTTTAACTCCATGATATCTACTTGTGATTTACAGGATATTGGTTTCTTTGGTAATGCTTATACTTGGAATAGAGGCAACTTGTGGCAAAGACTTGATAGATTTCTTTTCAATAATGATTGGTTAGCTAAATTCCATATGACTCATGTGGAGCATCTTAGTATAACTGCTTCTGATCATGCCCCTTTACTGCTTTCTATTAAGGCCAATAACAATTACATTCCTACTGCTTTTAAATTTCAAAATATGTGGTTATCTCATCATGATTTCCTTAATGTTGTTGAAAGAAATTGGCAAGCTCCTGTTTTCCCTGATAATAATATTTCGGGTATGGCTAGGCTTTGGAATAAACTTAGTAGGTTGAAGCAAGTTTTGAGATGGTGGAATAAACATACTTTTAAAAATTTATTCTCTAATATTAAAGCTGCTGAAGAGGAAGTGTTGAGGCTTGAAAATGCTTATATGCTAAATCCTAATAGCTGTTTCCTTTCTGAGCTTAATAATGCTAAGATCCATTTGTTTAAGTTACAAGATCAAGAGGAGACCTATTGGAAGCAAAAGGCCACTACTAAATTTATAGTTGAGGGTGATAGGAACACCAAGTTTTTTCATGCTTTAGCTAACAAGAAAAGAATTAGGAATCACATTTTTAAAATTGCTAGTGATGATGGGAGAATCTTGGAGGAGGAAGATGCTATTTTAAATTCTGGTATTGAGCACTTTAAGAATATTTTTAACAGTGGATTTTTTCCTTCTCCTATTGTGAATCCTTATATTGTCCCTTGTTGTATTTCGGATACTGATAATCTTAATCTCACTCTTATCCCGTCTGAGGAAGAAGTTTGGAAAGTTATGCAGGCTATGAATGTGGATTCGGTGGCTGGTCCGGATGGATTCACTACTAAGTTCTTTATTCAGACATGGCATGTTATTAAAAGTGATATTTTGGATGCTGTGTCTGATTTCTTCTCGGGTAAGCCTTATATTAAATTTTTTTCTTCTACCAATATTGTTTTAATTCCTAAGAAGGAGGCTACTAACAATTGGAATGATTTCAGACCGATAAGTCTTTGTTCTTTTTTTAATAAACTTAACTCTAAGATTATTGCCTCCAGACTTATTAATATCCTTCCTAGAATTATTTCTCAGAATCAAACTGGTTTTGTTAAAGGTAGGAGCATTTTTGATAATATTTTGCTGGCTCAGGAAGTGACGCATGATATCAATGCTAAAATTCAAGGTGGTAACATCATTTTCAAATTAGATATTACTAAGGCTTATGATAACTTGTGTTGGAATTACCTTTATAAAGTGCTTTCCTTATTTGGTTTTAGTCAGAGTTTTATTTCTTTGATTAAAAATAGTATAGAGCATTGTTATTTCTCTATTATCATCAATGGTAAGAGCAATGGTTTTTTTAAATCCTCTTAAGGTTTGCGCCAAGGAGACCCTCTTTCCCCTGCCTTATTTATTATTGCAGTTGATTATCTTTCCAGGGGATTGGAGTGTCTTTATAGAAAACATCCTAAGTTGCTTTATCATACGATGGGTGGTATCCCGATTACCCATTTGAGTTTTGCGGATGATTTTATCATTTTTGCTAATAGTTCCTTGACTAATATTAAATGTCTTATCAAGCATTTAAACGACTTTCAAAACATGAGTGGTCTGTCTATCAATCCGAATAAAAGTACGTTTATTGTCTCTAAGTCTGCTAGTATTAGTAAAATTAACAACATTAAGAGGATTTGTGGTTTTAATTTATCTTCTTTGCCTATTAAATATTTAGGTATTCTTATCTTTAAAGGTAGAAAGAAAAGTTTGCTTTTTGAGGATATGGTCAATGTGTTTCAAAATAAAATTTCCAGTTGGTCTACGAATTTTCTCTCTTTTGGTGGTAGACTGCTTTTAATTAAACATGTTTTAAATTCAATCCCTATCTATATTTTTCATACGCTTAATCCTTCACCTGCTATTTGCCTTAGATTAGAAAGACTCATTAATAAGTTCTTTTGGGGAGCCAAGGATAGTAAATCCTGTATTTTGTGGGCTTCTTGGTTTAAAATTTGTGGTCCTTTGGATGAAGGAGGTCTGGGGTGTAAGGGTATTTTGGATATGGTTACTACTTTTTCTTACAAACTCTGGTTTTCCTTTCATTCTAATAGTAGTTTATGGGCAAATTTTTTGCATGCTAAGTACTGCAAAGGGAAGCATCCTATTGGCTGTACGAGTAAGAAAACTGATTCTTCTGTTTGGAAACGTTTATGTAACATTAGCTGGGTTGCCGAGCCTTTTATCCAATGGGGTTTGGGTAAAGGGGAGATTTTCTTTTGGCAAGACAATTGGTTGGGTGTGGGTTCGATTGACAGTTTACTTTTTTCTCACACTCTGCTTTCTACTAAAGTTAGTTATTTTATTGATAATGGTATTTGGAATATTAATAAACTCTCTAATCTTTTACCTGATGTCATTTTAAGCCAAGTCTTGAACATCCCCTTGAATATCTGTGAGGATGACCGTATTCTATTTAACTGCTCTGCTGATGGTTTTTTCAATATTAAAAGGGTTTGGGATATGTTTAGAATTAAGAATGAGGCTTCTTCTATTTATGGTAACATCTGGCACAATAATATTCCTTTAGCTTATTCCATTTTGGCTTGGAGGTGTTTTAAAGGCTTTCTTCCTGTAGATGTTAGGCTTTGGAAAAAAGGTTTTTATTTGCCGTTCAAATGCCAGTGTTGTTCTGCGATTGAAAGCATTGATCATATCTTTCTTTATGGTGATATTGCTCAAAAAGTTTGGAGATATTATGCCATGATTGTTAACAAGCCTTTCCCTGTTTATAATTCTACTGTTAACTTGTCGGTGAAGTCTTTCTTATCTGAGTGGATTTCCTCGGCTAAGGGTCATGTGCTTAACTTGTTGTCTATTCTTATTTTGTGGTTCCTATGGAAAGCCCGTAATGAAGCTAAGCATAATGGGATTAAGATGGAGGACAAGGTGATTATCTCCAACATTAATCATAAGTTGCTCCAATTAGTTGCTGGTAAGCTCATTGCTAGAAAATTTTTTGGTAATTGTTGTTGTTTGTGTTATGAGCTGGGTATTCCTATTAGTAATGAAGATTTTGTTACCAGTTGTAAAGTGGTTAGATGGTTAAAACCGGTTTCTCCTTTCTTGAAACTCAATTCTGATGGTTCTGTTGATAATAACTATGCTGGTTTTGGGGGTATTGTCAGGGATTTTACGGGCAAGGTTTTAGTGGCTTATGCGGTTTATCTCCGTGTAAGATCATTCTTGCTGAGCTGATGGGCTTATACAAAGGTCTTTTTATTTGTATTAATAGAGGTTTTGTTAATATTGAGATTGAGGTGGATGCCTTAAGTATTATTCATATTGTTAATAATGCTGAGGTGTTTCATCCTCAGTTATTTTACATCCTCAGGAAAATTCGTTTGGCCCTCTCTACTATGAATTATTCTATGAAGCATTTGTTTAGAGAAGGTAATGCTTGTGCTGACTTTTTGGCTAAATTTGGGAGCAGATTGGATGAAGATAGAGAATTTGATGTTGATTCTTTGCCACACCTTTTAAAAGGTTTGGTGACTCTGGATAAAATTGGTTTTCCTTATGTGCATTCTTTATGAGGTTTTGTGTGCGTTTTTTACCATTAGTTCTGTTTTACTGAGTATGCTGCTTTCTACTGATCATGTCTTTGGTTTTTTCTGCTCTACGATGGCTGGTAGTGGCTGTTGTGGTCCTCTAGTTTCGGGGTTGGTTAATCCTGGGAGCTGGAAGCTTGTCATTTTATTTAGGGATATGGATTTAATTTCCTTTAGTATCTGGAATCGTTTTCGGAGGCTCCAAGTTTGCTGGTGGTTACAGAATTTGTTTTTCTTGTTTTTTGGGTGGTGGATTGATTATTATGAGCTGAAGAGAAACTGTGGGGGTTTAAGGTATAACGAGAGATGTTTTACTGTTTTGAAATTTCTCTTCTATTGCTATAATTTGGTTGAATGGAGAAAGGTTAATCATCAGCACATCTTCTGGTTGTTGCTCTGGAGAAAAATGGACATCATGTTTTTTCATTCTTATAAGAGAGCAGTTCATATTTTGTTTCAGTTTCATTTACTATGATTTTGATTCTGTTTTTTGGAGATTGTCTTGCAGGAACACTTTAATCCTTATGTGCTTACGTGGCTGCAAGGTTATTTTGGTAGGTTTCTGTTTTTTCCTGCTCTTTTTTAGTTTTCTATTTTGCAGGAAGAGGAAGCTAAACGAGGACATTAAGCTCTTCCTTTTTTGGGTGCTGTTTGCTCACAGCCCGATTACTTTTTTATGTTCTTTTTGTAATCTTAGGAAAAAGAACCACTGGCTCGTAGGTTTTATTTTTCACTTTTTGCTTGTAGCTCTTTCGAGCGGTAGAGAACTGGAGGTTCCTTCTAAGGATTCTGTAACCGGTTTTTGGAAATTAACACGTAGGCCCTTTTGAGGGTTTTAAACAAAAAAAAAAAAAAAAGATATATATATATATATATATATATATATATATATATATATATATATATATGATGGAGGAGAAGTTGTTGCATTATGGATTTTCTCTAGTAGAGAGCCATATAAAGTGATATTTTATCAAACTCATAAGTGGGCAAAAACTCCATGCTCAGCTATACAAAGGGGAAAAGATATGGCTCTGGTGGCCACATGTTGTGTATAGAGAGCAAATTATTTGTTGCATATAATAAGGAATTTGGACATAATAGCTTTATTTGTGGTGGCCACATGATAGAGGAAATGTCAACCATTTCCATGTGCCACACCTAATTTGATTATTAATGATTGAATTGAACTTAATTTATTTTCTTTCTTTATGAGAATCATATCAAAATTGAAAATTTATACTGAGAGGTTTCGTTTGGGACGGTTTTTTTACTGCTTCTTAAAACAGCTTTATAGTATACAAATTTTAATTTTTCTTCTAAAAAGCTGCTTTAAGAAGCAGTAAAAAAGCCGTTTCAAATGAATCCTAAGTAAGAAGTATAAGGCTTCGTTTGGGACGACTTTTTATTGCTTTCTAAAACGGAGTTGTAGTACAAATTTTTTATTTTTTGTACTAAAACTCCGTTTTCAGAAGCAATAAAAAAGCCGTCCCAAACAAAGCCTAAATCTATAAAATTAGACCTACTTATAAAGTGGGGGCAAGTGATTCAATATACTCTAAAACAAATTAAGACACTCACATAAAAACAAGCATATGTGATTGCTCGCAAGCACATATAAATATTTTAAAGATTTAAAATGTTTTTCTTGTGGCATGTAAATCCATCAAATGTTCCAATTAAATAAATATGTTCTCATGCACAATTTTTTCAGACATTGAAGACCATATGATAATTACTGAAGGTTTAATTATTACTGTGATTGGAAACACAAAATGCAAAAGTTTGAGGCTAGTTGGAATGAAAAAAATTGGATTTTTTTAATGCATAAATATGTTATGTTGAGCTTGATCTGCTCTTAGTTTAAGCTTGAATTGGATTAATTAATCAAATTCAAGTAGGGGAATGAACCGGCTTATTTATCATTGAAGAGATATTGTGATATCATACAAGGAGTTGAGATAATAAAATCTTAAAATGAATGAGAAATAAGATCATAAATGGCAAGAAATAAAATAAGAAAATGATGAAATTAGAATTTTATATATCTTTATATTTAAACTCTTGATTTTATTGTTTTAAGTATATTTTTTATTTATATTTTTTTAAATAAGCGGTCTCATGAACTTTCGAGTCGAAGTTGCTTCAATCTTAATTGGAACTCATCATGCTAGGGGTGTCAAAATGGGTTTTCAAGTCAGATTCGGGTCCAACGTGAAATTGACCCGCTCTCGACTGCCCCAACCTGAACCCGACTCGATTACACAAACATGATATAAATATAAAACCAGACCGGCACGCCCCAAATATGGGTGAACCTGACCAGACACACAAACATGCAGAGCATGCGGGCTGGACGCGATCATGCGGCGCCTGACTGGGCGGGACTTGTGTGGTGTGCAAGCGGGCGCGGCTGGGGGCAGGACGCGTGAGATGTGAGCTGACGCTGTCACAGACTTACGCTACTGCAATGCAGGCAAGAGCAGGCAGGATGCGGTTCGAGCAGGAAGTGCAGGGGGATGCAGGCAGGACATGCGAGCGAGTCATTTTCAAGTAAAATTTGGGTTGGCAGGTTGACCCATACATTACCCAATTTTTCAAATGGGTTAGAAATTAAAACCTAAACATGACCCATTAGTTAAACATGTCAACATGAAAACTAGAATTTTTGGGTTGGATTCGAATCGGGTTTTCTGGTTGTGTCATAAATTGACACCCCTACATCAAACTCAATTCACAAGTTATTTAATGAAACACTCCAAATCTTTTTTGTTATTTTTAATTGCTAGCAAATTTTTTTTCTTAAAAGCTGTTTTCTAAGAAGTAGATGAGAAGTTGTTACCAATATAATAACTTTTATAAATATGATAACAGAAGTAGAAAAAAATAAGTCATGTTAATTGAAATCTATGAAATTACTTGGCATCATGCTTATGCAACATTTTAAGAATAATTTTTCAACTACAAATTCTATTTTGCTTTATCATAATTAGTTTTTTTCTAATTAAAATTTTTATTTCATCGACAAAAAAGTTACACAATTCTTAGAGGGGCCGGTCAATAACTCACTAAATGCTTATAGAGCTACAATCAAAACGATAAAGAAAATCTAATGAGTCGTCTATCCCTATCTAGTTAGAACCACAAAAATAAATATAGAAAAAGGCAGGCAGGCCACGGGCTAAAGCCAAAAACTCCATTGGATCAACAACAGGAGCTAATTTGAATTGTCCAAAAACTTGAAGAGTCAAAACTCCAACCTGCGAGATATAAAAAAATATATTGCAACTGGTAAATGAATAATAGACTGCACCTACAAGAATAAGAAGGCTAAAGCATGGAGGGCAACCAAGATTAGCTCCTTTCTTAGCCAACCATCAACACAAACATTGCCTTCTCTCTAAATATGAGAGATTCTATAATTAACCTCGTCAAGAAGAAGTAATATTTTGTGAAACAAATAAAACATATTAATATTAAGGCATTTACGAGTAGTAACTAAACTAACAAGCAATTTGGAATAATATTCAATCCAAATATTTAAATTTTTCATCTCAATGCATAACAAAAGTCCTTTAAAAGGAGCACTTAATGCAGCATATAATACATTGCCATTGGAAACTTTGGAGAAAAACCATATAAAAATTCACTAAGATGATCCCTTATCATACCACCACAACCGACACGACCACTAGCTAGTGACAGAGCCATTGATATTAAGTTTAAATTCATTAACATGAGGTTTGATACTCCTAACAATTTTAAGCATACTGAACCTTTCAAAGTTAATTTAAACTATTAATATTAAAATACAAAAGCTAGCATCATTTTCTCTAAAATGCTCATGGGTCAAAACCTTGGCAGTAAAAAGATGTTGAATTTTTTATTTAAGATAATTTATAACCCTACTAGAGCTCATTTTAATATTGTTATGCTTACAATTATTCCTTTCTAATCACATAAGCTAGAAAATAACATGAGGAATGTGACCCTTGGGTTTCTTAAGAAACCAATCCATCAAGAACGAAAAAAATGCTATTGCTATAATAGAACACTTTAATGCCTAATTCATTCTCCAATTCAGACCATACCATGGAAGAAACATGACCATTCAAAAAAAAAAACATGCTTAATTGTTTCCATTTGATAGCAACATTGACATTTAGAAACCAAGCATATACCCTTGTATTGTAATCTACTATCAACATATATAAATACCTTTAACATTCTTCAAGTTAGGGTTAGATCAAGGAGTGAAGGAATTCCACATCTTATCAGAAATTTTACTACTATCCTTCTTAATTCTAAACAAATACCATAAATTTTTGAAACAAAATTCACCATTCTTAAAAGATTTACATAAAAAGAACATCATTGAGAGAAGCAGAAGAATTAATCAAAATTTCACAAATAATATCAACAATATTTTTAGAAACATGATTTAATAAAAAATCTTCACACCACTTTTCATCCCTAATAAATTCAAACATGTTCAATGAGAAATGAGTGTTAAATTAGTAAGAGTCCAAAGACCCAAAACCTAACCAATCATCCTACTAGAAATGGGATGAACTATTTCTCAATCCCCATTGGAGAATCGACTCACTAAGCCATTTAATATTTTGCATAACCTATTCCAACATGGAGATTGGCCATTTTTAAAATTGCAAAGAGTAGGATGAATGTTATTACAATATTTTTAGCTCCTAAACTTACCCCATAGGGATTCATTAGACCTAAATTTTCACCAAAGTTTATAGGAAATTAAAACCTTTAACCATATAAAAAATAGATTTACACCCTAAGCCTCCCTTGGTAGGACTAGTGCAAGAAAGCCGGTTAGACTAATGAATCTTTTTTAAAATTTAAAGAGGAGCCCAAAAAATATATTTATTAATTTGTCTAGTCTATTACAATGCAAGTCTAGCAGTGGGGTTAATTATTTATAGTAAATATCTAGGCATTAAACATATAACACTCCTAATTAAAAAAATTCTTGCCCCTAAAGATGGAATTTATATTCCCAAGCAAAGAGTTTTGTAGAAATGCTATCAAATAAGAAAGTCTTTTTATGACATTTGTGCAATGTTGGAGTCCCAAGGTAATATATATGAAGAGATTGCTTTGTAAATCCAGTAATCCAATTAATCTTATTGCAATGCTCCATACTTATGCAATTACCCATAATAAAAGTACATTTGGAATTATTAAATTTGAGGCCACTATCTTTTTCAAAAGTGTTAAGCAAATTTTTTATTCCTTTTATGCTATTAAGAGCTCTATTGCAAAATAAAATAATGTCCTCAGCAAAGCACATATTAGAAATATTTAGGTCACCAAAATTACTATAAATAACACTTTTATAAAGAGAGTAATAATACAACGAACATCTTCATAAATATTCAGCTGCAATAAAAGCAAGGTTTGTAATAATGCTTCATTGCTTTATATTTTTAGAAGTATTATGAATCAATTAAATCATATTGAATTTTCTATCACCCATATTTCCCGAAGTGGCAACTCTTGTGCTAATTTATTGGCTAGAAAATTAAGGTGTTTCTCTTCAAGGCATCGATTTTTATACTTCCCTCTCAAATTTACGCATGCTAATTAAAAGGTTTGGTGATATTGGATAAGCTTGGTTTTCCCTAATTTCAATGTCAAATATTAATGGGGTTTGGTTTAATTTTTCTCTATCTCCCATCTGCTTGGAGTTGCTCCTGTGGGCTATGTTTCGGTGGTGCTGGTTTGTGCTTTGCTATGGTCTTATTTTATTTAATAATGATTATTGGGTTTCCTGTGGAATGGTTTTTGAATTCAGTTTCTTCAGACCTGTGATTCTTTTTTTGTTTATCTGTTTTTATGGGTTCATTCGGATGATTCTATATGTTTATTTTCATATCTCATTGTTGATCATTTCTTGAATTTTTTCGTAGGGGCTTTTTCCTGAATGGATGGTCTTGGTGAACTCATCCTTTTAGCATGGACACTGGACGTGGAATGGCTCTCAAGTTCTTTTTTGTTGTGTTAAATGCTTACCTAAGCTTTGGGCTTCTTTTGGGCTTGGCTTCTTGCTGACCTTGCTTTTGCATTGTTCTTTAGTTTTTTTATTTTACTTTTCTCTCTGTAACTAGGCATGGTTCTTTGGCTCTTATGTTCTTTTTTGAATTTTTGATTGTACCTCTTTGAGCTTTAGCGAGCTATAAAACCTTTTAAGGACTTGTAATCATTTTTTTTATATCAATGCATAGGCCCTTTAAGGGTTTTAATTAAAAATAAAATTTAGCAGTAATAATGTATAAAACAGGGGACAATGAATCTTCCTGCCTAGCACCTTGGGCAGCTTTGAAAAAACTTTTAGATTTCTCATTGATAATGATAGAGAACTAAACATTTTTCACAATTTTCTTGATTAACGTAATAAAATTATCATCAAAATAAGAAAGATGAATCATATTGAACACATACTAATGGGTCTAATGTTATTCCAATACTCAAGATTTTCCTTATTAGGAATCAAAATGATAGAGCTTGAAAAAAAACTAGAAATATATAAATCATTTAAAAAGTTCTATGATAGCTTTACAAAGATATTTTTTTATAATTAGCCAGCACTTTTGAAAAAATAAGATTGTAAAATCATCTGGCCCAACAACAACATAATCTTTATTCATATCCATAAGAGAATATTGAATTTCACTATATCATAATTAGTTTATTTAAGCAAAATTTTAAAAAAATTACTAATTTTCTCAACCAAAAAATTGTTTTCTTTTGTTGCCTCTTTTCTTTTCCACCAAAAGGTAGTTAAAAAGAGAAATTAAATAAAGCCTGCCTATCTTCAAGGAAGAGTAAAATGTGAATACATTATTTTTCCTTTTATGCTTATAGATATGTATAATCTCATAACTGATCTTAGATAATTAAATTTAATTCTATTTGTTCTCAATTATTGGTTAATTTCAACATGAATCACTTAATTTATGAGTTGAATTGTGAGATCATACATATGTATAAGCTTTCAAGGAAAAATAATGTACTATACTATTGATTCAAGAATAAAAAAGTAAGAATATTCTAGATTTTTTTCTAAGATGTAAGAAAATTTGAATTAATTCAAATGAATTCAATTGGAGTTAATCAAAGTTTCTTGCCATATTTTGAAAGAAGTATTATGTATGACGCCTCAAGATGCCTTCTATATTTTCAAAACAACATGATAAATTTGGGATATGATCCCATTTTTTCTTTCTAATTACATTATCTAAAACTATGAAAAATCATACTTTGATATATATATATATATATATATATATATATATATATATATATATATATAATATATATATATATATATATATATATATATATATATATATATATATATATATATATATAATTTCCATCATAGGCTTATATAGAGACTCTTCAATAAGGATATTGTTCAACACACCTCAAATCATTTGACTATGCCTTTGTAACATCTTTAGATCAGTAGGTACAATACCTTTTAACCTTATGCTTTTTATGATTTTAGATGACCAAAGATCATGTACCTTCTTATAATGATAATATATAAACTTCTTAGAAAATATCATATTTCTATTTAAAAAATTATTTTATCATCTTCAAAGATAGATAAATATATCTTAATGAGATATTAATTCTTTTAAAAATCCTAATTAATGAGAGATGCAGCTCAATTTCTTCCATTAGGAAGGTACATTACTCAATAAAGTAGTTGTGAATTCTATGAAAATCATATGTAGCAGAGTTATTTTCAAGTTACTTCAATGAGATAGGCTAGTTAAGGGCTTTCATTATACCAATATCTCATTGTATGTCCTCTAAAATTATGTTTGTCATAAAGATGAGGTTAGAGCTAAATGTTAGTTAATCCAATATTCATGAAAGGGAGGATAGATGGAATATTCATTGAACTGTCTATGTGATTAATAACCATAACTTTTGTAGTATTACTAGAAAGGATCTCAATTCCAATTAAGATCGATGATGAATGAATATGTATATAAGTAATATATCACATCAAAATTAGAATCATAATTACTAATTGATAATTCTTGGGTGCATCTCTTGAGCATGAGGATAGTTATATTATAGTGGCATGCACTCTTATAATACTATTGATGGCTTTGGTCACTTCTTACTTAATCATTTGATTTACTTTATTATTAGACAAAAAATTTGTATACAAATCTTATAAATAATAGTCTATGTATATTTGGAAAAATCAAATGCTCATTTTCTTCTTTTAAGTTGAAAAAATTTTCAATTATATATTATTTTCAAGATTGAATGTTATAGTATTTTTATTGATCTCTACTATTTAGGTTTTTTAATAGCTTCAACACTTGAGATGTTTAATAATTTGGATCTTTATAAAAATATTAGTCATGGATGTATTTAATGGGGAATAATTAGGTGAGTAATTTTATTAAAAGGATTATTGAGTTTGGTCAGAAGGGCACCTCTGATCTTTTAGTTGCTCCTATTTCTTTAGTAGGGAGCTAGAGCAATCAATTCCATAACATGTGTTCATACATTTATTTAAGGGTTGCTCAAACTATTTATAATAAGAACTAATTACTTAATTGATCATAATCTAAGCCTCAACACAGTATATGCGGTTGAAGTACGAGAAAGTCATGTCATACATTAGTGATGAGTAGAATGGACCATGATAGAGGCCTTCAAGGAAGACCCCCAATAGAAATTCAAGATCAATTTTTAAAATTTGGTGAACTTCTAGGGAAATATTTAAAAATATATACCTAAAAAGTTGGAAAAAATAATGAATGATTTTTCGATTTAGAATGAGCTATTATTTGATAAATAGCCGAACAAGTTCAATAAAAATATAGATGATCCCATAGGGGAGAATGTTGAACCGGCTATGAGCTTGACTCTAGAGGGTGCTCTAAACTCAAAAATAATTATCAGATGAGTGCATTAGTAGCTCATTGGATATACACGCATAATGGTCATATAGTGAACCATATACTAATATGGCATACGACTAATTGTAAGACTCTATAATTGATAGTTTGAACTTGTCGGAATCAAAGTTGCTCCTACAGCAGAAAAAGTTTCACATTTGCAGTATGCCGATGATATCATTATTTTTTCTGAAGCCAATCGTAGGATGCAAAGAAGAATATGAAGATTATGAAAAATTATAGTAACTGGATGGGACAAAGAGTTAATGTGCAGAAATCTTCAATTCTTTTTGGGAATTTGGTTGGGAGTAGTAAATCCAAGGCTCATTCAAAAGTTCTGGGAATTAAAGCAGTTAAAGAGATGACTTATCTTGGAGTTAGAATGGATCTGAGAAGGTTAACTGTTTCGGATTATCAAAGTTCGCTGGAAAAAGCTTATGACAAGTTAAATATATTGGGAAATCGATTCCTAACATTGTCTGGTAAGCTTCAACTCATTAAGTCATTATTCTTAACTATTCATATCTTCCTTTCAACTCATTCTTTGGTTCTAATGGGAGCGTTGAAAGAGTTGGATAAGTTGAGTAGGGAATTTCTTTGGAATAAACAAGACAGGAGTAAGGGACTTCACTATCTTGATTGGGAAACTCTATATAAACATAAAAGGATGGGCGGTTAAGGGAGTTGTTTCAGCATCTGAAAAAATAGGTCCTTGGGGCTAAATTTGCATGGAGTTTTTTATCTAATCCTTCTTCTTTGTTGAATAGAATTTTAATTGCAAAGTATGTGAAAGATATATGGAATTCTAAAGCTAGAAATGGAAAATCATCTACATGGAAGATCATTATCAATAGAGCTAAATTTCTACAGCAAATTGTGAGATGGAAAGTCTCGGATATATGGATCCTAGACAAATGTATTGATCGATGGCCTACATTTGTTGCTGAATTAGAAGAAAAAACATTACTGTTTGAAGTATTTATTCAGAAGGTAACTGGAATGTCTTGAATATGCAGCAGGTATTCGGGAAAGAGCTTGTGGAACTAATAAGTTCTGTACCGATTAATGTTGAACTTCAAAGTGATGAAATGGAAATTCTGTTTAAGCATTCTGGAAAGACATTGGTGGCTTTGATTTCTGAACAAAGTAGAAGATATGAAGAGGAGGATAATAACTGGAGATGGTTGAGGAATTTAAAATTAAGATCGAGGGTGCAGCTTTTTTGGTCACAAGGCAATTCCCTCTAATGAGTTCTTGATGTACATAAGGCTTAATAACTATAATGGTTGTTCGAGAGGATGCTGTGCAATAGAGAATTCTGAACATATAATAGTTCATTGTTCTTTGCATTAGAAAGTAATAAAGATGATTAATAAATGGGGATTTAAACTTCCTTTTTTTTATTTGGATAACTGTTATAAGGAGCTGGTTGTATGTCTAAATCCAATCCTTTCATGGGTAACTTATATTGTTCAGCTGTTTTCTTGTCTTGGAAAAGTAGGAACAAGCTTGTTCATGGTAATAAGGAGGATGGTCTTAATGTTATAGCAGAAAATTCAGTGAGTTTTGCTTCATCATCGTTTAGTTATGATCTAATTTTGGTCAATTGGGATTCTAATCAGCTAAGGCTATTTTCTTTCGCTTGGGATCGCCCTCCAACCAATTGGATTAAACTTAATGTTGATGCCTCTCTTGATAGATAATATTGTGCAGGAGTAGGTGGTGTAATAAGAGACATCAAAGGCATATATTTGTTTGCCTTTGGTTTTAAATGCTTGCATTGGGATTGCTCGGTTTTGGAGATGGAAGCAATTCTATCCTTGAGGAAGCTGATTCAAGAATGGATGTATGAGGCGAAAGGAATCATTATCGAAGGAGATAATCATAATGTTATGAAGTTTGTTCAAAAAGTTATGAAGAAAGAAATAATCAAAGATAACGGCTCAAGGCAAGATGATTTCTTCTTTCTCAGAAAAATTTTAATCAAGTGATTATTCAATTTGTGAATAGGGATTGCAATAAGTTAGCAGATTGTTGTGCTAACTATGCTTGTTCTTTTGATTTTGTTTGGGATAATTTGGATAGAAATAAGGTTCCTCCTCTTTTTTTTTTACTGTTAAAGAAGGAATGTGATAGGTGTTTTTTTACTTAGGTTCTTGTTCTTTGCTTTATTATAATAAAATTGCTTCTAGCATTTCTTTAAAAAAAAAAAAAGAAGAGGGGCGACTCCTAAAGGTTGTCAAGAGGCCAGTGTGTGCAAACATTTACACCCATGCATGGGGAACTTTTCTTGGACTAAACATTATATTTCATTATAAAGAGTACTCAATTGAGACAAGCAAATTCATCATGGAAATGAACATATCATAGGCTTAAGAGAGCCAATTGGGTTGAGTTTGATTGTGCCATAGAGATCTTCATTGACTAGGTTTGACAAAAATATGCTGGCGTTAATGAAGGACACCGATGGATGTCCAGACAATTCACGATGAGCATTTACGACAAGCCTCACGACAAACATTATGTGTTGACAACCAGTGCTTTGAAACTTTCTTATTAAATTTGAAAAAAAAATTCTTCAAGAATCCTCTCTGAATGTTTAGAAACATGTTCCAATTATAATCTTTTTGATGGAGCATTCTGATCATTTTCACTTCAATCATACACAAAGTTGATCCCCTTGGTAAATTAAGATTTTCAAATATCTTATTGCCTTTTTTTTTTTACCCACAGAGGGGCCTACGCGTTGATATAATGGAAAATTACAAGTCCTTAAGGGGACCATCAGCCCACTACTGCTCAAGGAGCTACAATTATCAAAAAGACCAAAAAAACCTAAGAGCCGATTATCCCCACCTATAAGTAATACAAAATTACCTAGTAACATTCTAAGGCGGCACAGAAGGAGTGCCCAAAAATAAGAAAGCTCAAAAGATTTCCAATCAGCCCAGACTTCCTTAACAAAAACTCCCTGAAGAGGGATGCAGATCTACAAAAACAACAGAAAAAAAAAAGGAAACCAAAAACAAGGATACCCTTCAACCAAACCCCACCAAACTGAGAAAACAACTCCAAAACAATCCACACCATAACCAATCCAGGCAAGCTGAGTAACCCTGAAACCACCAGAAAAAAACTAAGGAAAACAAACAAGTTAGAGTCACCCATAAAACAGGTCCAGTAAAATAGCAGTCGCCAACCACTCTGGCAGCAAAGAAGGAACAAAAGCACTACCAAGACCTGCAACAAACCTAACAGGAGAAGAGAACACAACAAAATAAACCACCAAACACCACCCAAAAAGACCCGAAAGACCATGTAACATCAGTTTTGCTCCAGTATCGTCCGGGCTGATCGTGGATCGTCCCGGGAAGATCAGTTGAAGTTTTGTTACAGAATGTGTACATAAGTTACAGAAAAGTTTTCCTCCCAGTATCGTCCGAACAGATCGGGGATCGTCCCGGGACGATCAGAGCAATGCAAAAGACAGAGAGTAGGGGTTTTTATCGTCCGAGAAAATTAATTATCGTCCTGAGAAATCGTCCCAGGATGATGTGATTTTGTTCAGATCGTCCTGGATGATCGTGCGATCGGTCGGGTCGATCTCAAGTTTATTTAATGAAAATCAGCTCGTTTTGAAGAGAGAGAAAAATTAGATTTTTATAAAATATCATTTGAGGAGAGAGAAAGTCGAGGGAAAAAGAGAAAAAGTGGATTTTTGGGCGACGCCGGTCTGTTTCTGTCCGTCGAGACAGTTCAAGAAATTGGTGTACGCAAGGTAAGGCACATTCCGCCTTTCTCAATTTTCAGAACGGTGAAGTTTGAACGATTTTTATGTCCGGATTTCGTTTTCATTAGCGAATTTCGTCCGTATTTTTCGATTGGTTCAGTTTTTACCGCTTAACTTTTGGTATGTTTCTGAGGTGCCGAGTGCGCACGTTTTAATTTTTTTCTGGAGAATTTTGACCGGATAGTTTTGATTCAGCGGTGTTTTCTTTTGACTGTAATTTCTGATGATGTCTGAACTTGTCTGGGCAGTAGAATGAAAGTCTTATAATATTGTTCTGTGGTAATTTGGTAAATTTCTGAATCTGTAAATTTTGTGTAAATTCTGTATACTGCCGTTATGCCGCTGGATTTTTGTACGATTTCTGAAATTGTCCGGATTTGCTCTGAAATGACATGATATGATTGTGTGCTATGAAAAGGGAGTTATAAGGGGTCAGGATCCTGTGAGATCCTGTCTGTGTCAGGGAAATCTGAAATGAGCTCTGAAATCTAAAAATAAATTCTGTTCCGGATCTGATGATAAGTTCTGTTCTAGTGCTATAAGCACATCTGTTCTGGTGCCATAAGCACAAAGGGAGGCATAAGGGGCCAGAATCAGAGAGATTTTATCAGTGTCTGGGAAGGGAGGCATAAGGGGCCAGAATTCGTTGAGATTTTGTCAGAGTCAGGGAATCTATTCTGACTTTTGATATGTTCTGAATTGATATGATTTCTGATTTACATATGATTTTGATATGATTTATGATTCTGATACGATTCTGTTCTGTTTTGATTTTACCTGATCTGTATGATTCTGTTCTGATTCGATATACGATTATGTTGATCTGATTTATGTGCGGATTTTTATCTAATGTGTTTGATGTGGATTTTCAGGATTTTGATTGGAGGTTTGATGTCTTGCTGAGCTATTGTAGCTCATCCTTGTTTTCTGTGTGGTTTTCAGGTTCTGGGAAAAGGAAGGAAGTCTTGGAGTAGGAGTTCAGAGTCTGATCTGTTATAGGTATTTTATACTTTTGATTTTTGTACAGTCCTGGCTTTTCTGTTCTGTTTTTCTTTCTGTCTGAAAGCTATGAGCTGTATTTGTATATGATTCTTTTGAGGAAGAAAAAGATAGATGATCGGTTCCGCTGCATTTTGATGTTTATAGTAGCTCTGTGTGTCTGTTTCTGTGTGTAAATGTTTGGAAGAAAGTTCTGAAACAAATTCCAAAGCCAGATCCTGCAATCAGTTCAGTCGGTTTGAGTTTGGGCACGACCCGATGCGAGCGGGATCCGTCCCGGTTGGGTTGGGTCGTAACAGACCACAACCACCAGGATGGAAAAAATCGAGCCAGCAGATAGAAACCACCCACAAAGAGTAACCGAATTAATGGTAAACATAAGGAAAACCAGTTTGATTTAAGTACAGAAGACCTGTAATGTAAACATGCAATTGATCCAAGCTCAATTCCTTAAAGTCCTTGAACACAGTCCCCAGAAGAGCCATCGCCTGGGCAACTGCATTCACCTCCCTATTGATAACAGAGAAGGAATGAGAAAAAAGACTCAGCTTCTGAAAAATCCTTCTCCTGAAATAAAATAAAGAGGGAGCACAAGGCATAATATGACTACCAGTATCAATCAGGGTAACTAAAGGGAAATTAGCTTCTAAGATAATGTTATCAATATTGAGACGATTACACAGATTAATCCCCCTCATCACAGCCTTGAAAATCACCAAATGCAAATCCTCCACCACTACAGGAGCAGCAAAACCAGAGAGAAAACTCCCCAGGTGATTTCTGATAATACCCGCATAACTAAAGGTATTACCCACTTTAATCCACGCCACATTCATTTTATGATGGTTATGATTAGGTTACACCAACTAACACAACAGGGTTTCATAATGGCAATATTCCAATCTCCAGAAATGCCAAAAAATGACAAAGTATTAAAAAAAATATTAAAATTCTTAATAGACAGCACCTTAGCAATGAAAAGAGAAAAGACCTTATCTTTAATCTTGTTAATAATCCGATGGTGATCCATAATCTCCCCATTGAATCTAGAGTCATTCCTTGCCAACCAAATAATATACCAACAAATGAGACAAGAAATAACATTTCTAATATGCCCTTTGAAGTCAACAAACCAAAGGTCAAGAAGCTGGGAAATAGGAAGAGTAGAGCTGTAAACATTCAAATGAAAAACCTCCTCATAAAAAGTCCAAACCTTAATCGCAATAGGACTAGAAATAAAAATATGATGCATATTATCAATATGAAAATAGCATTGGCATTTAGGGTAATAATGAGACCTTTCTTCCTTAAATTATAATCAGAAGGTAATTAAGAAATTATGCAAAGTTCTCCAAATAAAAATAGAAACAGTGTGAGAAATAGTGTTATGCCAAATGCTTTTAAAAAGTTTAGAAGTATATTTCTTGGTACGAAAATAGTTCCAGGCATTCTTAATGCTAAAAGAGCCATCCTTAGCCCCCGAAAATAGGAGCATATCCCCCACATTGCTATTAAAGGAAATATTAGTAATCATTTGAATAATATTATCCGGAAGGAAAGCCGAGAGCTTCTCCAAATCCCAACCATTAGCAGAAAAGAAATAATTCACCTTGATATTAGAAACATAAACAATATTGAGTAAAGAGTCAATGGATTCACCATTAAGCCACCTATCTTGCCTAAAGAAGATATTGCCATTACCAAGACCCCAAGCAAGCAAGGGTTCCATAATCCATTTAACATAACAGATACGTTGCCAGACTTTAGAATTACCCATAGAGTAGAAGCCAGGGAAGCATGTTTCTCAGCACAATATTTTTCTTTCATAAATTTGGCCCATAGACTAACATTAGATCTGAAATTGAACCAAAGTTTCAAGGAGAAAGCCCAAGCCAAGTCAGTCATATCTTTACAACCTAAACCACCTTCCTGCTTAATGCCACAACACCCTTTCCAATTCTTCCAATGAATCTTAGAATTAGACCCAGAATCATTCCAAAAAAAATTATTTAAAATCCTCTCAATTCTAACACAAACACCCTTAGTAGGCATGATAGTTTGAAAACTATAAACTGGCAGAGAACAAAGAACACTTTTTATCAGAGCAATCCTACCACCATAACTTAAAAAAAGGAATTCCAAGAAAACAATCTATTCTGAATAGAAGAAATTAAATCATCAAAAAGAAAAGCTCTTTTCCTACCTTTAAAAAGAGGGATCCCCAAGTACTTCAAAGGCAAAACACCAAGAGAAAAGCCAGTAAGATTTCTAATGTCCAAAATACGATCATTAACAACATTCTTAGAAACAATAAAAGAATATTTTTGTTTGTTAAAGGAGAGCCCACTAACAGCTTCAAAATGATGAAAAATTCTCAAAATCTTTCTAATCTTATTCTTGTAAGCATTAGAAAAAATAATGAAGTCATCAGCAAAACATAAATGAGAAATATGAAAACCACCCCAAGTTTTGAAATATAAACTAGGACAATTATAAAACAGATTAGCCAAACCCCGAGATAAGTAATCCGCAGCGATAATAAAGATAGCCGGAGACAAAGGATCCCCTTGTCTCAACCCATGAGAAGCTTGGAAGTAACCATGAATCTTACCATTCACAATAATAGAATAAAAAGGACTTTCAATATAAGATTTAATAAGATTAATGAACTTTAAATCAAAACCAAAAAGGCTCAAAATTTTATAAATAAACGACCAATTAATATTATCATAGGTTTTAGCAATGTCCAATTTCATTATCATGTTACCACCTCTCACCTTAATGTCTAGATCCTGGCAAAATTCCTGGGCCAAGAGAAATATTATCAACAATAACACGATCTTTAACAAACCCCCTTTGAAAAGGGGAAATGATCTTAGGCAATAAGGTAGAAACCCTACTCATCAGAAGTTTAGAAATAAATTTATAAAACACAGTGCATAAACTAATAGGCCTGAAATCATTCCAAGAATTAACAGCAGAGTTCTTAGGAATTAAAACCACAAAAGTATAAGTAAAGAATTTCAGAATAGGAGAACTATTAAAGAAGTACTCAACAGCATGAACAACATCGTTAGCAATAATAGACCAAGTAGATTGGAAAAACTTAATGGTATACCCGTCCGGACCAGCAGCATAATCCACATTCATGTTAAATAAAATATCTTTAATTTCATCCAAAAGAGGAACCTTATAGAGATTACCATTATTCTCAACAAAAATGACATTCGGAATAATATTAGCCTCCACATAAGTATTAGGAATAAAAGTTTTATTCATATGACTTTTAAAGAAATTAACAGCCAAACTAGCAATCTCATCTTTATCTTTAGTAAAAGAACCATTATCAGTAGCCATTTTATGAATATGGTTAATGGACCGTTTCTTATTAACTAAAGAATGAAAGTACTTAGTGTTCATGTCACCCTCCACTAAATGTTTGATAGACGCTTTTTATCTCCAGAAGGCTTCCTCCTGAACCTGAAGCTTAGAGAGCTCCCTTAGAGAGCTCCCCTTTAGCTTCATTAAGGCTGCACAAATTGGCCTCAGAGGGATTTGACAAAGATCCTCAATGTTATTAATATTAGTCTCAGCAAGAAGAATGTTGTTAAACAAGTTTTTAAAAACATTATGATTCCACCAATTCAAAACAACCTTAAGCCTTTTGAGCTTAAGCCAAAGTCTATACATGCCACTAATAGAATCATCAGGAAAAACAAGAGCATTCCAATTCACTTGTACCACATCAAGAAAGGAATCATGAAGAATCCACATATTCTGAAATCTAAATTGATTAGGAATATTGATAGGGTTATTCTTAATATTAATAAGCAAAGGAGAATGATCCGACAAAGTGCGACTAAGATGCTCAACTTTGGTCAAATTAAAAGTGTTCACCCATGAATTATTGAAAAGAACACTATCCAATCTTTGCCACAAATGCCCCCTGTTCCAAGTAAATCTGTTACCAGAGAAACCAATATCCATGAGACTACAAGCCAAAATCATATCATTAAATTCATCCATGGATTGATAAATAGGAAGAGACCCACCCAGCCGTTCATCCGGTTTAGAGATAGTATTAAAGTCCCCCCCAACCAACCACGGAAGGTTACAGACATTATTAAATTGCAAAAGTTGCTCCCACAAAACCCTCCTGTAATAACGAGAAGTAGCAGCATAGATAAAAGAGGCACAACATTGAACATTCGAACTTTCAATATTATAATGAATTACTTGAATAAAATCACCAATGATATCAATTCTAACAAAATCTTTCCAAAAGATCCAAATTTTGCTAGCAATATTCGACTTAGCATTGTTAAAACCCAAATACCTAGCAGTTCTAGGTAATTTATCCATAGAAATGAGAGGCTCCAATAAAATAAGAATAGCAATGTTATGAATGCGACATAAGTTTTTAACCCTAAGTTTAGAAGAGGGGCAACCGATCCCTCTAACGTTTCAAATAATAATGTTAAACATAAAAAATATTAATGAGAAGTATGCTATCTAGTGCTTCTGGGAGATTGTAGAATAACACTTATAGGCTTTCTACCCCTCTTACCACGACTCTTAGAGAAGCTAATGTCATTATCTTCTCTAGCATAGCATTTAGCTAAAATATCAATTTCTGTATCAGTATAGGCATCAGAATGGTAAAGGTTAGATAACAACATAGTTTTATCATTTAAGTTACTAGTAGGACCCTTAGAAGGCCTCTCAATTTCAATATAAAAAACACCATCCTCAAGAGATGTCAAAAACCGTTCATTACCTTCCATAGGACATTTACCTTTATCAAGTTTAGAGTTACTTTCATGATCATCTATAGAATGTTCCTCAATCCTTAATTGAACAGAATCAGCTAGATGATGAGAAGGCTCCACCTCCTCAACCACGTCATTCTCAATGTCTTTAACAGTAGCCCGAAGCTGTAAAGAAGAGTTAACCAAAGCTTGCGACCCATCTTGTATAACCTGGAGAGTCTCAATAAAATCATTAGTTTTGACAGCCATTAAATTATTAAATTCTTCCACATTAGCATTGTTAATAGTTTGAGAAGAATCAAAACCAGTGAGAGAAGGAGAGTTATACACCATATTGTTAACCTTGACTTGAGAAACATTCCCTTCCCCCCCATTACTAGCAACACCATCCCCCCACAACACATGCAGGAAGCTCATTAGGAGGAATGACAGACGGGATAATAACAGCCTGAAAATTAGGCTGCACTTCAACCACATTACTAATCGTCAAGACACCATTTTCTTCCATCACAATATGATTACTGTCTTTAACCGTATTGGCTTCTGGCATTTTAATGATCTTGGAATTCTCTTTAGATTTCTTAAGATTGAGATGTAGCTTAAAACATTCATTCAAACTATGCCCATGCATCTTACAGTACGCACAAAAAATGGGAAAGTTTTCAAATTCTACTTTTTGAAAATATCCGTTAAGTTCGGAGCCCAGCCAAATCTCATTAGGAAATTTTTTAGAAATATCCACCTCAACCAAAATCCTTGCCACAGACGGACGGGAAACCGAAGCCGTAGCCTGATCCGTTTGCAGCGGCCGTCCAAGGATAGAAGCCAAACCAAATAGAATATGAGATTGAAAAAATTTAGTCTAAGGTTAGGGAAAGAAACCCACACCGGAACAATAGGCGATTCATGACGAACATCAAAATCTGGAGTCCATTTAAGAATGCGCATCTGACAAGATTGAATGTAGTAAGAGCGTCTAGAAAAAATCCTGCTATAATCCAGATCATTAGTCAATTGAATAGCTACATGCCTAGGATCAAGTAAACCAATATGAAAAGTACCAACAGCTTAAGATTGTAAAAAAACTTTCGGATCACATCGATCAATGTTAGGACGCTTAAGCACAAACTTTCCCACAAGAGTCAGAGCAAAGGGCTTAGCAAGCTAAGCTACAACCGAATCATCAATCAAAAGAGCAGGACACCCTTTGATGAACGAAGAATGAACAAATTCGGGTTAGAGGAAGAACCCCCCTCAACAGCTAATGCATCTCTAAAAGAACAGGGTTTACCATTAGGGACCAAAGCGACCGTAGGGTTAGATGACGACAGAGTCGTCATCCCCCCAGAAAGAAGAACCTAAAGGCCAACCAAACCAGAACACCGCAAGAAAAATCGGAAGAAAAAAAAAGAAGAAACCTAAAAGAACAAAGCGAAGGAAAGCCACAAGGCAAAAACCAGAAAACACCAGAAAACCAAAAAAAGAAAAGAACACCCGAACAAAAATAGAAAAGCATGAGGAAGGGTTAGAGGACACCGGTTAAGCAAAGAAAACTAGCCGAAGAACGCCGCGGAGACGCACGGATGGCCAAACCCTAGAATCGCCTGGAAACCGCCTCGAGAGAGCCAAAGAGACGTTGTAGAATGAAAAAGACCCTCTAAAAATGGAATATCTTATTGCCTTAATGATATCATAACTAAGAAATCAAGCTTGTTGGATATTTCTGCTTTGAATACTTCCACTTATTGAGATATGAAAAAATTTCCTCAACACTCAGTGATTTTCTGGTGGGGAATCAACTTTCAACTAGATGAGAGAAAAACATTTTCTTCTCATAGTTTCAAACTAAAATGCCTGAACTTTCGAACCATAATTTATCTTGGAAAATAAAAGTAGAAAGAACCTGAACGAGATGAAAGAGATAAATTATATCTTACCTAGCCTTTCCATCTTTTGTAATAACGAGTTAAAATGGGGATTTTGCTCAGAGAAAGGCCTCAGTCCCATTGAAAGAATTTTTTATTTTTGTCTATCAATAAGATTTTAATTATAAATAGAGCCTGTTAGTAAAGACCAACATGATCATTGTCTTTAATTTATTACATAGAAGCACAAAAGAAGAAAACAGCTACTAAAGTATACTTAGGCTTCATTTGAGACATTTTTTTAATGATTTCTAAAGCAACTTTTTAGTACAAATTTTTTCTTGAACAATGAATTTTTGTACTAAAAAACTGCTTTAGAAAGCAGTCCCAAACAAAATCTTAGTGATATCAAAAAAATTTATCTTTAGAAATTTCTTTAGAAAGCAGTAAGAAAACTATCACAAATGAAGCTTTAATGTAAATATATTTTTTATTAGTATGAGCATACTAATTCTAGACTTGTTTTAAAGCTTAATTTGGTCCTTTTTTATCTATCATCAGTCTTAATAATGTCACCAGCAGATGTCAAGCAGTTAATTCCTCATTTGAAAATGTGCCAACTAACATGCAATTTTCATTTTATAACTCACATAAGAAATAGAGCTATATATATCAAAAAGAGCATCTTTTGCCTATTGAAGACAGAAATTAATTAAGATTCCAATTATGGTTAACTGCAGAGAATTAACAACATTAAGCTAACTAGAAATCTAACTGACAACCATTAGAAATATTAATTGCTAGTTAATTCGCTTAAATAATTGCATAACCTTTTTGTATTAGATGTTAATTGGTCTATGTTGACATTTCAACGGCAATATTTTTGAAAATTATTTTCTAATCAAAATAAATACTAAAATTGTGCCCCAAATTGGAAATAATTAAATCATAATTAATTTCATAAAAAGAATAAAATTTGCAGAAAAAAAAAATGATTATAAACTTCATTCTATCTTGGCTCAAAACATCTGGATCAGTCTTTTCTTATTTTATTTTCTACCATGTATTTGTTAATAAGAATGAAGCCATAGCTATAAACCTTTAGTTTCATTGCTATACCCCATTGATATGAAGCCATGGCCAATGTTAAAGTACATAGCAGGGCACTCACAAGTACTTGGCATAAGAACTCACAAGCTATATAGTTAATTCAGATCTATCAAGCTAAAATAATACTTTCAGTATTATAAAAGTATTATATTTATTAACTTTGCGCATATATTATGCTCATAGCTAGACTAATAGATTTGCAGAAGACCAATTGCCTCTTACAATTCTCTTATCAGCTGCCAACGTTATGAACCTAAGAAGATTACCAGCTAGAGATTCTAAAGCTTCGTGTGGGACTACTTTCGTATTGCTTTCTAAAACAATTTTATAGTTTTTTTGAAATTTTTTACAAGAAAGTTATTTTAGAAAGCAAGAAGAAAGCCATTCCAAACGAAGCCTGAGTAAGGAAGACTGCACAACAGCTAAAAGCACCAAAACTAATATCTGATTATGGTAAGCTCTGAAATTTTTCTCTTTTGCAACATTAAATTTGCTAAGAAATGTATTTTTTCATTAGATTTATGAACCTTTCTCCTTCAAAAAGAGAATGAATATTCTCCTTTTTACTTGAATTTTTACACCAAAGATCTTCAAATTCAAGCAACATAATTGGTTTTCATCTATAACATATTTTCATTATCTGTTGTTTAATATTATATATTAATTTCTTATTATTATTATTATTATTTGGCTTATTAATGTCTTAAAAACCAAAAGAAGTATGAAATATTCTTCCAAGTGTCCCATCCAGCCACAAAGGCTATAAAGCTAGGTATAAGGACGAATAACTTGGTGGGTGGCTGAAAAACCACAAGCAGAAACCCTAAAAGCTTATACCTTCCTCGTGGGGTTTCTTTGCTTCTTCCTTTATATCCATAGATATATAGCTCTCAAATATCCCCATGAATTGCATGCTTTGGTCCCACGAAAAAGCTTGCCCAGCTGTTGATTTTATTATTTTCTTTCCACTAACTAATTTGTTAACTTAACTAAGTTTCCTTCCCACTGATCACCCAATGCTTAGATTTCCCTATGGATTTACTCATAAGTCTTTTCTGTAGTGATTTATCAGCTAAATCTAAGAAAAAAAACATCTGAAATCTCCTCAAAAAAAAAAAAAAAAAAAAAATCGTCTGCAACTCTGAAATATTCCACAAATTAATTAATTACGTTATGAATCTCCATCATTAGATTGATCTGAGCATAATTAACAGTTCATCCTATAGTTTTCTAAATTTCGATCAGTTAAAATGCGAACTTCGAACAAATTTAGTGAAAGAAAAAACAGCACGAAGCAACGGCTAATAAATATATTAGATAGTCGAAATCATCAGCCGAAAACAATACAAAATACAGCACAAAAATAAAGTAATACAGACACAAAAAAGAATCTGATCAACCAACATAAAAGCATTCACAAACAATTAATTTACAGATCGATCGAGCTCCATAAATATATCAAACTTTGGAATATTTACAGAACAATTTATATATTTCATATTGATCATGAAGACTTGTAAGTTTGACCAATATAAAGATTATCATACCATTTTATATAAACATATCTCTTCGTTCCATTCTCTTCGTTCCATCCTTCAAATTTCTTCCTTTTGCCTCTTTTCTTCATGAACTGCATCATCTTTCACAGAATCCACTATCTCTTGCATGAGCTTTACCTGTGTTCTTAGACGCTCGACATAATCTATAGTCTCTTCAAGCAATCTACAGGTATCCATTGCCTCACCGCCAGGCAAGAGCCTGCGTAGAGCATCATTTTCATCGGTTTTGCAACGGGCCTGCTCGGGAACCGGCCGATGGCGGCGGCGGTGAAGGTGATAGAGGACGGCATGGCTCCATGCTCTATTTGGGCTAGCTGAGCGTGCCATGGAGGCATAGGCTGCTCTCCTGATGGCTCTGCAGCGCTTATGGAAAGGTGCGGTACTGAGATTTATGCGGGAGAGGGAACGGAGGAAGTGAAAGGCTTGCATGGGGTTTCTAGGGTTAGGGTTTGCAATTGTTCTCTTCTTCTTGCTGTTCATGGTAGCGAGAGAGAGAGAGAGAGAGAGAGAGAGAGAGAGAGAGAGAGAGTTCCTTCTGACAGAAAAGAGGGTCCTGTGCAGTGCAGAAGGAAATCTTGAGCTCTGACACACAGGCGTCAAAGGCCAAATTCCTATGCTCCCTTTAATGTGTGAGCGGCGGGCAGTAATATAATTTTTTTTTTTTTTTGGAAAACTAATATAAAAAAGTTAGGGGGTGAAAGCAAAAGAGTAGGGAAATAAATGATTATGTCCTAATTAAAAAATAAAATAAAATTATGATTGCTTATTTTTAGGTAGCTTGGCTGAGAATTTTATTTCTATTCATTCAAAGATTGAAATTTATATTTTCACACTTAATTCTTAAAAAAAATTATTATCAGAAAAACATTTAAATTATCACGTGCAACCTGAAAATTCCAGAATTTGCAAATATAAAAAGTATTTTTAGTTCTATGAACTTTTTTCTAAATTACATGCAATTTCTATTTCATAAAAATAAAAATTACAAAATAGCTGAAGAACTTTTCATTATTGTTTGAACGTAACTAAACTCCTATTTCTAATATAAAGAATTAATATTTTTCAATTAGACAACACTAATAAAATAAAATAAAATATATTCATGCTTATAAATGCAAAAAATCATAAATCGGGAAAGAGGTGGGAGAGAATGAATCAAAGGTTGGGGAAAAGAAGAAGCAAAGAATTTATGAGTGCTGGCAGAGTGTCTCTCTTTTACTAAAAGATTGTTCCAAATCCTTCGCTCATAAAATTAACAGAACTAATCGTCAGTCAAATCTGAATTCTTATTGAAAAAAAATATATATAAAGATAATAATTTATTCCAACGGTTGTGATTATGAAGGCTATGGCTTTTCTTCAAGAGAAGGTCTTCATTGACAAGAAGGAAGAAGGAAGAAAGAAGAAGGAAGAAGGAAGAGATTGTCAGGGTTAGCTGGTGAAGGGGGTGAGAGATAGGAGAGGTGGGTCCAATGGAAGCAACCCACCACATGAATGCACATGGAGTGAACAAACAACTAAGATGATAGGAACCTTTTTCTTGCTTTCTATTTTGTATTTAATTTTTTTTTTTCATTAGCTCTCAGCTCTGTCTCCTCTTTGTCATTTGCATGTGCACCACTAGGTTTAAGATAATTATAATTTAAACATGTGCATAAGCTTATTTTTGTATTTTAATCATAAATGAATGTTTATTGCTTAGGGTCCTCCAAGTGGGTTGTTTGTATGTATCTTAAGCTTCGTTCGGAACGGCTTTCTTAAACAGCTTTTTAGTACAAAAATCAAATTTTTTTGTACTAAATAGCTGCTTTAAGAAGCAGTAATAAAGTCGTCCCAAACAAAACCTTAATCTCTCTCTCTCTCTCTCTCTCTCTTCAAACATTAAATGATTTATTAGAGAACTCTTGAACCTTGTTTAATTATTACTTTAGATTTATTAAGGGAGGAAAGATATATGAGTAGGGGTATAAGAAAAATGATATTATTTGTAAATAGATGGATGCTTGTTTTGTTTTGTTCTAATTAATACTTGTTATTTTTATAATTGAATGAATTTGAAATGAGTATGAAATTTGGATAGAAATGACAAAAAAAGAAAGAAAGAAAAAAAGAAAGCAAGCAATTATTTGGTTTGTTTATTATTTATACTTGTATGAATGTATAAATATTTTTAATTCAACTAGTAACTCAATATAAAACTTGAAATGATCATAAATTATTATTTAGAAGCTTATTTATTTATATGCACTAAAGTTTTTTGTTATTTTTTTTAATATCAATATAAGCTAGATAAAAAAAATTGGCAAGTAAATTAATTACATATATTAAATATATCTATATGTTTTTAATTTATTATAGTAATGCTTGTTGAGATTGGTGCTTGAGACATCTAAGGTGGAAATTAAATAGTATACTACTTGAACTAAAGGTCTATCTTTTGTGTGTGTACACAAAGACTACAAAATAAAAATAATAAAATAGATGCTAGCTAGCTAGAAACCATCAAAGCTAAAGCGAATGGCAACCAAAAAAATTAATGGTCGTTGGTGCGTTGAAGTAGCCTTGTCGCTAAGACTCTTAACTTTTTTTTTTTTTTTGCTAAATTAGCGACCGCTAACATTGGCCTCTGAAGTAGATAACATTAGCGACTATTTTTTACGGTAATGATTTTTTTAAAAAATTCATTTAATGATTTTGGACACTAAACTCATTGATTATATTTTTATATATTGTTTAAAATAAAGTTTAGTCACTATTTATGATTTGGTCACTAAAATTATTGATTACCTTTTCTTTATAAGTCCAAAATAAAAATTTATCAAAATATAGCTATCAAAATCAAATTTTGTTGCTCAATACTATCATATATTTTAAATATTAATTGGTTGCTCAATTTTGTTAATCTCATATATAAGTTTTGTGTCCAAACTATTCTCTACAAATGAGAGTCAAGCACTTATGACATCACTATATCTCAAATCATGGCTTTTTCAACAATATTAATTGTCATGCATCGAGAATCCACTCAATCACAAGACACTATCGTAGGGTCATATAATACTTTATCTTATAATTTAGAATATAGGGCTTATGAGAATTGGGCCCAACTTTGCTCAATGTATTCAACAAAGATTTATTCTTTGTTAAATCATCTATTGCACTCAATTTTATGGTTTTTTTTTAAATTTTTTTTATTTTTATTATTATTTTTTAATTTTATGGTTACCTTCTATATGTTTCTCCAAATGGTGGCTACTGTTATGCTTCATATTTTGGATACCTACCACAACATTTGGTTTTTCTTATATATTTTCTGCTTAAATCTGAATTATCTATAGCATACTTGCATAATTTTTTGGTATTGGAGTTGCCTCTTTCTGCAGATTAGGAGTTCGGATAACTAGTGTGAGAGCTTATGCGGTTTCGGAGGCTTCTGATCTTTGGAAGGGTTTCTTCTCCTTTTGTAGGAAGCGCATGCTGAATGGTTTTATTTTTTTGCTTCTTTTTTTGGGTGCTGTCGTCTTACAGCTCTAGATTATACCTACGTTCTTTTTTTTGTACTCCTAGATTAAGGAATCTCCGGCTCTTAGATTTTTTCTTATTTTTCTCCTGTAGCTCTTATGAGCATTAGTGAGCTGGTGGATCCTTTTAAGGACCGTGTAACATCTTTTTTGATATTAACGTGTAGGCCCCTCTGCATGTGTGTTTTAACAAAAAAAAAAAATCATCTATTGCAATATATACCATTTCTTTGGTATGTGGATATTCGAAGAACCTTTACTCTAAAAGTTTCAGCTAATAGATAAAATAGACTACAAGTATATACTACTAACACAATTAGATTTATTTTCTTGAGACTAGATTAGTTTTGTTCATTGATGTAATTAGTTTGTGATTATATTTGTGACTATTGATCTATAGCCATGCACAAATCAATCAATAATAAATTGAGCTAGCCCCTATTTATTCTTATTCTTATCTTCTATAGATCCTTAATTGCCTTGCACCGACCCCACCTCATCCCTATTATGATCATGCCTCCTTGCCACTATGAATGTCCTCCAACAATTATCCCAGCTATGTGCTTCAAAATAATGCCTTACACATCTTTAGGCTTTGTTTGGGACGGCTTTTTTACTGCTTCTTAAAACGACTTTCTAGTACAAATAAAATTAATTTTTTTTATACTAGAAAACCGCTTTAAGAAGCAGTAAAAAAGTCATCACAAACGAAGCCTTAATCTCTCCACCGTCATGCCCCTCTTGGCCGTCCCATCCCCTATGCCTAAAAATATCATTCAAAAATATATTTCTCTACTTCCTCGGCATTAGCTCTCCCTTACCCAACGATGTTATCCCTCAACTCCAAGATTAAATCTTCTTATGGCAATGTTTATAAGAACAAGAAAATGCAATGAAATTTATGTATATATTACATTAATTTAACCTATTTAAGTTGTTTGTGTACATTAATTATATTAACGCATATCAGTGAGTTTTAATAAAAAAAAAAAAAAAAAGTTGTTTGTGATACAATGTAGAAAAAATGATATCAAATTATTCATATTAGTCTATATGATTTTCATCTACAATTCAATGTGCATCAAGAAAATATATTTCTTGTGGTAGGAAGTCATTAACAATATCCAAATGCATACACACTAGGAAGTCAGGGCACATATGATTATTATGTGTTAGGATATTCATAATGAGAAAAAGGAAAATGCTTTGTCTATGCGTTGCACAAAAATCCTATAAACATAAATAGAGATGAGGATGGAGGCATCATTGTTAGAGTCCAAATTGGACACTATAAAGAATATTAAAATTATACACCACAAAAAGATTCTCATGAAACTTAGCTCTCAATTCTCAAGCTGTCTCCTCTTTGTCATTTGCATGTGCACCACTAGGTTTAGGATAATTATAATTTAAACATGTGCATAAACTTGTTTTTGTATTTTAATCAAGAATGAATGTTTATTGTTTAGGGTCATTCAAATGGGTTATATGTATACATATTAATCTCTCTCTCTCTCTCTCTCTCTCTCTCTCTCTCTCTCTCTCTCTCTCTCTCTCTCTCTCTTAAAATAATATTACATCATCGATAAGGAAAATCTAGAGCATTGCTTAATTACTTTAGATTCATTATGTATGGAAAGATATATGAGTTTGGGTATAACATAATAATATTATTTGTAAGTAGTTGGATGTTTATTTGGTTTGTTCTTATTGATATTTGTTATTTTGATAATTGAATAAATTCAAAATGAGTATGAAACACAAATAGAAAGGACCAAAAAAAAAGTACATCTCTTAAACCAAGGCTCTTTCACGTTTGTGTGTGCACACTTTTACAAACAACGAAATAAGAAATTAGGGTCACTAAAGCTTTTAACAATCTTTTTTTTTATTTGTTGCTAAATTAACGACCACTAATAACATTAGTTGTTATAGTTGATCACATAAGTGACCATTTTCTACACTAATGAATATTTTCTTTGGAAGTTATATAATGATTTTGAAGACTAATCTCATTGATTACATTTTTGTATATCATAAAAAAGTTGGTCACTATTTAATAATTTGTTCATGAAACTTATTGATTATATTAATTTTTCTCATAAGTTCAAAATAAAAATTATCAAAATTTTACCAATTAAAATCAATTTTGGTTGCTAAATACTATAATATCATTTAAATATTAGTTGTCCGTTTTTGTTAATCTTATATATAAATTTTGTGTCCAAACAATTGTCTTCAAAAGAGAGTCAAGCACATCTATCATCACTCTATATCTCAAATTATGGCTTTTACAATAACACTAAATGTCACACATCATAGGGTTTTATACTATTTTATTTTATAATTTGTGGTGGAGGGCTTGTGGGGTTTGGCCCAATTTTGCTCAATGTGTTCAACAATGATTTGTTAGAGCGAGTCACATAGACCACTCAATTGTTCTTAGTTAAATCATATATCATATATATCTACCATTTCTTAGGGATATGGATCATCAAAGATCCTTTAATCTTCAATCTTAAGCTAATGGATTAGGTCTTCCACTAGTATATACTAGTAACATAATTAGATTCGTTCTTTTGAAATTAGATTTGCTACAAATGTTAAATTTGGTTGTTTATAGTATTAATTTGGGATTATATTTATAACGGCTGACCACCAACCACAAATCAATCCAGAATAAATTGTGTCATCCCCCATTTATGCTTATTCTCATTTTTCTATCACGCACTAGAATTTGAATTGGAAGACTTATAACTTTATATCATTTTGAACATTCAACTAGAGCTTACTCTATATGAACAATAGAAAACATAAATGTATTACTATTCATTTAATATCTATAACTTATATAAGCCCAAGTGACATATATACAATAACCATGATGATCAACAAGTATAAATAGTTTATCATGATAAATACATCATAATTATAAAAGAAAAAAAGACTAAGAAATACATAAAGAAATTCCAGTCTATAGCTCAAAACAACTTTAATCTACAGGATTTTTATCATTGCCTAAAAATATGTAAATATCACATAATGAGCATAAATTAAAATCCTAGCAAAAAATAAATATCTACAGATGAAATTAATGCCCAACATATAAACAACCATATCCATATAAATAGTCATCTATCATACATACTCGTGTCATTACCATATAACATATCATATTAGTTGCATATTATATATCAGTTTCATATCAATCATGTAGTCATTTAGTTAATATCATCATATCATCAATTATCAATAATCGGTCTCATCAATCACTAGTCTTATTTCTTAGTTGTTTTATCGATCAATCATCAGTCTTATTACATCTATCAGTTATATCATATATCTTATCTAATCAAGCCATAATTTTTTAATTGAGCATTCATGTCACATATTAATATAGAATAACTGAACATCATATGTATACTTCTATATGATTCCTTGGTAGTATTGTATTGTTATAGATTTTTTACAGTTGCATAGGTACTTCTGCTTTACTGATTTATAAGATTTTCTTACTATTTGGATATCATTATTCTGATGCTTCATTTGAGAATGATGGTTCACAGCTTTTTCATTTCGACATTAGTACTTGCATGTTTTACTGTTATTACATGTGTTTTACTATTTTTGTACATATTAATGATCATATTGACTACCACTATAATGAAATGAATAAATTCATGCATATTACTTATTTCTCATGATGTGAGTTTGGTTGTAGGATTTTAGTGACATGTTGGGCTTCATATACTTGCTGTATGTGGTTAATGATTTCAAGTTAGGAAAAATATTAGGGAGTATGAAGTTTATTAGATAAATGATTCTTCATGTTTTACTGTTATTTTGCCTTTTAGTTATTCTTTTGAGTTCACGAGTAGACAGACAGTGTGTCGTATTTGTAATTACTCTATTTTTTTTAAATTGAATTCAAACACTACAGGAAAATTATTTATTACCGACGGTTAGCATAAGCGTTCCGGTGGTTTTGTAAAAAATTGATGGCTTTTCGACGGTTTAAAAGCAGCCAGTAAAAACCGCGTAGGAAATCGTTTATGGCAGTCATTTTCCGTCAGTTTTTTCACCTGCGGTTTTCTGGCGGTTCATACCACTGGTTATTTTTCGGCGGTCATAACGCCGGTGACCGCCGATTTTCTTACTGGCTGTTCAACTACCGGTTTGGCCGTATTTTTTTGGCGGCCAAACCATCGGATTATCATCGTTCTAACAGCGTCGATCGCCGGTAAATCGCTGGTAAATCACCGACGGTTATAACCGAAGGAATTACCGGTGGGGAAATTGCCGGCGCATCGTCGAAGAACCGTCGGAAACCATCGGCAAACCACCGGCCCGGACCGCCAAAAATTCATGAATTTCCTATAGTGAAATGTATATTGATCTTTTGGGCTCTAGTTATTGCTATAAAAATATAAAAGATATAATTTATTCCAATTTAGATTTTGGGGTGTGACACTTATCTACATTTTTTTTAGAAGTATATATATTACAAGTCCTAATTATTGTGTACACCTTGCTGCCATGAATATGCATAAAAGAATCCTTTATATTCTTACCATTACTCATTCCTAAACCTAAATGTTCATTAAAGAACTTAAATTTCTTTTTAAACATTATTGCGGACTAAAATATTAGCGGCGGTAAAGTGAGTAAACTTTTTGTCATAGAGATGCACGATTATCCAGCACTCAAACAAAGAAAGAAGTAAAATATTCAATCTTTTTTACATGGAAAGCCCAAAGAGGAAAAAATCACGTGGCCTCGCCCAAGTAAAAAGATTATACTAAATTTGAGTGAATTACAAATTAAAGGTTAATCCATCCCAAGACTTAGAGGCTATCAAATTACAGTAGTTTGGAGAGTTAGGCAAAGATCTGACAACGATTGGGCGGAAGTCTGACGGCATCCTTTAGAAGTTCAACTGACGAGGAATAATCCAAAAAAGGTTGGGCAGAAGTTTGGTGATGCTCGGCTGCTGGGTGGAAGTCCAGAGGCAATCAGTGGTCTGGCGGTGATCCAACGAAGGTCGGGCTAAAATCTGGTGACGATTGGCAACCGGGTGGAAGACCAGCGACGGTCAGCAGCTGAGTGGAAGTTCGACTATGGTCGACAGCCAAGCGGTGGTCTGACGAAGGTCGAGCTGAAGTCCGTCGGCGATTAGTGGCAGGGTGGAAGTCTTGCAGCTGCCAAGCGATGGTCCGACGAAGGTCGGGCTGAACTCCGATGGCAGGGTGGAAGTTCGGCTATGATCGATGGCCGGGTGGTTGTCCAACAAAGGTCGGGCAGAAGTCCGATAGTGGTTGGCGGCGTAGTGGAAGTCTGGTTGCAGTTGGTAGTCGGGCGGTGGTCTAACGACGGTTAGGCTGAAGTTCAGCGACGGTTGGCAGTCGAGTGGAAGTCTGGCAAAAGTTGGCGGCCGGGCAGTGGTCCTGAAGGTTGGGCTAAAGTTCGACAGTAGTTGGCAGTCGGGGCGCAATTGTCTAGCTGAACTCCGGCGGGGGTCGGGTGGAAGCCTGGTGGCGATCAGCGGTAGGGCGGAGATCCGACGAAGGTCGAGATGAAGTTCGACGATGATCGACGGCCAAGCGATGGTCCGACAGTAATCGATGGGGTTTACCGGCGGTGGTTCTGAAGCTCTTGATGCCTCAAAACACTCTCCAATCTCCACCCAAAGATCCCCTTATGTAAAATGTGGGGGTCTCGATCCCCTTATGTAAAGTGTGGGGGGCTTATTTATAGATTTTTATGAGTGACACACCCCGTAAACGTAGAGAAGATCTGGGGCAGGTTCAGAGTGCTCCATCGTTTGACTCATATTGATTCCCCCGATCATAGTGAGCTTTTTAATTATTTAAGTGCCTTAACAATGTAGGAATCTAGCGATCTTGGGCTCATTGGATTTGTCTTGTCGAGCCGCTCGATTTGACTATAAGCATGCCCACTACAGGAAAATCGTTCATTACCGACAAAATTTCCAACGTTCTTCTCGCGGATTTCCAACAGATTACTTCGAAATATTTTCAACAAATTTTCAAACAGATTTCCAGCAAATTTTCTAGCGGATTTGTTTCCGACGGATTTTAATAATCTCTGAAAATATCATTTATTCGTAAATTAATTAATAAATTTATAGTTTATTTTAATTAATTATTAATTTAATAATTAAATTAATTAATTATTAATTTAATAAAATATTTTAATTAAGTGTTACTTAAATAACTTATTTTGATTATCAATTAAAATATTAAATTTTAATTAATTATTTTTAATTGTAATATTCTCTCTGTTTTTATATAAATAAAAAAATTTATCTACTAAAGTAATTTTGTAGGAAAGGTGTGGCGGTCAGACTGGCGCGCGCAAAATGGGAGTGGCGGGAGGGCGGAGGTCCTTGGTTTGATTCTCTGAGCGAACATGCACGGGAGTGCAGGATGCAAGCTCGTTGAGCTAATGGGCGCGTGGACAGGCCCACTTGGTCCAACGCAGACGAGCGCGCGGGGCACCAGCTGGGCACAGACGGGCGCGAGATAGTCCTACCTACTCGCACGCAGGATGCCTGCTGAGCGCAAACGAGCGGGGGGGGGGGGGGGGGGGGGGGGGGGGGCAGGCCCGTTGGATTTATTTTTTATAAAAAAACAATTTTATTTATTTCAGCGGGTCTTTCTATTGGGAAAAACTTTAGGCGGATTTTTTTGGACGGAAAATTTTTCCGACGCTTGATTTACCGTTGAACACGTTTTCGCCGGAAATCCGCAGGAAAATTTTAAAATCCGCCATTAACTTAAGAATTTTCCGCCTGAAATTCCAACAGAATTTCGCAACTTTCCTGTAGTGGCCATATTTGGATATCATATTTGTTAGGTTGTGACAATCACTTAGACAATCTTACGGTTACAACTTACAATGTTGTGTGACTAGCATATAGTAGTTAAAAATGATATGTGTGACCAAGGGTTTAGTGATCGGACAAGAAACAGGATAGGCGATAGCAAAACCTTATAGAGGCCGTTAAATGACCCTCTTGCAACCATAATACATTCATAAAATCTCACAATTCCTCTTGTGTAATATAATTTAATCCCAATTTCTAATTATCTTTTGGGAGAAATACATTTAAGGGCATCTCTAATAAAAAAACCCATTTTCCACTCCAAAATACAGCAAAACTTCATCTCGAATCGAAAGGGTTTTTTCTCTCTTTTTTCGCCCACTTCTTGTGAAGGTAACAATTTTCTCCTCTACCACATGCTTTTCTCCTCTTTCACATGCTTCTTCAGCAAATCCCGTAGCCCAATTTTTTGGCATAGGTGAATATTCCTACGCAAATATTGATGTCGCACTGTTCACCTGTCGGCCTTTGGTGTTCGATTTGGAGTTCGAATGGACCGAATAGCCGGCGACATATGGTGGTATGCAGTTCGGTTGGAGATGATCTGAGCATCAAAATCTAATTGGTATAGAATTAATTCTTAAACATTTTAAAGGAACTAATAAATTAATATATTTACATGTGATACAATCAAATAACTAAAAATTTAACAGACGCTTAAAGAATGAAAATTAATAGTTTTTTTTTCTCTATAAAGCTTCATTTGTGACGGCTTTCATACTGCATCTTAAGCTGCTTTAAGAAGCAATAAGAAAGCTGTCCCAAACAAAGTCTAAGTTTAATTGATATTATTATGAAAAATAAATAATTATATATTATCCTTAAAAGTTATAAAAATTGGATCTTAAAGCCAATCTCGTTCTTTAATACCCATGTGATTATTTTCTGCTTTTATATGAAACTGAACATTAATAACAAATAGGAAACCAAAAAAAAAAAAAAAAAAATTGCTACTTCACCTTCTTCTCGTGACCATTGACTTTTAGCAAATCAAACGCCATGTTAGTGAGGTATCTGTGTCAAATTAATTTTATCATAATCTTCCAATGAACTTTTATCTAGAAGATTGAGATAGATTTGTCAGGATCTCCAACTTAAAATTTGGAATGAATTTTTTCCATCCTTGTGGCTAAAACAATTGTAGCATAGAGTCTCTTAAGGTTGTAGGTTTCAAATAAATTAGGGTTTTCTTATTAAATTTTCCATTACAATTGATGGCTGTCCAAAAAGCTCCTTGATCTTATTTGGGATCTATTTGAGATAGCTGAAGATTTTTGTAAAAGTGATTATAAAATTATTCAGAGGAAAATAATATTTTTGAATGCGGTTGTAAAAATTAATCAACTTCATAGCACAAAAATTTCATGAAAACAGAAAAACATAGTAATCATATATAAATTAAACTGTAATTGTTGTTTAAAAAGGAAAGCCGTATGAAAGCCGGCCCAAGAAAAGCCTTAGCAGTATTCAACTCTATATTTAATTCAAGCTCAACTTATTTTGTAAACTCATATACATATATGTGTGTGCATGTATACCCATACACACACACACACACACACACACATATATATATATATATAGTTTTTTTTGGTTTACCTATATTGAGCTTTATCTCTACTTCATTTCGAATATTATGGCTATTTCCTGGTTGGTGATGTCGAAGAACTTTAATGCTCTGGAGGATTGCTGGCTGTTTGTTATTTGGCTATTTGGTATGGCCCAGATTATTACTTGTTACTGGTATGGGTTTTTTGAGGGTTGCCTGCAGCAGTATAATGGAGATGGTTTTTTTCCGGGTGGAGTATCACTATACACTACAGGAAAATCACCCACTTCCGGCGGCTATTTCCGGCGGAATTTGACCAATTTCCGGCGGTTTTTTTAATTTTCTGGCGGTTTTCCGGCGGCTTTCGTGCCGCCGGAAAAAACGGCGTAGGAAAATAATTTCCGACGGCTTTTTCCGGCGGCAAATAAATCCGGCGGTTTGCCGGCGGTCAAAAACCGCCGGTTGAAATAAAAAAAAAAAAAGAACCCGCTCCCGCTGAAACCGCTCCCCGGCGGCTCCGGCGGCACGCCAGCAACCCTCTCCGGCGGGCGGTCGCACCAGGCCTTGGGTCGCGCCGGACCAGACCGCGTCGCGTCGGACCGGGCTCGCGTGAGCCAGGCGAGCCCGAGTGCGCCAAAAACCGCCGGAAAATTCCGCCGGTAATAAGTGATTTTCCTGTAGTGATAAGAGTTGTGAGGCTTCCCATAGTAAGGTTGGGTAAAAATATTATTAATTGGTGGGATAATTTTGGCTATATGCATTTCGGGGACTGGAATTTTTGGAAGGAGTATGTTTTTCTTTTCACTGTTCTGATCAAGTTGAGGCTTACAGTTATCTATATGGGCCTGAAGGATATGCTGAATCTTTTTTGTAACTGTACTCCCTTCAGGCAGAATTCTGGACAATTCTTCTGTGTTATTTACTATCAATCTTATTTGTTTCTTTTGAGAGTATTTTGCAGGGTTATTCTTTTTGATCCAGTGGAGAAATTAAATGATTGCAAGGTACGCTTGTTTTGTAATTGGTTTTTCCTTTTATATTGTCATCTTTATTTTTGCAGGAAGATGGTGCTGAATGGGAATATTATGATCTACTTTTTTTGGGTGCTGTCTACTCACAGTCCGAGTCCTTTTTTATGCACTTTTTGTAATATTAGAACAAGGAACCACCGGCTATATATATATATATATATATATATATCTCTGATAAGTTAATGAGCCAATCATAAAAGAAATTTGTTACTCTTTTGTTTAATAAGTCGAGCTGAATAACATTGAAACCCATCAAACTTGGCTTGTTTGTACATCCACGGTCATGTCACAAAACTCTTCAAGCTTCATACACTATTGACAAAATAATGATTAGCGTGAGTATATATAGAAAGAGAGAGAGAGAATGAATGTGATAATCCCATATAAAAAGGAGATATTTTTTCATAGTATTTCACTGATTCTCATGCTCACACATATATGGAGCGATTGGGCTCGAAGTATACCCGCCGGAAAAAGATTCCCGGTGTTTATTTACTATGCGGTTTTTTCCGGCGGTGCTCTAGCCGTTGGAAAACTGTCAAAAATTTTACAAACTACCGGTAAGTGGAATAATCCACCAAAAATTTCCGCTGTTAGCAGATGATTTTCCTGTAGTGGTATTTCAAGAAATTATTACATGTTGAGTGATGGTCATGTCACTGTATACAGTGTGTGTACAAAATTGTACACAGGCTATGTACATATAACATGACCTATTTTGATTGGAGTTCAGATGCAAGCTGTGTCTGAACTCCGCACGTAATACAGTGACATGACCGTACTGGATCGAAAGACCACTAGTATAAATATATATATATATATATATATATATATATATATATATATATATATATATATATATATATTTATGACAAAATGTTTGTGATATGAGGAATTCGTTGAAAATTTGTGGACTTGAGATGCGCGTTTTTGCCTTCACAAGGTATATAATATACAGTATTTTGATGTTTGGGGGAAAAAATTGCTGCAATAAAGTACTTGTAAAGGGTATTGCATTTCATGGTGGGGTTTGGTTTGCAATGGACTACTATCCATTGCAAATTAGTAAGATTGTAAAAACTTGTAATGGCTTGCCTCTACAAAGCGAGATGGCATATAGGGGTTCCATTTGGAATTACTTTTTTATTATTTTTTAAAGTAATTTTTTAGCATAAAATTTTATGCTAAAAAATTGCTTTAGAAAGCAGTAAGAAAGATGTCCCAATCGAAGTGATAGTTACATTGCTCGAGCATGAAATAATTCTGCTAGAAATCCACTAGAATTTACTGTATAAGAATCATAGTTAACTTTTATAATTAAAAAATATTATTTTTTTTGTCGTTCAATTTTGAGCATATTTGATCAGTTTCACCTATATATGGCTTGAAATCAGATCAAAAATAGTCTTATCCTGATATTTAGGCTTCGTTTGGGACAGCTTTCTTCTTGTTTCTTATAATAATTTTTTAGTAAAAAAATTATTTTTTTTATTTAAAAAGTTGCTTTAAGAAACGGTAAAAAAACCGTCTCAAATGAAGAATTAGCTTTAGCGCGCCTCACTTGCCTCGAGCGGAACTTGATCCAAGCTGTTGAGAATAATCTAAAAGCTATTCAAGCATATACGAATAAGCATTACAATATGAAATACTTTCCAAGAGTAATTTACCTATTAGCCTAAGAGAAACTAATATAATAAATTTTATACTAAATAAAGCTTAATATTCACTAACGTAGCTTCTGTGCTCCTGCTTAATACCTCACTTCAATGAGACCGGCCACCTCTTTGCTAATAACCTTCATATTTAGTTCACACGGACACAAAGATGGTCACACTCACGTCTACAAATAATTCAACCCAAGTTGCAGGAGACTAAGGTCTCATTTGGAATGATTTTTTTATTACTTCTTAAAGCATCTTTTTAGTATAAAAATTAAAATTTTTGTACTAAAAAATTGTTTTAAGAAGCAGCAAGAAAGCCGCCCCAAACGAAGCCCAAGAAGCATTGAAATTCTATAAAAAAATTTATATTTCTCTCAGTTTTAAAAATATCCATAATATGCAGGAATTGGGCATATTTAAAAATGTTGGGAGAGCCATTTTCTCCCTTTTATGTTAGAATCTATCAAATCAGGGTGCAACGGCCTAAGTTGGATGACCCAAATTATTCTCTCCTCATATTTCAAAAAATGACCAGAAAATACCTTTCCTAGATAGGCACATGGGTACGCCCTAGGGATTATCGACTCGCACAGCTCACCTTGGTCTGTCGGTTGGGAGCTTAGGCTACCAACCAAGAGGTCTTGGGTTCGAGTCTTGTATATGTGATGTACGTATGAGTTTGTCTTAATTAGCTTAAATGTCCAAAAAAAAAAAAAGGATTATCGATTCAGACAGCATTGGATAACCCTAATGGTGGTTTGCTGATAATATCTCCTATTAGCATATCAAGGATACAATACGAAGTTCTTGACACTTTTACAAGTAAAATGGAATTGAAATATAAAAAATTTGATGGTCAAACTATCCTATATAATTTTAGAAAAATATGTGATCTATTTTTATCTTCGTTAGAAAAGGTCAACAATAAGTGACAATCTTATAAGTATGAGAGCAAGCCAATGCCATTGATGGTTCACAAATAAAATAGCATAACTTTCATAATAATTTTGAGAAGTTTTCAACTCAAGTTATGTGCCACCAAATAAATGATGATAAAACTCTTGTATGTTTCTTGAAGAGAGATGTTTTCCATAACTTTGGGGGATATTGAACTTTGAATTTTTTTTCTTCTAATGCGCACACAATCAAGCACATCATTATGATTCAAAGGTTATACAAATTCCTCTTGGCAAATTTAGTTCGGGGATGATCTTAGCTTGTGCAAAGAGCAGTCTATTGGGTGACAGCTAGTATGTCTTAGGGCATCTCCAACTGAACTGGAAATGTCCATTTGCAACTACTGCAAGCCTCTACCTGAATGCAAAAAAAGAAATGTATTTATGTGGCTGTGAATATATTGGCGTTTCACTATCACATAAACTTTTTTTTTTCGAAAATGAAGATGAAAAGAATTTATATGGAATGTTTTTTTTTGCTAGAAATGAAGTTCAATTGGAGCTGAATTACTATTTGATATGTAAGAGGGGTTGGTGGGGTTTGCACAGCTATCTAATTCGATCTAATTTAGACAGTTTAGGATATGAGTTCGAATTCCTCTGATTTTAATCTTGTTGGATTCACCTCATGAACTGTACTATCTTCATCGAATTAATTTTGCAAATCATTAAATAGTATATAACCCTATCTAACACTCACCCTTAAGCAAGAACCCATGACACATAAAAGAATTTCTTAAAATATTTTATTAAAATAATCTCTAAGACTTTCATTTTATCTTTAAATTTATAAGAAAAATGATTTTTTTTTACTTTATTAACAAATCATAAATCATTATATTCATAGCGCTTGCCCATATTAAAAAATTTATAGAAGTTTTTAATTGAGAAATTAAAAAAAATGGTTTGTGTTAAATTTTTATTTTTTAATTTCAAAAAGTTTAGTGTTGAAATTTAAATTTGATGCAAATAATTTTTTTTCTGAATTTTAATATTTTTTTATCTAAATTATTGATAATTTGAAAAACGTCAGAAACTTGAGGTAGGCCCACTGAATGCAAATCCAAATAGCTGAGAACAACTAAGCTGCTTTATCTTAAAGAGCGATAGACATTAGACACGATCAGGGAATTAAATGCTGATTGAACACCGCCTGATTTTGAGTGGCAGAAATCAGCTGACTCACACGTGCTATTGTGACATACTAACCATTGATCCCACGTGAATGCATCGCCCTATTGTGTGATAGAAAAGCACCCCTCAAATTTAAAGAACAATTTTATAAGATATGGTGAGATCTATAATATTTTATGGTGCAAATGATCAATCAGAATGCGTCACGTTAACATTATCAAGCCGTGATACCCAGTGCACAGGTGGCGTGGCGCATTTTGGTTGGACTACGGACGAAGCTCGGTGTCCGCATAGAATAATTAATCTTAAAAGAGAAGCATAAAGTCAAATGTTGCAGAGATGAGAATGCTCGGGTGAATGAGTGGCTTCACAGTTAGGAGAAGTTATTATGTGCAGATACCGGACCGTTATGAGGTGAATCAGAACGAGCCACGTCATCCGGTACATAGCCGCGGTACACAATAAACAGGTGACGTGACGAGTTCTAATTCGCCTTCGAACAACGTCCGTATCCACACAGAATAATTTCACAACTGTTAGATACGGAATGCAAAATGAGTATTTATGTGAAATAGTTGGATAGCTCTAGTGGCAAATATGATTAGAGAGAATCGTCTTAGATGATTTGGTCACATAAAATGCCGGCTTTCGATGACCCGATTAGGAGAGTAAATGCATTAAATTTGACATGTATTAAAAAGATAGAAGTAGACCTAAAAAGACTTGGGTTATGAAATATTAGAAATGACTTTTTTATTAGGTTTAAACGAGATTTTGACTCTTAACATGACACAATCGAAAAAAAAAAAAGATTTATGTAGCCAACACCACGTAGTAGGATAAAGACTTGATGTTGTTGCAGCGTTATTTGCTTCAACAATAATTTTCTAGATTTATTTCATTTGCTTTTCCCCTAAAATGGAAAACATAGTTTGGACTGAAAAATCTCCAATGAGGAGCTACAGATGATTCATAACTATTACCCCATTTTCAGCCATTAGATTCCAAACAAAGCACGATAAAGCCTTCAAGTCTTTTATTGGGGCCAAATTTGAATCGTTTCTGATATTTTTTAGAACAGTTTTAGACAAAAATTTATATGAAATCAGTGGATATTTATGATCCTTATGGATTTGGCCGAAATTGATATAAGGTAGAAATATTCAAAACAATGGAAATGATTGAAACAACTGAAGGCTTGTTCGGGAAACTTAACTACCCAAACTTTCCAAAAAAAAAAAAAAACTTTACTTACTGCTTTCCTTTTCATAGCGCAATCATAACTCCTATTTGACCACCACTTATTTTATCTACAACAAATTTACAATAAATAAATTGTCCCAAATAAAGGCTTTATTTGAGACAATTTTTTTATTTCTTCTTGAAGCAATTTTTTAATATAAAAATTAAAATTTTGTAATAAAAAATTACTTCAAGATACAATAAAAAAGCCGTTGCAAACGAAGCAAAAGTCTTAATCTTAAGCTTTATTTGAGACAATTTTAACTTTTTTTTTTTACTTCTTTATTGTTACTTTATAAAGTTCCTTTGTCAATCATATTTTCAAAAATGCTTTTTCAAAAATTATTTTTTAAAAACGACTTTAAAAATAATGAAAAAACCATCTTCCTAACAATTATTTTTTTTTAACACAAACAGTGAAATCATAAACCTTCTCTTCTAAATTCAAGAAGACTATCATGTTATTCCAAACTCCCACTCTTCAGTTCTATACAATTGTTATAAATAATAATTAATATTTTACATAAAGGGCAAAAATACCCTATATTTTCGAAACAAATACAACTTTCCCTGTTTCCCACACAACACGCCATCTCTATAAAAAAAAAAATAATGGAAACCCTTCCATTTCACAAAATCATTCCATCCTCTTCAAAGTAATTCAATAGCGCAAACTTCACATGCAAGCCTATCTTCCCCCCCTCCTTCACAAGCTTTGCTCCAGTAACCAGCCAATGTCCCGGTACATTGTTCGCCCCCCTCACAATCTCCGTCATGTCCACATATCTCAGGAGCTTCTGTGAATGTACAGGCACAGGGGGGCCGCCATTATCAAATACAGCCGAATCTAATGTAGCAGATTTTTGCCTGTGAAGGCAATGGCTTTCATGGTGAGTGAAGGTCGAGGTCAATACTGTACTGAAGCTTGTGAAGAAGCTTCCCTTTGAATGCGATGGAGCTCGAGTCCATTCAGTTTTCTGGACGGAGCAGTTGGGGATGTGCGAGAAGAGAAGGCGAAGATGAAGGCGTTTCTTCAGCCATCTTCCCGTCGTCACAAGCTGCGCACCAGTGACGATGAAGACGCCATCGGAAACAATGTCGAACCATTTAGTATTGTGCTTCACTGCCGCCGTGCAAATATGGGAGCAGCTCTTCCATCGAATGGGCTCAAAAAATTGGTTGCCGGAGTCTTCTGATGATTGCCACATGGAAAATGTGGAGGGAGTAGCTGATGCAAACATGCTTGGGAGGCTTGAAAGATGCTGGATGTGTATAGCGAGCTGGTTGGATTTTGGACCTTCTAGGTACAGCCGCAGTCCAACTGCCGGATGGTAATTACTGGAGACCTTTAAAAGAAAGATGAGAATATGATCATTGATGAATAAATTCATGTGTTAGAATAGGGAAGACAAGATGCTTGGGAGGAATGAACAAATTTGCAAAAGAGATGTCGGGATGACATAGAAGATCAAGATGATGAGAGATTATTATGTGCGGTGTCTGGACCATCTGGAGTTGAATCCGGACGAGTCACGCAGGAATGTATTGGGCCCCGGGTGAGGTGGCGCGTCCGGATTCGCCTCCGAACGAATCCAGACGCCGCACTTAATCATTTTCTAGATAATAGCCTTCAATTATGCGTGTAAGTTAGTTTCCACCCTTAAAAGTCAACCATCATATTTCTAAGCGTATATAGTGCATGGTACTCCTAATGAAGGAGCTGAGAAGAGGTTGATCTACAAAGTTTAAACGCAACGCTTGGAGAAAGAATGTTTCTGCAAGGCACATAGGACCTCTGGATTACAATTGAGATAACTTAGGCTTCGTTTGGGAAGGCTTTTTTATTGCTTTCTAAAGTAGCTTCTAAAATTTTTATACTAGAAAGCAGAAAGAAAACAGTCCCAAACAAAGCCTTATTCACTGTGCTAGGCCCGCACTCTAGCCATTTTATTTCTAAGCATCAATGACAATTTCTTCACACCCAGTGAAGAGGAGAATTAAGAACTACAACAGCAAGTCATTTACAACATTTTGAAACAAGATGAAATTTTCCAATGGCATAAAATGATGAGAGCATAAAGGCCAAAAGGTATATAGTTAAGGAAACAACTAGAAGTTGAAGCTGATTGGTTCATTTTGAAATTCTCCCCTAGAGTACTTTGCAACGGACAATTACCATATTTATCTCAGAAATTATGAAACAAACCTTTGCTGCGTTTTTATTATGTAAACAAACTGAAGAAAAACAAGAAATAAGCTATAGATAAAACAACGAATCTCTCTCTCTCTCTCTCTCTCTCTCTCTCTCTCTCTCTCTATATATATATATATATATATATATTGAATCGCAGAAGAATCATGAGGTAAATTGGTGGACTTATCAAAGATTCTAAACAAGCACTAGTACAAGATGCAGGCATTTATATCAATGGATGGAAAATAAGAATACATCAAAAGGGTTTTAAAAGGCTAGTGCTGCTGTCAATGATTGCAGAAGTATGAATACTGAAATAAAAAAATAATTAAAAACAGATGCACAAAAGTACATTCAGCTTTAAACTCATACAAACATGCAAGCATATCCATAACTATCACTGTGCTTTGACAAAAGAACCACTCGATGTGATGAACATCCAATAGTATCATTTTAGCATACCCTCCAGGTAAGAAATTTTTTTTTATTATTATGGAGTTAAAAGTTCTAATTTGTTCTTACATTTCCCTACACTATTTAAGGTTTCTATGAATTTCTCAGATGTTCAGTAGATGCACTTTCCCTCGACCTCAAATCAGATCGAGCAACCATAGCAGGCTACTTAAGCTTCATGAAATAGTGGTTATACAACTAAACTAAGTAAAACAAATGAAGATAAACAAGTCTGTGATTGATTGTTTTGTGGTAAGAAACCATTACTCTGAAATGAATAAGCATCTAGCTTTCGCAAAGAAAAAAGCACCTTAAAAGCTTGAAATATTATAGTACCTGGGTTGTATTAATAAGAAGTTTAGGGCCAAACAATCTAAATCGAAGAGTTGGACATGATTTTCTTTGTTTAGGATGCTGAAGACCAAGACTTAGTTCGTTGTACAGTGGTGCCCATTGACGAGGGACTTGGAACTCCAAGAAGTGCTGCAACTCATCAGGATCAGGTTTATCTGATGACATAAGATTAAAAAAATCAGTAAGAATGCCACAAGTTGAACATGCTCAAGGCAAAAGACAATCTAATTTCTCAAGCAAAGGGCTTACATTGAAGGTATAAATTGATTGCATGGCTAAGATAGCCACTTCCCCGGATGCCTGTGAGAAGAGAAGTAATAGGAACAAACTTAAATAGTACTGCATCAGGGTTTTTGGGAACTGTCTTTAGCCAGTTGGAGTGGCTACATAAATAAGGATCTCCACCCCTCTTTGAGCAATTAATGGTAAGTCCCTGCTCCAAAATGTCATTATTAAATTTGCCAATTTGACCATCAAATTAAGGTGGTATGTGCTTACATCTTTGCTTGAAGTTTCAGAATGACTGGTCAGCATCAAGTTGCGTGATTGCAACATCTTCAAGAACACCTCTGGCACCTTCATTAGTTGGTTAAATCTATCAGTAATATGACAAAGTTAAAAAGAGAATAGCAATGCCAGATAAAAAAAAAATTACCTTGCTATTTTCTCCTTGGGTTTTCTGACTTAACGAAGAAACAACCCTTTCATCTGTAAATAAACAGTCTCCAAGATCCTCCAGGTACCCCTTAAGGTCAGCAGGTGATATGGTTGAAAAATGATTCTGTCTAACACAAACGACATCTTCACCACCAAAACCCAGTTCCACTATTATATGTGTCCCATATGTACGGATAAACCTAGTAGTAACAGAACACAATGTCAAGCCAGCAAAATGAGAAGAGAGTGATTAGGTTGGCGAAGGATACTGCATAAGATTTTCATTGTACTGAACAGTTGCAGGTATATTGGTATTGTTGACCTATGACTGTCGGCCAAACCCAAAACCTACATTCAGACAAAGCCATTAACCCCATAGCTCTAACTGAAACCACACAACCCACGGCACTTAACTTCTCATTCCACCTCAGCCACGATCGATCCTATAACCGCCCACGATCGCACTCCTCTCGGCAGAAACTGCTCCTCACGACTCAAAATAAAAAACTCTCCCTCATTTTCTCTCACGCTCTGAGAAGCGCGCACACAGAGACTCACGCATACAGAGAAGAAAGGATTTCGGGACTTACCTCTTCCAGGAAACATCTCTCCCGATCTCAATTTCGACTTCAGTCGAAGACCCTCCAGCCTCCGTCGAGCAAGCCGAGTCCATCCTCTCTGGCCAACTTCCGCCTCTTCTAGCGACCGAACCCGACGCCGACCTTCTGCGTTCAACACCGCCGGCCTTCAAGCCTTCGACGCCCGACACTGACTCCGGCCTACCTCTTCCCGCCGGCCTGATTGTCGTCGACGTCGACCACACCGTCGACGAGCCAATCCGACGCCGCCTCCGACCCGAAGCCCTAGTCTCCCGTGCGTGACTCCCGTCCGTCCCCAACTCTGTCCCGATCCCTCTCCTTCCTCTGTTATATATTATATAAGATATATATTATATATAAGATATATATTATGTTATATAAGATATAATATTATATATTATATATAAGATATATATTATAACATATCAGATATATATATATATATATATATATATATATATATATATATATATATATATATATATATATATATATATATATATATATATATATATATATATATATATAATGAAATTAAAGAGAGAGAGAGAGAGAGAGAAATCAATTTTAAATAGGTATGAAGATTTGAAGGAAGTCTCGGGGTTGATCCGGTCCCCCGAAGCCCTTGATCGTCGAGATTATCCGATCGAGGGAGCGCAAACACCGATGGGATCGATTCGCTCTCCCAAATCTCCTCGCCGTTGATTTGATCCGGTCGAGTCGAGCCACTCTCTTACCTCCCGGCACCGGGGAGGGGACGCCGGAAGGCTGCCGGATTTTCGAGGGAACTAAAAATATTTTTAAAATTAAAATAAGTTGTTTAAATTAGCAGGTCGATCACTCATTAGAAGACTTGAAGACTCCTTTGGGATCGATTCACTCTCCCAAATCTCCTCGCCGTAGATTTGATCCGGTCGAGTCGAGCCACTCTCTTACCTCCCGGCACCGGGGAGGGGACGCCGGGAGGCTGCCGAAATTTTCTCAAAATTCGTGGACTTAGAAAATTTTTGGAGTTATTTAGATTTTGAACTTGGATTTTTGCACCTATTTGAATTTTTAGACTTAAGTGAATTTTGTAAAATAAGAATTTAATTTAAAACCAATTAATGAATAATTCACTTAATTAAATAATGCAATAAAAAAAAAAAATCAAATAAGGTGTAGAATGAAATTTTTTTTTTAGTCTGATCTATATGCAAACCTTTAAATTGGCAATTATCCTAAAGGCTACAGATTAACTCAAACATAGGAACACAAACTTTCTACATGGCTCTCTCAAACAAATGAACCAACAACACATCTACATGTTGCAAACCAAATTGAAATACATCATGAAGATAGAGAAAATACCTTTTTGACGTCATTCCAAAGGAGTTCCACACGAAACCTTCCAAATAGGTCTTTTATGTAGCATAGATCAATGTTGTTCAAACATATTAAGATTTTATATATTCATATATTAAATTAGCACTCAAAGGAAACTTGAGTAGTTTGGAGTCTCACATATCTCCATTCAATAGTAATATCAAATGACAAATCTATCTTAAGAATGAAGTTTCTTACCTTCACACTCAGTTATGCATATTCTTATAAATTGTTTGCCCTGAAAACAATTGCGAGTGTGTAAGAAGTTCACAACCCATATTCTAGGAGTTGTTATAAATATGGCATAGGAAAATAATGAGTTAATTCCTATGAAAAGAGAGATGGACTAATTTAATTCCTTCAGTTGTTGGAGAGTTATATAACATGTTTAAATCAATTTTCCATGAGTTGTCAATGCTATGAGATGTCTCCTTTGACTCAGATATACTAGAGCACTCATTTGATTGTGTTGGTCTAAAAAGCTAAAAGCCACGCCACCGGATCCGTAATATGTGTACAAGCGGACAGAAGGCGTTCGTAGGTCCTTAAATGAAATCCTGGACTATTTTCTAAGTAAAATCATTTGCGCAATGGATCATATTTAAATATTTTTAAAATGACCCGGTCAATGCATTAAAATTACAGACATCAATGACCGAGAATGCTGCGCAGGGTCAAATACTACAACCCGCATGTGCTCCAATCGCACATCTAAGTCTCAAATCCGACGATTCGAGAATGCTGCGTGGGTCTAATATTCAAGTTTCATCCTCCTCCTTGAAAGGACCGGAGTTGACATAACTTGAATTACAAAATGTCTCCCAAAAAAAAAAAAAAACCTACGAAAATACAAGTGATTTTATAATCACCCCGATGATGGGTGTGTGTTGATCGAAAATTTCAACCGGAGGGGTCAAATCTTAAATCAAACAACAATCCAAATTCCTGAAATGAAATCTATCATCTTAAAAACTTAAAACTAAAAATCATCCACCTCCCGCAATCGTTTGTCGGGGGTGATAAATTTGAAATTAACCTCAGCTCACAAAGAGCAAATGTTGTGTCAGGTGTATCACTTTGATTCATCCTCAAACAGTCTCTTGCCAACAGGAACGTGGCACGCGCCCTCTGATTGGGTGGTTTTGCCACAAAATGGCACCATTATATTACGATCACGGCCAAAGCCCGTATGTTCCCTAAAGGCGTCAAACCCTTGAGCGATGAATCATAGGATATATTCGATAGGCATAAAGCTCTCTGTCAGCTATGGTAGATTCAGACATAATCCCTCAGACAAACACCAACCCAGGTCTACAAGGTATTCTTGGACGAAGCAACCCATGGCTGCCGACAAGGTATCTTCTGTCAGGTTGGGTCGACTACCTCCTCTGACTAAGTAGACCAGGGATCATGACAGCCCGGGACGACGGAACCATGAGATCTTGATCGGGCTCGTCTTCATTCTCCCCACCATCAGTTTTAAGTTTGTGGTGATAAACTCTAGATTTCAAATCATTCAAAATTCAAAATTTAAACCCTAAATTATTGCTATTATACGATAGGTTTATAACCTATTCGACCCTTTTAAAGACTAGCCTTAATCGAAAGTTCTCTCTTGTTATCAGGAGGGGTAATTAACTATAGGGGCTTGCGCCTATAGGAAACCAGAACTCAGATCAAAAAGTCCTCACAAAATGAGGGCGAAATCTCTGGGTAGTGTCTTATCTAAAACCCAATCTGCCTTCTGAAAATTCCCCCGGAACCTAATCTCGTTAAAACTCTCTGTCGTCATCATCACACAAACATTTTAAAAGAAAAATAGACAGATGATGTAGAGAGGCCGGGATCACACATCAATTAAAATTGGAATTTTTCGGAGCCCACAGATTTCTGGTGACTCCGCTGGGGACGGTTTCTCTTTCCATCTTCGGCTAGTTAAACATAAACTATAATAACAATAAAATTATTAAAATTCTAATAAATTCATTAAATTTAGGGTTTAAAAATATGCAATCAAATATAATTTTCTACGTATATTTTTATTTCTGTCTAGTCTCTGCACTTTGAAAGTGTGGGGTGATGTATCAACTTCCGAATACTAACCCTTTCCTTTCAATTGTGCAGAATGGAACTACAGAATACACCCTTCACCGTCCAACTGGGACGAGGTGCTAGCATTCAGCTAGCTAATGCTGTTATCAACACTGGAAATTCTGAAGCCACCATCCGATTTGGAAGCTTAGAGTTTTCTACAGCTACTGCAAAGGCTGCTGCCGTACCTATTCACGGCATGACTGTTCGAGACCATCTTACGAGACCTAATTCTGCTGATACTTATGCACGACGTGCTTATTCCGTGCAACAACCAGGAACTGGTAGAACTGCTACTGCAAAGGCAGCTCAACAAAATAAGACCTCAGTCTTCGAAAGGTTATCACAACCCAAGGCTTCCTCCACTAAGAGGATCGTAACTGAAGGAAGAATATCTGTGATGCCTATCATGGATACCACTCTGCCAACCGGGTTATCTGCACCCGGGAAGGATGATGCTGAAGCCTCCTCATCTGGAGGAAGGCTTACAAGAAGGCAGAGGAGAAAATTGAATGCAAAGCTACGAGCTCAACAACCACTACCTGTGCATCCATCAACACTCCCAGCCTTAGAACTAGAAGTTAATGTTCCCACCCATAATAAGTTTGCAAATTTAAAATGGGTAAAGAGGAATAGTCCTACTGGCGAGTTGAAGCAGTCTTTCTGGGAACAACAACGACAAACTCCTGTTCCTCAGAAAAAGAGATATGAAACTTTATCTGCCAGGGTGCATAGGGTTCTGAAAGTTGCAAAGGAGAATGGCTTATTGAAGAAGAAATATAATGGGTCATTTACAAACAAAACTACAAGAATCCCACAAAGAGAGTTACCATCTGCCATGTTAACTCAAGAGAAATCAAGATCAGCTCCACGTGTTGAATATTGGAGCGTGAAACCTAGATCTCGCATCCAGGAATCCGCTTTCAAAAGGTCCCAGTGGAAGGGTAAAGAAATTTGGAGGCCAAAATCTCCTGAAAGAAGATTATTTGATAAGAAAATCAATATAGGCATGACATCTGGTGTAGCCTCCCAGAGATCCGCCTTTCACAAAAATCTTCAACATTGGGTACCTAAGAAAAAGGTACATATTACTGATATTCGCAATAGTCGACACCTTGGAGAATCTTCCAAGGAATCCTATTGCCAGCCAACTTCATCCTCTCAGAAGAAGGTTAACTTTAATCGTACTCCTCCAATCAAAGAAGTTTCTATACCACATATAGAGCCAGAAATTCATTGGAAGCGTCGCTCTGAGATTTCTATACAAGAAAAAGATGATGATGAAGACACCATGGAAGTTGAGGTAGTTTACATGGTGGGGCATAATGATGAGCCACATCAAACACGTGGCTATAGAAGACGCAACGAAGCAGCGCCTACTTCTTCTAAAACAACCTCTCAAGAAGATCAAGCTCAGCACGAGCAGTTAGAAGAAAGAAGAAGAAGTCCCTTCAGATGATGGACAAAATGATGATCAAGAAGAAGTGCTTACTGAAACACTTGCACAAGCACAAAAGCGTTTGAAACTTCAAATGAAAGAGAAGGATAAGGAGATATCAGAGCTGAATAACAAAATGACAGAAATGATGGCGCAGATGACTGCAATGATGCAGTTAATGCAAAAGAACATCATTACTACTCCTGCCCTTGCTCAAGCAATTGATCAGCAAATAACAAATCAGCCAGTTAATCAGCATGTATCGAGTAGTATTCCTACTAATATGCCAACCGATCCAATACCCCAGGTGTCCAGAATACGAACCATAAATCAAGAAGAAAATGAGGCTGATCGACCTATCAATCTACAAACTCATCAAAATGTTGCAAGTGCATCTGAGCCGATGATGACTCCACAGCTAGAATCAATAATCAATGAAAAGATTAAAGCTGTCATTGCCTCAGAGCATGTAGAGAAGTTTGTGAGTAAGGGTCGCCCGTATCCTGCTGAGTACGATCAAGTGCCCTACCCTAAGGGTTATTTAGTGCCTAAATTCAATACTTTCAATGGTACTGGCAATCCTAAACAACACTTGGCCCAATTTAAAGCAACATGTGGAAATACTGGGGGCGTGGATGCTTTACTCTTCCGCCAATTTATTAGCAGTTTGACTGCGACTGCTTTTGAATGGTACACCGAGCTCCCTAATGATTCGGTTAAGGCATTTGCAGAACTAGAAAATATGTTCGTGAAAAGGTTCGCCAGTGCTACCGAAAAGACTACTATTGCTGATCTTGCCTTAGAGAAACGAAAAAAAAGGGTGAGTCGGTGACAAAGTACATCACCCGCTGGCGCAACATAAGTATGAAATGCGAACAACAGTTGGAAGAGGAGCACGCCGTTCAACTACTGATGGGAAACATCGATGATAAGATGTTGCCATTTTTATGCATGGCCTCCATCAGCACTTATCAAGAGCTACTGGACAGAGTAGCTAAATTTGAAAAGTTGAACTTGTCTAAGTCTGAATATTATTCAGATAGACCCCGAAAGAATAAAGCTACAGATAACAGAAGAGATGAAATATATTCTACATCATCTTTAAGGATTGACAAAGAAAAACAATCTACTCCTAAAGATGATAAAGGAAAGCAGTATACCAAACCTCAACCAAAACTAATATTGGGAGGAAATGATAAGTCTCAGACCTTTCGTAATGGAGGAGAATATTCAAAACCAAAAACCGGTGATCGAATCACATCCCTTAAAGAGAAAATGAATAGAGAATATTCTTTTAAAAGGGAAAGTGTGGCAAAGCTATTCAAACAAGCACTTAATGCTGGTCTTGAATTACCGGAGTGTAAAAGACCCGAAGAAGCTGATAAAAAAGATGATCCAAATTATTGCCCGTATCATCGAGTTATCAGCCACCCTATTGAAGATTGTTATGTATTCAAAGACTGGCTGGAAAGAAAGTACAGAAATGGTGAATTCACACTATCAAATAGCGTTTTAGTTCACCCAAAGAAAGAATCTGTAAAGGTGATTATGATTTCTCCTATACTCCAGATTAAGGAAGGAGATAAAATGAAAGAGAAAATAATGCCAGAAAAAGATGAATGGCAGACCACTATCTCTAAGAAGACAATGAAGATGATCAAACAACTAGAAAGAGTTCCCGGTATAAAATGGAAATCCTCTACAGAACCAGTGCTTGAATTAAAAGAAAATTCAAGTTCAGGTGCATCCACTTCCAGATCATTAACTCGGAAGCGTCCTAATACAAAGCGGTTCTATAAGACATCCTCCAAGAAGCCCAATAACTCAAATAAACACATCAAGCAAAAGAAGAAGAGGTCTGTACTTCAAAAGATCATCAACAATTTGGAAGATTATCGTCAACCATTGAGACGGCCTATAACACTTGCTGATTTTATGTCCAATCTTCAAATAGACCAATCAGAAGTAGAAGATGATGAACAAGAAGATGAAGATCAACTCCATGTTGAAACATGTCGAGTCATCTCAGTGACATCAAATATAGGTCAAAAAGATTCTGTAAAAGGTCATGATAGGGATCAGATAGCAATATCTCCCATAAAAATGACTGATAAAACGACATCGGAGTCATGTTTGATGACATTACAGATAGATTATAACTCAGAAGAAGAATTATGTTTTCCAAATGATGATGAGTCAGATCAACAAATAACTTCACGAATGGAGCGTGTGAAACTAAATGATGACTCTGAACATTCAACAAAAACTTCATCAGATGATGCTGAATCGAACGAAGTGGCTCAAGTACAATTAAGAAGTGGTAAAGTGTTGCCACCGCCACCACTAAAAAAGGGGTTATCAAATAAAGATATGGGAAAAGATATAATTATCAATGAAGAAATCATCCCTAAAGATCATAAAAAGAAATATGATGCAAATAAAGGGATAGAGTATAATATCATTTCTCATTTGAGGAAAATCCCAGCACAGCTCAGCATCTATGAAGCTCTTCTGATGTCAAAAGAACTTCGAGAAACCTTAATACAGGCTCTCAAAAATCCAGAAAGATATGAAGCATATTTCGCAGAAAGGTGTTTGAGCGAAGTTCTTCATGCTCGAAATGAACCTATTGTTACATTCTCTGAAGAAGATCTCATGTTGGGGACTACAGAACATAATCGTCCTTTATATGTCACGGCTGAAAGTGATGGCATCATAATAAGGCGAATCCTGATTGACCCTGGGTCTTCAATAAACCTTATGAGCTTGCGCACATTGAGATCATTATCCCTTGATATTCAACATCTCGGGTCAGATAAACTTATGGTGCACGGCTTCAATGAGAAAGGACAAAGAACTATAGGATCATTTATTCTTCCATTGAAATTTGGAGAACTATATACAGAGGCTAAATTTCATATCATCGATGCAGACACTTCATTCAAGGCACTATTGGGTAGACCATGGCTCCACGAAAATGGTCTTATTCCATCAACTATGCACCAATGTATGAAATATCTAAAGGATGGAGAAGAGTTCCGAATCTCTGGAGATATACAACCCTTCTCAGTCCACGAAGTGAAAATTTACGATGATGCAAAATACTTCATTCCAAATAAAGTAAAGTCGATGAAATCTTCTACAACTAAAGCATCAAGCTCAAGGAGTACAAAACAACCTAAAGAAATTGAAGAAAAGGATATAGGAAGAAAGAGCTTGACATCAAATCTTTCTAAAAGGGTTAATATGCCTCCTAAATCAAATAAAGTTGTACTCCATTTGGGAAGTGACACAGAGGAGGAAGAAGATGATATCTCTGAAATCTACAAGCCTTTAATTAAAGAAAAACCAAAGGAGAATACTTTTGTAGTGACACTGATACCTCCACAACACTTTAGAGAGATCGTATCCCGTGAGGTTCATAATATTGAAGAACTCAAAACATTTTATGTACCTCCCCTACGCGGAAGTAGTAGTCCGGGAAGCTTATTTTACAAATTTGGAGAGTATCAAGAAGATGATATCAATGAGCTCGAGAATTTCGATGAAGATAAAGAGATAATCCCTACAGAAATGCCTAGATATTGTCCCAAAAGAATTCAGCAAATGATACGAAAAGCCGGAGTTCATAATATGGTCACTTGGCGACGAGCACATTTCTTTCAAAGAATGTGGTGTCACGAATTATCTAAAATGGGTAATCGTGATACAAAAGGCTTGGGATTTATGGTATCAGAATATACTGAGCAAAATGAATGTTATATGATAAATGACAAAAATCCGATGACTGAGAACATGGATATAAATGAAGAAAAAGATATGGAGGCTAAACCTGCACCAGAAGAACTTGAAGATGGTGGACAGGCTACTACCATGGATGAGCTGAAGGAAATAAACTTGGGAACTGATGAGGACCCTCGCCCGACCTTCATCAGTGCTCTTCTCTCTAAGAATAAAGTTGAAAAGATGAAAGTATTACTCAGTGAATTCAGGGACTGCTTTGCTTGGACATACGATGAAATGCCAGGCTTATCCCCTGATATAGCTGTTTACAAATTAGCAATCAAACCAGGTGCAATACCTGTTAAGCAAGCTCCAAGGCGAATGAGGTTGGAGATCGAAGAACAAGTGATTGCAGAAACCAAGAAGCTCATCGAAGCAGGTTTCATTCGAGAAGAAAAATATGCTGATTGGATAGCTAATATTGTCCCAGTGAAAAAGAAGAATGGACAAATCCGAATATGCATTGACTATAGGGACCTGAATAAGGCGTGTCCAAAAGACGACTTCCCACTTCCAATATCAGAGCTGTTGGTTGACAATATATCAAATTATGATATATTCTCATTTATGGATGGATCGTCGGGATATAACCAAATCAAAATGGCACCTGAAGATGAAAAAAACACACTTCTTTCAGGACTCCTATCGGCATATTTTGCTACACAGTCATGCCCTTTGGCTTGAAGAATGCTGGGGCTACATACCAAAGAGCCATGACGCATATATTTGATGAGCTTATTCACCAGAAAGTTGAATGCTATGTGGATGATCTTGTTGTCAAAAGTATAGAACGAAAAGACCATTTGGAAGATCTAAGAATTGTATTTGAAAAGATCAGGAAATGCAATCTCAAAATGAATCCACTCAAATGTGCCTTTGGAGTTTCTTCAGAAAAGTTTCTTGGGTATGTTGTACGACATAGAGGGATTGAGGTTGATCCTGACAAAGTTAAGGCAATCATAGAAATGTCGCCTCCGAAAAGTCTCCGTCAACTTCGTTCATTACAAGGACAACTTGCATTTATACGGCGATTTATCTCAAATCTATCGGGCAGATGTCAACCATTTGCAAAACTGATGAAAAAAAGATGTACATTTTAAATGGGATGATGAATGCCAAGAAGCTTTTGATAGTATCAAGAGATATCTGTTAAGCCCGCCCATTCTTACAGCACCAATTCCAAGGAAGCCTCTTATCTTATACACCGCAGCGTTGGAAGAGTCCCTTGGAGCATTGCTAGCTCAGCATAATGAAGAAGGCAAAGAAAATGCACTCTATTACATCAGTCGAAGATTGATCGGAGCAGAAATACGCTACTCTCCAATTGAGAAGCACTGTCTGGCGTTGATTTTTGCTGTCCAAAAGCTCCGCCATTATATGTTGTCTCATAAAATAACTTTGATATCAAAGATCGATCCGCTGAAGTTCTTGATGACAAGACCAACGTTGACAGGTCGCCTAGCCAGGTGGGCAGTGATTCTTCTACAGTTTGATATTACGTATGTCCCACAAAAAGCAGTGAAAGGGCAAGTTTTAGCAGATTTTCTTGCCGCACATCCTATTTCTGCAGACTCGCCACTCAATGACGATCTACCTGATGAACAAATTATAGTTGTTCTAGAAGAAGAGAAATCACATATATGGGAAATGTATTTTGATGGCGCATCATCAATAAAACCTACCCAACCTCCAAACCTCCCCAAAGCTCGAGCTGGTATTGGTCTTATTTTCATAGCACCGAATGGAGGGATAATGAGATTCTCATTTGGTTTAACTGAACCCAGAACGAACAATGAAGCAGAATATGAAGCCTTAATAGCGGGTCTTGAGATCGCTATTTCAATGGAAATTCAAAATCTCAAAATTTTTGGCGATTCTCAGCTCATTATAAATCAAGTACTGGGTATTTATAAAATCGGCAGAATCGGTTTGATTCACTATCACAGACGAGTTCTCGAGCTCATGAAGCAAATTACAAATATTACGTTAATCCAAATATCTCGAGCTCATAATAGTAAGGCAGATTCTTTAGCAAAACTTGCTAAAGAAATGGCAAGCATGAATGACGAACCGGTGCTAATCAGTGTCAACACTCGTCGAGTACTAGAGCCAGCAATTCTATGTTCCCCGCAGGAAGAGGGGTCATCGAATTCAAGCCAACGGGATATAACTTCAGTTGTTCCTCAATCTCCCCAACAAATTATTCCTGAAAATCAACAAGATAAACCTCAGAAGTTTATAGGAAGAAAATTTGGTAGAACCTCTGAGTCTTGGCTTGAATGCCTAGATGTTGAAGAGCAAAATGATTGGAGGCAGCCTTTCATCGACTACTTCAGAGAAAATAAACTTCCCGCAGATAAATCATTAGCTACACAGATCAAGAAGAGAGCATTGCGATATGCGTTTGTCAACAATACGCTATATCGAAGGTCATTTGAGCAAATGTGGTTGCGATGTTTAGGGAGGGATGAAGCTGATAAGGTTATTTCTGAAGTTCATGAAGGACTATGCGGTGCACATCAATCAGGTCCTAAAATGGCCATTAAAGTTAAAAGAATGGGTTATTACTGGCCATCAATGGTAAAGGATTGTACCAATCATGCAGATATATGTCATGAATGTCAAATTCATGGCAATATCATACATCAACCTCCAAATCCTTTACATCCCACTATAGCATCCTGGCCATTTGAATGTTGGGGGACAGATGTAATAGGGCCAATTGATCCACCATCATCTGCTGGGCATCGCTTTATATTAGCGGCAACAGACTATTTTTCTAAATGGGCTGAAGCAGTTCCATTCAAAGAAGTTACTGCTCATCATGTGATTAACTTCTTCACTCATAATGTTGTCTACAGATTTGGTGTACCCCGTCGCATCATCTCAGACAATGGTCCAGCTTTCAAAAGTACCAAGATTTATAAATTCATTGAGCAACATAAAATTGATTGGAGATATTCATCAATTTATAATCCAAGGGCAAATGGATTAGCAGAAGCCTTCAACAAAACGCTTGTAAAGCTGCTCAAGAAAATCCTCACTAAAAATAAAAGAGAATGGCATACTAAGATGACAGAAGCATTATGGGCATATCGTACTACTTACAAGACACCAACAAAAGCAACTCCTTATGCATTGGTATTTGGAGCTGAAGCTGTGTTACCCCTTGAAGTTGAACTACCATCACTTCGAATAGCTGTTCAGTACGACCTTACAGAAGAACAAAATGCTCGCCTACGAATGGAAGAGCTTGATGCACTGGATGAAGTCAGACTCCAAGCTCAACAAAATTTAGAAATTTATCGAGCAAAGATGGTGAAATCTTTCGACCGTATGGTACGTCATCGAGCATTTCAAGAAGGAGAATTGGTTCTGGTGCTGAGAAGACCAATTATCCCACATCAAAAAATTGGTGGTAAATTTGAACCAAATTGGGAAGGCCCTTTTGTCATCGAGAAGGTATACCATGGAGGAGCATATCAGCTCATCGATCTAGAAGGTCGACGACCTATGCCCCCGATCAATGGGAGATATCTGAAGAAGTATTACTCTTAAAAAAAAAAAAAAAAAACAAATTGAAGATCATTCCCTTATAAAGAAAGAAAATATTTCTAAGATATCTTAGAAATTCTCCCACAAGATAGGGGGCATTTTTAAATTTAAAAATGCTAAAAATCTGATGACATATAAAATTTTCCTTCAAGGCAGGGGGCATTTTAAATATTTATTTGGGTTATCATCGAACCCCAAATAAATATTTAAAATCATTCATGAAGCTACAACTGCATAAATACAGGGCAGACGCTATTCTTCAAATTTGCCAAAATTTTGAAGTTCAGATTGATGAGATATTTTCCTCAATAAATCAAATTTGACAAATATGGGTTTGTTATAGTACAAGTCTAGTGCTAAAACAAATAAAATATAATATCAGTCTCAACAAGCCCATATGCGGCCGAGTCACTAAAAGTTTTACCTACTCAATAAGCCGTGATAAGAGGCCGTAGTAGGAAAACACCTATTTTGTTAGCCCGATGACAAATACTATCAAGTTTGATATTTGTCAAATTTAACAAATCAAAACAGTTCAGATTCTGAAGATTTCTTCAACTAACAAATAAATTGAGGTAAAATTCAGAAGAAGATTCTCAATCAACTCAAAGGCATCAAGCCACAAGGAATATTGTCATCAAGTTAGAGGCATTATCCTTCAATAAATATGTGAAGCACAAAGCTAAGATCGAAGGAGCTTCTCTTCTTCAGCATGCCCGACAAAGCACAAAGCTTAGGACCGAAGAAGTTATCCCACAGTTCTTATAAAGTCATAGACTGAACTAAAGGGTTATTATTATCATCAAAGTCCATCTTGCATAAAGCTTTGGACAAATGATTATTTATCACCGACCTAATATCATTCTAGGTCATCAAATGTGGATCCTTCATCAAGCCCATAAAAGCACAAAGCTAGGGAAGAAGAAATATTAATTCCTGACAAATCTAGAAGATAAATCAGGAATATCTAAAGGATTCTCTACATGACATCTAAAATTAAATTTTAGAGATCTGTAGAGTTAACCAGCTTGCAACAAACATGATCTGCTACAAGGCGCATATCATATTTGTTGGGGGGCATTTGTTGACCTATGACTGTCGGCCAAACCCAAAACCTACATTCAGACAAAGCCATTAACCCCATAGCTCTAACTGAAACCACACAACCCACGGCACTTAACTTCTCATTCCACCTCAGCCACAATCGATCCTATAACCGCCCACGATCGCACTCCTCTCGGCAGAAACTGCTCCTCACGACTCAAAATAAAAAACTCTCCCTCATTTTCTCTCACGCTCTGAGAAGCGCGCACACAGAGACTCACGCATACAGAGAAGAAAGGATTTCGGGACTTACCTCTTCCAGGAAACATCTCTCCCGATCTCAATTTCGACTTCAGTCGAAGACCCTCCAGCCTCCGTCGAGCAAGCCGAGTCCATCCTCTCTGGCCAACTTCCGCCTCTTCTAGCGACCGAACCCGACGCCGACCTTCTGCGTTCAACACCGCCGGCCTTCAAGCCTTCGACGCCCCGACACTGACTCCGGCCTACCTCTTCCCGCCGGCCTGATTGTCGTCGACGTCGACCACACCGTCGACGAGCCAATCCGACGCCGCCTCCGACCCGAAGCCCTAGTCTCCCGTGCGTGACTCCCGTCCGTCCCCAACTCTGTCCCGATCCCTCTCCTTCCTCTGTTATATATTATATAAGATATATATATTATATATAAGATATATATTATGTTATATAAGATATAATATTATATATTATATATAAGATATATATTATAATACATATCAGATATATATATATATATATATATATATATATATATATATATATATATATATATATATATATATATATATATATATATATATATATAATGAAATTAAAGAGAGAGAGAGAGAGAGAGAAATCAATTTTAAATAGGTATGAAGATTTGAAGGAAGTCTCGGGGTTGATCCGGTCCCCCGAAGCCCTTGATCGTCGAGATTATCCGATCGAGGGAGCGCAAACACCGATGGGATCGATTCGCTCTCCCAAATCTCCTCGCCGTTGATTTGATCCGGTCGAGTCGAGCCACTCTCTTACCTCCCGGCACCGGGGAGGGGACGCCGGGAGGCTGCCGAAATTTTCTCAAAATTCGTGGACTTAGAAAATTTTTGGAGTTATTTAGATTTTGAACTTGGATTTTTGCACCTATTTGAATTTTTAGACTTAAGTGAATTTTGTAAAATAAGAATTTAATTTAAAACCAATTAATGAATAATTCACTTAATTAAATAATGCAATAAAAAAAAAAATCAAATAAGGTGTAGAATGAAATTTTTTTTTTAGTCTGATCTATATGCAAACCTTTAAATTGGCAATTATCCTAAAGGCTACAGATTAACTCAAACATAGGAACACAAACTTTTTCTACATGGCTCTCTCAAACAAATGAACCAACAACACATCTACATGTTGCAAACCAATTTGAAATACATCATGAAGATAGAGAAAATACCTTTTTGACGTCATTCCAAAGGAGTTCCACACGAAACCTTCCAAATAGGTCTTTTATGTAGCATAGATCAATGTTGTTCAAACATATTAAGATTTTATATATTCATATATTAAATTAGCACTCAAAGGAAACTTGAGTAGTTTGGAGTCTCACATATCTCCATTCAATAGTAATATCAAATGACAAATCTATCTTAAGAATGAAGTTTCTTACCTTCACACTCAGTTATGCATATTCTTATAAATTGTTTGCCCTGAAAACAATTGCGAGTGTGTAAGAAGTTCACAACCCATATTCTAGGAGTTGTTATAAATATGGCATAGGAAAATAATGAGTTAATTCCTATGAAAAGAGAGATGGACTAATTTAATTCCTTCAGTTGTTGGAGAGTTATATAACATGTTTAAATCAATTTTCCATGAGTTGTCAATGCTATGAGATGTCTCCTTTGACTCAGATATACTAGAGCACTCATTTGATTGTGTTGGTCTAAAAAGCTAAAAGCCACGCCACCGGATCCGTAATATGTGTACAAGCGGACAGAAGGCGTTCGTAGGTCCTTAAATGAAATCCTGGACTATTTTCTAAGTAAAATCATTTGCGCAATGGATCATATTTAAATATTTTTAAAATGACCCGGTCAATGCATTAAAATTACAGACATCAATGACCGAGAATGCTGCGCAGGGTCAAATACTACAACCCGCATGTGCTCCAATCGCACATCTAAGTCTCAAATCCGACGATTCGAGAATGCTGCGTGGGTCTAATATTCAAGTTTCATCCTCCTCCTTGAAAGGACCGGAGTTGACATAACTTGAATTACAAAATGTCTCCCAAAAAAAAAAAAAAAACCTACGAAAATACAAGTGATTTTATAATCACCCCGATGATGGGTGTGTTGATCGAAAATTTCAACCGGAGGGGTCAAATCTTAAATCAAACAACAATCCAAATTCCTGAAATGAAATCTATCATCTTAAAAACTTAAAACTAAAAATCATCCACCTCCCGCAATCGTTTGTCGGGGGTGATAAATTTGAAATTAACCTCAGCTCACAAAGAGCAAATGTTGTGTCAGGTGTATCACTTTGATTCATCCTCAAACAGTCTCTTGCCAACAGGAACGTGGCACGCGCCCTCTGATTGGGTGGTTTTGCCACAAAATGGCACCATTATATTACGATCACGGCCAAAGCCCGTATGTTCCCTAAAGGCGTCAAACCCTTTGAGCGATGAATCATAGGATATATTCGATAGGCATAAAGCTCTCTGTCAGCTATGGTAGATTCAGACATAATCCCTCAGACAAACACCAACCCAGGTCTACAAGGTATTCTTGGACGAAGCAACCCATGGCTGCCGACAAGGTATCTTCTGTCAGGTTGGGTCGACTACCTCCTCTGACTAAGTAGACCAGGGATCATGACAGCCCGGGACGACGGAACCATGGGATCTTGATCGGGCTCGTCTTCATTCTCCCCACCATCAGTTTTAAGTTTGTGGTGATAAACTCTAGATTTCAAATCATTCAAAATTCAAAATTTAAACCCTAAATTATTGCTATTATACGATAGGTTTATAACCTATTCGACCCTTTTAAAGACTAGCCTTAATCGAAAGTTCTCTCTTGTTATCAGGAGGGGTAATTAACTATAGGGGCTTGCGCCTATAGGAAACCAGAACTCAGATCAAAAAGTCCTCACAAAATGAGGGCGAAATCTCTGGGTAGTGTCTTATCTAAAACCCAATCTGCCTTCTGAAAATTCCCCCGGAACCTAATCTCGTTAAAACTCTCTGTCGTCATCATCACACAAACATTTTAAAAGAAAAATAGACAGATGATGTAGAGAGGCCGGGATCACACATCAATTAAAATTGGAATTTTTCGGAGCCCACAGGTATTAACAATCCAAAGTTTTCTACCCAGTTACAAAAAGAAATCTATTCGACACAAGAGCAGTTTATATACTCAGAGTATGTCCAGATCATGTTCTTTTTCTATTTATAGTTAAACCTTAGAAGTGAAACTATATCATCAAAGCTCCACTTGACATGGCTTCAGCAGCTACATAGATTAAAAAAAAACAAATCCGGATTCAGTCAGATATAGTTTTAACTTTGAAATTTTGTTATAAACCTTGATCAAGTCATCTTTGGAATCTCAAAACATGTTACCTTTTTCCCAACCCCCCTCTCCCTTCTTTTTCCCCACTATCAATATGCATTGCGTATTATTTTCACTAATGTTATGCATCTTATGATCTCTTTTGGATGTATCTACTCTGTTTGAATATGATCAAACCTTGTTCGACCATTATTCGGCCGAAATATGATTGAATTTCATGTGTGTTTCTGCAAATTGCCTCGTAATCAATGCTATTAGAAGAGGCTACCAAATAAAACCTAGACATACCAAATAAGGAATTCTATATGTAAGGCTTAAATTTGTTCAGCTAAGATTGTTCAAGATAATCATTTCATCTGATGAAAAAAAATTAGTTAATTCTATGATATGCTAAAAGTTAAAGTGAACTTTTTTGAACAAACACTCAATAAAAACACAACAAGACTTGCAAAGTCAATTAGTTCAATCAACAACAACAACATCAAAAGCCTTTATCGCACTACATGGGGTTGATTAAATGAATCATTTTTCTCCATCGCGCCCTATTAAGAGTCAACATTTAGATATAATTAAAAAAAATCATTTTTAATACTTTCTAATAGGCCGGATCTAATACATCTAGTTCCATTTAGTTATAAAATAAAGTTAAGATTCCTTCATGTGTGGTAAGGATATGAAAGTATCATCTTTTAAGCAAATGGAAATAATAGTGAACAATAAAGTTACCTTGATAATGCTGCAGGTTCCCAGTTGGATGGGACTGCCATCTTCACTTCGTCACACAGAACCAATGGAGTAGTTCTTAGATGCAAAATGTATAAGGAAATGAAGTAGCCATTAAAAGCAAGATGTTTAATTTCCTTGGCATCATCCAACCATGAGCCGCTTAAACCAAAAAGAGCATTAAAATATCCTGAAGGAACTTTTCCATGGATTAAAGAGTTCTGATTGAGCAATTCAGACATCTGCTTAGGGATGGAGAATGAAACAAAGAGGTCATTCCTTCGCAGAAATCAAAACGGGAGTTCAAAACACCATTAGCAGGAGAATGAAAAATTATGAATTACTAAAAGACCATAACTCAATAAATTTCAATCCATATCAACATCACATGTTTAAATTAAAATAAATACCATATCAACATCACATGTTTAAGCTCCATTACACTTGAGTATTTTCATACTTCTCTTGAACTTTTGACGATTGATTCAACGAACATTATCACATAAGTTCTCTATGTGGATAGACAATTGTTTAAATTGGTTATGGTGGTTCACCCTCTATCTTGTGGACTAACTGATACGCCCTAGGGTTCCACAATTTCGGTTTTGCCCTAATTTCCCTCAAAAATGAGGAATTTCTCCACCAAAAGCAAAGAGAAACAATCACAAGAGGGTTGAGATGAAAAGCAAGAACCTTTGCATTAGAAAGCCAAGAGAAAACAAGATAAGTTTGTCCACTTCGAGAAGGATAAGATCTCCCACAAGAAAACCCTAGAAAAGAACAAGAAGGAAACTAGAAGAAGAAAAGTAGAAAGAGAATACACTTTTCATAATGCCTCCAACTAAACCCTAATGGCCCCCTTCATACAATCCAAAAGTCCCTCACATCCCCAAATTACCCCCACTTAAGTGGGTGGGCCATGCCTCCAACTAAAGCCTAATGGCCCCCTTCATACAATCCAAAAGTCCCTCACATCCCCAAATTACCCCCACTTAAGTGGGTGGGCCCCTTTTTGTCCAGCCGGTCCGCCCGCCTCCCATAGACCCGCACGGGTCTAGGATGGACCGGGTGACCCGGTCCATCACTAACCCGCATCAAAGTATAGACTATCATATTAAGATAATAGTCTTTCTTTGATATTAACTCGGGCAAATCAAGGCACATGCATATCTCATTTATCAAGAGTATCTCCTAGAGGTGTCATCGAGCCCTTTGAGAGATTAATCAAACCTAATCCATTCGAGAGATTAATCAACCTAGATTCACTAATTAACCTTAAGTGTCATGTCCTACCAAACCATACTTCTTCTCATCTCTTGTGAAATCTCCTCTACGAGAAGAACACCCTCATATCATTATCCATTTTTTTTCCTACAAGAATAGATTTTATCTCTCCCATTATAGATATTTTTTTGTCAAACAATTAGAGTCCCCCCAACAAAATAAGAGACATCAATAGAGTATAGGCAATACACCACATCATACTTGACTCTAATACCAAATAATAAAGTTTAAGAAGGTGTAGATGCTTTCCAATCAATTATAGACATGTTGGAAGGAGAATGACTCTTCACAATATTGAAATTTAAGGGGAAAAACGATGGTTGGCTTTGTTGTGGAGAGGAAGAAGAGGGCAGTAAAAAGTAGAGGATTTATGGAGTTTGAATAGAAGGATTACCGAATTTCTTCCTCAACACTACCACTCTCAAAGGAGGGAACACATATCAAAATGCCAAGAACTTGAACAAAAATTTCAAGATACCAATAAACTTCAAGTTTAACAATGAAGTAAAAAGACTGATTTAAATAATATTATAAATATGAAGAGATAGCCTTGCTAGTTTAGATATTAACATTAAACACACGTAAATAAATAAAAATGATAACTCAAACCTAAAAATTGGATGGCGCAACCGTTCTTTAAATCTAAATCAAAGAACTATTTTAAATTTACAGAAAAAAACTAGAAAAAAGAGTTCATCAGAATTGATTTTAGGAACTGATTCTGGTCAAAACTTGTAAGCAAAGTCTAATATTTTGGTATGTTGGTAAGGCTTAGGAATCCAAAACTCATATTACGGAGCTTTCTAACCAATCTGATTTCCAAATTAGTAGCCAATGATAATTAGATTTTATGTGAAACACTTAATATGGAGCTTAACCTTGCTACGGTTAATCCTAATTATGGCATCAACAATTCAAGGTTTGATGAAGAAGTAGGGTGTCCCTTCAAGACTTCAACTTAATAATGATCTATGCAAATTAATTTTTATTGATTCATGCAATTAGGTTTTCCCAAAACAATACCAATCATGAAATAACCACACAAGAAAATAGTCTTAGAATAAGAATAAATAATATTAGAATGATCTTACTTGCACAAATAAAATGATGAAGCCACCTTCGCACTTGCTTGAAAGATTGTAAATTCACCACCTTCATATCTTCTTCTTCCACTTGATTTTTCCTTTCTCCTCTAATGTTCTTTTTCTCTCTTTCGTCTTCTATCTTAGGGGGTGTTTGGCATAAGATTGGATTTAATTTTAGTAGGATTTACTAAATTCAGTAAATCCGGATTTAGTAAATCCTAGGCTCATAAATCCTGAATTGTGTTTGGTATGAAAAATTTTAAATCCTGTTAAAACCAAAAAGATGTTTGGCAACAGATTACAAAATTTAAAACGGTTGGAGATTTAAAATAAAAGGAGTAAAATGCCAAATAATTAACCAAACACAACATCATTCCTTGTGTCGCTTTCAATTTGTATGCATGAGAGACGATCTCCAATGATTGCAGGCATAGATAGCAAGGGTGGAGAGATATAGGACAGGAGTTAGAAACTAGAAGAATTTATTGGTCCCCTGGGTTTTTACCTTCTTTCATACGCAAGGAATAGGAGAGAAGATAGGACCGGGTAGCGAGTGAAAGTACCAAATTTAGAGCAAGATGGAGAAATTATTTTTTTCTCCATTATGCCAGTTTTAACTTCCTTAAATCAATGCATTGCCAAAAAGAAAATAGGTAACGAAGACCAGGGAAAGTAGCAAAACGATGATTAAAGAATATAACTCAAAGAAAACAATTCAAGTTAAACAAATCTTCCGTGCAATAACACTCACTGCTATCCTTCCCAATCAATCCAAAACTCAGTAAGTCAGTAGATCCCAAGAACGTCAAACATTACACTTACCGAAAAATAATCAATACCAACGAATGCATTCCAAAGAATCTAGAAGCTACACAAATTTAAAAAAAAAAAAAAACTAATCATTTTACTCAGCGAAGGAACGAGCGCTCTGAAAAACATAGCACGAAGCAGAAACAAGGACAGGAGAAGCGTGGTAACAGACCTGATCAAACTCATAAACATCCGAGCAAAATCGAATCTGATCACCCTTATCGCATCCGATATCCCTGGATACCCCACGCGCAGTAAAGCCGCCGGGTAAAACAAGGTCACCAGTGTTCTTCTCGTCGAGTTCCACCAGCCGCTTTCCAGGGTATCCCTTAGCAAATCTCAACCGGAAGTCGGATGTGAGATCGAATCCTAGCCCTAGCGAGCGGATTGCCCTAAGCTCCAACTGCTCGCGCTGCTCACTCTCCATGTCTTACTGCCCGTCCACCCCTACATCCAGATTGGATATCCCATTAGTTGGCATTTATATAGAGGCGGTAACGCATGCTCCGGAGAGGAAGATGGCGACGGCGAAGGGCGTGTAGTGTTGGGGTGGATGGTGAAGTATGGAAAATAGTAGAGTTTTTGAGACCAAACTCTCTGTCAAGCCGATGATGTTTGGCTGGCATTAACTGTTGCTGTGTCTTTTCTCTCTCTCTTTTTGTTTTGAGTGGAGATTTGGTGAAAAGATATAATAGTAGTCCAAACTCTGTTGCAAGCTTACTGTGGGCATCCACAAGAGTGACAATTAGGCGAATTCGATTAAAGCTCGTTTGTGATCATTTAATTAACTAAATAAATAAATTTGAATAATATTTTAAATACTCGATTCTTAAATAAACAAACTTGAACACTAATGAGTTCAGCTCATTATGTTCGCAAACAACATCATTTGAAGTTCGTGAACAAGCTAGACATTAAGCTTGATTCGTGTTCGATTTTGAACTAGTCAATAAGCTCGATAAAAATAATTAATATTTGACTATAAAATTAATAAATATAAATAATCATTACCTTTGTTACATAGACAATTGCTTTTATTATAAATATGTTTGTTCATAGATATGTTCATTGTTTGTTTGATAGTTAAAAAAAATTCGTTAAATATGTTCGCGAACAAATTCGATAAGTACTAAACGAACGAACATGAACTGAACATGAACCGAACATGAACACTCATAAATTTAAATGAACCAAACATGAACACAAACAATAAAGCTTGAACAAACATGAACAAAACTTGAACAAGTTGATATTAAATGAACACAAACATGAACACTCACATACTCAGCTCGGCTCGGTTCGTTTGCAGCCCTAGTGTCAACATGTGAACTAATTCGAAATTTAAATAATATATACAGTTCATCTTAATTTGTTGTAAATTTCTACTTAAAAGATTTTAGGTTTGAATTTTTATATAGGTGTTGTGTGTATGAATTTGATTTAAATGATTTAAATATTCTAAAATAAATAAATAAATAACATTGATATTTCTTCAATTATGAATACTATAAAACATTTAAAGTCCATTTTCCGAACAAAAAAAAAAATTACCACCCAAATTGGCATTGTCCCCCCAAAACCTTTAATTTCACCCCATTTTGATCCACTCAGCTTGAATCGAGATTTATGCATGCATTCATGCAAAGGATATTATATTTATCTATTTATCCTAGGGGTGTCAATATTTGACCCGACCCGAAAAATCGACCTGGACCCGACCCGGAAAATCCGGTTTGGACCCGACCCGTTTGATAAACGGGTCGGGTTCGGGTTCTTTAATTCGACCCGTTTGATAAACGGGTCGGGTTCGGGTTGACCCGGCGGGTTGCCGGGTAAACCCGCAAACCCGTTTATTTTATAAAAAAAAAATGAATTTTTTGTTGCCCGACCGCTGCCCGCTCTGCCCTGCCCCCTGCCCGCGTGCCGCGTGCCGAGATCCGCTGCCGCACGAGTGCCGCGTGCCGAGATCCGATGCCGCGCGAGTGCCGCGTGCCGAGATCCACTGCCAGCTGCCGCGCGAGTGCCGCGTGCCGAGATCCGACTGCTGCGTGTCGCTGCCAGTACGCCAGCCCGCGCTGCCAAACCAGCGTGACGCCCGTGCCGTCTCCGCTGCCCCGCTGCCGCGATGACGCGCGTCACCCACTGCCAGGTCGCGGGTCAAGTCGGGTCAACCCGGCAACCCGGCCGGGTCGGGTCCGGGTTGAAATGCTCGACCCGTTTTTGCAAACGGGTCGGGTTCGGGTTGACCCGTTTAGATCCGTGTCGGGTCAGGTTCGACCCGAACCCGACGGGTTGACCCGAATTGACACCCCTAATTTATCCTAACAATTCATGAAGAATGCTAAAAGCATATTTGCATAGTTTTATTTTATTTTATTTTATTTTCTATTGTGTTGCCCATATTCAAATATGTTATCTTTATTTTGGAGATTAAGACATTATTTAGGATAATTTTTTTATTATTAAAAAAAAATTTAGTGCCAGCATTTTTTAAAATAGAAATTTTTGTTAAAAAAATCTGTTTTAAAAGCAGTAAAAAAGTCATTGCTACTTTTTAAAGAAGCTTTTTAGTTAAAAAAATTGAATTAAAAATTTGTATGGAAGAAAATTACTTTAGAAAACAATAAAAAAACTGCACAAATAAAATCTATAATTTATAATTAAAAAAAAATTGTATTAAAAAATTATTTTAGAAAGCAGTAAGAAAGTATATCATATCCCAATTTTCTTACTTCTTTGCTTTAAGTCCACAATCATAATTTTATTTAGCTATTGTTTTTTAGTTGGTTGCAAAAAAAAAATTTACTATTTTTTTTTTTTTACAACAATTTTAAAGTTACACATTCTCTATAGTAATTTTGCAAAGTATTCAGAAAGCTATTCCAAATGAAGCCTAAAATTAATGCCATTTGATAAAGTGATTAATGCTTATTTTTTGGGCTTTAATTTGTACAAAAATATAACTTATTATATTATTTTCATAACTTCAAATTTATCAACCGTGCCCTTATATTATAGGTATTACTTTACAAGGAAAATAGTTATGCATTTATTCTTATACTAAATAATAATATAAAATTAGAAGAATTTACATAGATATACCCCAAAATTCACACTTATTATAGTTGCGGGCTAGTATATTCAAGGCAATAGAGTGAGAGAATTTTTAGTCCTAGTGATGCATGGATATCCAACACATAAATAGATAGTTGGAGAGAGAGCAGAGCAACATCAGAATTTTTTTACATGAAAAATCTCAAAAAGTGAAAAACCATGGAGCATAACCCAACTGAGAAGGTTCATCTAAATTTGAGTGACTTACAAAGGTTGAAGAGTTTCTTAACTTGGAGGTGGTGCTATAATAATAGTTTGGAGATTCAATCAGACTCTGTAAAGATAATCGAGAGTTTGTAATGATGGCAATTAGGCGGAAGTCTGATGGTGGTTGAACGAAGGTCTGACAACGGTCGGGAGGAAGTCCTGTGGCGATCAGCAACCAAGCGATGATCCAATGATGGTGAGAAGTCCAATGGAGAATGATGGCCGGGAAGAAGTCCGACAGCGATTGACGGTCAGTTGTCGGGCAGTTGTGTGATTATGGCTAGGCAGAACCGCAGAAGTCTAGCGGCGGTTAGTGGCCAGGTGGAAGTCTGGTAGCGACCGACATTTGGACAGTGGTCTAACGAAGGTCGGGTGAATGCTTGGCAGCAGTCGGTGGTGGTGTGATGATGGTCGAATAGAAGTCCGATGATGGTCGGTGGTCAGATTGAAGTCCGACGTCATTTGACAGCCTGATAGTGGTCTGACGATGATTGGCAGTTAGATAAGGGTTTGGTGGTTGTTCGGTCGGCCGACATAAATTTGCCTACGGAAGTGCTTGGGTGAAGCTCTAGATCCTTGAAGCCGCAGAGCTATCTTCAATCTCCAGCCAAAGGTGCCACTCATATAAAGAATAGAGTTTATTTATAGATTTTAAGAGTGACGCGCTCTATAAATATGGAGAAGAACCCAGGAAGATTTGTTGTGCTCCATCAAACGAGCCATACTAATTCACTCAGTCATATAGCTATCATTCAATATTTAATTGTCTTAACGAAGTCGGAATTAAGAGATCTTGGACTCATTGGATTCATCTCATCGAGCCGCTCAAATTGATTTTAAGCATACTATATTTGGATGTCATTTGATCATCTAATTTCAGAAGTATCTAACTTAAATATGCCTAGAGATTCGTATTGGATCAAGACGATTTTTTATGATGTATCAATTATATTTATTTATATAACAATTTAAATCTCTACATATATATATATACAAAGAAGATTATATTAGTAAATATAAAATTTTAATAATTATTTAAATATAAAAAAAAATTATGATATGTCTGTAAATCTCCTATAAATTATAATACTAAAATTATAATATTAAAATATGCAAATGTTTTAACTATAGCAGAGGAAAACCAATATTTACAAATTATTCCATGCCTTGACACGATATGTTGTTGAATTGAAATTACCATCCATTCACTTTTGCACTTTTGACCGAGTTCTTAATCTTACAAATATTTAATCAGAACATTTTCTATTTTATTTGCATAATAAACAACAAAGCTTTGTCTTACTATGTTATTTTACACACAAATTTGCAAAATGCTTGAAAGAATAATAGAAGGCCAAATCGTAGGCTAGTGTAATTTTCTTTTATTTTAATATTTGTCACATTAACCCTTCTCATTTTTCCAATATTTTAAAAATCATATCGAATTAATCAGTCCGATTAGTTCAACTGTGAATCAGTCTCTTAACCAATTCAACTCTTATACAAAACAATTTTTTTCATAGAGCCAAATTGCAACGATCATTATTAGTAATTAATCGAGGAACCGATTCATCATAGCTTATTTTTAATCAAATGGATAGAAATAAAGAATTTTAATTAAATAAAAATATTTAATTTTTTAAACCCTAATTCATAATTCTTTAATCTCTTGATTTGGCCGGGTCTTCATCATTCGCATCTTTTAATTTGGATTATAGCTAAATTAGAAGTTATTAGTAACTTAAATAGGCGAGGTGTTTAAATTTGAAATTATATAAGATATTGGTTATATTTAATGTTGCTCTCTTTTATTTTTAAAATATTTTTAAGTATTATATAAATCATTTGGATATTTATTATATCTTTCAATTTAACTCTAATCAAACATTTGAATCATTCCATTCAACTTCAATTTGTTGAACATCGTTGCCCGACTTCGGTCCTCCAACAACATTTCCCAACTTCGATTCCCAAACCATTGTCGCCCAACTAGAGTCAATTGCCATTATTCGAATATGGTCTTCCAATTATCATTGTCTGACTATAGTCCTCTAACCAGTCTTCTAAATAAGATCCTCCAACTATCATTGAGTGGTTATTGTAATCTAACCTTTGTAGTGTGTGGCCAACTAAGATCCTCCTACTAATGTATCCCATTGATGATCCTTTGACCTTTCATCACCGGATGACAATCCTTTGAGCATTATGATCCAACTGTGATCCTGTAACCATCGTCGCCCCGATAATGATCCTCCGGCCTCTATTGTCACATTATATGCCACAATCCAACCCGATATGACTCACAGACATAAAGGTCATACCATGTTGAATTAGGACATGTTAGCCCAAGATCTAAGTTTTGGAGGCTACTCATATATCTTCTATTATTTGCACATAAATCATAGAACTTCTAATTAACTTTAATAAATAAAATGAAATAAACACATCCACAAATTTCACCTCATTTCATTTATCATGGCTACGAACCAAAAAAGAATTAATAAAATAGACCAAATAGTGACTGTATAAAAATTATTAAAAATACCTCCACTAACTCTGACACTCAGCTACTCGACGAGCTCCTTCTAGTTCGCCTAATATGAAATAAAAGGTAGAACATGTGTGAACCAACATAGCTCAATAAGTCACACCCCCACCGATCTGAATTTTAATGATTTATTAATTAACCATTTAACTAAATGTAAAAACAATTCATAAGAAATATATTATGTTGAGCATAACATTAATTACATATAGCTGAAATAAACAGATTGTGCACTGAAAGTAAATAAACAATTTATTTTATATATCAGAGCAGAAAGTTATGAATTTTCTAACAAATATCATAATTTAGGCCTTTGTGACTCTCAATGTCTAGTACATATCATATTTTTTAGAAATTCAAGCCCTTATGACTCCCTGTACATTTAGCACTAGAACATAATTGTCATGACCCAGCTCGATATGACTTGACCCAAGGGTAATACCATGTCGGATCGAGGGGATGAAGTAGAAACTAACCCTGAGATTCTGTTGTAGAAATGCTGAGAAACTAAACTCTCAATTTATATGCTTCTACTAAATATAATATAAAGTAGAAGAATATAGAATCTTAAAAATAAATAGCGTTTGAAGACAGAAAAGTACTACAAAAGTAAAAGTCGAGCCCGCAAAAGAAGACAACCCAAAAGCATACCTATAGTACATATCAGAGTCTAATATTAAAACTACTCACCTTACTTCTCACCCTTTTCCTGGCCTAAAATGAAAACAAAAGTAGCAGTAAGCTAACATGACTCAGTCGACTAATGTAGCCTAAATAAGAACTAATAATTCCAACCAAAAGAGCTACAAATTCCTTAGATAATAAATTGAAGTATTGTACAAAAAGTTGAATTTGAAATAAATAATGATACTGAATTTTAATAAGTATTTAAATAACTATTAAAAATGTATAGAAATTGACTCAAATATAAACAAATATTCCATAGTAATTATTAGAATGGCTCTCAATCCTTAATTCCCAGTATATACAAATAAACAAAAGAATATATTCTCGTCACCAGCATAATTCCTTCTCTCCATCAACAAAATTCCTTTTTAGGGAATATCAATATAGCCTTTAGGCTTCAAAGTTTCTAACACATAATAGATAATAGAATCCCTTCTCTCTGCAACCAGAACCCCTTCCTTTTACAACCACAATTCCACATTCAATCAACATACACATACTTCAATGCATTGCAATAAGTAAAATAGAATGGAACTAAATTCAGAACTTATCAAGATGTCTTAACGATAGGCAATATAAAACTCCACTAAGTAAAAATTCACATTTTCAAAAATAACTAAATTATCATAAATTATATATAATAAAATTCTAAAGATTTAACTGAACTAAAACGCTATTTTTATATATCAACATAAATTTTTAAATTCATAAAAATTATTGCTTTTCAAAATCACTTGATGTATCAATTACTGCTTTTAAAAATCATTGATGAAAAATCTCAAATAAGTACTCAAAATGACCAAAATAATCAGACCAATAATATATCAAAAGTTAAGTGTATGAAATTTACTAGAATCTAAGAAAATTGCATTTTTTGTAAAACTAATTTATAATTTCAATTAGAAAAATCTTAAAAAATTTTAATTATTGAAAATTGAGATATGCAAAATATAGTCTACCTCCACCCAAATAATTTTTTGAATTGGGCCAACGACTGAAAAATGATCTGAAGCCACCCAAAATAGACTTTATCTCTTTAAAAATCTCTCCTTTTCTCTCCCTAGTGCCGACTGATCAAACAGGTTAAATGACGGAATAATGGATTTAGGTATTTTAAAGTGCATAAGTTGGCCCAATTCCAAGGGTAATCAAGGTATTTACACAACCCTAAAACTTCTACTTCTACTTTTCAAGCCACCAACGTTCTGCCTCACCATTGAATAGAAATGCAACTAATGCAAATTTCCTCTCAGGAAAATAATGCATCACATCTATAATCTTTTCTATCATCATCAACCAATCCTCAACTTCCCTAAGCTCGATAACACTTGGAAGTATAGGAGGCTATAACCTCATAAAAATATACAAATACAATTTCATGTCATCAGATTGAGCACCATAAACCTACTTATGAGCCTCACCTACCAGCTGTGATACTACACTTGTAATATGAGAATCTATATCGGAACTGATCACAGGAGTTGTACCCTAAATTCGAGCTGCCTAACTAGTGCTATGATTATTAGTTATATCTTAATATGGCTAATCCATCTTAGAAAGACTGAACACAGCTATATGAGACGTGCATATAAAAAAATAAATAAAATGAGCACCCTAAACTACACAGAACCATCTCACTCTTCTACATATTAAATCTTATCGCTCTGCTACGATTTGCTTCTCTAACTGACACTGTGATAACAAAAAGCTTGTCACGTCCTGACCCGATATAACCTGACTCAATCTCCCAAGTTATATCGTGCCTGATCCTGGCAAGAAGCAGAAACAGACCCCAAGATCTAGTTTAAAAAAGTCATGAGAAACTAAACTCTCAATTGATGTACAATACATAATAACTACTGAATATAATATAAAGCAAAAGACTAATAAATCTCAAAACAAAAATATATGTATAATTTGATATCTATCTACAACAGCGTGCATTAATCCAAAAAATATAAGAAGTAATTTTAAAAGGTAAATATTTAAAAGTTTATGTTTGGAACATATTTGCATGTGTTTGAAAGTATTTTTATGTATGAAAAAGGTATGCATGTATTATTGATTAATGAGTCATAGGGGTTTGGGGTATTTTCGAGTAAAAATTCTAAAATTTTATAATTTAAGTGCCTAGGCGTTGGGTTTTAGAGTGTTAAATAGTCTATCTACAATAATGCTTGGTAACAAAAAAGTAATGCAAAAGTAAAATTCAAACAAGCAAATGAAGACTAACCAAAAGCATATCTACAACACAAATCAGAGCTTGATATTAAAATTACTCAGCTCGGTCCTTATCATTTTCCTAGCCTAAAAAGAAAAGAAAAGTATGAGTGAGCTAACAGCCTAACACAGCTCAGTAGGTTACATAGCCTAAAACATGAATCAATAATTCCAACAAAAAAAAAAATACTATGATAATAAATCGAAATATTATATGAAAAGTTGAAACTAAAATAAATATTAATGCTAAAATTTTAATAAGCATTTAAATAACTACTAAAAATGTACTAAGACTGATTGAAATATAAACAAATAGTTTATAATAATTATTAAAATGGCTCTCATACCTCAATTGTTATTATATATAAATAAACAACAGAATCCCTTCTCACCACCAATAGAATTCCTACTCTCAACAAACAAAATCCCTTTTTAGGGAATATCATAATAACCCTCATGCTTCAGAATTTCTATCTCAATAATTAATAGAATTTCTTTTATCCATTAACAGATTTCATACTCTCCACCAACATAATTTCACATTTCAATCAATCTATACATACTTCAATGCATAACGATAAATAAAGTATAATTGAACTAAATTCAAAACTAGTTAAAATGCTTTAATAGTAGGCAACAAAAAACTCTACTAAAAAGATATTCATATTTTCATAAAATAATCAAATTATTAGAGATTGTACATAACAAAATTCTTAAGCTTTACTAAACTAAATTATAATTTTTTAGATGTCAAAATGAAATTTTGAATTGATAAAAATTACTACTTTTCAAAATCACATGATAAAAAATCTCAAATAAATTTTCAAAATAGCTAGAATAACATGCTAACAATATATCGAAAGTTACGTGGTTGAAATTTACCAAAATCCGAGATAACTGTATTTTTTAAAACCAAATTATAATTTTGATCAGAAAATCCCATAATTTTTATATTTTTGAATATTAAGATAGGTGAAATATAACCTACTTTGATACAAACAATTTTAAAAAATGAATCGAGAATAAAAAATGGGCTGAAGTCTCCCAAACCCAACTGGAATCCTCATCTCTCTCTAACCAAATGCCTTAAAATGAGCAAATGGGTTTTTAAAATACTAAAAATAGATATTTAAAAAGAACGAGCATGACGCCGCGGCGCCTAATCTTGTACGTCGTAGTGCTCCCCATAGGGAGGCATTGCGCCGCATCTCTGCACCCAACGCTGCAACACCCAAATTAATTTGGCCAAAAGCTAGACAACTTAAAGCTACAACAATGTCAATCACGATGTCACGGTACCCTATCAAAAAAAAAAAAAAAAAAAGATTTCCAAATCATGCATACATACCCTTATGATCTGCTTCAAAATAGATTTAGATATTTACATGCATACAAAACATTTCCATACACATGCAAAGGAGTTCAATTATAGAAATTTAGTAAGTTACCTCTTTACAAAGTGGATCAGAGCAGGTAAAATAATGCATTATTTATGTAGGTATTACATTATAGTCCACTGATCACCCTCACTCTTACTAAGATCCTCAAACTTTAGTGTCTGAACTATGATATATAACCTCCATCGCCTAACTACTTCTTGCTACCATCGTTGCCTAACTATAGTACTCTTATGATCACCATCGCCCTCTTATGATCTCTCAAATATTATTGCCCAGCTACAGTTCCCTTACCACCTTCACCTATGTACAGTCCTTTAGCTACCTTCATCCAACTATATTATTCCCACCATCGTCCCCTTCAACTACTATCCTCCAACCTAAAATCCTATAACAATCAACTTCCTACAATGATGTCGACTGACTTCATCACCTAATGTCTGTAATAATGTCAACGCATATAATTACCTATTAGGATGACATATATATTCCTTCGACATCGGCTATAACTCTCAAAATTGAAATCAAGTTTTTTTTTTTTTTTTTGATAGAATTCATGGTTTATGATCTTTCTGATCAAAGGATAAAGATCAGATAAACAATCTATTACATATGAGTTGTATTTCTTAGAGCTCTTCTAGCTTTCATCATAAAGTTCATTATGTACAATCTATCTCTATAATATTATCCACCAAGGCTACCCTTGGTATCAATCACGAGAAAGTGCATTATTTATAATAATTAAAAATGCTAGCTAAATCATTACGATTCAGCCAAGTCCCATGGTTTTTTTTTTCATATAAAACATGGGTTTCTATTAAAACTAATTTATCTATAAATGTGTTAGATCTCTTTAAAATGCTAAGACTTTAAACTCCTAACTTTATCAGAGTGAATGTTCAAACTCATAACAATTTTGACACTATCTATGGGAAACGACTCTTAGCTGGAAAGTATTTTTTGTTACAACCTTGAAAGGTCGTTAACTTCAACATATTGGGCATAGTTTTAATAAGGTAATTTCTCAACATTTTGGGCACCATGAATGTTCTGACTCGTAACAATTTTGGCACCTTGAAAGGTTATTCCATCAGCTTTGAAATCAATAAGCCAAGACTAATTAGGGCAACATTTTATACATGGTTGTAATTAGAATACCCCTCCATTCCATCATCTATTTCTATATCAATTTTATGTAAAGTAGGTTAGGAGTGCGGGACAATCTTGAATGCAATCTTGAAGGGATATTTACATTAAAATCTCAGGCAAGGTTATAGCCAAGCAAATCCTAATTTCTATCTTTTTTTTATATTCATCTAAGGAAATCTTACTATCAATCATCTTTCTTAAAGATTCTCATAAACATGAGATTTTTTTTAAAAGACTAGTGAATTTTAAACTCTACACACAATCTCATTAGACAAGGTCACAATCATGACCTTGAAAAGGGCAATAACAATCTAAAGACAAGCCAATCTTTCATTCGATTTGGGACACGCAATATTTACTTCCTCATAATTAAGGTGTAAGGGATTCAGTTTGACCTCTTTCACAAAGGTTAATGATATCGAGCATTGCTTGAAAAAATAATATTGGATTGGTCAAATATCATTAATGGATTTTTCTTGAACTCTTCTACATATGTTAATATTATTAAGTAATATTTTGGCAAACAAACTTAGATAGAGCAAATAATCTTTGTGGATTTCTCTTAATCTTTTCCACACATATTAAAATCATTAAGCAATGCTATGATAAACAATCTTGAATATGTCAAATATTATTAGTGGATTTCTTTCAATCTCTTCCAAGTAGTTTAACAATATTAAGTAATATTGTAACAAATAATCTCGAATAGGTCAAATGTCCTTGTTGGATTTATCTTAATATATTTTGTTATATGCTAAGATTTAGAGTGACACATTTTAATAATAACCTAAGAAAGTTGTAATTTCTAAAATATTTCTCAATGTCCCTCTTTAGCACAAATAAATTGTTTCGTCAGAATTACTTCATTGATAAAGCCTGCCATTATCATGATAGAACACCAATCATGCATATACATAGAAGAGAAGAGAAACATGCATTCATAAAGACTTAGTCTCCTCAATGGAACAAGTTCTTAAAATATTAGATCACTATTATATAAAAATTTGAGACTTGGAGTCACACCTATTAATAACAACCTAAGGAAGTTATAGTTTTTAAAAGAATTCTTCGTGCCCCTCTTCAGCATAGATAAATAGCTTAGTTAAAAATATTTTTATTGTTAAAGCTTGTCGCTATCATGATAGAATGCCAATCATGCTCATACATAAAAGAAAAGAGAAGCAAACATTTAGAAAGGCTAGTCTACTATGGCGAACACATTTTCAAAACATTTGATCACTATTCTATAGAAAATTAAGATTGGAGTGCCACCTTATAATAATAACTTAAGGAATATGTGATTTTTAAAAGAATTTTTCATGACCCTCTTAAGCACATATAAATAGCTTGGCTAAAATTACTTTACTGATAATTATTGTCACTGTCATGATAGAGAAGTCAATCATGCTTATATATCGAAGAAAAGAGATGTAGGCATTCATAAAGGTTCAGTCTCCTTTGGGGAGCAAATTCTTAAAATGTTGACTCACTATTATAAAAAAAATTAGAGATATCATAAGTTATCATTATTAATTGCAACCATTTGATTGTAAACATCATTTAAGCATATATATTATATAAAGAAGCATACATTCACATGGTATACAAATAAGAATTTGTATGTCAAGGCTATATACATAACCATGTTATATGGATAATATTATGGCACACATTACAAACATTATAAGAGATTATGAAGTTTTCTACTGCCAAAACTCCCACATCAACTTCTAACTAATAGTCTCTTCCTTAATGATGTTTGGAGTAATGATGCAATATATGCCTTAACTGCATATATCTCATCTCAAATGATTCCAATGGCATCTAGGCGAACTTCGATGCTTGAATAGGCCAACGTGGATACCTAATGTAAGATCTACGGTGGTCTCTCCTCCCATGATGTTTATTATAGTTTTCGAGAGAGTTTTTCCTCATGCATCACAACTCAAATGGTTCATGGAGAATTAAGGCCATTGTTGGTGCTTGTATCATTGATATTAAAGTACAAATTACATGTCCTTGAACAAATCCAAATTCAAGCCTTCTGTCAACGCCTCTTTCAACTTTTGTCATGCAATTTTTTTCTCACCTTTAATAGAGAAGAACTGGAACTTGCATACGAGAGTTGCACATCAATCGCCTCCAATGATTTTTAACTCTTACTAGATAATTTTTCATGTCTTTAGCGAAGAGAATTAGAACCTATGTAAGAGAACCAAACTTTTATTACCTTCAATTATTTTTAAACTCCTATTTGACAATTTTTTTCATCTTTTGCAAGAAAGAATTGAAGCATACATAAGATAATTATGCCTATCCCCTCGACCTAAGGGGTATTTATAAAGTCAAGTTTTTAAAATTTCTTAAGAGTAAGAAATTGAAATTATCCTATTTGAAAAAATTAAAATAAGATAACAAAAAAATTTTAATATTAAAAAATGATGGAGCCAAATGGGATAATATTCATGGGGTCATTTTAAAAAGATAGGCGAACTATTTAAATATAAAACCTATATATATATATATTTATATTTATATTCTAAATTTTAACTTTTGAAATTTAAATATAAAATTTAATATTGGTGCAAGCTAATAAAAAGTTGTATTGACATATGGGCTATTAGGCTGCTGTGGCCTGCGGGCCCAAGCCCAAAATTACCAGATTTTTAGCCCATGCCAACGTGAATTCAAAGATTGTCTATAAGCCGTCAGATCTCCATCGAACGCTATTCTCAAACCCTTTCTTCACTCTCCTCCGTAAAATTAAAAAAAGGGAAATTTACATACATACCACTTTATAACATCCTATTTACATATCTAACACCTAAAACTTTAATATTACATGAATACCACTATATATTATTTTAATATCAAATATAACACTTATATTTTTTTCCTACCACTCATATATTTCATTTCTACCACTCATATTTGGTATGAAAATAAACTATTGATGATATGTATGTAATATTAAAGTTTTAGGTGTTAAATATATAAATAACATAGTATTAAATGGTATGTATGTAAATCTCCCAAAAAAAAAACCCTCTCTTTTTAGGTTCTTTCTCCCTTCCCTAGTAGGATAATGGCTTCCCGGCGACTTCTTGGAGCTGCAGCTCGCCATCTCCGATCCTTAAATCACCCTATATCTTACTTTCAAATGTTTGGAACTCTCACTCTCCGATCAAAACTTGTTCCTTTTGCTCAATCCCCACCTTCGAACAACATCGCTGCATTGGCGTCCATTGACTCCCTTCGGTGCTTCTCATCTCGGACTACTGGTTACTCTGGAAGTGAAGATGACGAAGAGGAAGATGGAAGTGATGAAAGCGAAGTAGAGGATAGCTGTGATGAAGAGGATGGAAGCGAGATGGGTCCGAAGCTTGTGGCTAGGAGTGGTAAGTCGGAGGCTGAAAAGGTGAAGGAGGCGGCTTCGATCGGGTACTCGGTAATTGGGCCACTCATCTCATCCGAAAACCCCTTCAAGCCGTACGAGCCGATCTTTGCTGTTGTTCAGGTAAACATCGTTTTTTTTTTTTTTTTCTTCTCTCCTTGTCAGATTTCGTTTCTTTCGAGTTTAATCTTTTTATTTTGGTTACAGATTGGTTCGCACCAGTTCAAAGTTAGTAATGGTGACTCCATCTTTACCGAAAGACTGAAGTACTGCGAGGTTAATGACAAGGTTGTGATTTTGGCTTGAAGTTTTATTTAAATATCCGTTATTTTGGTTTAACCTTGTTTTGTAATGATGAATCGTAAGGTATGTTTCTGTCCTGTTGTTTCGGATTGTATGTGAGAAGATCCATCAATGGCCCCTGAATTCTGAAATGCACTAACAGTAAAATTTCTTATGTACTGCCTTACTTCTTTTTTGTTCATAAAATTTGATATTTACAGAAGAATGCTGTCTGTTTGTTTTAGTATGTTATATACTGACCACTTTAATGTGAATTCAGTTGAAGTATTTGGGATTGGAGAGTTGAGGTGAAGATTTAGGAGGAATGTAGAGGAAGATGAGGTTAGGAAACAGGTAAAGAGCATGTTATGTTTCCGGTCTTGTGCTTCAGGTACTCAGAATTGTTTTTTTCTTTTTTTTAGAAATGCATTAGTGTTGTTTATTTCTATTGGGCTAGCTTTAGGCAGATTTCGCTAAACTCAAATGTAATAGCTATGTCACTTTCTTTATATAAGTCAACGAAGTTCTATTAAAGCATAACAGTGAAACTAAACCAGATGAGTAATATTTTCTTTCTTCCCTCTCACAGCCTATTTAAACACCACTGGTGCTCTTGTTGATTCTTTTGAAAATTTCATCATCAGTTAAGCCTAAGGAATATGACAATGGATGAGAGGTTATTCTATACTGTTTGTTGTTTTGGTGATTAAGGTTTCGTTTGGGACAGTTTTTTTATTGTTTCTTAAAGCAGCATTTTAGTATAAAAATTAAAATTTATGTACTAGAAAGCTGCTTTAAGAAGCAGTAAGAAAGTCGTCCCAAACAAAGTCTAAGTCACCTATTGCTCCATTTACTTTTTATTGCTTCATACATTTCTCTTTCACGACAGCAGTGTATGTTTCAATACCATAGCTTTCTACTCTGGTTCTCTCTTTACTGCTCCCAAAAATTCTTCAAAGCATCTGTAACACTTCAACATTTTATGTAAATGGCTCTAACTAACTCTCCTCTGATCCTTTGAATTGTGAAGTTTTTTCCTAGATGCTACTTGGCTAGCCTCCTATTTCTAGTGGTGCAAATGTATTTCAAATTTTTTTAGCTCTCACTATGAATTGTAGTTATTTGATCCACGTATCAGTCTGCTATTACTTGTTCTTTATGCTGTTTTATTGTTATTTTAAACTTCATTACATAGGAAGGACTAGGTCTGCATTGGCTGCAATTGTTAGTATTATTTTTCTTTTGGTTGGAACACATGTATGCTATCATGGCTAAGAAATATCAAGGCAACAAGGTTGATACAAGTACTTCACTACTTTGTTTCCCGGTTTGAATGTTTGGCTCTTTCGGATTCATTTTTGTTCATTATTATGGCAGCTGCTCTACACTGCAATGACTACACCAATGACTACTACCTAAAAAAGCTTATTTTATAATGAACCTTTGTATTTTGTATGGTAGTAATATGTTGAAATGAGGTTGTATTTTATGTAGATTTGTATGTATATATACTATTGTGATCTTCTCAAAACTGCTTTCATTGCGTTTTTTTAAGTAAAAATGATTATACATTGTGATCTTCACAAAGCTGCCTTCATTGCATTTTTTAATAAAAAAAGATTACTGAAATATGCTTTATTCTTTTGGGCATCCTTTTGGACATAATGATGGAAGTGTATCTTATAAGGGATGCATTAATCTCAATATTTTTTAATGATAGATGTTCATGCAATTGCATGAAACATGGAATTAACTTATAGGAAATACTTGAATATTTCAAGTAAACCCTAACAAGATTGATAACAACATCAAAATATACTCAACAATTCCAATGAAAGCAACCAAAATAGTAGATTTTATTATAGGAATCAAATTAATGGAAGGAAAACAAAGCAAAGATACAATTAAACCTCAATTCGAAAGGAGGATCGTTTTCTCCGAAATCTCTAGATGAATTCTAGAGCCCAGGACACCAAGAAGAAACTCCAAGAGAACACAATAATCAAGCATAACCCTAACTATATACAATTCCTATTTAATACAGACTTCCCTAATTTTAAATTATGAATTCAAATTTTTCTTTCCTCTCCTAACCGCCCCTTACTTCTTTCCGCATTGGACTGCCCAGTGGTCTTTCCGCATTGGACTGCCCAGTGGGCCCCTAGGCTTGGGGGGCAATTTTCCCCCAAAAGGGATCCGTCTCCTATAGCATAGAACCGGTCCTGCAAGGGCCGGTTCAGCTTGAACCGGCCTAACATTAACATGTACTGGCAGCTATATAATTCCATTTCAAGAGTATCTCTGGTCTGTATTTAGTTTTATTAATTACATTTGATATTATCAAGTGATCGATTTTTTTTTATTTTTTTTTTATTTTTTTTTTTTTTGTGCAGCTGATTCTGAACAAGGTTCTCATGATGGGCTCAAGAACCGAGACTATCATTGGTAGGCCTATATTAACTGAAGCTGCTGTACATGCCGTTGTTGAAGAGCATGTAAGACTTTATTTTTTTTCCCTCTCTACACCAGTGACATAAAGCTTAGGATATATATATATATATATATATATATTTTTTTTAACATATAGCATAGGATAGTTTAATTGAGTAGGATTGACATAGATACCACAAAATTCTTGGGTATTTACATATATTACACTAAATTTTTATATTTATTTATATAACACTCAATTCTCTAAATCATATAAAAATATCATTAATATTTACTTATTTAAAATAAAATATATTTTTTACCTATATTTGGATGTGATATATACACTGAAGTGTTATATTAGTAAATATAAAGACTTGGGCTTCGTTTGGGAGGATTTTCTTACTGCATCTTAAAGCAGTTTTCTTTTGTACTAAAAAAGTCATTTTAAGAAGCAATAAGAAAGCCGTCCATAGGCTTCGTTTGGGACAGGTTTTTTACTGCTTCTTGAAGCAGCTTTTTAATTAAAAAATTAAAATTTTGTACTAAAAAGTTGTTTCAAGAAGCAATAAAAAAGCCGTCCCAAACGAAGCCTTAGATGATAGAGATTCAAATACAAAAAATTTTGTGGTATGGATGTAAAATCCCCTTTGATTTATTCAACTTTTCGAAAACAAGCAATTTATACCTTGGCTTCATATGTCCATTCAGTTAAATTCTACTGTTTACTTGTGCTCTTTAACCATACTGATTTATTTATTAAACAAAATTTTTAGCTTCAGCATGACACCTTCACAGACATGAATGATAATAAATAGATTGAAGCCTCATAATCCTTTAAATTTTCTGACCTTAAACTGTTTTAACTGTGAGATTTGCTTTCCAGGCTTTAGATGCGAAGGTAATCATCTTCAAGAAGAAAAGAAGAAAAAACTACCGCCGAACTAAGGGTCATCGCCAGGTAACTCATATGCTATCTTTCTTATAGTAAGGCTTCGTTTGGGACGACTTTTTTACTGCTTCTAAAAGCAGTTTTTTAGTACAAAAATTAAACTTGTATCAGAAAACTACTTTAAGAAGCAGGAAGAAAGCCGTCTTTATTTGGGACGGCTTTCTTATTGCTTTAAGAACCAGTAAAAAAGCTATCCCAAATAAAGCCTAAGTGCACAGGTTTTGCTCTCATTTGACTGTCTGAAACAACAAACTCCCTCTTTTTCAGGAATTAACGAAACTGAGAATAACTGATATCCAAGGAATTGATAAATTAGATAACTTCGCAGTTGCTTCGTAGCATCAACCATTCGTTATCAAGAACGCTACAGAGGGAAGCTTGTTAGCTGGTTATGTATCTGTAATGGCGTTTCTGATAAAGGATAGTAACATTTCTAATTATTTTTGTGTTTGGCCAGCTTCTTCAATATCTTCAATTCATGAAAGCTGGTTTTTTATGGCTTCTGGGCTTTGGTTTATTTGGCCACTTTCATCTGCATATAATAATTCATGAGGAAGAAATTTGTAGAAGGATAAAAGGTGTTCCTGTAGTTAATTTGTTTAATTTTCATGATTGTTATGTATGAAAAATATATTATTTAGTAAGATTTACAAATCTTATTGCTATAATATTTTTTGAGATTTTGAAGATTGAATGTGTTAATTTAAAAATTATTTTTATTCTTTCGTTAATTTTATGGGTTTTCAGTCTTATTATAAGATAAAAGATAACAACGTATTAAGTTATTTTTAAAAAGTTGTTGAATTATTATATGATTATAATAGCTTTATTTTTTACTTTAATGCATAATTTAATCTATTGTTTTAAAATTAAATTTGGTTAAATAAAATTTAAATAATTCTTAAATGCTAATTGATAGGAGGTTTTTCACAAACTTAGTGTAATGGTAATATAATAATAAATCAGTTAAGAACAATAAAAATCATTTATCAATATAATTCATTTAAATTTAATTAATTATTATTGAACAACATCAAACTTTTATCCCATCATTTCGGATCAATTATATGAATTTTTTTTCTTCATTATGCCTCGTTAAAAATCAAATTCTTATTTAAATTTAATAAAAATAGTTCATTTCTAATATTTTCCTATCAGTCTTTTTAAGTCTTTATCTACTTTTATTAATACATCTATTTTTCTAATTTGGTCATTAAAAGACTGATATTTTATAGGACCAAAACATCTGAATCAATTCTTTCTAATCTTATCAGCCATTAGAGCTACAAATTATTCACATATATACTATTTTTTGCATTCTTTCTCCAAGAGTAAAGTCACTCATTCCTTATGCATCCTCATCTTCATATACAATCCCTAATTAAAATCCTCATTTAATTTTTTTATCCAAACAATCTTTATTGGGTGTCAAACAACCTAGCAATAGTTGATAAAATAAAATTAAAAGAAAAAAAAATTGAGCAGCCCCTCAAATATTTTCTAACACACACCAATCAAATAAATAAATAAAAAAAAAAAAAAAACTCCCTCCTTCACCAACTAAATAAAATCATTTTGAACAATCCTTCAAAGATGTTTATCATCAGCACCATCTTGTATGTTAAGCTCCACTCATACATAGCATATGCCATATAAACATCTAAATGAGTAAAAAAAATGTCTTCTTTCTATATACAGAAGCATTTCTAAGGGACTAATCTTCTCATCTAGGGGCAAAATCAGCCTTAATTTTTAGAGAGAAGCAAACTAATAAGTAACTATCAAGGGTCCAAAGAGCAACGCCATTGCTCCTTGAACAAATTTTGATTGTAAGGCCATTTTTTAAATTCAAATTAATAAATAAAATTATGAATTTTCTTTACTATTTGTTGGAGACATTTGTCTAAAAATTATATTATTTTAAAACTTTTAGAAAAAACAATTGCTTAAAAACCCTTGTAATAAATATTAAAAAATAGATATAGGATAACAAATTACCTAAAGAATCATATAATTAAAAAAATATATTTTTTAGAGGGGTCAATTATCCCGTCCTGAGCTCAAGGGGGATCCACCCCTATACTCTTAAGCACTAATCTTATCCTAACCATCTGAACAACAAGGCAAAATTTCATCTAAATATAGCCGATAAAGTATAACTCCCCCCATAAAATAAGAAGGATTTACATACAAACCGCTTTATATCATGATATTTATATATCTACCACCAAAAAATTTTAATATTTCATGTCTATCACCTATAAACAACTTTATTATTAAAAATGTCACTCTTATATTTGATTCCTACCACTCATACCACCTATAAACTTCGACATTTCATTATTTGCACGCATATTTGATCTATAAGTAATAGGCACAAAATATTAAAAGTTTAAGTGTTAGATATATAAAAAACATGATATAAAATGATAGATATGTAAATCTCCCATAAAACAATTCATTGAATACAATAATGGTTCCATGACTGCTTTCAAAATATACTACCACCATATTTTTTAATGCATATCTTCACATCGTATGGTACATTCTTTGGTAAATAGCCTGAAAATTAGGGCCTGGTGAAGCCATAGAAACCATGCATGCGAACTATATGTACTGAAGTGGGTATATACTATGCTTGAAAACACAGCTAGAGTACTATATAACAAACATAGCCTACATCTATCTAAATCCTGAAGGAGCTGCCTGTGGACTACCTCCACCTGTTCTTCGCATGGCTTTCGATTGGGCCAAGAGCTTGTCATAATCCTGCTCAAATAAAATAAATAAGTAGAGTGTTATATGCATCATTCATATTTATTTGAGAAAAAAATTTGCATTAGAGTATACTGACTGAAATCAGAACTCAGATCAAAAAGACCTCACAAAATGGAGCTATTATTCTGTGCGGACACCGGACGGTTCTCCCGTCCGGTTAAGCGCTCGATACCGAACGGTACCGAGTGGTATCGAGCACGGTACCGAGCAATGGGGTGACGTGGCGCATTTTTATTATCTTTGGACGCACTCCGGACTCCACACAGAATAACAAATCCACAAAATGAGGGTAAAATCTATGGGTAGTATCTTATTTAAAACCCAATCTGCCTTTGGAAAATTCATCCAGAAACTAAGCTGGTTAAAACTCTCCGCCGTCATTACACTTAAAAGAAAAATAGACTGGTGCGGAGAGGCCGCGGCACGTGGATTTTCGAAGCCCACAATGATGAAGATAGGCAAAAAAATTATTGAATTTGTTTTAAAATTAATATTATAAAATAAAGAGTTTATATTGCACTAATCTCAAAATAAATTCAATGATTTTTAAGTTCTTCCCGAAATCCAGAGATAGATTTTTTCTTTAATTAATCATAATAAATAATTTATACCCGTTTCTCGAAAGTAGAATCTCTGGAATCTATGATCTTGTCTGCAATTCCATATTCAATGGCTTCTAATGCTTGAAAATATTTTGGGCGCTGAATGTCTTTAGCAATCTCTTCTTTTGGTTTTCCAATTCCTTTAGCTAAAAGCTCAATGTAGTAGTCTGTATTTGCATCCAGCTCTTTTGCCTGGAATATGTCAAGTGTTCAATTCATTAAATAATGGAGGGAAGAAGACAAAAGCGACAACAAAAAATAAAATATTGAAGGTAATTTTGCCACCTTAATCCACATGTCAATGACTGCTCCACTAGATTTGTTAACCTTTGGAAGATATAATTTAGCTGCAAAAGAGAAGAGCTTCGTCCACACAGTAATTTAAATGAAATAATGATATTTTAGATAGAAAAGAACGTACTGGAAGAATTGGGTTGCAGAGCTCGAAATCCCTTGGAACCGAGAGAGAGTAGCATTGCCGCCTGGCCATATGCCATGCCACAGTTGACAGTATATACTTTGGATTTGCAGTACTGCAAAGAAGAATTAAAATGTTTAAATTCATTGAAACTCAGGCTTACCATTTTCATGAATTACGGTAGCTAGATGTATTGCTGTATAATGGGGGACTTCTAGGGTTTGTTCGGGGCATTTGGTGAGTTTGAGAGTATTTGGAAAAGGGCTTGGAAGAGGAAATGATGAGATGGAGAGAGAATAGGACAACTAGGAAGAGAAAGGAAGAAATTAGGAGATAGAATGAGAGAACTGTAGATAAAGGTTTCTCCCAGGGGATCTGCAGAATGCATTGGAGTGGATGTGGGTTTGATGCATAACGAGAGCGTTTGAGATTTCAGGGAAGGATAATGTGAAGGGAAGCTTGACCGACAACAAGAGATTTAGGATTGTTCTGTTAGGCCGGTTCATCCTGAATCGGCCCAGCTGGCTCTCAGTTTTTCTATAGGAGGCGACGCAGTCTGCCTCCCTTGGTTTTTTGCTGCCCAAAGGGTTTCTTAGCGGCTTGGGCTCTAGACTCTCTTGTCTAGAGATTTGGGAGAGACGATCCTCCTCTTGAATTGAGGATCTCTTGTATCTTTGCTTTGTTCTTGTTTCGCTTTGCTTTCTTGATTGTTCTTCTGCCATATTTTCTTCGTTTTTCTCGCTGTTTTACCGATTATTGTTAGGTTTGCTTGCGAACTCAAGTAAATCCGATAGGATTACTTGCGAACTCAAGTATTTCCTATCATGTTCTTAGATGAGAGATGAAGAGGTCAGATGAGAAGGGTACTGAGACTAGAGAGGGAGAAGACATTACATCGAAGATTATAAAAAGGTTGAGGATTTGGAGAGAGGAGACTGAAATATGAGAGGGAAAAGCTGGGGGAAGGAGTGATCTGTGAGCTGCTGCGTCAAAGAAGCCGCACGGATTGGATAAGGGTAATCTAGATTTGGAGTGGAGAAAGAAACTAAGCTTGGAGTTTCATTTATGGAAAAAAAAAGGCAAAGGTGCAGGGGAGGAAGATGCTTTCCTTGAATTGCCTCTTTCTCTAGGTATCCAGACTACACGCTCACTCTAAAGTACCAGAGACTCAAATCACAACAACCACTCTTACTCAAAACAAGAAAACTCTTGGTCATCAGCATTCTTATGGAATAGGGCAAGTTGAACACAAAATGGGCTACAACATGACTACACTTAACTACGATATGACACAAACATCTGCGCCCTATATTTATTGCAAACATCATAATTCTAAATGGGAAAGTAACAAGGTATTCCCTGTGTTACTGCATTCCTACTAGCGGTGCAAAGTGATCATCATTACTACACGGTCAATGATCTTCCTAAGGTTCAAAGTTGGCTCATCTCTCAATTGCCTTTGAGGAGACTTCTCGGGATCTGTGGCTTTTTGGTTCTTGGTCCTCGAATTCACAGCTCTCAATATGAGGAGCTCTTTCTAAGTTCTCCTTAGACTTATCAACAATAATAATCCTGTCTCGGCATCCTCTCAACATCATTATAGATCTTCTTGGGAGCCCCTTCTCACTTCCAAATTACCTAAACTAGTCCCCACATCTTCAAGTACTTGATCTCTTTGAACGAGGAGAGAACATTTCATTTCATTATATAGTGGATGGCCTCTGGAGCAGCAACAAGAAAACAAAGAGTAAAGTTTGCCCCCAGGCATACAAAATCAAGAAAAAAAAGCAATTTTTTAGAACATGTATCAGTAAAACAAAGCATGCACATATTCATTAATTAGATAAAAAAGGTTTAAGTTGTCATTCATGCAGGATTGATTGTAGGTCATGTGACACTGTGATGAATAGGGCTCACGGTCTCCAACTTCCAGTGAATAAAAACTCTTCTTTGGAGAGTGAAAATAATGGAACTTGTTCATCATTTAAGACCTATGAGTCCAAGGATAGTGGGCAGTATTTCCAACCAATCAAGTAACGATGATCTTACTCATGATGATCTGTTCAATATTTGTGGTTGCTAATAATTGCATTAAGAACAGGATGGTAATAGGGCAATCCCCAGGTAATGCAAAAACTCAATGTATGAACACACCTGTAGTGGGAGGCTTTTATGGAAATTCTCGTAGATATGGCATGGAAAAAATCATCACAGATACCAACTGAAATGGTCTCCTCCTTAATGTCCATTATAGCTCTATAATAGTGTTTGAGAATTTAACTACTAATGTTTGCATATAACTAATGCATGGTTTCAATGAATGAGGAAACAAAATCGTTAAAAGATACATGCAGGATTATGGGATGAGAGCTAGTCATTGAGAGCATAAATTCTAAATTTTTATTTTATCATCACTGTTTGAGTCCCTTTACTTTTTTGAAACTAATGACCATTTCATTATTTTTATTAGGATTATTTTAGCCCATCATTATTATTTTTTTGTAAGATATATGCAATGTTGATGGCATGAATCAACTTCTTGTGGTGATGTGAAGACCCTTCTCCATCAATTTTGTGATTTCAATCTTACCAATATTATATTTTCATCTATATTCATATTTTCAATTTTTCCATGGAAGCCACTATATTAATAGGTTGTCAAGTGATACGACATTATACACCTCAAAAAAGGGCTTACATGCTGATCTTGATAACATAATTGTAGATGAACTCAATAGTAGATAGAACTAAGCTATCCCTAGCAAGGCACCGTATGATGCACTAAGACTTCATAATAATGAAGCATGACATGTGGAACATATGCACAACATATGCACCAGCCAACAAGCTCCAGATACATATCGAACACAAAACTTATGGGCCCATTTCAAAAAATAAAAAAATGTAATAGATATTTGACACGTGCTGTAAATAAGAAATTTTAACTTAAAAAACATATCATATAAATAACTCAAGCAAAGCTATATATTCCTTTTTATTTTATAATATCTTACTTAAATAACTTAATAACTACTTAACAATCATTATAATTTTTTTATTTCACTCTATAATTCTATTATTTTTTAAAATATTTATTTATTTTACTATTTCAACAAAATAATCAACTTTTTCAACTTCAAGCTAACAATCTATAATATCATATGATTATTTATTCTCCAATTGAGTTTAAAATTATGAAATATATTTAAATATATTTATTATTTTTTGAGCAATTGAAATAATTTTATTAATATATGAATGATTGAATTCATTTCATATTTATTTAAATTTTTAAAAATTAATATATTTTTTAATTATAGTTATAATATAATAATACGTGCCCAATATATATTCATTTCTTATATTTTCAATAATAGGCATGTTGTATCATATTTGTGTCTCCATGTCAATATCGGTGCATCATAGAAGACACTTAAAGAGGTTTCTTAAAACTTTATTAACTATCAATCTATGATGCACAGACACGGACACGGCGACACAGACACGACACGACACAGACACGAGACACGGCTTTTTTTGAAAATATAGGACACGGGTACGGCGCGGACACGGCAATACATTTTTTTATATAGTGTATATATATTAATGTAATATCATATTAAAAATGACAAACAATAATAAATGAATGACATGATAACTTTTTTAGCTTATAATATAAAATATTTAGTACAAAATGTCCAGTACAATCACAAAAATATAAACAAATAATCACTTACTATAACGTTAAGCATTCAAGCTTCAACTACTAGGATTAGCTTTAGAGGTTTGTTTTTAGCATTTAATATCATCATCATTGAATATCACTGCTTTCAACTCTGGTTCAACAAGAAAAAAAATTTGTAATTGTGCAAAAAGAGAGGAAATGAAAATACCTTCACTGCCAAAGAAAAATAAAAATGAGAAAAATTTGATGAAGGGTATTAAATGCAGACGCTGATTTGGTGTTGTGGATAGAAAATAATAAATTTAGTTTAAATCTCGTCAAAATAAGAAATTATATTTTTTAAAAAATATAAAATATTTAAGATACGCGTGTCCGTGTCCAATTTGTTTTTAATATTTTTTTAATCGGACACGTTTTCGGTGTGTCCGACAGGTGTCGGAGGAGTGTCGGATGAGTGTCGTGTCGGACACGGTGTAGGACACTGCACGACTCTTTGAGGAGAAGTGTCGGTGCATCATAGCTATCAATTTGATCCCAAATTTGGGGATGGAAGACTTAAAAATTTTGATCGTCAATGTAGGGATGGAAGACTTAGAAAAAGTTAATGCTAGCATCAAAAAGCATCCAAATGGTCTTCCTAAAACATCCCTATGGAGCATTTGTAACCCAAAATAAAATAAACCCTATTTAATCAAATATTGAATAAGAAAAAAATCTCTGTTAAAATTAAAATTATGAGTTTTGTTATTGAGTCCATAATAAAATAATTGTTTTGTCCTTCGGGATAATATATTATTTTTCTATGTCGTACTCGATCACAAAATATCTGAATTCATTGAGGATGACAAAAATTCTCCAACAAGAGGCCGCAAAACTATAATCTTTTATTGGTGATCCAAGGTATGAGTTTCAAAGCCATCAAGCAACACAACAATAAAGGAGCCAATTTGAATGAAGGAATTTTGGTAGCTAGTCTTCCAATTTTTACATGGAACTCGGTCATATGGAACGAACTTTTATCTCAAGTTTAATAAGATTTTTTATGTTTGATATTTAGAAGGATTTCTCAACTTTGTTGAAAATTATCGGTTAAGTGAGGAAATTTTGAGAGAGTAGGAAAGAGAAATAAAAGAGAGGAACTTACGATGAGGCTTAGAAATTGGGGTACTAGGGAGAAAAAAGAGGAGAATTTAGAAGAGAATCATAAATGAGTTTCTCAAAGAGAATTAGAGAGAGAAAATAGAGGTATGGATATAACTTTTATGGGCATGGACAGTGTGCAATTGTTTATGTAGAAGAGATTGACAAGTTTTAAAGAGAAGAAAAGGTGAAGGGCAGTCAAAACGAGAATTAGAGACTTTGGGAGGTTGTTAGAAGAGAGGTTGTTAGAAGAGGGATCAGAGAGTGTCGGATGAGAGTGGGCAGTCGGAATTAGAGAGGTAATGAGATAAGTGATAGTTGGAGGCAAGAAGAAGAGAGTGAATGATCGAAGAAGAGGGAGAAAGAACTTAAATTTATATAGGAGAAGAATTTAAGGTATCACCTAAGGAGAGAGCAAGAATCTGACAGCTGAAGAAAGGAAGAACACTGCATTAAAACTAAAAATTAAATTTTTTTAGAGGCCCAAATATAATAAATGTTCGATAGGGCACTCATAAAAAAGAGTATATTGCCCCTGGGACATAAAAAACAGGATAAGAACAAAATTCTTTAAGAAATACTTCAATGAGACAATATGTGTTCATACATTAATCAGACAAATAAGTTCTACATGTTGGTTATGCATATGATATTCTACTTTGAGAGCAAATCATGAGCAATTAAGGTGGTCATCAAGCCAATGTTTTTTCACTGAACTCATGTACTTCATTTTCTACTGTCTAAGATTGTAACTATATTGGCGATTTAAACAAATCAATTAAAATGACATCTACTCTAATTTATGCAAAAGATCTTGAAAGGTATCTTTGGGAGCATAAGCCTTCTCTTTATTAAGTGAAACTTGCCACGGGTTAAAAGGCCTACAAAAAATAAATAATTAACCCAAGAGATAATTAGCATCATTAGCCTTGGTCTCAACTATTTTGCTGTGGTTTTTTAATCCTCTTTTTCCTTCGGATGCCAACATAAAAAGGGCCATTTTTTTTCGGTGATTAATGCCAAATCATAATTATTGGTATGTAAACAATGAAAAGGAATAGGAATATATGTCTTGAAGATTCAACACATAATTTAGCAGTCCAAACAATGCCCAAACGTTGGAAAAATAACAAATATATTGTTAAAGAAAAAAAAATATAATGTTGAAAATAGATATCCCAAATGGATAGCCAGACAGAAGTATGCCCCGAGCCCTAGACATTAGAAGAACTGTCTTGTGAAAGTAACATGAAAAATAAATATTGAAAATAAATTCTTCAAATGGGTAACCAGAGTACTCTTCAGCACTCTCTCTCCAACTAACAATCATAAAATAAAAAAATAAAATTCTAAATTTCTCATTCACATACCACCATATTTGCTCTCTTCCGTTGAAATGCCATATTACCATTGGAAGTTGACACCGTGAAATGGATTTTTTTTGTAAAGTTAATAGAAATGACTCCAGCGTGTAAAAACAATCATAGGAAAATGCTTTTTTGCCTAAAAGGAAAATGCTTTTTGCCTAAAAGCAAGAATGTTATGCCGGTCCAGCTTGGACCGGCTCTACCTGGACCGGCCCAGCCGGTCCAGTGCTATTCGCGACGGACGCAGAGGAGCCGCGCGGAAGAGAGAGGGAGCCAGGGAGTGGGGTCCACTTGCAATTCAAACATGGGTTAAGTGTTTTTGGAGGGAGAAGGAAGGGTAGAGTAGTCCTTTTGCTTTTAATTTGAATTAGATTGTATTAATAGGGAGTTATGAGGGGATTAAGGTTTCATCTGGATTTGGAATGAGTTTTGTCTTCTAGGTTTTCTTGCTTGGGCTCTTGGCGTTGCCGGAGATCGTTGGAGAGTTTTTCCTTCCTCTCGAATTGAAGGAAAGTTGTATCTTGCAAGTGCTTTTCATCCTTTATTGAAATAAAAGCGTTTGCATCGTTTTTCTACGTTTCTCCCTACGTTTTCTCTCAGTTTTTTTACTGTTTGAGCTGTGTTCTTGCTGCGGACAGCAGTTTACTTGGCTTAGGTATTTGATTTGGGTTAGGTTTACTTGTGCAAACGAGTATTTCCTATCAAATTGGTATCAGAGCCACGATCCGGACGGTGGGGGGCTGTTTTCCACTGTTTCGCTGCAGATTTTTGCTTTTCGGAAGAGATCCGGAGACCATTTCGTGGTTCCCATGGCATCTAAACGTGTAGAAGTCTTGGAGACCGAAGTGGGTCAATTTAAGGCGGATCTGGAGGAGAAGATGGCGACGTTGAGTGAGAATATGGAAGGGAAATTCATGGCATTGAAGGAGATGATGAAAAAGTTGTTGGAAGGGCAAGCAAGAGCTGTGCCAGCGGAGGAAAGAGGAGAAGGTAGTGGGAGCAAGGGTAAGGAGAAGGCAAGGCCGGAAGGGGAAGAGGAGGTGGAACTGCTTGGTAGCAACGGAAGAATGCTGCATCGGGAGTCCATCAGGCGGGAAGAAGGAGAGGATGATTGGCGTCGTCGGAGGCCCGACCCAGTGGACCGGCCATGGGGGATCCATAACCACCATGGCGGGGCGCGAGGGGAAGATGGCTATCGACGGCCGAGGAGGGATGATGAGCCCCGATATGGAGAGAGAGGAACTTGGGAAGATCCCATTGCTTGGGACAGAGGAGGTCATGGGGGAAACAGGGCGTACGGGATGGACACGAGGGCCAGGAAGCTGAAAATGCCAGTTTTCGAAGAGGGGAATGTGGATGAGTGGATCCACAAGGTGGAGAGGTATTTTGCAGTGAATGGCCTGATGGAGGAGGAGAGATTGATGGCAGCCAGTATGTGCTTGGAAGGGGCGGCTTTTGCCTGGTTCAAGTACATGGATAAGTGGGATCCGGTGAGGACTTGGAGGGATTTCAAGGAAGCTATCAGGGAGAGATTCAGGGGGAGCAGCCCATGGGAGATCTCCGAGCAGTTCTATGCCCTCACTCAGGAGGGAACAGTGGAGGAATACAGAAAGAAATTTGAGAGTCTGGTGGGAGACATGGAGGGCTTATCGAACAGCACGTTGGGGGGAAACTTCATGAAGGGGCTCAAGCCAGAAATTAGAGATGCTGTGAAGGTCATGAGACCGAGAGACCTGAGGGAGGCAATGGAGTTGGCTCAGCTGGTGGAGAACCAGAAGACCAACGCTCGAAGTTGGAGGAACAACCACTCAGGAGGTCCCACCAGGACCACTACCACTTACTTGGCTCCAAAAGGGCCAAGCCCTAGTGTCCCTAGAGAGAGTGGAAAGGAGAAAAGCGGAGTGACTAGAACTGCAGGAAGCTTCAAGAAATTGACTGAGGAGGAGATGCAGGAGAAGAGGGCCAAGGGCCTTTGTTTCAGATGTGAGGAGAAGTTTGTTCCAGGGCATAGATGCAAGGATCGCGCTCTTCGGGCTCTCACCGTCTATATAGACGAGGCGCCTGAGGAGGGTGATGATTCTGAGGAGGAGCAGAGTGACCCCCAGTTGGAGGTGGCCGAGGTATCCCTCAATTCAGTGATGGGATTTACTCCTAGTCATACTATGAAGGTGAAGGGGAAGATCCATGGGAGGGAGGTAGTAGTACTGATCGATAGTGGGGCAACCCACAATTTCATATCCACCCAGGTGGCGGAGGAGCTGGGGATAGAGCCTACTGAGACAGGCAGTTATGGGGTGATGATGGGGACAGGAAAGATTGAGTCTAGCACGGGGATCTGCAAGGGAGTGGAGATGAGCCTACAGGAGATCAGGGTGGTAGAGGATTTCCTACCCCTGAGGTTGGGTAGCACCGATGTCATTTTGGGCATGAAATGGCTACAGACCTTGGGTGAAACCAAGGTGAACTGGGGAACCATGGTGATGGAACTGATGGTAGAAGGCAAGAGGGTGAAGCTGAGGGGGGAACCAGGTTTGTCCAGGGCTGGAGTGTCACTCAGGTCGATGGTAAAAATTATCCATGAGGAAGGAGGAGGTTTCCTGGTGGAGTTGCAGAGCTTGGAGGATCAACAGGGGGAAGAAAAACACATTCCTGCGTTGGTTCAGCCCTTTCTACAGGAGTTCGAGGATGTGTTCCAACCTCCGGTGGGACTCCCACCTGACAGAGAACGGGAGCATCAGATCATCCTGAAAGAGGGAGTCTCCCCTATCAGTGTGAGACCTTACAGATACCCTCAGGTGCAAAAAGATGAGATTGAGAAATTAGTGGGGGAAATGCTAGAAGGGGGGATCATTCAGCCCAGTGTGAGCCCTTTCTCTAGCCCAGTTCTGCTGGTGAAAAAGAAGGATGGGAGTTGGAGGTTCTGTGTTGACTACAAAGCTCTCAACAAAGAGACAGTGCCTGATAAGTTTCCCATCCCTGTTATTGACGAGTTGATGGATGAGCTGCATGGAGCTGCTTTGTTCACCAAAATTGATCTGAAGTCAGGCTATCATCAGATCAGGATGAGGAAGGAAGATGTGCAGAAGACAGCCTTCAGGACTCATGAGGGCCATTACGAGTTTCTGGTGATGCCCTTTGGCCTCACCAATGCACCAGCCACATTCCAGGCATTGATGAACCGAATTTTCAAGCCACACCTTCGCAGGTTTGTGTTGGTATTTTTTGATGACATTCTCATCTATAGCAGAACTGAGGAGGAACACCTGGAGCACCTGAGAGTGGTGTTGGGGGTGCTGAGGGAGCATCAGCTGAAGGCTAATTTCAAGAAGTGCGACTTTGCTCAGGCACAAGTGGAGTATCTGGGACACGTGATATCCCAGGAGGGAGTGGCTGCGGATCAGTCCAAGATAGAGGCAATGCTGGCCTGGCCTCAACCCAAGACCTTGAAGGGGCTCAGAGGATTTTTGGGACTGACCGGCTACTACAGGAGGTTCGTGAGAGGATACAGCACCATAGCTGGACCACTGACAGAGCTGCTGAAGAAGGATAATTTTGTATGGGGGGAAGCAGCTTCTGAGGCTTTTGAGAAGCTGAAGAAGGCCATGACGACGGTGCCAGTGCTTGCTCTGCCAGACTTCAATCAGGTGTTTGTGTTGGAGACAGATGCTTCAGGCTATGGATTGGGAGCAGTGTTGATGCAGAACCATAGAGCCATAGCTTACTTCAGTCAGATATTGTCATCCCGGGCTAGGCTGAAGTCAGTATATGAGAGAGAGCTGATGGCTATTGTATTGGCCATCCAAAAGTGGAGACCTTATTTATTGGGCAGACATTTTATTGTCAGAACTGATCAGAGAAGCCTGAAGTACTTGTTGGAACAGAGGATGGTCACAGAAGAGCATCAGAGGTGGTTATCCAAGCTGTTGGGATATGATTTTGAGATCCACTATTGGCCAGGGCTAGAAAATAAGGCAGCGGATGCCTTATCACGCTGTATGGAGGAGTTCCAGTGGATGGCGGTATCAGTACCTGTTCTGATAGATTGGGGAGCCATCAAAGAGGAGAGCATCCAGAATGAGGAGCTAAGGAGAATTAAAGAGGAGGTGCTATCAGATGAGAACAGCCACCCAGGCTACTCAGTGGTGGGAGAAAGACTGTACTATCAGGGAAGGAGTGTGATCCCTAGGTCTTCCATTCATATTCCCCAACTGCTACAGGAGTTTCATGGGAGTGCCATAGGTGGGCATTCAGGAGTGCAGAAAACTTATAGTCGAATTGCTGCTGAATTGTACTGGAAAGGGATGAGGAAAGACATAGAGGAGATGGTGGCTAAGTGTGACACCTGTCAGCGGAACAAGTACATGACGATGGCACCAGGAGGATTACTACAGCCTCTAGCCCTACCAGAGAAGGTTTGGGAAGAGATTACTATGTATTTTATTGATGGGCTTCCAAAATCAGAAGGGTACACGGTCATATTTGTAATGGTTGACAGATTGAGCAAATATGCTCATTTCATTCCCTTGAGACACCCACACACTGCAGTATCAGTAGCAACAGCTTTTGTGAGAGAGATAGTCCGCCTGCATGGGGTACCTGAGTCTATTGTTTCTGATAGGGACAAGGTGTTCCTGAGCCATTTTTGGAGGGAGTTATTTAGGATGCAGGGCACAGTATTGAAGAGAAGCACAGCATATCATCCACAGACTGATGGGCAGATGGAGGTGGTGAATAGAAGCTTGGAGACATACTTGAGATGCTTTGTGTCTGAGACACCGAAGCAGTGGGCCAAATGGCTGGCCTGGGCAGAATACTGGTACAACACCTCCTATCACTCGGCTACCAAGATGACACCTTTTAAGGTGTTATATGGAAGAGACCCCCCACACCTGGTACACTACAGCCATAGGAGTACCCCTGTATCTGCAGTGGATCAGCACTTGAAGGAAAGAGATCAAGTGTTGGACGAGCTCAAGAGGCATCTTCTCAGAGCCCAACAGATTATGAAGAAACAGGCGGACAGTAAAAGGAGGGATATACAGTTTGGAGTGGGAGACAAGGTCTACTTGAAGCTCCGACCTTACAGACAGAGGACTATAGCCCAAAGGAGAAATGAGAAGCTAGCAGCGAGATATTTTGGCCCTTTCGAAGTGGAGGAGAAAATCGGGGAGGTGGCATACAGATTGAGGCTTCCTCCAACAGCCAGAATACATCCCGTTTTTCATGTATCACAGTTGAGGAAAGTGGTGGGGGGGAGCATGCAGTAAGCCCAGAGCTGCCCAGCACATTGAGGGAAGACATGGAAGTGACACTGGAGCCTCTAGCGGTAGAAGGGGTGCGCATCAATGAAAAGGGGGAAAAGGAAGTGAAAATTAGGTGGAGCGGCCTCCCAGATTATGAGGCCACATGGGAGCCATTGGAGAGGATTGCAGTGCAGTTTCCTGCCTTCCACCTTGAGGACAAGGTGGTACTTTGGGAGGGGGGTAATGTTATGCCGGTCCAGCTTGGACCGGCTCTACCTGGACCGGCCCAGCCGGTCCAGTGCTATTCGCGACGGACGCAGAGGAGCCGCGCAGAAGAGAGAGGGAGCCAGGGAGTGGGGTCCACTTGCAATTCAAACATGGGTTAAGTGTTTTTGGAGGGAGAAGGAAGGGTAGAGTAGTCCTTTTGCTTTTAATTTGAATTAGATTGTATTAATAGGGAGTTATGAGGGGATTAGGGTTTCATCTGGATTTGGAATGAGTTTTGTCTTCTAGGTTTTCTTGCTTGGGCTCTTGGCGTTGCCGGAGATCGTTGGAGAGTTTTTCCTTCCTCTCGAATTGAAGGAAAGTTGTATCTTGCAAGTGCTTTTCATCCTTTATTGAAATAAAAGCGTTTGCATCGTTTTTCTACGTTTCTCCCTACGTTTTCTCTCAGTTTTTTTACTGTTTGAGCTGTGTTCTTGCTGCGGACAGCAGTTTACTTGGCTTAGGTATTTGATTTTAGTTAGGTTTACTTGTGCAAACGAGTATTTCCTATCAAAGAACTAGAATATCATGGAAGCATATCTTTCCAAATAATTTGGAAGCTTTGATGGGCCATACATAAGGATTATCAACGCTTTCTGTGGAGTTGATTCATTTAGGAAGACAAGTCAGTTACACTTACAGCCATGGTATCAGCTATTGCGTATGCTTCAGTTTCAGATCCAACATTCTCCAACTTTTCATTCTAAAAAATTGAAAAGGTGAAGTCAGTAAAAGAAAGTTCATCCTACTTCAATCAAAACCTTTTTTGTTCAAAGAACAAAGAGCTACAAGCATTATACTGCTCAATCTATTTCAATGAATTCTTCAATGCTTACCTGAGTTCCAGATGAGTTTATGTACAAGTAAATAGGTTTGGAGGGGCTATCATAGTCTAACCACATAAGCTGTGCCACAATCAACTCAGTCACTGCTGGAACAATCTGTTTAACAAAAAAAAAAATCAAGTAAAATAGAAAATGCAAATAACTATCTGTGTAAGGCTTTTATCACTTTGAGAAAGGTATTATCTTACAGGCATTCCCAGATAGCAAATCCGAGCATCTAGCAGCAAAGAAGGCAAGTCTGGAGGGGCAGTTCTAGGTCTACCATAACCTCTTGCTCCTCCACGGTACATGCTTACACTCATACTATACTTTGATGGGCCTTGCTTTACTCCTGTTAGGCTCCACATCCCTCCGTTATCAAGGTAATTCCTAGCCGATGAGATGCTTTCCTGCCAACATAGCAGCCGGTTCTATTAATTTCTTCCCATAAAAGTCTTGTACAGGATAAATGCATAAAGTTTAGATATTACCAATAAATTCCATTATGAAGGCCTAATTATAAAGCTTACCTCCGTAACTCTTTCCTGATGACGTGTTACAGGGTTATCTTCAGTCATGAACATGTCCAATTGTGAAGCTGTGAGGCCATAGAGGTGCTGCGGGACATTCTTGAAGTTTTCCATTACTGAATCAGAGAGAAAACTTCTAAAAACGGCACATGACATTTGATTGATTGACTCAAAAAAGAAAAAAAGTTCATATGGAATTTGATTGCTAGATGATATGGCCAAACTATTTGATGCATACTTCTTTTGGTGTGTGATTTTTTAATGCAACTAAATAATGTGATGAATTAAATTCAAGCATATAAAACCAAAATTCACGAGCGAAGGACTACCAAGTAAAATAATTGTGATTTCTTTTGATATGAACCAACAAAAAAACTAAAAATGCATCACAGTAAAATTTAATAATTGTCCAATTTAAAATTTATGACAATTAAAATTGTAAGAAAGCGTGCTTTCATTAAGGCTGACACAACAACCAAAACTAAACAACTTAACTAAAATCAAATTACGCTCACAAATCAATTACAAAATATGTTCACCAAAAAAATAGCACAAAAATAATTTACTAAATAAAAGATCCAGGCCTCACGATAGTATAAAGAAATTGGCTTCCCCTTGAAGTAGGGGATTTAATAAGTACTCTGTAGTTGAAGAACTCACATCAACAACCACAAAAATTTGAGAAGAAAGTAAATTTTTAAGTAAGCAATAAGTGTTCTTTACATGTCCCAGAGGTCATATGTTTATAATCATCAGATGGAAAAGGATTGATTGAGATTAGAATGGGAGTCGCTATAGGATTTTGCGCTGGCAGGTGAGCAAAAGACTTGCTTTGATGAAGTCGTAGAAAGCTGTGATCTTGCATGCAAAAAACTAGCATTGAAATTATTCAACATCAATCTATCTGGCTTGGAAATTTACAGAGGCTTGATGTTATTATTGTTGTTGTTCGAGAATAATCAGTAAATCATCAACAATGGACTTAGCTTGTTAAGTCAAGTTGATGAGGACATCGTCAGCATTTTCGACACATGTACCTTTATGAGAAGCTGGAGATTGACGGCCACGAGCATGAGTTGTATTTTGTCATTTTATGTAGGAGTTTATTTTATTTTCATGTTTTTTCTGCTTTTGCCCTTATGGGCATTGAGTCGTTTATGTAGCCCGGAAGGGCATTTGTGTCATTTCTTGTTATTTCATTTTGGCCTATTTATATGAGGCCTCATGCATTGTAATTTCAGTTTTGATGAATGAAAGAATGACATTTCATGTTCTCTTTGTGAGTGCAAACCTCCACGATCTCTTAGTGAGTTCGTAGGAGAAGCTAGATCTCTTTGTGAGTTCTAGTTTTTTCTTGTTCTTTTATTTTTCTTTATTTCTCTTGATCTCGTCGTCGTCACGAAGGTTTCGGTGGAAGAAATTGTGAAAGACTGGAATTCGTTCTTCGAATCCCTATTCCAAGCAGCCCAAAGCCGCCGGCCCCTTTTCTGCAACCTCCCGCCGGCCAACAACTCAGCCACCCGCCGGCCAGCAGTCAGCCACCCGCCGTCCAGCCGGCCAGCCCAACAGCCCCATCCCGCCGCCTACCCCTCTTGGAGTTTTGAATTTGAAATTCAAAGCTCTCATGAAACATTAATTGTTTCCTAAATTGCTTCCCTAAATCATGCCCTTAATTTAATTCGATTTTAAATTTCGAATTTGAAATTCGAAATCAATCTAATTGAATGCCTTTAATTTATGAATCTCTTCCCATTTAAAAACTGAAGTTTTAATTTCAGATTTTATTAAAATTCTGGAATTAAGACTAGTGGTCCCCACCCACTCAAAACCTCAACGCCGCCTCACCTCCTACATGGCCGGCCCCCTTATTGGGCTCCTCTCTCTCTCCTAATCACCTTAATAGCCCCACAAAATCAGCCCCAATTCCCTCCTCTCATTACCGCCCATCTCCTTTTGGAATTAATTTGAAATTCTCAAATTATTCCCTCCCATGTACTACAACCTGAAATAATTTCAGTTTGCTGAAATTAATTCCTTAGCCAATCCAACCTTCATCCACCAACCCGCCACCTTCTTCCTCTCTTTTCTCAATTCTTTTGTGCATCTTCCCACCGACAAGAATGCATGGCGGAACCCGAATGGGACTTTGGATTTGTGCATGACGACCAAGATCAAGTTGACATCCTCCAATCACCGTTCTTTGACGTGGACTTCGATTTCGACGACACCATTGAAGATTACATCGACCGTATCCATTACACCTTAGTGGATGTGATCGACGAGCAAAGATCAAAGGGACGTTGGATCATCCTTGGACGACTGTCATCCTCCACCACTCCGGCCACCTATCCAAGAACGACGATCTTAGGCTCCTTCTTCCTCGGAGTGACCTCGGTTCTAATGTGGAGACTCTTCTTCCGCTAAAAGCCTAGACTAGTTGAGCGTATGGGCTCCAAAGGTGAAAGTTCTCATTATTAAATCGTGGATTCTTGTTTATCATCGTAGTTTCACAATTGATCTTTGCATTTTCTTAAATTGTTTGGTTAACCGACTTCACTCTTCTTTGCCTAAGCAAATTAAAAACTAAGAATTCTAAGGATCAATCATTGTTATAAGCAATAAATTTATTTTGGGATTATTTTGTTAAATCTGCTCTCTTTAATTTCCTTAAAGTTAACTCCTGAACGGGTTTGTTTCACATCACAAGTTTATAGTTGATTCTAAAAAGTTTAGAATATATTTTTGAAATATATTAAATTTGTCATCAATAGCATCTATTTTTTCTGTTGTCTAGTGAAAGTTGTTTATATTATTTTGCAATTTTTCAAATTAATCTATACAGGCAGATTTAGGAGGCATATTGATATGCAAGTTGCACTATTTTTTAAATAATGAATGAGAGAAAGATGAGAGGAAAATATCTGAGATAAGAGCGACAGGAAAAGAAAACATATTTGCATAACAATCAAAATGAAACTGAGGTTAAGAGAACTTCCAAGATGGAGGTGGGTACTAAAAAGACCACTTACATCCAAAGCTTTCCTTAAACAATTTAGATCCTTTTGATTAAATTTTATTTGGCCTTAAAAACACACAGTTTAGCCCAATAGCTTATAATATATCCAAAAAAGAAATACAAAAATGTGATTTTTCAAGAATTTTATAAAATTAGCAATCCTTTAAAATAATAATAAACGTACAAAGTTTATCGAATCAAAACAGTTATCATCGAAATATAATTTTTAGATATCTTATTTTAATTCTAATACAAGGTAAATTTATCGTTTGTGGAAAACGCCTCTTTTATTTAAAAAATCTAAGAAAAAATTTAGGTTAAGCTCACACAAAAGTTCTGTTAAACCTTTTTGATAATGGTAATCCCTTGAATAAAACAAGAGAGTAGCACATAACATTATATTGTCTTTATATACTGAGCTTTTAACTAGGATATCTTCAAAGTCATAGGGTAGTTGAGGCCTTGGGAGGTTAGGAGAACGTGGGAAATGTTTAATAGAGTTTTGAAGATGTTTGATGTGTTTTGGGGTTGAGAAACCTAAGATTGAGGTTACATAGAGAAGATGAGAATAATATAGGGAATGAGAAAGAACAAAGGTAAATAAAGATAACTAATGAATCACTAAAGCCCTACAAAATCAACTACTAAGTTTCACCAGAGAGTAGAACAACCACCAAATCTTTCTATACAAATTTACACTGGTAACATATAATTTTTATTTAGTTTAGGCAAAAGTATAAATCAAGATCCTTTTCATAGGCTTTTTAAGCCTGGACAACTTAAGAAAATATTAGGAGCCAATAACAATGTTACATTAATTGATAACTTGCATGGATACAAAGAGAAAAAATTAAGATAAATAAAATAAAATTTAAAGCTTCCAAAAATATGAAATTCAGATTGGTCAAATAAATCAAGTTGAGTGGACTTGAATTCAATTAATTTTAAAAAAAATTGTTTTCTTGACTGGCATGGCTCATCTACCCATTAGAAGAACTTAAATTAAACTTATTAATTATTTTTCCAATGATTGAAGAGAAATTATGAGTCATTCATGGGCTTGCATGGAGAGTTATGGAGGATGAATAACCCAGATTTTAATGGAGTGCCTTAGTTTGTGACTTTGTCATTGGGCTTTATCTTGGAATTGCATCAGTAGTACCTACAAAAATAAACTTAGGTCATAAGATACTTGATCTAATCATCAAACTTCTTAGCATCGATTATCCTTTTGTGACCCAACAACTCAAGCATAGCATAGCCCTAAAATGGTAAGTTAAGTCTACCGTGATTATTCTTCATGAGAACTTCATCATCCATATCCTCTATATCTTTATATTTCTTTTTTCCATTTTCATCATCCTTATCCTCGTCATCTTTAGAAAGGTAAAAATAAACCTAAAAAGACTTGGTTATAAAATATCAGAAATGGCCATTCTTTATTAGATTTAAATGAGAATTTAACTCTTAACATAACACAATGGAGAAAAAGGATTCATGTAGCCCACCCCACATTGTGGGTTAAAGGCTTGATGTTGTTGTTGTTGTTGTTGATTAGTGGCGCATGTATCATGGTTCCTCAAATGAGTAGGTAAATTACTATGGTTCATTATGGTTCTAGAGGTGTCAAAATGGGTCAACGGGTCAGGTCCAACCCGAAATTGATTTGACCCAAAACTGATTAACCCTAACCCAACTCATTTAATAAACAGGTCAAAATACGGACCCGATCTGACCCGCTAGCAAGCCGAATGACCCAAACCCGACTCGATAACTCATTTTAATTATAAACAAATAATTATAACTTTTAAATAATAATTTTTAGATTAATTAATAAAAATAAGACAATCATACCAACAAATAAAAATTTAAAAAAAAAAACATAATTTAAACGGATCATTTCTGGTAAAAACAAGTTGGACGTGTCAACTCAAACCCAACCCATTTAATAACCCATTTATTAAACGGGTCAACCTGAATCTAAGTATGGTCATTTTTTGACACCCCTATATGGTTCCCATTGTAGTGAGGCCAACAATTGATGGAACATCAATTCTAGTGTCTACAATCTATTCTTAACACCTCCCCCCAAATTGTAATCATATCAATGGCTCAGCTTGAATAGAGATTGGATAAGACTCTGTTAGGCCGCCGGTTCAATGTGACCGGCTGAGCCGGCCCAAAGGCCGGCTCAAGTCTATAGGAGGCAGACTAGTTCTGCCTCCTCTACCTTGGCCGCCCAAAGAGATGGGTCCCACCCAACTATTTGATTTCCAAATTCAATTGAGGGGGGTGGCTAGGGCTTTGGGGGGGGCAAAATTGATTAGGAAAGTTTTGTATTAAAGAGGATGAGAGGGATTAGGGAAATATTATGTTTTGATTAATTGGAATCAGGGTTTCTTGGTGTTTGGGCTTAGACTCTCTTGTCTAGAGATTTGGGAGAGATGATCCTCCTCTCGAATTGAGGATCTCTTGTATCTTGCTTGGTGTTTATTCCTTTTGCTTTCTATAAAGATTTTGCTATCGTTTGCTTGCTTTTTTGCGACATTTCCACGTTTTTCCTTGCTGATTTTACTGATTTTGGTTAGGTTTGCTTGCAAACTCAAGTAGATCCGATAGGATTACTTGCGAACTCAAGTATTTCCTATCAGACTCTTAACTTTGATAAGATTTTATAATATGTCAATGATGTGGTTTATCATATAGAACAAAAACATATTAAACATAAATTATTAAAGAATAGACTTAGATGGTTTTGGCTTAAATAGAAGAAGGGAAAATATGCAATAAGAGTTAAAAAAAAATCAAGGAACTAATCAATGGACTAGCTCAAGTCAATTATTAATGAGTTTTGGTTCAATATTGGATCATGGCAATCCTAGTGAAAACAAGACCAAGTTCTCAATGTTAGGTGCCCTAGTAAATAGAACTCAAACAAAATTATTGCAAACCTTATGCTAACATTACTCTTCTATTTGTTGTCTACCATTCTCATCTCTCTCTCCGTCCCTCCCTCCACTACCACCATCCATCATCATCTATTGTGTTTGCATCCATCACCCATTTGCCTTCAATTCATCGCATTCTCCTCTATAAACTATAAACATCATATGGCTCCCTCAACATTATTGTGCCTTTAGAGTGTTGCACCCATGGAATATGGATCTCATTGTCATGTGGCACCAACATCATTGCCATCTTTTCCTTCAAACCATTGCAACACAAATTCAAATCAAATCCTACATTGAGTGGCCATCATGACAAAGAAAATTACCCTTCCTCGAGACACCCCATCTGTTTACTCATGCAAACCCTTTTATTCCCAATAAAGGTAGTTTGGATGTTTAACTCAAGGTCTAGTTTTAGCCTAAATTGCAATAAAGTCGAGTTCGGGATACATTGATCTAATTGGCCTGTTTCTAAATTTAGCTCCAGTGAAACTAAAACCACGAGTTATCATGACAATCCCTATATTTTAGTATAATTAAGTTAAACTTACATTGATTTGCATGCCCACTAGAAAGGCATGTTGACACATTAAGGTTAAGATATTGGGAAAGGAAAATATATATATTAAATATAACATGAGTAGAAGTTTTGCAAAACAAATAATCGAGTAAAAACCAAACATTGTAAATAGAAAACAATAAAGAATAAGTCAAAAAACCAACTCCAAATAGTTGGGGATAAAGCTACTGATTATAATGATGGTACAGACTTCAACTAGTCTTTCCAAATGCAGTCAATATTTAAATCTCATGGCATGCTAGATATGAATTAGAAAGCCTCAATCATAAGACACTCGACATTATTGTCATCTGTATCCCGAAGTATGTTTTTAGAAACAAAATATCTGTTTTCTGCTCCATAAAGCATCAGGCTTGATCAGCAAAGCACTTTGATAAGCTACTAGAACTGTAAGACTATTATTAGCGAAAGTAAATGACATAAAGCTTGTATACTCTCTAATTTGGTTTCATGAAACATTAAAATATCATCAGGGTATCCCCAATAATGAGAGCTTCTAGTATGATTCAGTTTCCATCGCACTTGCTAGGATGTAGTATAAAAATCAATTAATGAACTGTCTGAATAGCATGATTTTTCTTCTTTTTTTTTCATTTCAAAACACCAATAACTTAAGGTGCTGAAGTTTTCACGGCTCAGCAAAACATTCATGACAGAGCGTAACTCATCAAAATCATAAAAAACACAAATGTTTCAACACTTTCAAACAAAGGTACGTATCCTCGCAGGTCCATACTAAATGCCTGAATTGAACATGCAAAAAGAATATTCCTAAAAAATCCATATTGTAAATATAATAATTGAACAGGGAATTCAAGGGAAGTGATAGAAAGGAAAAGGTCGGCTCACATCCATCTTTGAGATTCCCCTCATGGAACTGCTTGGGTATATGATCGTAGTTTCTGGATGCCTCACATCTCCATGCAAATTTTCTTGTGGAAGTAACCCGAAAAAGAGGAGAAGACGAGAGCAGAAGATTCAGGCTAGGTAGGAAGGAGCTCTTCACGAGGGCTGAGTTGCGGGATGACCCAAGAATCTTTCTTCTGGGCGACAATAGGTCAAACTGAGAAGATGAGAAAGTGGCGGCGGTAGAGGAAACGGTGGAGACCGCCATTGGCAACGAGCTCGCGGATGGAGATCGAATGGTACTGAGAACTCAACCAGTCCACCGGCTTGCCCACGTTAGATCCGGATTGGTTCATTGCTTTCGGAGAGTAATATACTTCTTCGGAAACTCCTTTTTTGTTTTTAATTATTTAAAGTGTTTGATTTTATATTACTCATTTACTCATAGTATATTTGATTGATCAAATATTTTTAATAGTTTATTATTTATAGAAGTATGTCCAAATTTTTATTTTGAGCCAAAACGCAATTATTAAATTAAAAAATGTGCAATAATGCACAACCAAATCAGAGATTATTCTGTGCGGACATCGAACAAAATGGTTACGCTCGGTATTGAGTGCGGTACATTTTGAGATGACGTGACGCATTTGCATTGATTTTCGTACGACATTTGAACTCCGCACAAAATAATAAATACAACCAAAAGCTCATGAGAACTTCCAAATAAGAAAGTCTTCTTTCCATCACCTTACCTATCTCTATTTATATCAAAACTCTTGTGATTGGCCTACGATGAAGCTTCAGAGCAATGCTCTCAAGTATGGGTGTTAATATTTGACACGACCCGAAAATCCGACACGGAAATTTCGGGTTCGGGTTAGAGTTTTCGACCCGTATCAAAAATCGGTTCGTGTTGACACGGAAACTCGAAAATGACTCGGATTGACCCCTTGACTAAGTTGTCCCCCCGCTGAGCTCCGTCCCCCCCCGAAGGTGAGTCACGTGATCGAGCTGCCCTGCCACTGGCTGCGCTGCCCAGCTGACTAGCTGCCCGCTCGAGTAACCGCATCGCTTCGCCCGTCCCACGAGACCGCGTCGCTTCCAGCTGTCGTCGGACGCCGTCTGAAGGAATGCCGATGCCGCCGGACACAGCTGCCGCGAAGCTACTCACGGCCTTAATTTCGCGCGTCCACTGGTCGGGTCAGGTTGACCCGAACTCGAAACGGGTCAGGTTCTGGTCCGGAGAATCGACCCATTTTTACAAACGTGGCATGCTCGAGTTGTCCCGAATTGTGTCAGGTCATTTCCGAGTTCGACCCGAATCCGACCCGTGACCCGAAATTGACACCCCTACTCTCAAATTTCCTACTATCATATGGCCAATGCTAGTGATGTTATATGCACGGTGTATGCATAATTAAGTTTAAATGCATTTATTGGCAATAATTGTTGTCTATCGTTGAATGATATTATATAAAAATCCTATGTTGAAAAAAATAAAAAGGTGTGGATTTATAAAAGGAGTTTCAAACTTTGTTTGAGTATTATTTGCACAAACAAGCTTAAACCCTCTACCACATTAGACTGCATATTAATATTATAATTATGATTGAAAAAAAAAAATATATTATAATTATAATTGAACATTATTCAAATTAGGATCGAACATTGTTTAAACCATTGCTTATCATGCTTTGAGCATGGTTCTAGTAAGGTCTGAACATGGTTCACCAATTTTAGAACAAAGTTTGTTCATTATTTGAACGTAGTTCCAATGATATTTGAATATTATTCCAACATCAAATTGATTCGTTCAAGTTTATTTGTTATGTATGTGTCTGCTCTTTCTAATCATATTTATAGAAGCATTATATGCTCGTTGCAATCTGGGAGTTTGAGCTTATATTTTGATGATAACAAATATTATTGGACTTTATCTTTTGCCTCCTATTTGTTATTATTGCACATATTTTGTGTATGTGTACTAATGTTTTAGGTACAACATGCACCAAACAATGCTAAAGGATCATGGCTCAAGATTGGTTAGTATATAATTGATTTTTACAAGAGTTAGTATTTGTATCTTTTCTTTAGTTGATATATTATAATAGATATATGTTAACGTAGCGGCAGTGCAAATACACACGGGGGAGTAAAATCGAATGTGCTAATTTTTTCTGAAGTTCGCACTGTATGGTCTGTAGTTTTGTTCGATATGCTTAAGATTGAAATTAATTAAGACATCTTATTAAGTAAATTTAATTTGTGTTAATTGTACTACATGATCATAATCATACAGGTCGATCGGTGGTAATCAGGAAATCCCATCTCCAATTAAATTTAGGCAATATTTTGAATTTTGCATATTGTACTATTCATATTATACAAACATGTTCATATAGTACAATATTTAAAACTCTTGCCTAAATTAATCATGAAATTTAATCAAATAATCGGGCTTAATTAACCATTAAGATCATACAACATGGTTTAGATCATACTAGAAGATTGACAAAGATGGTTTCTAATTGCACATGGAGTTTGTCCTATATGAACTATGATTCGATTGAACTAATAGTATTATATGTCCCTAAGATCATGCTGAACAATCAGTTGAAACTTTTGAATTGATTGTACATGGAAGCATTCATCATATAGTTCTAAAGGGACAATTAAACTAATCGAAGTGTACGAATATAGATGGCTAGATTAAAATTTTTTGTTCTCTTGAAGCCTAATATTAAAAAACTCTAATTTCATTTTGAACGATCTTTGATAATCAACATGCTTGAGTCTTCTGTGAGAGAGAGTTTGAAAAATAAGTTTTAGGCTTGGGAGAGAGAAGTGCACTGAGAGAGAGGGAAAATAGCCTAGTGGATCAACGGAGTGAGAGAAAGAAAGAGAGAGAGTCTTCACATGGTTGCTCGGATCATCTACCTTCTTTCTCCATGAGTCAAAGTTTTACTTGAGGGAAACTCCAAGAATAACCTCTTAGAGTCAAAAGGCCACCAGCAACTCCACCGCACCGTGGGTGAAAGGGATTCGGCTACTCCGCCCACCATTCGTAAGAGGGATTCAACTACTCCACTACACCAGGTTTGTGAAAGAGATTTTGTAATGAATTTTCCACCTTCTTGTGAGGGTAAAATGAGAGTCACTAAGAGTTTAGTACAATACTCGGAGTGGAAGACTATTGGGAGTAGACGTAGGTAAATGTTGACCGAATCTCTATAAATCTTTGGTGTATATGTTCTTATTTTTACCACATTTTAATTTTTTTGAATTTTACTTTCTTGTAGTTTTACTTTCGTGCAATTTTGAGTTAAGAATGTCGAGAATCATTTGGATTTAGTTTTTGTTGGAAAAGAAAAATAAAAAATCTAAAAAAACTAAAAATAAAAAAACTATATTTTTAATATTTATTTTTCTACAAAAAAAAAAGACATAGCATTTGATATTTTCATATCATTAGCTTCTGCATCACAGTATCTTTTTTTGTACTTAAGGTTTGAATTTGGTTTTAAATTTTTCAAAAAAAAAATAAATTTTAAAATACCAATTTACCCCATTTTTTTGTATTATTATAGTTCAAGTGGTCTAACACTCACAATTTGATCTTTCATTGCTCATGTCATATATAAATCTGTTTAACTGATTGAAACTTCTCATCTTCTGAAAATAGCCAGGAGATCTCATTTTAGGCAATTATTCAAATCTTCTAGCTGCAATTGTTTGGAGCTCTAATTCACCAAATAATGCAAAGGATAATCGACCATAAGGAGAATGATAGATACTCCTTTATGTTCAATTGAAAGTAAGAACACAATATTTAGAGTTATTGAATCTGTTTTGATTATTCCATATTTCCATTGTGGTTAGAAATTTTCCATCTAAGCATGAACTCAAGGAAATGAGTAGATGCAGTAGGACTATTACTAACTATTTACATGGAAATAACTTTAAGAATATAGAAAGAAGAAAACATTCATGGTATTCATTGAAAGGGATAATGTATGGAAGTTAGTTTTATATTATATTATATATAGTGTTCTAGTAAATTAGGGGTGTCAATTTTTGACCCGACCCGAAAAAATCCGGGTTAGGGTCAACCCGGACTCAAAACGGGTCGGGTTCAATAAACCAACCCGTTTTAAAAATTGGGTCGGGTTCGGGTTGACCCAACAACCCGAAAATGATCCGAAATTGACATGAAAACTCCTATGACTCGGAAACCCGAGAATGACCCGTTTTTGACCCGATTTTGACCCGAAAATTGAAGATTGACCCGATTTTTGATCAGAAAACTAGCAATTTTAGGTCAACTTTGGGTCATTCGTGTCGGGTCGGGTTGACCCGGATCCGAATTGGGTTGGGTTCCGGTCCGGAAACCTGACCCATTTTTAAAATGGGTTTGGTTATGGTTGACCCGAACAGTGCCGGGTCATTTCCGGGTTCGACCCGAACCCAACCCGTTGACCCGAATTAACACCCCTATAGTAAATCATGACAAGCATAATATTATTTTTAGTGAGATATTTGCCCTCATTAAAGATGAGAAAACATTCTTAGAATATCCATGAGATGGGTTATCATCATGGATGACTCTAACATGATTAAATAAGGATATGATGTAATATAAATATTAATGTTCTAAAGAAGAATGCCACAACACATTACACATTCACTACATATGATATAGTGTTGCAATACTAGGTTTATGAAGCCATCCCAAGACTAGGCAAGGATGATAAGGCCGTAGAAGAGCGATAAAGGGCTTATGTGTACATACTATTTTTATAGTATTAGTTTACATTGATTATTGTTATATATTAACTCTAAAGTTAGTTTTGAATTATTTTTTATAGGTGATTGTTAACCCTGCATTGATGCACAAAGCTGGTGAAGAGGACTTCTATAAGTTTATTATACGTACACTTTCTCAGACTTTCACATTAGAGTTATAAAGAAAATGTGATCACCAAATGTTTTGTTGACGAGTATGGTCATCAAATGGGGAAAAAGTATCAAAAGGATATGAGTAACAAGTAGTTACTAGTTAGTCTATGCCCTCATCTAGACAGTTGGAACAGCTTTCTACACTTGTTATAGAACTAAGGAATAACCAAATCACATTATAGAATAACCAGTTCAAATTAGAGCATAAACTACATGCCCTAAGCATTTGTGCTCCATGGCTTTGTAATGAGAGATGTGGAGGGGAGTAAAAGGATTAATAATGTCATATAAATGAGTGAGGATAAAACAAATAATGAATAGGTCATTAATGTTGTAATATCTTATATTTTGATCAAGTTAAATATTTTTTTGAGTCATTATAAGTTAAATTTATAAACAATCTTAACCATATTATAAATACTATTTTGTTTTAATTATAATAATTTTATCCTAATTTTAAGGGCAATGTAGATAATTGATATGTGATTGTAGATGTGGGATTTTTGGGACTGTTACGTGTCTGTTTTATAAATTGATTTCACTATATTCTTCTAGACATGCTAAGATAATTTATGAATAATTTTTTTATAAATTTTATATATATGAATTTGAAGATATAAAAGTATTTATAACAATTTTATTAGATGATAAATAATATATATATATATATATAACTTAGCTGCATCCTATGGCACATTTGTAAAAAACACACAACACTAGAATTATGTTTTCCTATAAAGGCACGACGTCTGTAACAGTGAAGGACATGATTTGAATAAAGCTGTTTTTAGTTTTCTACTTTCCCTTCGTCATCTTCCTGAGGCATTTCAAGATCTCACGGTTCATCTCCAGAACCAAGATCTCCACATGGTATCAGAGCAGGGGTGAAGGATACAATCGTTAGAAATGGAAAGATCAGAGACCTCCCAGGTCGGCGAACAGCCAAACTCGACGATGCAAGAAGAAGCGTCCATACCCTCGGCTCTAAAATTTGTCATGGCAAACATGAAGAACATCGTGCCAACGCAACTGACCACGGAGAACTATCCTCTGTGGCGATCTCAGATCACCAAGCTTCTGCGCGCAAACGGATTTGAAAAATTTCTCGATCCATCGTCACCCATCCCAGAAGAAACAATCAAGAAGCCCGATAATACCACATCTCCAAATCCGAAATACACACAATGGCTTCTCTCAGATCAGAACCTGGCGGCAGCTTTGTGTGCTACGATCTCCCATACGGTTCTACCGTATATAATACATCTTGATTCCACCTCCAAGATATGGGTTACGCTTGAAACAAGATTTCAAGCCACCAACAGATCTAAGGTAATCCAACTGAAAAATCAACTTCACAATATCTCCATGAAAACGTCAACAATGACCCATTACCTCACCGAGATCAAAGTATTGGTCGATCAAATCACCGCAGCAGGTTCGGTAGTCGACACCGAAGACGTTATTCTCTATATCCTAAACGGATTACCGCCACCCTATCAAGCTTTCAAGACAGCCATTCGAACAATGATTACTCCAATCAGTTTGGATAATCTTTATCCGCTGTTACTCAGCGAAGAGGTAAATATCGCACATGAGACAGCCAAGATTCATACTCCTGCTGATCCAAATCTTGCACTGTACACGTCTCGAGGACGGGGCAAGAAACCAAGAAGTCGATTTGGTAGTAATACGATGAACTCAAATCGATCTTCATCCGACAGTGGTACAACGTGCCAAATATGCTACAAAAAGGGGCACAATGCGGCTAACTGCTGGCATCGCCTCAACATTCAATACACTCCAAGAACTGGCAACCGAGATCCCAGCTCCGAAAACAGAGCACTTGCAGCTATACAAGAACAGCCTACTACAAACTGGTTTCTCGACTCAGGCGCCTCCTCGCATCTCACAAACTCGCTGGATAACCTATCAATTGCTAATACTTACACAGGATCTGACTCTGTAACTATCGGAGATGGACGAACAATTCCAGTCGCCCACTCCGGTTCAGGTTTGATTAACACAGATGGTTGTAAGCTCAATCTTGAAAACATTCTTCACATACCTGAATTGAAATACAATCTTTTGTCTATTTCTAAACTCACAAAAGACAATAATATATCAATTCTATTTGATTCTAACGGGTTTGTTTTTAAGGATTCTGTGACGCATCGTGTACTTCTTCGCGGACCTTGCCATGACGGATTATACCCCATCAAGACTCCACCAGCGTCAAACAAGAACTCGGCACTTACTGCTACTAATCACAACGTTCATTCTTGGCATGCTCGTTTGGGGCATCCCAACAATAAAACTCTTAGCATAATTTCTCAATGTAATAAAGATTTACATATAGATTCCTCTGTTAGTTTTTGTAATTCTTGCACGTTAGCAAAGAGCCATAAGCTGCCATTTGATAACTCGGGTAATAGATCTCTAAAACCTCTCCAAATTGTGCCTTCTGATGTTTGGGGTCCATCTCCTGTGGACTCAATTCAAGGTTATAAATACTACTTACTGTTTGTCGATGATTTTACTCGCTTTACATGGCTTTTTCCCATGCGACAGAAATCTGAGGTTTCTTCTATATTCTGCAATTTTAAAACTTACGTTGAAAAACTGACATCACAGCAGCTTAAATGCCTTCGCACGGATGGGGGAACTGAATACACAAATCACACACTGAAGCAGTTTCTCTTGGAACATGGCATTCATCATCAAATATCGTGTCCATACACGCCCGAACAAAACGGTCTTGCCGAGCGGAAAAATAGACATATCATTGAAACAACTAGATCTCTGCTCTTTACGGCGGAGGTTCCCACAAAATTCTGGCCGGATGCTACACTAACGGCCGCATATTTAATAAATCGTCTGCCCTCTGCTACTCTAAACAACAAAACGCCATTCGAAATGCTTTTCCAAACTAAGCCAACTTATAATCATTTACGAATTTTCGGCTGTGCATGTTTTCCGTTTATCCCGGCTCCGCTGCGACATAAACTTCAACCCAAGGCTCACTCTTGCGTTTTTCTTGGTTACTCTGAAAACTACAAAGGCTATAAATGTTTACATATTCCTACTAACAAAATTTTTATGTCTAAACACACAACGTTCGATGAACATACGTTTCCTTTTTCTCATTCTAACAGGAATACCTCTGTACCGGCTTCCACAGATCAATCCTCACCGTTTACACTTCTGCCAGTATCGCTGGCCCCGTCTACCATCCCAATGCCTAGTTATCAGCAGCCTACCTCAAGCACTCCAATTCAATATGAGGCTCGGCATCCTGAAAATTCACAAAATCAAATTGACCAGGAAATGGCTAATATTCAGAATTTGCCTCCTCCTGATATACCCTATGTCAAAACAACAAAACATCCTATGATAACACGCAAACAAACCGGTTCTCTCAAACAGCGTGAAAGACTAAATCTTATTCATTCTATTGCGCAGGCTCAGCAAGCCTCTTATCCCACGTCATATACGGAGGCTGCGAAACACCATCACTGGAGGCAAGCTATGGCCTCTGAATTCTTCGCACTGCAAACACAAGGAACGTGGACCTTAGTACAACAACCACACCATGCATCTATCTTAGGGTGTAAATGGACCTACCGCACAAAATTTCGTTCGGACGGATCCATAGCACGATACAAGGCGCGTCTTGTGGCATTAGGAAATCATCAGGAACAGGGCATTGACTACAATGAGACGTTTATCACCGTAGCTAAACTTCCCACCATTCGAGTATTGCTCACAGTTGCCTTACATAACAATTGGAAAGTGCAACAACTAGACGTTGCAAACGCTTTCCTACACGGAAATTTGCTGGAAACGATGTACATGGCTCAACCAAAAGGCTTTGAGGATTCAACACATCCTAACTACGTTTGCAAATTAAACAAAGCAATCTACGGATTAAAGCAGGCACCACGTCAATGGTACAACACTTTCACCTCATACCTGCTTTCATTAGATTTTATGCACAACAAATCAGATCCGTCGCTGTTCGTTTTTCAACATCAACAAGTGACCATGTACCTACTGATCTATGTCGACGACATATTATTGACCGGCAACAATGAAACTGCCATCACCGAGCTCCTTCACAAATTAAAACTCAAATTTTCTATGAAAAATCTGGGAGAGGCTCATACATTCTTAGGTATACAGATCAGAAAACAAAACTCTCAATACTTCCTATCACAGGAAGCCTACGTGACCAGTATTATGCAACAAGCGAACATGCTATGCTGCAATGGACTTGCAAATCCAACCTGCACTAAGTTTCCTTCTGATTTCGGCACGGATGAGCATCTTTCGGAACCCAGCATGTACAGAAGTATCACCGGTGCACTTCAATACCTGACTCTGACTCGTCCATACATCGCATTCAGCACGAATCTTCTATCTCAACACATGAATGATCCAGGCCCTCAGCATACCTACATGCTCAAAAGACTCCTAAGATATATCAAAGGTACGCTTAACTACGGATTACCTATTACAAAAAGTAACTTAGTTCTTCGTTCCTTTTCAGATGCGGACTGGGCAGGAGATCCAACATCAAGAAAATCTACATCCGGCTTCTGTTCAATTTTAGGCGACAACCTTATATCTTGGACGGTGAAGAAGCAACATATAGTTGCCCGCTCATCTACGGAATCAGAATATAGATCCCTCGCTGCTCTCACGGTGGACATTATCTGGCTCAAACGAGTTCTCGCCGACTTCGGCATTACCTCCGATCAGCCAACAGACCTATTTTGTGATAACACATCTGCTATAGCGCTCGCCAACAATCCGGTGTTTCACGCAAGAACGAAACACATAGAGATCGACCAACGATTTGTTCGCAATCAAATTACAAACAATAACATTCGTCTTCTCCCTATCAGCACCATTGATCAAGTTGCCGATATCCTCACAAAATCATTGTCACCCAGGTTTCAAGAACTTAGAACCAAACTAACGGTCATTCCATACCCATTAGTTTGCGGGGGGATATTAGATGATAAAATTATATATATATATATATATATATATATATATATATATATATATATATATATATATATATATATATATATATATATATATATATATAACTTAGCTGCATCCTATGGCACACTTGTAAAAAACACACAACACTAGAATTATGTTTTCCTATAAAGGCACGACGTCTGTAACATTGAAGGACATGATTTGAATAAAGCTGTTTTAAGTTTTATACTTTCCCTTCGTCATCTTCCTGAGGCATTTCAAGATCTCACGGTTCATCTCCAGAACCAAGATCTCCACAAATTTTATCAAAAAAAATTAAACAATTTATGATATACCCTTAGATTATTTTATTATAAAATATTTATCCGCTTACAAAATTCCTCAAATGGCCATTTTATTCATTTTTCCCCCAAACCAGAGAAGAGAAAAATGAAATTGGAGAATAAAATAAAGGAGAAATAAGAGATATGTTAGGGGTTGGAGGTCATAGAACGTTTTTTACTGGGTGGTCATGCTGGGAAAGTTGTTCGTCTCAATATAAGCTATATTTACTCAACCTCTGATTTCAATAATTTTATATATTTTGTATTTTATGAATTTTAATTTGATTTGAACGTACAAAGTTGTGATTTCTTGTTTTTTAACGTACTCTCAATGCATAGCTTTTTTGTATGTGATGGATTTTTTCAATATGAGCATTTCGACCGGAACATATTAAATTTTTACTTACTATTTTAAATTTTTGGGGGAAATATCGTAAGTTGAGAAATTTGAATAAAATTAAAAATTTGATAAATAATTGTTAAAATCTATTTATATGCGTATATAATATGCATAATTATTATAATGCAGTTATTATATATGGATATCCACGTGAAAATAATTATGTTATATTTTATTATAAATTTCACTAATGTTAGTTCACTTGAAAAATTTACATGTATTAAGATGCTATACATTGAATTGAACATTGAGTGTGGTATCATGTGTTTGTTATGTTATATATATATGTTATGAAATGTATGCATGTAAGAAAGACTAACTATGAATGGTTGACTAATTCAGGTCAGATGGAGACATATTACTTTTGTACAGAAAGATGGGCCAACATGCTTTATTTTAAAATAAAATTTATATTATAATCCTAAAAGATATGAAAATTGTGACATAGGGAGATAAATTTATATGATATGATACGTCGATGAACAAGAAATGATAACTTTTAATATGGGAATCACATGACTTAAATTACTTGTGATATGATTGATTCCTATAGGGCTGACTTACAAGACCGGATACATAAAAAATACCACAAATAGTTAGATATATTTTTCTTTTTAATAGTGCTTGTATATACACATGCAAAAATATATGCGATAAATTTTATAATTAACATGATATGATTTATATAAGATATATGTTATGACTGATACAAGCATTTGATAAAACTGATAAAATTGATACAAAGATTTTTGATATATATGAATCACATGATTTATATGATATATATGCATATCATATACATCATATGATAACTATATAATAACGATATATGTGCTGATGTAATAAGATGCTATATAAATTATTCTATAATTATTGAGTAAATGATTGACATAACTTACTGATCATTATTCACTTGGTTACTGATCACTACTCTTAAGATATTCAGTTGTACTAATATTTATTGATCATATGACGTGTTACTATTTTATTGATTGTTACATACTTTTATAGTTATATGTTCATGTTGATATTGATTGAATGTTTACATATATATTGTTCATATTGCCTTGCATTATTTTCAATTGTATGTTTTGGTAACATTCCGAGTTATTAGCTCACTCTATGATTTTACATATTTTTAGGAAGGAATCAGGATCCAATGGAGAGAGGATATATAAAAAATTCAAGAATTTTAATTTTTTTTTTATAATTTCTCTATTTTTGTAGAAAAGTACTTAGAAAGTTAAAATGAATGTAATGATTGGTCTCCTAGCTTATGTACATGAATTCAAAGGGATAAATATAATTTTATATTTTGATGTATATAATTTTTAGTTACTTCCATTGAATTAATTTATATTGATGAATTCATATAAGCTTTGTTTTGTTAATTAATAGATAAATAGATAATTAATTAATTATTTTAAAATTAGATCATGTGGTGTTACATCTACTATCTCAACCATGAGACTCCATTCCTCCTGGAAAACTTTTATTTATGTTTCTAAGTGCTTTCTTTGAGCTCATTTTGAGTTGAATTGAGTCTAGAATTTAATTTAAATATTTCCTTTAGAATCATGATGATCAAATAAATTTCTTAGAGACATTAATTTTTAATAGATTTTATTTCCTTTGTGATGAACATTTTGTTATATATATACACATATATCCATTTTTGCCCATTTTGAATCATCATCTAACCAGTTACAAAAATATGATTATATTATTTTAATTCAAGAAGAATTACTGGTTTTTTTCCTTAAAAAATAAAAAATTTGTATATCTCACAAAATTCTAAAATAATGAAACATAAAAAAAAAAAAAAATGAAACATATAAAATCAAAATTCCAAAACAACAAACAATAAGTTAACTTCGCCGCTCTGCATAATAAAAGTTTGTTATATTTGCTCTCAATTTTGCAGCCAGCCAAAATAAACCGATCATTTAAAGCGTCTCCTGGCTCTCCACCGAATTGGCGTTTTCCTCCTCTGGGTTCCCTCCTTCCTTCTTCCTACTAGTTTCGTTTTCTTGTTCCTTCCGTCTGCTTCTCCTTCTCCTTTACCTCGGAGAAGGAGATGCGGGAGGAATAATACATTATTTGCATTCGAATAATCTGTCCTACACAACGTCTCACATAATTTGTTTCCCGCATTAATCGATGGATCGCCGGTGGCCTCCTCGCTGGCCCCCGCATATCCTTATTCTCCTTCTTAGTTTCATTTCTTTCTTCGATTTGGGAAGCGGCACGGGTGTGTTTAGGGTTCAGCGAAAGTACACCGACCGCACTCATATCGCCGACCTCCGCGCCCATGATGTTCGCCGCCATGGCAGGTTCCTTTCAAGCGGCGCAGCTGGCGCCATCGATATTCCACTTGGCGGCATTGGTGTTCCCACCGAGACCGGGTGAGCTTACCAGTTTCGTAATTGTAAGGCACTTGAGATTCGTGGGGTTCGTCTCGGTCAAAAATATTTTAGACATCATGGTTTAAGGTTTTTTTTTTTGGGTTTACAGTGGATTTGCATTTTGATCTATTAGGCGTAATTTACGTGTTATTTAATTCGTTGATACATAGTACCGGTGTAAACCCATATTCAATCGGTGTTGAATGATTAATGTGATTTGTTCCGGTCATATCGCGGCTTCAAATGTGTTGTTCTAGCTTATTACTTTGGTCCTTCAAAATCTATTTTTAATTTATGCTAATCCTGATTTATGACGGGATTTAACATCAAAGATCATTCTTAGAAATGCAAAGTTGTTGATGCTCACTTATAGGTTTAAGCGTTTAATTGAAAATGAAAAATTCCACTATAGATTAGGTCAATTTATACAAAAATTATTAGTTAAACTAAGCTAACATAGAGGAAGGTTTGTAATGCTGTGCATGACTAAGTATTTTGTTATGAATTACAATCTGTTATAAATATTTTGTACACAAAAGTGCATAGTAGCTATGCATGAGCTTATTTTTTTATTATATACTCATATATACAGAATATTTATAGATGTTTTTTGCATAGTAATTTATAATAAAATACACACTAATACATGTAATTGTCAACCCAACTTTAATAGCTTTGGTTCAAAGTCGCTAACATTTTTCTTTTTAAAATGTGTTATATTGGTTCGAGTTTTACAAGAATTTGAATGTTTTATAGGCTGTACTATGCTGAAATTGAGATTGGGACGCCTTCAAAGTCCTACTACGTGCAGGTGGACACTGGGAGCGACATCCTTTGGCTGAATTGTATCACCTGTAAGCATTGCCCAAAGAAAAGTGATCTTGGGGTAAAGTTTTTTTTTGGAATTTTATGTCTGTCTTTTTATGATATAATTTTTCTTTTATATGGAGGCAAGTCAGCTGGCTTCTCTCTCGTGACCTTCTAGTTTATATGGAAAGATTGAGTTTCAAAATTTTTTTTTTTTTGCAGATAAAGCTTACGCTCTATGATCTCAACAGTTCTTCGAGTGGAAACATAGTGTCTTGTGATGAAAGCTTTTGTTCATCCACATATGGTGCTGATATCCCTGGTTGTATTCATGATGCACCATGCCAATATACTGTGTTGTATGGTGATGGAAGCTCAACTACTGGGTATTTTGTGACAGATAATGTGCAATATAATCATGTTTCCGGTAATCATCAAACAAAAATAGCAACTGCAAGTGTTACCTTTGGGTGAGTTATGATGGTATGAGCTATGAGTTTTTCTTTGGGAATGATATTGAAAATTTATTTATAACATAAAACTTGCTGACTTGCAAACATGTTTTCTAGATTGCTTTTTTCGTTTGCCTTATGATTAATATAGTAAAAAAAAAATGCATTAGATGAATTATATGTTTTATATTTAGTCATAATGATGTTTTGTGTTTTACATTATAGTTCTATATTCTTTAAATTATTTATTGTTCAACCACCTATGTTAAAAATGGCTTGATTGCAAAACTTCATTTAGACCTATAACCATACTAGTGCACTTGATGAATAGTTTGATACTTGTTCATATAAGACTCATTTATATTTATTTATTAAGATGAGCAAGTTTGAATAAAAATTTTTAAGCTCGACATATAAATAAATGAGCTTGAACATTACTTTGGTTGTTCATTTACATTCATGAGCATGTTCGTCTGTTATTCAACAAGCAATTTTCCAAAAGCTTGATATCATGCTCATTTGATGATGATTTAATTATTTATTTGATAGCTTAATGTATGTTATTCTATCAATGTTCTAATATTATATGGACGTCAATAGTGATTTATATTACGAGAAGTACAAATGTGTTAAAAATATTGAGCAAATAGGTAGACGAATAAATTAAAAATTTCATATATTTGTTTAAATCAATAACATCATACATGTTGCTAGTTTAACTTGATTAAAGCTTGAACTCAATAACAAATTATAAACAAGCTTTAACAAGATTTTGAAATTTGAAACATGTTTAGGCTTGACTTGAGTTTGATTAGAAAATAAATTAAACAAATTTGATTAAATAGTGCTCCCCTGCTCGGCTCAACCAATTTATAACCCTATTTTAAATAAAATGAGAGGAAAAAATACTTCCTTTCTACCCGATCTGTCCTTGAGTGTTGAGATACAAAGTGAGTACACTAAAAAGATCTCTTTTGACTATTTTGACGCAGTTGTATGCCCATAAGATCTTTGACAAGAGTTACTCACGCAAATTGCTGGATCCTTGGACTTGTTGTAGTACTTAACTTGATATCTTGCAAACACATGTTCCAGATTTTTGACCTCCTTAGCACTAACGGTTTAACTTGTAATAATAAGAAAAAAATATAAATATATGAGGAAATTATATAGGCAACTTCTAGTTGTGGTTTTCAATATATATATATATTTTTCTATTTTATATGGTTTATTCTTTATTGTTCAATCCACTTTATCAAATATGAGTATAAATGCAAGTTGTTAGCAGAATGAAATGTAGGGATGTTTCCTTTCCATCATATTTGTATACCCTAAATCATTGCTCCTTTAAGACTTAATGGGATATTTACGCTTGTCCCATGTTATGACAACATAAAAACATTTCATACTAATTTACCCTATCTAATATAAACCATATACGGTTAAGCTATTGACTTGGGACACTACAGGAAAATTGCGCGTTATCGGCGGCCCAAATCGGCTGGAAATGGCAAAATTCCGCCGGAAAATATGCTTTTATGGCGGAACTTCACTCGACGGTGAAATGCGTGTTAGAAACCTTTTTGCGGTGGAGCAGTTTGATGAAAATATTTTTGGCGGGCTTACCGGCAGAATTCCGGCTGAATATAACGGTATGATTTGTCATTTTTTAGTCAATAGTACTGGCGGTTTATCTGCAGAAATTTCCGACAGAAACTTACCGCTAGAAATTCTGGCGGATAATCCGTCGGACACAGATCAACAGTCTGGTGGATAATCCACCAGAAACCTGTAGCAAAAAAAGCACCATCTCTTTTGTCTATGTTTTCTACAACACAACAAACTTGCATAAAAATATACAAATACTATTTTCATTCAAACATTGAACACAAACAAACAATTTAACATTCAACAAATAGTTTAATAGCATATTTGATCATTCCAAGTTCATTAAACATTCACCAAACAATTTAAAATTAAATATAAAGTTCGGTAGTTGCACACTAAAAAACGATAAATAAAATAAACAATTATACAGATGAAATATCCAACATATAAAATAGATGTCCAAAAATAAGGAAAAAAAATCTAATTAGAATTAGTCTCCTCATCTGCTGTCACCGCAGCCGTAGTCTTCAATCCTACCATGCCAAGAAAGGCGTGTATAGGTATTCAGGGGGGTACCTGTGTGAAAGCACACTTTGCTATTTAGATATTTTGGTTGATTTACTGACATAAGCCAAATCTAATACATCTACACATTTCTTAACATAAGCTAAATTTAATACATCTACTTTCCTAACTAGGTCATCGGGAGGCTGCCGTTTTATGTGATCAAACCATCTAAGGTGTCTCTTTCACTCATGAGCATTCTCATCTTTGCAAACACTTAACTTAAAGCCATGCTTCTCGTTTAATGATCAATATTTTACACCATAAAATATTGCAAATGTCTTCCGAGAGAATCAAGCGAATATTTCCGGTTTTCCGTCGGATAGACCGTCGGAAACTTACACCATAAAGCATTTCACATCAACTCCCTCTCTAGTCTTATCAACAAGAAGAATATCATCAACAAAATGCATACACTATGGTACAATGACTTGCAAATGTCTATTGAGAACATTCATGACCAAACAAAAAACTAAATTGGCTACTTACGACGGATTTCCGGCAACTGAGCGGGGAACGTCGGTGAAAGAGCGGTCAACAAGAAGGCGGGCTGCGAATGTCGACAATGGAGAGGTGAACACGTCGACGACGGAAGCGACTTATGAAGCGAGAGCGAGTAGGAGTGAAATGGAATGAAATGAGAAGAGCATGACCGTAGAAAGGGAAATATGTCTTTTTCTGGTTTTTATTTCCGGCGGCTTTTATGCCATAACTTTTTCCGGCGAAATTTCCACAGGCAATATTTCCTCAGTTTTAAGTCGGTGGAATTTGCTGAAAGTTCCGTTAGTCCTTTTCAGCGTATTTTTCGTCAGAAGTAACTGCATGGTTTACAAAAACAGACGGTTTTTCCAGCGGATAAAGTAACCGCCATGGTTTATCCGCCTAAAAATCCGGTGCTAAATTAGCGACATAATATTTGCCGGTCAAACCACCGCTTCTACCAGCTGATGAAATTCTGCCGGTAAACAAAGATTTTCCTGTAGTGGAAGTTCCAAAGCATTTGGTAATGTCTTTTTGGCCCGATCTCTGCTCGAGAACTCGTTAACCCCTCAGGTACTATGATTATTAATGCTATATTGAAAACTAAATTTTCCCATAGTATTCAAGCATAATTAAGCATCATTAATGCAATATCTTTAATTACTGAAGAAAATTAATTACATAATAACTTAAATGGAAAAAAAATGGAGAGGTTCATTTCATTCCGGTCTCTAATGAGGCATCCAATAATTGTTTTCTTGCCAGTTCATTGATCAGGTTGACCTTTTAAGTGTTGTTTGCCCAGCTCGCGCAGCAAGCCCTATTGTTTATACCTTGTATTTCAACTAAGGAAGGGGTTGAGCTCTTGAATATTGGTCTTTCTCGGGCTTTGAAGAAAGATGCCAATTTTAAGGAGCAAGTTGGGTAAAGGAATTTACTTAATCATTTGGCTCATGACCTGAAGGCTGCAGCTGTAAATCCAGTTCCTGCCTAAGCACATTAGAATCCATATCATTTTAAGAGCAATTCTGTAGAAAATGTTTGAATTGTGGGAAGATAACGGGTTTGATAGAGTTAATCTAATCATCACTCCATCTGATCAGTTGAGTGCGGTGAAAAAATAGATAGCCTGTTAATGCACTAGATGCCATCTGTTCCTTCCTTTCAGTTTGTTTATTCCTATTAACCATTTTGGTGTAGCCTCTCAGCATTCTAGTTGGATTGTTAGCTTGAAGAGAAGTAAATGAAAGAAGACCATAGCTGGATGAGCTTGAAGAAAAACAAAAAAAAAAATCCAATGAAAGAAGACCATAGCATAGTTTCTTTTGTTTGTCCTTGCCTTATGTTGGTTTTGATTGGACATGTCAATCAACATTGCACATTTCATTACCAATATCATTGTTCTAGCTACAAACCAAAAAACATACTACTTTATAAGTTATTAGTTTTATGAAATGACACACGTTGCTAGAATTAAAATTTTAGTTAATAGGAGTTTGCACCAATGTACCATCTAGGTAATAGGGGTAAGCCTAGGTGGATTGGATAAGTTCAATTGCTTAGTCATGACATTTTTTATATGTTTTAAAATATTTGTTGAATCTTTTTTACATATTAGTAATAAAGGGCATCTAATACGTGAGGCTTCTACCAAAGCTGATTTTGACTTGTGTTGGCGTACCCCGTCTTACTCCTACTATGTTAAGAGATTTTTACTATGACTCAAATTTGTGATCCCTAGGTTATAATAAGGACACCTAACTACTGCTCTTGGGCTATCTTCTAATATTTTACCTATGCATAACCATAGAAAATAAATCTTGCAAAAGGTTGTAACCTGCATTATAGCCGTACTATTTTTCTTGCATATTTACATAATCTTGAATATATATATTTTTGGCGCGATATGCTGTGTACAAATGTTTTTCTTCTTTAATATGATGTTCTTTTCTAGCATTTTGAATTTATTTGTAAACGAGTTCACTTTTTTTTTTTCCAATATGTGAAGAAAGTAAAATGCACAAGTTCAAAGGTGAAATGAATTCTAAGCATCATAACTATTTGTAGGAAGATCATATCTGATGAGATTTATGAGTCTTGAACGTATGAATAAAGCTGCAATGCCCTTCCATGGTTTCCAGTCCGTGTTCATTTTGATAAAAAAACAAATGAGACAATTCTTTGTGTATTTAGTTCTATTTCAACTATTTTAATATTTTTGACTTAAGATTAATAACTCTTAGTGATAAGAATTTATCGGTTTCATCTCCATAGTTTTTTCTTTCATTTCTTTATTACTGCTTCCTGTATTTCTATTTTTTGTTTCTCAAGCATGGTCTGCTCCATCTGTAGATGTGGTGACCAGCAGTCTGGCGATCTGGGATCATCAGCGGAAGCAGTTGATGGAATCCTGGGTTTTGGACAGTCAAACTCATCCATGCTATCACAACTTGCTTCTGCTGGAAAAGTAAGAAAGATGTTTTCCCATTGCTTAGACACTAAAAACGGAGGTGGTATATTTGCTATAGGACATGTGGTACAACCTAAAGTCAAGACAACACCATTGGTACCTGACATGTATGTTCTGCATATCTCTTACTCGAGGATTTTGAACTGACTTTTCACTGTAAAATACTGCTAGCGTTTCACAATGTTCTGCACATTGGTTACACCAATTAAATGAAAAAAAAAAAGCAGTGAAAGGTTGACCTGTATCGAAGCATGATCAAAGCCAGTGGTATAACTTTGCTTGATTAGTGCAATAGCTGCTCATCTATACCTCATTATGCATCATGCAATTGCATACTAGGATTCAGGTGGGATCATTCTTGTGCTGAATTAATTCAGCATCCAATAAATATATATTAAGGATTGGTACTTGTTCACTATCAACCTGCTCAACGTGAAGGGTGTAATATATATATATATATATATCCCAACCATTGGCTTGTTTTAAAACTATTAGCTTTATTTTAATATTTGCTTTTATTACTTTAATAAGATATTTCATGGCTGGCCTTAGGTGTTAACCCCAGATTGATTCAAGTTAAAAGATATCTGAAATGCATGAAGACATGACTTTAAAAACTGCAATTTCAAACTTGAGTTAAGCTTGGTGGATTTAGTTTCAGGTTTGCACCCCTGCTATGATTTCGATTGAGCATATGTTGGTTCAGACTGCTTGAGTGCAGTGTTTGTCCTTATTGTTCGAGCTTGTGCATCTTTGATTTGGTTCAGATGAAGATTTATTGATCAATTTATTCCATGATGGATGCTTGTGCGATACCGGAGTAACCGGACCACCATGAGATAGCTTAAATTATTACTTGACACTTTATCTGAACCTTTGGTTGAGAGAAGTATATGGTGATCAATCTTATTGGATGCTTGCCAGAGGACTCTATAGCGAGGAACCACTATGAAAGTTCATTTTTATGATCAAATTCATGGTTGGGTTCACCTTGATTAAACCCAAATCAGGCTCATCATTGCTGGTTATATCATCATCAAAAAAATTTCTACCTTCATTGTTTTGTTTAGCGCAAACTTAAGAACAAAATTTATTGCTCAAATTACTTGATTCTGGTCCAAATGTATGCCAAATCAGTAGCTATTGATTATAGATTCCATTAGGTAAGTTTAAAGTTACGCTTTAACATGTGGATTGAGTAATTTATATTGGGTCCAAGTGCATTATATTTCATATGTTATCAAACAACGAGTCTACCTTTGGTTAAACCAAACCCACTTTAAGTTCATAGTACCATTACTTAAAACAAGGGTTTGGCATTTGATCATGATACGCCTGGGGAATTAATATTCATTATGTAAGGAGGATAAATAATTAGGAAAATTTATTTAGGGAAAGATGGCTGATTTGAATTTAGATTGGGGAGGGAATTAGGAATGTTTTTTTAAGGAAAGAGGGCTGATTTGAATTCAGATTTGGGAGGTGTTTAGGAAAGTTTTCTAAAAATATTTATGCTATTTAGGAAGTGTTTAATTATTTAGGAAGATTTTCTAAATTATGTTTAATTGTTTAGGAAGATTTCCTAAATGATGTTTAATTAGGAATATTTCCTAAATGATGTTTAAATTATCTAGGAAGGTTTTATTTATGATTTTGTATTCTAGGGCTATTTAAGGGGGAATTGTCTAGGGTTTAGATATGCTATTGCTGAGTTTTATGTTCTTAGTGCTTGTTGTGAGTTCCTAGCGGTGTCTAGGTCTTGTGTGAGAGACAATCTACCTCTCTAATAGTAGATCAACTGTATCTTACTTTCATATTGCCGAAATAATACAAAATCAGCCACTGTTTTGAGCATTCCTGCAGTTTTCTATTGATTGGTTTGTTGTTGTTAGATTGGAGACATCAGATCATTGATGAACCATGATGATGGTTCGGCCAACCAGGGCAATTCTGTTGATCCTAAATTATGCTGGAGCTGTGAATGTTTTCATTGACTCTGATTATGACTGGAGGAATTAATGAATAATGATACCGGACTGCTAGCTTGGAGCGAATATTTCTTTGGTCAGATCCAAATCAAGCAGTGTCACGTAGAGGCTAAGGCCCTTGGTAAATGTGAGCTTAGTAGTTTGGTTGGTGCATTCCAACTGCTTGTCGTACTTTGCTCAAGTCACTTAAAGTTTTCAGTGGAGAATTGGGGTAAGATGGGAAAGGCAGGGATGGAGAATTGGAGGATATGGTGTATGCTAATGTTAGAATCTTTTGTCCAATAATTCCAATATATTTGGCAGTCCTTATTGCAAAAGCAACTAGATGAGCTATTGGAACATGGAAAATAGGTAATGCAACTCCCTAATTCATGCTGCTGAAGTAAATAAAAGAGGCAATTCTCCCTTCCTAGTTCCTCCTTGGGAATAAATACTCTTGGTCACACTGTATGATTCTTCTCGCTTTTCTTATACAATCTAGTTCTTTCTTAATTTGAAGAATTCTCACACCGTCCTGGTTTCTTTCACAATGGGATTTGAGACTTATTCTTTCATTTGATTTTTAATTTTAGCTTGGAACTGTGGTCTTAGTAATTCAGGAAGAATCAGGTTAGATATAAAAAAAATTATTTTCCTAGAGGACAACTTTGCTTGAGATATCAGTCTAAGCCTGAAAAACCACAGTTTTTTACTTTTGGAGACATCAGATGACCGTAGGGCTGGAAAGCTGTGGGTCTCGTCACAGGTCTCAGAAGTTTTGTTTGTTATCTATTATGTTATCAGTCCTAAAGTTGATGCTTAATTGGGAAGTTATGGTTTGTTGAAGCATTGAAGGCATGCTTCTTAGCTATTTTAATAAAATTATTAGTCCATTTACTCTTTTTAAAAATAAAATACATCTATTTAACATGATATACATCTATCCGTATAATCTTAATACTTCGAGGGTTCATCTTTGTAATAGGTTGTGACTGCTCCTCCAGCTTTTTTAGGTTATTGTACTGATAATAGGCTTGATCCTGTTGAAGCATTGAATTTCATGTTTCTAATTTGGCCAGTTTTAGTTGCCATCAATGCCATATCCCTTCATCTCCTTGCTGTTGTACGGTTGCCTGAGTCTACTAGATTCTTCAGGGCTGAGAAATAGTTGCTAGGTTTTGAGAATCTAAACAAAAATTTCTCTCTTTTATTTGGCTGTTTAATGTTTTTCATGTGTGTTGATGTCTTGCATCCCAAACTTATGCTGTCTGCATCAGTTTGATGAGTGCCACACAGACATGACATTACTCAAACTAATTTATAGAGGTGATAGGAATACAAAAAGAGTTCTCAAGTCCAGTAGGACCTGGCCCTATGCTGTTTCGTTTAACTTCACATTATTGAATGTGGTCTAGTAGACTGATTACATTAGCGACCAATTTTGGATTATTATCATATGCACAATTCAGTGGGAATGTAACTAATAAGTGGAGTGGGAGCTTCAGGCATATTCTTCTAGTTTGCTAGTGAGGCAAAAAGATGCCCCAACTGGTGTGAGAGCTTCAGTTATATTCTCTCTTCAAACTATGTAGAACTTGTAGATTTTTTAAAGGTATGCAGCATTTTGTACAAAATATGGCAGTATCTGTTGTTTCTTCTGGAGAACCTTGCCAAAAGAGGGCTGATGGAAAATAGATTTCAAAGAAAAGTTCTTAAAAAAGGGTGCAATACAAGGTGGGTACTATATTCCAAAGAACCATATTTAGCATATGGAACTAACACCCACATTTTTGTCTTGGGCATTTATTAATGTGCATGCATCATGTGATGCCTATCCGACTTTCATTAAAGAGTCTAGCCTAATTAATTTTTAGGAGGATATTTTTCATAATTAATTAATTATTAGAATGCAAGGTTTATTAGAGGGTATGGCCTTTTTTCTTTCATAATTAATTAATTATTAGGATAAGGAAAATTTGGTTAATAATGGGGTCATGTAATATTTGAAGTAGTTTGTCTATAAATAACCCATCCTTTTAGAGGGAAAGGGAATTTTTGGAGAGTTTATTTTAAGTTATCCTGAGGTTGGGGAAGATTTTTTCTTTTTGTGTGGATTCCTCAAATTTTGAAGAGGTGAGAAGGGGAGGAGATCTTAACAAAGATAGAATTTTTCCACAATTGATTCTCAAAGCTTCTATACCTTCTCCATAGCATTCATGAACCCTATTTTTGCTATTCCAGAGGCTATCTACTATAATGGTCTGAATTGAGTCACTATCTAAGGACTTGGTGCGAACAACCTCACTCAGCTAGCAACATTAACAGAGTGTAGCAGCAGGAAGCCCTTTCAGGAGGTTGCTAGAGTGGGTGGAAGAACTGTCTAGTATGATTCCTACGGTGCACCATACACTTGTAGCAGAAACTCCCAAAAAACAGCAGCAAAAAGACCATTCAAGAGGATCGTTGGTCATAGTGGAGTTCAAGATTCCGCCAAAATTAGTTCTGGCACTCTAAAACCTTCTTCGGCAGCTTTCCAAGGTGGATTGCAGTTGGTTAGGGAGAGTCTTTGGAGAGATTGATAGGAAACACTTGTAGATCGCGAGTATTTCCTAACAATCTTCTGAAAAACAGCGAGAACAATGACTGGACTGCTGTCCACATCAGGAAAACACCGAAAAACTGCAATTTACAGCAGTAAAACAGCCAAAAACAGTGGGGAATTAGAGGAAAACTGTAGGAAAACTCAAAGTACAACTTGTATTCCAGTAGACGATGAATAAAATAGCAAGATACAATTGATCCTCAATTCGAGAGGAGGATCGATCTCTCCCAAATCTCTGGCAACACCAAGAGCCCAAAGAAAACCTATATCTAAGAGATCTCAAATTTCAGCCAAATTCAAGATGCCCAAACCCTAGGAAAACAAAGTATTTAATGCATACAAATCAAAAGGAAATCCTTAAACAATCTGATGTAGATATACAAGTAAGAAAATCGACACAAAGAGAACAATGGATAGAACTTAAACCAAATTTTATTAAAATAAAAGCAAACAACTAAGATTTCAAAATTCAACAAGAAAACACTAAGAGATTTTAAGGAAATAAAGAAAAATAAAAGACACTATCCTCAGACAACCGTCAGAGCGGGTTCCTCACATGCATCGAATTGTAGGTTAAATAAGATAAGTGCATAAGACTAGCAAACCGATGGTCCACCACTGCAAGATTGTCCAAATGCTTCCAAATCAACAAAGACATGACACCCTAAATGATGAGGACATCGTCAGAGATTGCGACACAGGTACCATCAGGAGATGCCGGAGATCGACGGCCACGATCATGATATTTATTTTCATCATTTTATGTAGTAGTTTATTTGATTTTTATGTTTTTCCGTTTTTGCCCTTATGGGTATTTGGTCTTTATTGTAGCCCGAGGGGCATTTTAGTCTTTTGCTTTCTTGTCATTTTGAGGCCTATTTATATGGCCCTTTTTCTTATGTAATAGCTTAGTTTTTGTTGAATGAAAAAAATATTCTCCTTTGTTCTCTTTGTGAGTGCAACCTCCACGATCTCTTAGTGAGTTCGTAGGAGAAGCTAGATCTCTTTGTGAGTTCTAGGTTTTCTTGTTCTTCTATTTTTCTTTATTTCTCTAGATATCGTCGTCATCACGGAAGTTTGGGTGGAAGCATTTGTGGAAGATTGGAATTCACTCTTTGAATCCCTATATTTTCTCTACTTCTTCTCCTCCTTTGCTCTTTGCTGCTGCCTACTCCTAATTCCCCAAGCCGCCGGCCACCTGGCTGCTTCCTCCCGCCAACCAGCCCACCCTCCCGGCCTCTGGTCGCCAATCCGAGCCCTCCCTGTGCAGCCGTCTCCTCCATCACTCCCAACCTCACGGCTAACAGCTAAGCCGTGAGCCCCTCAGCCCTTATCCATGAAGTTTTCCCCTTGCCGCCTGATCTCCCCTTGCCCAAGCCCATTCGGATTTTAAATTCCTGTGCTTAATTGATTGCCTAATTAATAATCTTATTAAGGCAAGACAGTTAATAGCATTAACTCTATTTGAAATTCAAATTCTATTTCCCTCTCATTTCAATTCAATTTGGGAGTTACCTAATACAATTAAATTCTGAAATTACTTCAGATTTTAATTAGTTTCACTTAACCATGTGGTCCCCACTTGTTTATTTCCTAACCCCTTTTTTTTATATGGCCGGCCAACCTGTTTTCTGAATTTGAAATCTAATGCCAATGCCTTAAATCCTTTCCTATTCCACATCCCTTTCAAGCAGGAAATTTGGCATTCTTTTATTTCTTTCAGTTAATGGGAAATTTCCAACGGCTGGAGGCCTAAACTAATTAGGAAATCTTCATGTAGATTAATTCTGAGAATAAAATCTCAGATTTGATAATTCTGTGAGTTTCTCAAGAAAGACCACGTCATTAACTTGATTGCTCTCATCTCTCCATGGGGCTGGCCAGCCCACCCTCTCCTCCAAATCCGGCTTCTTCCCCGGCGACGAGTCCTCTCGGGATCACTTGTCTACTAGTGGCATCGCTAAGTCTACTTACGATTCTCCTCCGCTAGCCACCACTTTCAAAACGAGTGACGGACCTCAAGGTGAATGATCTAAATTTTAAACGTGTGGCTTTAGTAGTAGCTATTTGCATTATCTAGTTTATTTTGGTTATCTTTTGCAAGACTCTTATAATTCTTAAATGTAATCACTGCCGTTACTTAATCTAACACGAACTTTCTTGAATCCAACTTGAGTAAGCTAGATTTTATCGTTAACATTGCAAAGTTAAACTCTCATTAATCTCTAACGTGCAATTCATGATTCACCGCATGTTGTTTCACATCATCTTGGTATCAGAGCATGGTTTGCTCTAGTTTTGCATGCTAGACATCATCCTAGGAGTTGTTTTAACTAGTTTTACACGTTGTTGCATGCATGCTATCATTTAAATCAGTTTAGTTATATTTTATGCATGCTGTCCACTGCATTCCTGCATGCATTTAGAGGTTGTTAAGCTTGTTTATCAATGGTTCAAGTGCTGTCCTTAACCTAGCCGCTTAATTAGTTGTCTAGGTTACTTAAACATTTTATGGTTTGCTGTCCACACAATATCTGCACCATTTAGTAACCATTTGGGCTAGATTTAGGACTCTTTCACTTGCTGTCCACGCTCTACAGTCCACCCAAATGGCTTAGGTGACTTCGTCCTCCACATTAATTTGCTGTCCTACTGTTTCCCGCACCCTTTGGAGTCTGTAGGAGTGTTGTTTTAGAGTGTTTAGGTGCTGTCCACTTCCTAAAACCCTTCCTAAACACTTAGATAACTTTATGCCATGTTGTAGTTTGCTGCCCACTTCATTCCTGCACACATCTAGTGAGTTGTAGGCTAGTTTCTTAAGCGTTTAAGGTGTTGTCCTCAACCTAACAACCTTCCTAAGTGCCTAGGTTACCAAACCCACTAGTGTAGCTGCTGTCCGAACTTTTCGGCACCTTGTAGTGAGTCGAAGTGAGCCTAACTTAGTGTCTATATGACGTCCCTTACACCCAATCATCCTTGAGTATCACAGGACGCTTCCCAATGGACCCGATAAGACTCCAAAAGAGCTTAGATGACATCGTTAACCTAGTGGGCACTATGACTAGAATTATGACGGAGAAACCTGTTGAATATCCCCGCTCGAATTATGTGTCCCACTATGCGTTTCAACCTAGACCCGAGTTTAAGCCACAACGACCTCACTTTGAGCCACCTTATCGTCTGCCTACCTTTGATGGTTCTTTGGACCCTTACTATTTTAGGGAATGGGTTAGACAATTAGAGGACTATTTTGAATCGCGTGAAATCCCTAATTCTCGCCAATTTAGCATTGCTAGGTCACACCTGAGCGGTAATGCTCTCCAATTTTGGATGAGGTTGGAAGATCATAAAGAGTCTCGTGGCGAATACCCCACCTCCGATTGGAAAAACATGAAACGAGAACTTGGATTAAAATACACTTCCCCTACTAGTGGTCACCCATCCTTTAGTAACATCAGGGTTGCTGCCCCACCCTGTAGGTCCTCTCCAAAACTTAAAGGCCGACCCTCTATTGGGTCTTCTGATCGTTCAATCTCTTATAGCTCCCCACTTGGTCCCACTTCTAGCCATTCCATTCAACCTTTAGACTCCCCATTCCTTGACCCTGCAGGTATGATTATAATAAAGGAATTCATTAAAAAGAAGAGGTCCCCTGAACCTGAGACTGAGTGCATCCATTTTGTGGATGCTAATGATATCAATAATGACGAAGGATTCTTTGAGGATGAAACAACAGTGATTGAATCAGACTCCCAGCATGACTTAAATCCTGAGCTAGGAAAATTAGAACCTTTAAACGTCGACACCTTAGGCCACCCCGATCCTAGTCTCCTCGAGGATAACTCTTTGGATAAAGTATGCCTGGATGATAGTAATTTGATCTCGAAAGGAGCCAATCGGACTTCGAACACTTAGAATTTAAATTTGGAAGATCCTGATTTAGTTGTAACACCTACTGAAATGACTCCGGATAATTCTGATAATTCTGATTTAATTTTGGATAGTTCTGATTTAGTTTTGGATAATTCTGATTTAATTCTGGATAATTCTGATGGCGACTTAGATAATCTCGAGTTGGAAGTAAGTCAATCGAATTTATCACCCGATTTAAGTGAAACGGAACCCATGGATCTTAGGGTTGCAATCAAACTTGAGTCTCTTTCGGAAGACAGTACATTGAGTCTGAAAGTTTTTTAGCCTGATTTGAGCAATGAGCCCCCTCTTGTTTCATTAGAGTCTAACTTTAGAGATGCTCAATTGGATTTATATTTGGCTGAGTGTGTCATTCCTGATTCATACATTTTGCCCGTTATAGCCTCGTCCTACCAGGATAAGAACCACTTCTATCCTAGTTGGATGAATTTACTAGAATACACTATTGTCCCTAGGAGACTACCTACGACCCTGACTGAAATTTCCTATAGGAATGTCCTTTTAGCTAAGGATGTCTTCATTGCTCCCCCCACACCAGTTCCTTTAGACCGAACACTTTAGACCCCTCTTTTGTGACCCATTCACCTGTTCTAGCAACGTGTCGTGTGAGTTAGTATGTTGTGTGTGTGTTGTAGTCTATTGTCTTCCTTTTTGTCTATGTTTTAAGCTTTTGTAAGCTCATGAGTCTTGTCATTCGTCATGCATACCCGATCTCTTGCATTTGCATCACATTTACATGAATTGCACAAAGAAATTAATGAAAGAATTAAACAGCACAATGCTGGCTATAAACTTAACGCAGACCTCAAGAAAAGATTTAAAGAATTTGAAGTGGGAGATTATGTGATGGTTCAGATTCGTCTGGAGCAGTTCCCACAAGGAACCGTTAAGAAATTACACGCGAGAAGCGCGGGCCGCGCCTTTCAAAATAATTTCCAAAATTAACAGTAATGCTTATGTGCTAGACCTTCCCGAAGGTTTTAACTTTAGCCCCACTTTTAACGTTGAAGCCCTTGTAACTTATGAGGGACCAGAGTTTAACCCCACCAATCCATTACTTGATGAGCCTTGTGAGTCCCCACCTGGTGAGATCCTCAGCCTACCTCCACTCCCAAAATTCCCCACATGACCTTCCGCGGAGAGGATTAAAGCAATACTTAGCAATGACATAATTTCCACTAAGGACGGTGGTCGTCGGAGGTATCTAGTTCAATGGGCAGGAAAGCCGGAGACGGAAAATGTGTGGATCGACCGAGATGAGCTACAGAGACTAGACCCTGACTTACTAGAGTGGTACGAGAGCTCTATAGATGCTTACTCGACGGGGTCGAGTTTTCTCCCACCTGGGGAGAATGATGAGGACATCGTCTGAGATTGCGACACAGGTACCATCAGGAGATGCCGGAGATCGACGGCCACAATCATGATATTTATTTTCATCATTTTATGTAGTAGTTTATTTGATTTTTATGTTTTTCCGTTTTTGCCCTTATGGGTATTTGGTCCTTATTGTAGCCCGAGGGGCATTTTAGTCTTTTGCTTTCTTGTCATTTTGAGGTCTATTTATATGGCCCTTTTTCTTATGTAATAGCTTAGTTTTTGTTGAATGAAAAAAATATTCTCCTTTGTTCTCTTTGTGAGTGCAACCTCCACGATCTCTTAGAGAGTTCGTAGGAGAAGCTAGATCTCTTTGTGAGTTCTAAGTTTTCTTGTTCTTCTATTTTTCTTTATTTCTCTAGATATCGTCGTCATCACGGAAGTTTGGGTGGAAGCATTTGTGGAAGATTGGAATTCACTCTTTGAATCCCTATATTTTATCTACTTCTCCTCCTTTGCTCTTTGCTGCTGCCTACTCCTAATTCCCCAAGCCGCCGGCCACCTGGCTGCTTCCTCCCTGTGGGCTCCGAAAATTCGTTCCCGGCCTCCGCTCGCTTTTCTTATTCGGTGAGAGAGTTTTAACGAACTAAGTTCCGAGGTAAATTTTGGAAGGCAGATAAGTTTGTAGATAAGACACTACCCAGAGATTTCGCCCTCATTTTATGAGGACTTTATGATCTGAGTTCTGGTTTCCTATAGGCGCAAGCCCCTATAGTTAATTACCCCTCCCGATCACGAGAGAGAACTTTCGATTAAGGCTAGTCATCAATCAGATACGTATAGAATACGTGTATCTGGCATATAGTAGCAGCAATGGATTTGAGATTGGAAATATTGGATATTTGGGAATTTGAAGGTTTTGAAGATTTGGAAAAAATGATATTTAAAGCAGAAATTGCACCATCTTGAACTTAAAGCGGATGGTGGGGGAATGGATGATAGACCCGATCAAGATCCCATGGTTCCGTCGTCCTGGGCCATCGTGGTCCCTGGTCTACTTAGTCAGAGGAGGTAGTCGACCCAACCTGACAGAAGGATCCTTGTCAGCAGCCATGGGTTGCTTCGTCCAAGGGGACCTTGTAGACCGGGGTTGGATGTTTGTCTAAGGGGATAAATTTGAATCCACCTTAGCTAACAGAGGGCTTTGTGCCCTATCGATCATATCCTATTGATTCATATCTCAAGGATTTAACGCCATTAAGGAGCGTATTGGCTCTGGCCATAACCGCTATCCGTGGTGCCATTTGTCGGCAAAACCACTCGGTTCAGAGGGCCCCGGGTCATAACCGTTTACATGCAGTGCCATTTGGCGGCGAAACTGCCGGTTAGAGGACACGTACCACGTCCTTACTGGCAATATATTGTTTGAGAATGGATCCTAGTGATATTTTCGACTAGGCATTTGGCTCTTTATGAGCTGAAGTAAACTTTAATTTGTCCGCCCCGACAAACTGTTGCGGAGGGTGGACGAATTTTGCTTTAAGTGGTTAATGGGTTGAATTTCAAATTTAAATATTTTTAGGATTTTGTGGAGTTTTTGGATTTTTCTGGGATTTTGGGTGGAGCTTGGAAGATATTTGGAATGGACTTTTGGGAGACAATTGAAAATATTTGGGAACCCCTCCGGTTGAGATCTGCATTCAACACGGCCATCATCGGGGTATTCGGGGGTCATTTCTTTTTATGGATTGAACCTTGTCAACTCTGTCGGGCTGTCGACAGAGGATCGGGTTTTGTAGGCTTCGTGCCCTTTGATAGTGAATTCATATTGTTGTAGGCCTTGAAGACCTAATATGAAAGTTTTTAAAGCAAATATATCGGTCGTCACAACTTTATATTTGCTTAATGGTTCGAACCCTGTCGACTTCTATTGACCCGTATATAGAAGGATCAGTTTCGAACCTGAATTCACTTGTCAACCCCCGCGCAGCATCCCTAGACGTCATGTGTGTGTACCAATAACACGCTCGCCGGGGCCCATGCGGGTTTGGATTGTATTTTCCCCTTTTAGTGTACCTATGTGTATACAATTTATAGTGCACGTGCATGGGTACTCTTGGAATAGACGCCTTCTGTCTGCTTGTACAAATGTTGCAGATCCGGTGGCGTAGCAGCTTCTGAATAGACTTGTTCGCTGCTTCGTACAGGTGGATTGTCGTGCACTATTTGTTGATTTTTGTAGGCGGATCATAGTGCACTAACTAATCTCCTGCCTTGGATCGTAGATGCTTGTATTTGTTGAATCCCTTTTTTTTTAGTATTTTTGCTTGTGAATATTGCGATGGGTACACGATGGGTTATGACAGCTCGTAGAAGCTCTCATTTGTCATATTATCTTTGTATTTGCTTGTAGATGTTATGTCGAGTACACATGATCTTTTTATAATGGCCCATAGGTACTTGTATTTACTACATGTCATTCATCTCTTCTTGTGAAAGAAAGGTGTATTTAACTTCAATTGGATGATTGTTGGTTTGGGGGAGGTATTGTAACATTCTTTGCTACAAAAACTTGTAGGCGCTTTACATTTACTGTAGGGGCTCCTCCTTTGTCCGCCATTGATCACTACCCGTAGGAGTATTATTGTATATGCAATGAATACTTCCTCATCGCTAGTAAGCATCTTCATCTACTATGATCTTTTCCCTTGTAGGTAGAAGATCCATTAGGCCTTTGATACATCTACCATCGTGGCTTGTAGATGGGGCTGATGTACTTTAACATTGGTAGAAAGAGGGTTGCATCCCCCACAATTCTCTTGCTTCACCTACGGGCATTCCACATTGATTGAATATAAATGTCACTTGTAGGGATTTCATGGCATTCATTACATTTATTGTATGTTGTGCATCATCATTTGTAGATAGAGTCTTGTTTGCATTCTGATATTTGCTTTGCAATTAGTTGAAGGTTATGAGTTATTGTCACTTCATTCTTCTCAACTTATGTATAATGGAAATCTGCTAGCCATAAGTCCTCAGTTTGATTTCCATTTGAATAACAAAAAATTGTCACTTGGCTTTCAAGAGTGGGATATAGAGGTTTCTTCATCCACCCTGACAATGTGTTTGTATCTCAATATTTATACATTTGGGAGATTGAAGTTATCATTTGATTTTGATGCTCTTATCTTGACCATGCATCTATAAATTTGAACTCCATTCCTTTTCCATTTGTTTGAGTTTGAATCCAACCATAATTCCTTGCAACATATTTTCAAGATGTTTTGTTATTTGGATTGAACTTTGCTTGAAGCACCTTCATTTAGGCTTAATTCCATATGGTTCATCAAAGTCCAGCTCCTTCATGATACATTCAGGTTCAAGTCCAAGCAGCCTTGTTCAGCTCCACTTCTTGTTGTATGGTTCAAGTTCAAAGCGCATGATCAAATTCTTACTTGAGTTCAAGTAACCAACTCAAGTTATCATTTTGAGTTCAAAGTGCAAATTCAAGTTCTCTTGTAGTTGTTCAAAACTACAACCTCAAATCAACATTTTTATTTTGCTTGAGTCCAAATCAAGTCTACAATTTCATGTTTATGTTCAAGTATAGTTCAAGCTTTTGTCCACAATTGATCCAAGTTTGAGTTCTTGAATTCAAGTGCAAATATAAACTCCTTGAGTTCAATCAAGTCTAGTTCAATTTTAATGTCCACCAGTCCTCCATTTTGAGTTCAAGTGGTTCTTTTGAATCGTATGAGATTCAAAGTCAAGTCTTATTATAGTTCGAGTTCAATCCACTTGATGTATAAATCAAGTTCAATCTCATGTGCACATTTCTTTTTTTATTTGGATTCAAATTTGATTAAGTAGATTAAATCAAGTCCACAAATCTCATTCTGCTCCAAGTCCTTGTCTGTATTTCAGACAAAATTTCGGCAGCCTCCCGGCGTCTCCCCCGTTTAGGGGAAAAAAACCAAGAGGCCGCCTACCCGCCAAGCCACTAAAGGCTTGCACGGTTGGTGTTGGTGAGACACCGCGGCGGTTGTATTTTTGTTTTCTCCCACCACGCGCAATAAAGGCGTGCATGGGGTTTTATAAAAAGCATTTTTGATAAGCAATTTTGATTTCCCCCCGCCCGGGGGTACTTATGAGTGACCCTGCTTCGCCGTACGTGCCGCACCGGGATTCCATCCTACCACGGCCAATAAAGGCGTGCTTAGGATAGTTCTCCAGTTTGCCACGTACATTGAAACAAGGTTTTGAGTTTTAGAAAAGTTCATACCTCCGCGGGGTTGTCGTGGTTCACGTGGATCGAGGGGTCACTCGCCTACCTCGTCGTAGGTGTCGCACCGGGTTCCCTCCTACCACGACCACTAAAGGCGTGCTTAGGTGGTTTGCCGGTCCGACACGGACATCGAGGAAGGAGAGTGGGGGGAAAGCATGCATTTCTTCTTTTTTTATCATTAATCAAAATTAAAAAATTATAATTAATAAAAGATAATTATAATTATCAAAGAAAACTAATTATAATTAATTTAAAGAAAATTATAATTAATCATAAATTATTAATTATAATTAATAGGAATTAATTATAATTAATAAAATAATAATTATAATTATTTAGAAATTAATCATAATTAATAATAATTATGAATAATTAATTATTAATATTAGAGATTAATTAAAAATAATTAATTGGTATTAATAAAAAATTAATTATAATTAAATAAATAATTAATTATAATTAATAAATTAATTATAATTAATTAAAAATTAAAAATAATTAATTATTATTAATAAAAATTAATTATAATTAATTATGATAATTATTCATCAATTATTAACAATCAATATTGATTAATTATAATTACTATTAACTAATTATAATAAATTAAAATTAATAATAATAATAAAAAAAAAAATATAATTCCCTCCCCCCATTCCTCTCTGCTCACGGGAATGGCCACAGAGGCGCGTGAAAGGGAGACTGTTACCTTCTCTACCAGCGAGCTCCCCTTGTTGTTTCCGCTCAAAATGCCTCAACTTCCGATCGGACAAGAAGGGAAAGTCGAAGGAGCGAAGCCGATCAGCAAGGTAGGGGGCTTCGATCGCCTGTAGGATCGGATGGGGTATCCACGAGAGAAAGCTAGGAGTCCAACCGTGTGGAAGAGATGGGCTTGGAGGTCGGCAGTGGCTTCGATCGAAGCAGGTAAGGAAGGAAGCCTTCTCCCTTTGTCTTTCTCTCTCTCTCTCTCTGGATCGAGTGGATCGGACGGGTGAGGAGAAGAGACCGACGGGCTCAGGGAAGATGGACGGAGCAGTCGGTCGAGCGTGGAGGGCAATGTTCGGCCGGCTCTGGTCGTGGAAATAGAGGGAGGATCGGAGTGAGCTGGAGTGCGAAGTGGAAGAGCAGCCATCGACTTCGTTTGGGTCGGTATTTAACGACGCGAGAAGGAGCGAAATCGAGGCCATCGTCGCAGGTTTTGCGCAGGAAACACGGAGAAATGATGGATTCGACGCTGATGTACAGTACCTCGGCGGAATTTCGGGGATTTGGACGGCTTCTCGACGGATACGAGGATTCCAACCGGGATTTCTTGCGGGATTTCGGGATCTCTTCGATCGAACGAGGTATGCGGATTTTTGTTCTCTTGGTTATTACATGGAGGTCAACACTCCCGCCAACCAGCCCACCCTCCCGGCCTCTGGTCGCCAATCCGAGCCCTCCCTGTGCAGCCGCCTCCTCCATCACTCCCAACCTCACGGCTAACAGCTAAGCCGTGAGCCCCTCAGCCCTTATCCATGAAGTTTTCCCCTTGCCGCCTGATCTCCCCTTGCCCAAGCCCATTCGGATTTTAAATTCCTGTGCTTAATTGATTGCCTAATTAATAATCTTATTAAGGCAAGACAGTTAATTGCATTAACTCTATTTGAAATTCAAATTCTATTTCCCTCTCATTTCAATTCAATTTGGGAGTTACCTAATACAATTAAATTCTGAAATTACTTCAGATTTTAATTAGTTTCACTTAACCATGTGGTCCCCACTTTTTATTTCCTAACCCCTTTTTTTTATATGGTCGGCCAACCTCTTTTCTGAATTTTAAATCCAATGCCAATGCCTTAAATCCTTTCCTATTCCACATCCCTTTCAAGCAGGAAATTTGGCATGCTTTTATTTCTTTCAGTTAATGGGAAATTTCCAACGGCTGGAGGCCTAAACTAATTAGGAAATCTTCATGTAGATTAATTCTGAGAATAAAATCTCAGATTTGATAATTCTGTGAGTTTCTCAAGAAAGACCACGTCATTAATTTGATTGCTCTCATCTCTCCATGGGGCCGGCCAGCTCACCCGCTCCTCTAAATCCGGCTTCTTCCCCGGCGACGAGTCCTTTCGGGATCACTTGTCTACTAGTGGCATCGCTAAGTCTACTTACGATTCTCCTCCGCTAGCCACCACTTTCAAAACGAGTGACGGACCTCAAGGTGAATGATCTAAATTTTAAACGTGTGGCTTTAGTAGTAGCTATTTGCATTATCTAGTTTATTTTGGTTATCTTTTGCAAGACTCTTATAATTCTTAAATGTAATCACTGCCGTTACTTAATCTAACACGAATTTTCTTGAATCCAACTTGAGTAAGCTAGATTTTATCGTTAACATTGCAAAGTTAAACTCTCATTAATCTCTAACGTGCAATTTATGTTTCACCGCATGTTGTTTCACATCACTAAAGTTGCTTTACTTTTGAAAAGAAAGATACAGATGGAGTGGCACTTGCGAAGAGATGAAAGAGGTTAGAAGCCGAGACGAAAGGTTGGAAAGAGCTCGCAAGATTTCCGGAGGGGATGAGAAAGAAGGCGGACAAAGCTCACAAGCTTTTCCAATAACCCGCTGGTCAATAGCAATTTTGCTCACAATAATTACTGCTTTTCTTCACAATATCTTCTCATATTTATGGGCAAGGTAGGGGAATGCCAAAAGCCACATAACATTAATTTCTACTAGAACCGAAGCACCATTAGCACATAAATCCCCCCCAATCTTTTTGGAAAACATTCCAAACCCAGGAACCGAAGCAGCATCCGCGGGAGACAAAGAGGCAGCACGGAACCAAGGAGCCACAGCCACGGGAATCATCCCAGGCACGGAAAAAATAGCAGCCATCCGAAAACCAAGAGGCAAAGCACGGAAAACAGTAACCTCATATTAATTCTTATGCATTAAACAAGCCACGGTTTCCCAAGAGACAAGAAGAAAGGGGAAGGGGAAGGGACAAGGCCTCTCCAAAAGTAAATCCTTTTTTATGAGATACCTTTAGAGAATTAATGAGCTACTAAACTCCAGCTCAAACAACTAAGAGAACAAGCTCAACACCATATGCTTCAAAACAGCCAACCCGTGAACCATCAGCAGCCAAGGACCAATCGAGCCAGCAAACCAAAGATCTACCAAGCCTTATGCATAACCTACCATGATCATTGGATGCTTTCCCATCATTGGATAGCTAAAAAAAAAAGAAAAGAGCATAAAATATACTATTGTTCAAATAAAAATAAAAATTACAGAAACATTTGATAGCATCACAATCCCTACATTCAATTTCCCTCATAGAATCCATTCTAAAACCTTCCTAAAATGAGCTCTCAGGCATTGCGTGCGTGCGGCTGACGGAAGAGGCGGAGATGTTCCGCCCGTTCTCCGCCTGGGCCGGTCCCGCTTGGACCGGTTGGACCGGTCCAATGGACTGGTCTAACAATACTCCCCTCCCAAAGATCCATCTTGTCCTCAAGGTGGAAATATGCTTGTGTTCCCGCGGTGGTGGCCATCCTTGAGGTGACTGAAAAACCTTACTGTATTGCTGAACCAAGAGCTGCACGGAAAGAGAAACATCCCATCCCTCATTCAATATGATCACATCCAACCTGTGTAGTCCCACCAGATAATCTTCCGCCAGCTCTTGTACGTCCCTAACCATGGTCTTAAGTGATGTGATGAAAAAAAAAAATGATGTGATGGCTTTGGATAGCCCTGCATCTCCCCTTATGACCACCCTTCTCCCAACCACCATTAATTCCATTATGAGTGCTCCCCAATTGTCCTTGGTTTCCCCCAAGGTTTGTAACCACTTCATCCCTAGGATGACATCAGTGCTTCCTAACTCTAGTGGGAGAAAGTGCTCCCTTACTTGAATCCCCTGGATGGCCAACACCACTCCTTTACAGATTCCTTGGCCTTTCTCCACCTTCCATGTACCCATCATCACCCCATAACAACCGATGTCAACCAATTTCACTCCCAGTTGGTTGACGACCTGAGTGGAAATGAAATTGTGGGTAGCCCCACTATCAATTAGCACCACCACCTCACGGTCAGCTATCTCTTCTTTCGCTTTCATAGTGTGACTCGGAGTGAATCCCACTACAGAGTTCAGAGAGACTTCTGCCACATCTAGGTGCAACTTCTCCTCCTCTTCAGATCTTCTCCCACCTCCCTCCTCGTCTTCCTTGTCTTCACAGACAAGGAGAACTTGAAGAGTTCGGTCCTTGCACCTATGCCCCGGCATGTACTTCTCATCACATTTGAAGTACAACCCCTTTGCCCTCTTCTCCTGCATCTCCTTCTCTGTCAGCCTCTTGAAATTTTCTCCACTCCCTCCTCCTACTAGCTTCTCCCGGGTGGTCTCATTAATGTTGCTTGATGTAGGCTCCTTGGGTGCTAGAAGAGTGGTCGTCGTCTTGTAAGAGCCTCCTGAGCAGTTTCCTCGAGCCCCTCTTTCAGACTTCTTCTGGTCTTCCACCAATTGGGCCAACTCCGCCTAGATTCCTTGGCTCCAAAACTTTGACTGCTGTTCTTACCTCCGGTTTCAGCCCCTTCATGAAATTTCCTTCCAGGGCTGACTCCAAGATATGATCTAGCCTACTAGCCAGATACTCAAACCTGTCCCGGTAATCTGCCACCGTACCTTCCTGAATCCTGGGTAAGGGCAAAGAATTGCTCATAGAAGTCTCCTCACTCTTCTGCTCATAAATGCTCTAATAAGCATTCTTTGAACTCCCGCCAGCTCCAGATAGGCTCCCGTCTGTCACGCCACTGATAACAGGCTAAGGCTTTTCTCTCCAAGCACATTCCTGCCGCTGTCAATTTCTCCTCCTCCGTCAGCCCATTGACAGCAAAATATCGCTCTACCTTATGAATCCACCCATGACCATCCTCACCCTCAAAGATGAGCATCTTCAGCTTCCTCACCTTTGGATCTCCTCCGTTTCCACGGTATCCTCCATAACCTCCCATTCCTCTAAGGGGAAGAGCTCCCCAAGTATCCCGATCATCCCTCCGACGATTATACTCGAACTCCTCTTCATTCTCTCCTCTTCTTCCTTCAAAATCATCACCTATATGCTGAATTCATTCAAACTCAGCGCGTCGACGATGAAGTTCCTCCATTCTTCCTTCAAAATCAGCCCCTCGACGCTGAATTCTTTCGAATTCAGCACCTCGGCGATGCAATTCCTCCATTCCCTTTTCAAAATCAACACCTCGAATTCAGCACCTCGGCGATGAAATTCTTCCCTTCTTCCGACAAAATCAACCTCCCGTTTGTCGTATCCCCTACTCATCTCTTCTCTAGAAAGCGGTTCTAGAGGGTGCATGTCATTCTCCTCCTCCAGGATCTTCACCTCCGAATTCCTCCTCCCCCGCAACGGGTTCGGATTTCCTCCCATGACATGGCCGTCGGTGGTCTTTCTTACTTCCGATGTCGCCGGATTGGTCTTCCTTTCAAGTAACTTCTTCATCATTTCTTCCATAACCGTGAACTTCCCTTCCAATCTTTCATTGTTGGAGGTGATTTGATTTTGAAAATAAAAAAAATTCCCTCCAGATCTGATTTTAACTGTCCCAATTTGCCTTCCAATACTTCAACATTCTTTTCGGCCATCGTTCTTCCCCACGGATCTCACGTAACTCACTTACGGAAGCCAAAAGCTTGCTGAAAATTTAGAATTTCAGCCGCCTAAGGTCCCAAATCGGCGCTTTGATACCAATTTGATAGGAAACACTTGAAGATCGCGAGTATTTCCTAACAATCTTCTGAAAAACAGCGAGAACAATGACTGGACTGCTGTCCACAGTAGGAAAACACAGAAAAATTGCAGTCTACAGCAGTAAAACAACAAAAAACAATGGGTAATTAGAGGAAAACTGTAGGAAAACTCAAAGTACAACTGGTATTCCACTAGACGATGAATAAAATAGCAATATACAATTGATCCTCAATTCGAGAGGTGGATCGATCTCTCCCAAATCTCTGGCAACGCCAAGAGACCAAAGAAAACCTATATCTAAGAGATCTCAAATTTCAGCCAAATTCAAGATGCCCAAACCCTAGGAAATAAAGTGTTTAATGCATACAAATCAAAAGGAAATCCCTAAACAATCCCTACATTCAATTTCCCTCATAGAATCCATTCAAAAACCTTCCTAAAATGAGCTCTCAGGCATCGCGTGCGTGCGGCTAACGGAAGAGGCGGAGATGTTCCGCCCGTTCTCCGCCTGGGCGGGTCCCGCGTGGACCGGTCTAACAGAGATGTTCACTAGTCCTCATTAGGGGTGCAAACAAGTCGAGTCGAGTTTAGGCCTTATCGAGCTCAGCTCGTTAGTTGGAAAACGAGCTCGAACTTGAGCTCGTCCCACTGTAAACGAGCTTAAGCCGGCTCGCGAGCCATGACGAGAATTTTAAAACTTAAGGTGGGATTTAGAAAAAAGAGGTAATGTTTAACATTTAAATAAAACTTAGGTGATTTTATTTATTTTTTAATATTTAAATTTAATAAATAAAATAAAATTATTTTATAAATATTAATAATTATTCGCGCTGGCTCGCGAGCGAGAACTCGACCCGTGAGCTCGATAAGCTCGGCTCGGTAAGCTCGACTCACGAGCTAATAAACGAGTCGAGCTTGAGCCGGCTCGGCTCACTTACACCCCTAATCCCCGCAACATACATTCTACAACATCAAGTTTTGGGAGCCTTTCTCTTGGGTTTCATGCAACTTCTAGCCAAGACAATTGAGGGAAAAATCACCTATGATTTGGAGACTATCTTCTTGAAGGGATAGACATGCAGGTAGTCTTATAGAGTTCTTTTAGTTGTCTAATCTTGTAAGTTTTTGGTTGTTTTTATTACACACTTTTGTCTCGGTGGTAGGCTCCACGCATTTCATACATGCCTATAGATGCTACTAGGTCCATATTGGCTTAAAGATTTGCTCCGACGTGGTTGATCATGTGAACTTGTTGTATTATGAGCATACTTGTTAACGACAAATGATGCACCACGATGCAAAGCTCCCTTTGGAGCCATAACGCCTTGCGCTGCACGCTCCATTTTGAACATGACGTAAACTCTAAAATATTATAAAAAAATAAGCATGAATATGAAATATCATTAAATTGAAAGAGAAGCTCGGGGAAATTAGAGCAAGGTCTAACATTTCTAAAACCCTTGGGCATGTTATTTCTCCTTTTGTTATTTTGCCACAAAAAATACATATCACAGTATTGTTATCGACTTGATCAGTCAATATTGCATATTACCATACTGGATTTTTTTTTAAAATTGAACTAAATCTAATATTTTATGATCACTTATATGCAAGCAAATTCAAATAATTAAATTTTGGTCTCCCTTAGATGAATAAAAGTTAGTCTCACATGCTTGAAATCAATGTAAAGTTCACCATATAAATCACAAACAGATTCAAAGAATCAAATTTTGTCCGATAATGAATGTGTTGCTTAGGTTACTTCAAATGTAACTAGATTATCCAAAAAATGAAAAAAAAGTTCAGTGCTTGCACTGTCTAATTTCTCTAACCATGTTATATTGGGCAAATTATATATTTTGAAATAATTACTAAGAATTCAAGATGATTGTATTCGATGTATTGAAATGATCCTTATGTAGCTTCCCAAAGTGTCTCACTATGCATTTCAAACAAATCAATGATATTGCTACATACAAACTAATTACCTAACCAAGTCTACAACAAGCACAACTAACTCAAGGATCTAACACCTAACACATCCCAACCTAAAAAATATAAACTTTTCCATTTTTCTCTATTTGATAGTTGAAAATGCGTTTCATAAAATCAACTTACTTAAAATAATATGACAATCAACAAAAAATTGTGATGAACTTGAAAGACTGCTATATTTTTTTGGTTTTAAACACATATACAAATTGAAGCATAAGATGAGAAAAATCTAGCAGCGGTGGAATCAATTGGATTAGGCAATACCAGAAGATACGAAGGAAGGAATAAGAAGCATATTAGAGATTGTTACCTTGCAATGAACCTCCTTCGCGCTTAATCAAAAAGACAATAGATCCAATAGCGGCGGAAACAGACGGACAAACCCTAAACTGCGGTGGAATCAAACGAACGAGGATCCAACAATAGCGGACTTAAGTGATGGAAGAAATAGATGGAAGAAGGAGCATAATCAAATGAAGGAGAGGGCGACAAAATCGTACGAAGGCTTGGGCAGCAATAGACCACTCGCACTCGCTTAGTTATCATGGATTGACAGCTCGGGAGTAGCCTTCATTCATTCGTGACTCACGAATCGTGAGGGTTAGGGCAACATAATAATATAACTTAACTAAACTATTTTAATCATATATTAAAATTAAATATTACATTATCTTATAAATAAAATGTAGAAATATTTAAAAATATTTATAATTATATTAAAAATCCCTAAATAAAATTGCTCGCGCTATTTGTGCCATGTACCATGTGCCATTACATGCAAATAACGCGCCATTTTGAACATTTGTGCCGCACCATACAGATTGTGCTGTAGGTGTTCCGCTCCACGTCGTCCGCCTTGGCGTACACTATTTTGCGTCATTGACAAACATGATTTTGAGTGGTGAACTTTTGAATTCTTTTTGGCCAAGGCAAAGTATTCAACACAACAACACAAAAGACAATGTGAGAGGTGGGAAAACTGACCCGTTAAACTAAATTTGTCGATGTAAGATATTATTAGGAAAGAATAATCAAACAAATAGAAGAGGCATTGTTAAACCTATGGCCTTACGCCAACAAAGGGAGTCCTTACTGAAGTTACAAGCGATGCGGTCTTATTGGCTCCAAAATGATTAAGATTAATAACTATTTCATTCCTTGCCATGCTTGGTCTCCTCACATCTCACCAACAACCTCCTCACCCATTGCAGAGAGATGTAAACACTGAGAGTGTATATAACTTAATGTAAAATGCTTAAAACATTCAAGGTAGTACAAACATGGTAAGCTCAAAATGTACTTCATTGAAGCTTCTATCACAACTACTTATCCAATTTACAAGTGATTCAGATAAGGTTAAACTGATGCATGTCAATAAAACAATCCATTTAATCCAGTTAAGCTAGCATATCATGCCCGTTAATTCATATTTGTAGTTCAACTATGTTGGAGGTCACACTGCTCCCTAAAAATTCAAGTATCTATAACAGTGTCACACTACCTTATAGTTATAATGGATGTCACATAACCTCCAAGTAATCTCCATACAACTTCAAGTTAAAAACACTTTGTAATGGTCACACCTGCTCCTAATTCGACAAAATTTTTGCTAAGCATTTTCATTACTCATTCATTGCATCACAAACTTCTTTATTGAGAGTTATCCAAGTATTATAAAGATTGAGGATCTTATATACTGTGATATTTAATATCATATTCATCCCTATGCAAGTTGAAAGATAGGTAACATAATAATTTTGATGTTGAGGAAAATAGTGCTACTCTGTAATGGAATATGATTTTCCATTAGGTGACATGAAGGTTAAAGATGACATCCTAGCTTGTTCATTTCTTGCACTCTTCATTGTTCTCATTTAGTAGGTCTGACTACTCACACTTTTTGCCAGGTTGAAGGGAATAGTTACCTTTCTCTCGAAGAGGTCTACTTCCTTAAATAGAGGCAGGAGGGATCATTTAATTATTACTAATTAGGCAAGTTTATTTATACACGGAGAATTTAATACACGAGTTGAGCCAACCTCTAATCATGCTTAACTCAAGCTTGACTCACGTGCTTGCTTGCTAGCTTGAACTTGAGCTTAAGTTAAGCTCAAATGGAGACCTTGAGCTTGGCTCACATCAATGAAGGCAAGCTCTCAAGCCAGCTCGTGAGCTTGCGCCAAAGAAGATGAGCAAGAAGTTGTCAGTGGAACTCACTAAGGCATCGACATGACTAGTGATTGGTGAAGTGGAAATCACTAAGTTCATCGAAGAAGGCATTGACCTGAACAGTGGTTGGAGAAGAAAAAATTGGTATGAGAGCTTTTTAGAGAAGGTATCAATGCGACTAGCATTGTAAGTCACTGTTCGATAGGTGAGAGAGAAAAACAGCTTTGGCCTTTTTCATTAAAAGCCTTGAGGAAGGAAAGTAGCGTCAACCTTTTTCATTAAATGCATTTATGTTGGTAGAATTGACTTTTATAGTCATTACGATTGGGATGAATTGGAGATTGTGCATCCATTGCTATTAGTGAGCAACGATTGAATATATGAGCAAGTTGGCGAGCCGACAAGCTGAGCCTCGTCAAGCATGAACTCGAGCTCATTTAATATATGACGTTTAGCTTGAGCTTAAGCTCGAGCTTGCGGGTCGATGAGCTCGTTTCACGAGGTTGTTAGCAAGTTGAATTCGAGCTAGCTCACGAGTTGACTTGTCTCACTTACACCCATAATGACACTCTTCTATATATTTGCTTTATCCCATTTCTATCTACATCAGGAAGGGTTGAATCCTAGGAGATAAATCTAGTCTAGGACATTATGCATGCCGGCTTTACTTAGTGGGGACCATTACCAAATATCATACCTTGTTGAAAGCATTAATGGTCCCTTTCTTTGTTTTAATCTACTTGGCTATACCCAATCTAGTTAGTCATAAAGTCAACTTAAGTAGGGCATCTTGAAAGGATTTACTATTGCTCAAAAATTTCTTTAGGTAAACACTGGTGTTAACAAGTCTACACTACCCTCTTGAAATTGTTTGGAAACTACAGAGTTGCCCAAGCAACCTTGTCTAAACTTCCAACTCTATTCTTCCAAGATACCTCTAGGTCTAGTCGCCCTGTATGACAATCGAGTCGGCTTAGTCAAGTTCTAGTTGGTCAGTAGAAGATTCTAAGTGTTAAGGTTCTAGACATATGCATAGATATGTAGAGGGATATATTAGCTGGAGGAAATAAATAAATAAATAAATAAATATATAAATATATATATATATATATATATATATATATATATATATATATATATATATATTAGCTGGAGAAGCCAATAAACATGCATTGCCATGATTAATTTATTTTTAGACATACGTGAGTCTTACTTTTATGTTATATGTTCTCTCTCAAAGCTTATGCATGGTTTGATCTTTTATATTTTGATCATAGTGCTATAGGTTCAGGCTTTAGTTATTTATTGTTGTTAATAAATTGGCACTTAATTCTTGGTGGATCTACCATATCTGTTAAGTGTTTAAATGCTGCAGGCCACATTACAACATCATTCTTAAATCAATTCAAGTTGGCGGGGCATTCCTGAATCTTCCAACTGATATTTTTGAAACTGGGGACAATAAAGGTACAATACTTGACAGTGGAACAACATTGGCTTACCTACCAGAGATAGCTTTTAAGTCATTAATGAATGCGGTAAGGAAATTTTCATTTATGATAGTAAATGCTATTTCTACTATATCTATGTACTAATCTTTTAGTAGTTCTTTTTAGATCTTTTCTTACCAGCCTGGCTTAAGCTTCCATACCACCCAGGGTTTTCTATGCTTTGAATTTTCAGGAAGGTATGCACTCATTCCAACTTATAGGATGCCTTAGTTTATAAAGCTTAATATCATTGTCTGACGAAGTCAGTCTTATTTATGTCATTTGTTAAATTTATGAGCTTTCCAAATTTTCCATTTTTGTAAAAAAGGAAAGTCGAGACAATAATTATTGTTCATTGCTAGTGCAGTGCTTTCTTGATGTACTTAAACCATATTAATTCTTTATTTATGTTCCTGGCACTCACAAGTTTTATACAATGAACTCAGGAACTTCTCTGTTTAATACAATCAACTAAGGAACCAATTTGATATGGTTCTTGATTGAATCAAGAAGGTTAGGACACCTTTTGAGTAGGTGCGGACTCTTTGGGGAGGAGGGGAAAAGATAAGAGACGAAACAAAATTTTTATTTTTCTCTACCAAAATTACAGCACATGGGGGTCATTTATAGGTTCATACATGTGGTTTAAAGGGGCCACTTATGCAAACAATTAATAAACTACATTACAATAGTAGACCGACTGGTATGGGTTCAGTTATTTAAAAATACCATGGGTTGGTTCAGTCCTTAGACCAGTTTCTGGACTGGCTGCTGTATTGTGGTAGTTATTAGGTCCTTTGGCTGATTTTGTACAGCATAGAGGTTGTCTTTTGATGCTATCTTCTTCTTTCCTCGTCAGTGGTACACTATAATAATTGAATTGTTGTCTTTAGCTTATTCTTCTGCTTTCTTTAGCTATTCTTCACCTTGTTTTGCATTATATTTTAAACCAAGGGAATGAATTCGTGCTCAATACCATCATTGCCCTTCTAATCCCAAATTTACATTGAGATGAGAAAGATTTGAGGTATTGAAGAATGGGAAATTAATATATGGACGTTTGGATCTTATGTAGTTGTAGGCATGAAATCCAAGCTGATCAATGCCTCCACCCCCATCACCCTTACACTGATGCAAACACTAATCTAGTCTAATCACCACGAGAAATAAAAAGTATGAACCTTATTTGCAGATCTCATCACATAGATTTTGGGAAGTGGTTCACGTACGCAACTTCATCGTTGTATTGCAAAGAGTTATTTTCATGATTTTTTATCATTATCCTTATTCCAACGAACCTTCTGTCTGGCGCAGGGATCCATCTTCTTCATTCCTTCCTATTTATTTCTGCATGTGGTAACTCTATTTTATGGAACTCTTTTTGCAAAATTTTTGGTCATGCTTCTTTTTGTTTCTCACCTTATCTTTCTATTGCTTTTACCTAAACTTTCTCTCCACTATTTATTGGTGTATCTTCTACTCTCTATCGTGCATATGCAAAACGCTCAAGTTTTCATCTATCTTTAATACAATAAGTACTGTTACCCCCACACTCCATTGCACACAGTGAAGATGGTTAAAGGAGAACAGCAGAAAAGTTAAAAAAAGAAAATAGAAGAAGAGAAGAAAAATTGAAAGGAGATATAGCATTGAGAAGTCTAATATTTCATATTTAGTGGATGATCCTCTAAAAAATCTCATGGCACCTTATATATAAATTAGGGTCCTCAATACTTATTGAAAGTATTTTAGACTAATGAATTAAGAAATTATGTCCTTATTTTCTAAGTAAATCATAAAGCAGGTAAACAGCTGAACCAAACAAAGACGTGGACATATATATTATAAAGCAGGTAAATAGCTGAACCAAACAAAGACAGGGGCGTATGTGTTGCTTTATTAATCACTAAATAAATCATTTGGTGATTTGAACAGGCTTATGGCCAATCAAAGCGTAAACAAAATAGTCCGTTAATCATTTTTACTTATTGTGCCTAACTATTTTAGGTTTTTTTTTGACCCAATCGAACCCCAGACCTGTAGGTTGGAGGCAGGGGCACTACGATTGTGCTATGCACCTAGTGTTTTGAGCTTAGTTTCTTGAATTCTTCATTTCCATTCATTGGTTATTATTTATATCACTATTTGTTTTTGTCCTTCAGATAAATAAGATGCTATTCAGCAACTTCTAGGGAAGTATACTTTTGGTGCTGGTTTACTGGGTTTTATTTTGCCTGTTCAATCCATTTACTGCTTTCTATTTTTTTTTTCTCGTAGGTTGAATAAATCATTGTGTCCAAAAATCTGCAGAGATATCATATATTCCTAATTTATCTCTTTCCAACCTTTCCTCTTGGCTTCTAATCTCTTTCGTCTCTCCATAAGTGCCACTCCATCTGTATCTTTCGTCTCTAAGTAAAGCAAATTTAGGGTGTCTTTTAATTTCGAGTCGAGTTTGTAAGTCGTCTTAATTTTGTTTTTAATTTCTAAGTCGGTCTTAGATTTGAAATGTAAGAGTTTGTTCTTCCTCATCTTAGTCTTCATCTTTCGTAAATTAGTGGGTCGTCGGTTAAGGACCAATCGTTCGTGTGGGCGAGGGGTATAGGCTCCCCTATATTTCTTGCCCCCACCAGAGAGGAGGATCGATCTCTCCCAAATCTCTAGAAGCCGCTAGAACCCATAGAAAACCTAAATCTTAAAGTTCTCAAATTTCAGCCAAATTCAAGATACCTAAACCCTAGGAAAATCAACTATTTAATGCATACAAATCAAAAGGAATTCCCTAAATAGTCCCTACATTCAAATTTCTCTCTTAATCCCCCAAAAAATCCTTCAAAAAACGCTCTACTTGGGCGGTCGGGCCGCTCTATCTCCGCAGGAGGCGGAGATCCCGCGACAAATTGCGAAGGGCCGATCCCGTGCGGATCTGTTTAACAATACTCCCCTCCCAAAGATCCACCTTGTCCTCAAGGTGGAAATATGCCCGTGTTCCTGCGGAGGTGACCATCTTTAAGGTGACTGAAAAACCTTACTGTATTGCAAAACTAATGGCTGCATCGAAAGAGAAACATCCCCTTCCTCCTCCAATCTGATCCCATCCAATCTGTGTAGTCCCACCAGATAATCTTCCCCCACCTCTTGTATGTCCCTAACCATGGTCTTAAGTTATGTCATGGCTTTGGATAGCCCTGCATCTCCCCTTATAACCATATTTCTTCCATCCACCATTAATTCCATCGTGAGTGCTCCCCAATTGTCCTTGGTTTCTCCTAAGGTTTGCAACTACTTCATCCCCAGGATGACATCAGTGCTTCCTAACTCTAGTGGGAGAAAGTCCTCCCTTACTTGAATCCCCTGGACGATCAACACCACTCCTACAGATCCCCTGGCCTTTCTCTACCTTCCCTTTACCCATCATCACTCCATAACAACCGGTGTCCACTAACTTCACTCCCAATTGGTCAACGAACTGAGTGAAAATGAAATTGTAGGTAACCCCACTATCAATTAGCACCACCACCTCCCTGCCCTCTATGTCCCCCTTCACTTTCATGGTATGATTTGTGGTGAATCCTACCACTGAGTTCAATGAAACCTCAGCCATATCCAAGTGTAACTTCTCCTCCATCTCCTCCTCACCTCCCTCCTCAGTTTCCTCGTCATCGCAGACAGTGAGAACCCGAAGAGTTCAGTCCTTTCATCGATGCCCTAGTGTATACTTCTCCTCGCACCTGAAACACAACCCCTTTGCCCTCCTCTCCTGCATCTCCTTCTCTGTCAGCCTCTTGAAAATTTTCCCACTCCCTCCTCTTACCGGCTTCTCCCTGGTGGTCTCATTAATATTGCTTGAGGCAGGCCCTTTGGGTGCTAGAAGAGTGGTTGTAGTCTTGTAAGAGCCTCCTAAGCGGCTGCTCCTGGCTCCCTTCTCCAGATTCTTCTGATTTTCCACCAGCTGTGCCAACTTCATGGTCTCCCCCAAGTCACAGGGCATCAACACCTTCACTACTGCTCGGATCTCCGCCTTCAACCCTTTATTGAAATTCCTCTCCAACACTGTATCTGAGAGTCACTCCACCCTGTTAGCTAGGTGCTCAAACTGTTCCCGGTAATCTGCTACTGATCCCTCTTGTGTCAGAGCAAAGAACTGCTCATAGAAGTCTCCTCCCCGATCGGTTTGGAAACGTTCTATTATGTAGTCTTTAAATTCCCTTCAGTTCCTAATCGACCTCCTCTGGTCTCTCCACTGAAACCACGACAGGGCTTTCCCTTCTAAGCACAGTCCCGCTGCTGTCAGCTTCTCCTCCTCCGTCAGCCCATTGACGACAAAGTATCGCTCGACCTTATAAATCCACCCATACGCATCTTCTCCTTCGAATATGGGCATCTTCAACTTCCTCACCTTCTGGTCTCCACAATTTCCCCTAATTCTCCCATAATTTCCCCTCTCCCAAGTGCCAGGTCCACCCCATGTTTCCCGATCTTCCCTTGCTCTGCCATAGCCCAAACTCCCTTCGAGATCCCCCCTTCTTTCTTCAAAATCAGCACCCCGACGGCTGTAAAACCCCTCATAGCGTTTCCAATCAGCCTCTCTTTGCTCCGCTCCCCCATATACATACCTTTCCCCATGTCGATCTCCTCTTTCCTCCCTATGGAAAGGCTCCACATAGGTCTTCTTCTTCCCCCTTCCATGATTTCCACATCTTCTTCCTCCTTACGGATTTCAGAATTGGTGTTCTTCGCTTTTGGGACCTTCGTTTCGGATGCTGCCGTTTGTGCTTGAAGCTCCAGCATTCTTTTCATCATATCCCTGAGATCGGCCACCTGTCCCTCAAGGTTTCTTTGATGTGATTTATCTCTCCTTCGAGTCTCTCCTCCAAAGCATCAACTTTCTTGGCCGCAATTACAATCTGGAGTTTGTAGATTCACAAAATTTGAATTTTGGAGTAAAAAACAGCAACTTCCTCTTTTTCCGGGCAAAAAACTGCTGCTGAAATTTGCCGAAAACAACCATCCACCGGTCCCAAGACTTGCTCTGATACCAATTTGATAGGAAACACTTGCAGATTTCAAGTATTTTCTATCAAATTTTGGGAAAACAGTGATAATTCTCCGCAAAAGTCCGCAAAAACCACGAAAACAGTAGATAATTTGTATTATTTGATGAAAGGAAAAAGGAAAATAGCAAGATACAATTGATCCTCTATTCGAGAGGAGGATCGATCTCTCCCAAATCTCTAGGCGCCGCTAGAGCCCAAGGAAAACCTAAATCTAAAAGATCTCAAATTTCAGCCAAATTCAAGATACACAAACCCTAGGAAAATCAACTATTTAATGCATACAAATCAAAAGGAATTCCCTAAACAGTCCCTACATTCAAATTTCTCTCTTAATCCCCCCAAAAATCCTTCCTAAAACGCTTTACTAGGTGGTCGGGCTGCTCGATCTCCGCAGGAGGGGGAGATCCCGCGAAAAATTGCGAAGGGCCGGTCCCGTGCGGACTGGCTGGACCGGTCCAGTGGACCGGTCTAACAGAAAACCAACGTATTATAAAGCCCGCGATGTAGCATAAATCCATGAGATTAAGACCAAGATCTCATCCTCAAAGTAAGAAGTACAAACCATCACATATGCTACAGGGCTTTTAGCAACATAAACCATTTTTAACTCATCCAAATGGAATATATCAAACTATATCCCTCCTTAAAAGTTTTTTTTGAAAAATACTAAAATTATGATTTTTTTTTGCTGGATTAAATTTTGAATTTGATGTTGTAAAAGCATAATTTCTAAAAAAGAAGGATTTACCTTCATTATATGTCATTCCCATCATTGGAATGGAAGAAGGGCGAATGGGAATCATGATTACCTATAACCCAATGGAAGGTTCGGCCTTAATGACACAAGATTTTGACATCAAGAACTTCAAAGCACCACCACAAATGCTACTGCATGTGCTCCTAGGTGCGATAAGGCACTGGCCTATTGCACTAGCAACAAACTCTTGCATGTTTTAAAAATGGTCAATAGTGATTTTTTTTTAATGTTGCACATATTGCAAAAAATGGCTTGATATATAAAGGAAAGATGTTGCAAGCTTTATGGTGAATCCCCCACCATGCAAAAACTGGATAACACAAGGATGACATGCAAAATAGCATATGTGGAAGTAGGTAATACTAATGAACCGCCCTTTGAGTTCCACAGAAATAAAACAATTGAAAAATTAACTGGTATCATTAATCTCCTACGACCTGTATTTATTTTCTTGCATTCTCAAGTATTACCCCATCTCCTCATGCTTTTAAATTCACAAAGATGCCTAATTCTATCTTCTGGATTATTGATTCAAATGCTATAAACCATATGATCAACTTTTCACATAAGTTCATTTCACATATCCTTTTTCCTAGCAATAAAAAAAAAAAAACTATTGTTGATGGATCGTTGTAGACTATTATTGGCTAGTGAGACATTCTTATAAACAAATCCCTCCCTCTGTAAACTGCCCTCTATGTCCTAAATTATTCATCAATTTATTATATCCAAGAGCTAACTACATATAAAAAATATTGTGTTGTGTTTTACTCTTCACATTGTGTCTTTTAAGAATAGGGTACAAGGAGGATGATTGGACTTGCTAAAGAAAGGGATGGTCACTAGCACCCTAAGGATTCCAATGATCATGGAAAATCCACATAACCTGTTATGTTATCTTTTCATTTAGGAACCTTTAAATCCATATGAATTTCACACCTACATGTTGGCTATCCATCCATTATTATTCTTAAATCTATATTTTCTTTATTATTAAAAAATCAATATTGAAGAATTTCATTGTGATATTTACGAGTTAGTAAAACACAAATGTACTAGTTTCCAATAAGTCATATAAGAATCCCAAGCCCATTTTCTCTCATTGCTAGCATTCTTTGCGAGAAATGTGTTTGTGTTCGCTGATGTCACTTTTAATAAAAAAGATAAATACTACTTTGTTGCTACTAGTCTTATGGAAAAAAATATCAGCCACAAATGAATTTTTCCTCCTAGATTACCCTTACTTTCCCCTCATCCCAACAAACAGTTCTGTTTTAGAACCAGTCACTCCTATAGAAACTTTTCCTATACCAGAACCCCCTCCTTACTCAGCCATTCCAAAATTTTCAAGAAGAAGGGCATCTCAATATGTGCTATTCCAATTCATTAAATCAATTCCCATCATTTAGTTCACTAAGGAAAACATCGAGTCTAAAAACAAAGGTACAATAACCTAAACAAGAATTACACTTGTTTTTATCATGCAAAAATCTCTCATAGTTGCCAATCCTTTTTTATTAGCCTATGTGCTATTTATGTCCCTAAAATAGTCTCAGAAGCTTTAAATAATCAATTGGAATAATACTGAGGGAAGAAATGAAAACTCTTTAAAAAACTAAACATAGTAATTGGTAAAATTACCAAAAGGAAAGAAACTAGTGTGATGTAGATGGGTCTTGATTGCAAATATAAATTTGATTGTTCATTATAAAGTCATAAGGCCAGACTATTGACTAAAGATTACACTCAAACATATGAGATTGATTATTTAAAATCTTTGCTCTAGTTATTCAATTGAATACTGTTTGAATTCTTTTGTTATCAATAACTAATAGGGACCAAAAGTTACAATAATTTGATGCGAATAATACCTTTTTACATGGTCATTTTGATGAGGACATCGGAGATCAACGTCTACGATCTTGAGTTATTTATTTATATGTTTTATGTACTAGTTTACTTTATATTGTTGTTTTTACATTTATACCCTTACAGGTGGTCATGTAGTATTGTAGCCCGAAGGGCATTTTAGTCTTTTATTTCTTTTCTCTTCTTGAGCTTATTTATAGGCTAGTTGTTTTGTATTATGAGATGATGATTAATATGAAATGTTCAACTTGTGCTTATATATCTCTTTGTGAGTTCTAAGTTTTCTCTCTTGGGATGATCTCTGAGTGAGTTCGTGAGAGGAGAGACCCAAGTGGGGCAAAAGCAATACCCGTCAATCTTGATGGATTCCAAGGTTCGCGGTTCTCTTATCTTTTTTTTTTTCTCTTTTATTGTTCTTCTTGCATCGAATTTCCTCCCCACCCGTCTTCTTCCATAGTTTCCACCACCGGCCATCCTTCCCTCCCAAATTCTCTCCCAAATTCCACCACCTCAAGCCCCTGTTTCCCCCAACCCGCCGGTTGCCTTGGCCTACCAGCTGTTGGCCGCCCCTCCCAAAACCACCATCTCCACCCCCATGCCGCCGACCACCTCTCCCTCTCCCGTGGAATACCCCCACCACTTCTCTCAGCCAGCCCTCCTTCACTAGATCCCAACCCGCTGGCCTCCCCATCTCTCTCCCCTTAAATTTCCCATAAATGCTTTCCTAATTTAGCTCCCCTAATTTAGGAATAGAATTAAGTTCAAATTCAAATTTGAATTTCAAACTATTCTTAAATTATCATCCCATAAATTAAGAGAAACCTTCAAATAGTTTAAATCTGAAATTAATTACAGATTTAACTATTGAATCTTCTTAATTACTTGGGCCCACCTCATTAATACCCAACCCCTCTCCCTTCCTCTCTCCTTGGCCGGCCACCCATATCCCCCATTTATTTAATTAGATCCCACAAATTAAGGATCTAATTAATTCAATCCCCTCCCTACTTTCTCTCATAAACTCCACAAATTTCAAATTCAAATGTCTAAATCAATTGCTCCATAATTACTCCATAAATCTGAAAATTAATTTCAGATTTCCCCCTATGCTCCATCAAAGGGAATTAACTCCTGTTTCCCTCCACTGTTGTCCATGCAATTCCCCACCATACCCTTCAAGCTCACGTGCATCCAGAAGGAGGAAAGCTTGAAAATTTTCCTCGCCAGTTGCTTTCCAGATTTCTGGACAGCTTCTAATTGCTGTCCAAGACTTCAGAACAGCAACATTGCTGTCCAAAATAGCTCCAGGTTGCTGTCCAGGATCTATCCAAGACCAGCCTCCTTGCTGTCCAGAGAATTCTGGACGTTTGGTATGTCAGCCTGCCCTCCCACGAACTTGGAGATTGTTGTCCCAGTTTTGTTCTTCTGCTGTCCAGAAAATCCAACAGCCTTCTAGTGCTGTTTTTCCGTCCGGGATACTCCCATTTGTTGCCCGGAAGACTCCATTGACTTCCCACCCACAAAACTTCACCAAGATCAACCGCCACAATTCGGAACTTCCTCTGCGCACCTGAAACAAGACCTACGAACTTGACTATGGTGAACTCTTCCCCAAGTTTCCTATTTTCCTAGTTTATTTTCAATTTGGTTATATTTTGACTCACAAAGATCATGTCAAGCTCTTCACCGCTACGCTTAGAGAACTAGAGAGTTGAGTGAGGGACTCGTGCATAGTGCCTAATCTCATTGTTAATTTAGGGATTTACGTTGAACCATTCATGTATGCAATGTTAGATTAACTTGATTTTTTTCTGATCTTAACTTTTACGTGTGTGATTCGGCCTAAGATTGTCTTACCGCTCTTTATGTTTACTTTTGTCGTTTAGAGCTAATATAAAGATATGATTATTGTGGATTCTGAAATTAAGTGTGCAAAGTCATTAAGTAACTCACCTTCGAATGATTGTATTACATCATGATTTAGTAGAGGGAGTGTATATGAAGGTCCCATTATGACTTGAATCAAATATATAACAAACGTATGTAAAAAAAATACATTGTATTTATGTAGCAATCTCTAAGAGCATGATTCAGAAGGTTTAATAGGGTAATACTCAATTTCAATGTGGGATGCAAATAATGATCATACATTATTTGTGAAATTGACATCTTGGAGATTCTTCGCAATGCTAATTTATGTTGATGATATTATCATAACAGGTGGTGATTTGGAATGAATGTAGATTTTAAAGAAATCAATACTCCAAGAATTTAAAGTCCAAGAATTTGCAAGTCGAAGTAATTCCGTAGTTATGAAGTTGCACACTCAGTCATGAAATCCTTATATCACAATAAAAATACTTAACATACCTGCTGAAAGAGAGGTTAAGTTAAAAAAAAAGTTAGGATTTAAGCTTGTTTAGAGTCCCATGGAATTTAATCATAAACTTGGATTGGCTTATAAGATACGTAAATAGAAAAATTCTTTTATCAAAGCATTGTGGGAAGACTTACTTGTCACACACTAGAACTAATAATGTCTATGTTGTTAGTGTGGTTAGTTAAGTCATGCACAATTCTAAAGAATCACACCCTAGGATAGCATATCAAATTTTGCAATATCTGAAGGGTACCATAGGTACATAAATTTTATTTGAAAGGGAGGAGGATGTGACTTTTGAAGCTTACGCAGATGTTGGTTATATAGGGTTTATGGTTGATAGGAGGTCAACTTTAGGATATTCCGCATTCTAAGGGGCAACCTCATGACTTGTTTAATTAAAAAATAAAATTTGGAAGCAACACTAACAAAAATACTAAATTTAGAACTATGGCATTGGATTCTACAAATTGCATAGTTAAACATTATGTTGGAAATTTTTAATTTTGAATGAAAGAGTCCTTTGAGGCTCTATTGTGCTTACAAATTAGCTATCGACATTGCAATAATCTCGTCCAACATGATTGTACTAAACATGTTGAAGTTGTAAATATTTTATAAAGACGAAGTTAGTTATTGGTTTAATTTATACTCTGTTCATCACCGCAATTGAACAACTTGCAAACGTTCTCACCAAAATATTATTAGGAATAATCTTTCAATAATTGACATGTAAGCTCATAGTAAACAACATAATTCATTTACTTTAGGGGGGAGTGTGGAAATCCCTTTAAAATGCTCTTTGCTGGCTTCTAATGAGTCTACGTCTGAACTTTCACTTAAGTTGGCTATTGCGAGCACTTTAGCCTTTGTCAGCTGCCTCAAGTCACGCACCAACAGTCTTCACCTTCAGTCACATCCCAAAAATACACTTCTCCATTTGTTGGCCATGTCCAACTCACCAATCTATGGCCCTATTGATTGGATCCCTGATTTTTAGCTTTCCAATTTCATATATTTCATATTAGAAATGTTCCCAAGATCAATGCAAATGATGAAATAAAAGAAAACCAATTCTCTCCAATTGTTGTCTATTATCTTTTAAATTATTGTGACAGTATGGATATGAGCATGTCAGCCTAGTAAAAATCATTTTCTCAGTGCAGATCAAGCTGTAATTGAGGGATTATACTAAGTTTTCATTTGATTTGCTAGCATTCGTTGGTAGAATAATGCTTGATAGAAGTTCTTGGAACCTAATGCTTGTTCTTCTAAAAATAGAACTTATCAAAGTTAACTTTCAAGAGGAGAGAGAGGGGGGGGGGGGGGGGGGGGGGGGGGGGTTGTGGTGTGGACATGGATTTTGAAACACGGGTGTACTATTGAGATGAAAATTTAAAGGCAGAGGAAGCACTGAGGTGGGTTTGTTTTGTTGGGATCTGTCAGTGCACATCAAGTTCTGTTGCTTTAGCATGGCTAGGAAGAGGAAATCCTTGTTTCCTTAGGGTTTCTCCTGTTATTTTTTTTCTTTTGATTGCTGGTTTTGCATCTAATATTAAACTGCACTTATTGAACTTCTACTTAATTTATTTGTATTAAAGATGCATGTGTCCTCATATGCACTTCCTTTTTATTTTCAGGATTGATGATGGTTTCCCGAAGATTATTTTTCATTTTGAGGATTCAGTGGAATTACCAATATATCCACATGATTATTTATTCACAACTGGGGTAAGATATATTAAAATATGTGATTACTTGTTAATTATGTTGGACATGAATGATTTTCATCTATTCCAGACTATCTTGGCAAGGTTTAAACACTACGTAACTTGTCATATGCTTAGCGCTTTCAATTTCCCCCAGTCCTACCAACCTTTTTTTTTGGTACACACATGTGCTTGGACTCCACTTATAGGAATACCTTTTTTATTGATTTCTACACTAATTCTATCTTCTTTGTCTCTTAGCTAGATCTATGATTATCAACAGTTTTTTAGAAGAGCGTTAACTTTTGGTTTGGATGTCTTTTCAGTGCCTTATTTTTACTTGTAAGAAATGGTTGACATGGTTAGATTTATCCTGTGATTAAAGTAGTCTATTTATTGAGTCGTATATTTGTTTTCGTTTTGGTGATGCGATGTGGAAATTTTGTTGAATTCATGACTAGCTTGCACTAACTTTTTTCTTTCAAAGAATTGGTGAAGATCTAAGCTACCCGCATCTTTTCAAAATATATAAGATGATTATTAACTAACACAGGCCTTCATTTGTTATCATTGCATACTGCTGCCCTGTTACTTTGGGTTATCTGTCTCTGATATGAAAACATTATTTTCATTACTCTGGGACGTATCTTTTACATTGAGGAATATATTGGAATAATGTTCTTTTGCATCTGTGGGCTCCATACGTGTTATTTGACATATAGTAGCAGCAATGAGTATTCGTATTGACGATTGGAAGTTTGGAATTTGAAGGATTTGGATATTGGGAAAAATATTTAAAACATTCACCATCATTTACCAGAGCTATCTATAGTCTTCAATCAATACCCAAACAAGATCTAATGGAAAGAAATCAATCTATAATTTAAAACATCAATGTACAATTCTATTCATATCCCAAAAGATCATATACAATACTCAGGTTCTACACAATGATCACATGAAATGAAATCTATCATGTCCTGAGTATAAAAGAATCACCATAACAAAAAGAACAAAAACCTGAGGATTCCAGATCAATCTCAATCTCCTGCTCCCTTGCCCTGACCTGAAAATATTAACCACATATAATGAGCTTCAAAAAGCCCAGCAGGTCACCTAATACCTATAACTGAAATAAAAGCACGGTACTAAAACAATATGCATGTCAGTCAATCAAATCCATAACAGTCAATTGCACATGATCAGGGAATCTATACAGATACGAAAAAATCAGTAATCAATGCGTGATCGATAAAATCCATAGTCAGCGGTAGAAGAATCGATAAACAGTAGGAAGAAATCCATAAAGCTCAATAAACTAGTACATACGATACATCTCGTAAGAATCCAATCAAATCAATAGAAGAAAATCATCGTCTCGATAATAACCGTTAAATCAATATTGTATCAATAAAATCGATCAAATCAATCATCTCTGGTCAAAATCAAACCAATACGTCGTAAGAACGATTGAAATCAAATCAATACAGTAAAACCTATTCCATATCAGTCAATGAATCACATGCAGCAGTTCAATACGGTGTATCAATGAAACGATAGTATCAATGAGTCAATATCAATAAATCAGTATCAATGAATCAATAGTATACATGTCCATAGTATCAATGAATCAATACAATATCGATATCCATATCAGTAGCAGTATCAATGCTCAGTGAAATAATGCGAATATCAATGAAATCGTATATAAAATCCGTAAATCCGTCAATAAATAAATTTCAATACAAATCCGTCGATATCAATAAATCCATGAATCCATAACGCGATAAATAGGTCAATATGGTACACATGCAATTCAGTACAGTAGTCTTACTGAACAAGTACAATCACTGGCTATTAAGGCGTTTTTCGAGTCGATAATCCATAGTGTTGTTGTTTATCCGTTGGCTCAATAAGAGTCGTCACTCTGTGCCCGTCGGCCGCCCGTCGGCATAATAATCTCCTTATGACTCCCAATCGTTATATCAATGATCAATAGAGGATATCGCCAAACCCTTTTTAAAGGAAAGCCCGTCGGCCCACCATCCTGTACAGGTCAAGTCAATCTCCAACCAACGGTTCAACCAGTCTTCACTTGTCTTTCAGTAACCATAACAATAATTCAATCATATAATCACATCTGTATGCTTATTCAATCATTCGAATCATCAATTCAGAAAATCAGAGGTCGTACGAGAAATCGGCGGCATAACGGCAGTATACATAATTTACACAGAAATCACAGATTCAGAACTTTACCAAATTACCACAGAACATGTAAAACAACAATATAAGACTCTCATTGTACTGAAGCAACATTTTTCAACATCCTGATAATTATCTATTCGATAAAAATCGCACAGAACTCAAAATACCCGGTAAAAACTTTACAGAAAATACTCAAATCGCGCAGAAATATCATATCAAAAACATATCAAAAGTTGTGCGGTAAAACTTTCATCAATATAAAATTATGCACGTTTTTCGGTAATGGAAACACAAAACTGAACACAGAAATATCAAAACTCGAAATTTTTGAAAACAGAAATAGGATTTGGAGTCCTTACTACTGTGACACAAACAAATCTTCCAACTACGTCGTCGGACGAAAAGCGCTCCGCGGGCTCCAAAATCAAGCTTTTTCTTTCTTTCCTTCTCTTTCTCTCTCCTGATTTCTCTTTTCTCTCTCTTAAAATGAATCCAAAATATCTCAAATTGGATATTTATTAACACTGACGTCCCGGACGATCCAAAATTCGTCCCGGGACGATTTGCCCTCTGGCAGAATTTCGTACAGACGAAATTAAATATTCGTCCGGACGACTTGCTCTCTGGACAAATTTCATCCAGACGGATCGTCCCGACCCTTCCAGGTTCGTACAGACGAAAATTGACAGATTCTTCACAATTTTCTTCAGTTCGTCCCGTACTAAACCCAGTTCGTACGGACTAACTGCACTAAAAAAAAATCAGCTTTCCCTATCGATCATATCCTATTGATTCATATCTCAAGGATTTAACGCCACTAAGGAGCGTATTGGCTCTGGCCATAACCGCTATCTGTGGTGCCATTTGGCGGCAAAACCACTCGGTTCAGAGGCCCCCGGGTCATAACCGTTTACCTGCAGTGCCATTTGGCGGCGAAACTGCCGGTTAGAGGACACGTACCACGTCCTTACTGGCAAGAGATTGTTTGAGAATGAATCCTAGTGATATTTTCGACTAGGCATTTGACTCTTTGTGATCTAGAGTTTATTTGAATTTGTCCACCCCGGCAGACTGTTACGGAGGGTGGATGGACTTTGCTTTAAGTGTTGGGATGGATAGTTTCATTTTTAAATATTTTTAGAATTTTGGGATTTTTGTGGAGTTTTTGGGTTTTTGTGTGGACTTTTGGGAGGCATTTGAAAATGCCTGAAATTAACCCCTCCGGTTGAGATCTTCAATCAACACGGCCATCATCGCGATGTTTGGGGGCATTTCCATTTGTAGTTTGAACATTGTCAACTCTGTCTGGATGTCGACAGAGGATCGGGTTTCGTAGGTTTTATGCCTTTGTTAGTGAATTCTATTTATTTTAGACCTTGAAGGCCTAATATGAATGTAGAAATATAAATACACCGGCTGCTATAACCATGTATTTGTTTGATGGTTCGAATCTTGTCGACTTCTATTGATCCGTATAGAAGGATCGGATTCGAACTTGAATTCACTTGTTGACTCGCGCAACATCCTTAGACGCACGTGTGTACCAATAACACGCTCGCCGGGGCCCATGCGGGTTTTGTGGTTGCATTTACCCCTTTTAGTGTACCTATGTGTATACAAACTACGGTGCACATGTGGGAGTATTCTTGGAATATTTGTGAAACGACTTCTGTCCTCTTTCATAGGTGCAGATCCGGTGGCGTGTCATAGAAGTTGTGGACGCCTTCTGTCTGCTTGTATGAATGTTGCAGATTCGGTGGCGTGTCGTAGCAGCTTCTGAATGGTGTCGCTCGCTGCTTCGAACAGGTAGACTGTTGTGCACTACTATTGACCTGTATTCGGTACAAAAAAAAGAAAAAGAAAATAAAAATCCCTTACCTCTCTGCCGAAGCACGTCGCTCCCCACGTCGCTCGCACGCCGAGACCATACCCAACGTCGCATCGTCCACGACTCTGCACACCGAGCTTCTCTCGCGTCGTTAAAATGAGCACGAAGGCTCTTGTTTGCGGGTCCTCTTCGCTCTCTGACCCTCTCTCCCTCTCCGACTCCTGCGTAGCTGATCGACTTCGCTCCTTCTCCGACTTTCCCTCCTGCTGAATCAGAAGTTACAACGTTTGGATCGGAAGCAACGGACGGAGCTCGCTCACTGTGCGGTTAACTTTCTTCCTTTCGGGCTCCTCTTCGGCCGAATCCCGTCCGTCCAGAGAGAGAGAGAGAGGAGTTGAGGTCCTTACCTGAAGCCGGCCTCCACCTTCCCTATCCGACCCCAATAAGCCGCAGCCCTGTGCGGCTTTCTCCTCCGACCCCGTCGTGGTTGTGCCACTTCGCTCCCATCGACGACTTTCCATCCTTGCGGGATTGGAAGTTACGACATTTTTGATCGGACACAAGAACAGGATCCCGCGGGCTGTGAAGTTAACTTTCTCCCTTTCGAGCTGTTTCTTCGGCTCCTTGGCTGTCCGACATCGCTCCTTTGACGACTTCCTTCCTGCCCGACCGGAAGTTGCGTCATTTTGTTCGGAAGCTAGAACGGAAGATCACTATGGAGTTAACCTTCTCCCTTGCATACCCGACTTCCTCCTCTCCTGGCCGAATCCAGCTAGCCGAGCTCCCCCTTCTCTGTTCCGAGCTCCCCTAGCTTGCTATTCAGCCGGCCCTTGTCCGAGCCCTCTCTGCCCGATTCTGCTCCAAGCCACAAGCATTAGATTTTTAGGTATATTATTATTGTTATTATTAAATATAATAATAATAGTAATATTAATACTAATGATAATTATTATTATCATTATTAATAATATTACTATTATTATATTATTAAAAAAATGCTTGCTTGCCCTCCCACCTCGATCGACGAGCCGACACCGCCGGTCCACCGGCCCCGAAGGTATAACTTCTAAACCTATATTTTCCTCTCGACGTTCGCGACGAACTAGCAAACCCCCGAGGCGCCCACGTGGCGTTGTAGGGAGGGAAGCTAGTGCGACGCCTACGACGAGGCGAAAATCACCTAAGGTTCTTTTCTCGATGCTTGCAACGAGCCGGCAAACCCCCGAGGCACTCACGTAGCGTTTAGGGTGGGAAACCGGTGCGCTGCTCGCGACGATTTAAGAATCCCCCTTCAAAGCTTGCAACGAACCGGCAAACCCCCGAGGCGCTCAAGTAGCGTTTAGGGTGGGAAACCGGTGCGACGCTTGCGGCGAAGGGGATAAAAAATATGTTCTTTATTTTCATATAAGTACCCCTGAACGCCCACGTGGTGCAGAGGGGGGAAATCTGCTTTTTTCTGACCTGTGCTCCACACCCTTAAACGCTCACGTAGCGGGCGGGGATTTTTGATAAAATATGCGACCGCGGTGTCACTTTTGACATCTACCTGAAGCGCTCACGTAGCGTCGAGGGGAAGGTTGCCTCTTGGTTTTTCCCCTAAACGGGGGAGACGCCGGGAGGTTGCCGAAATTCAGACTGAAGATACCGTGGACTTGAGCAGAATTTGGGCCTATTTGTGAACAAGTTTTGGACAGAAAAGAACAAGCATTGGAATTCAAACGAACAAGGACTTGTGGACCCGAATCAGAACAAAACACAAATGATTCCTAAAAGTCAAATGAAATAAAATCAAACTGAAATCAAATTCAAATCAATTCAAATATGAAATTACACTTGCAAGAACTTAAGAAGACTCTGAACAAAGCACTCGAACAAGTACTTGAACTTGCAGCCATTTGACTCAAATTCGACCGAACTCGAAGAATTGCAGAGGACTCGGACGGGTGGAAGAGGCTCATTTTGAGTCTGAACTATGCTTGGACTCAAGGCTTAGACAAATGCAAATAAAAGACCTAATTTAAACTCTAATTAAAGTGATAAGAATTGGAATTTCAAGATTACTAGAGTTTGAAGTTCAATGGGTCATATCTTGAATGTGAGATCAACTCAGAATGTGAGATCAGCTCAGAATGTGAGGTCAGCTCAAAACAGGACCCGAGTATGAGTTGGACCTTGAACTCGGGACTGATGGAACACATAAAACCGGGGCTTTGGACGAATGAACAAATCAAAGTCCAAGTGCATGGTCATCCAAGCTAACAAAAAGTTGCGAGTAGGAAACGAAATCCTAATGTATACGAAAGATATATGAACTCTTACGACAATCCCTACAAACGCCTGTTGATTGAGATGGCGATATGGGAGACCAATGATGGAGGATCCGCTTTCCTACAAACAAATGCAACCCAACAAACCCACCTGAGATTGGTGACAGGTGGGCATGATGTAGGCAATAATGGGTCTCCTACGAACAGTTCCAGGAGCTCGTAGTGGCTGCAACGGGTCTCCGCAAATATATACAAGCCGCTTGTGGATAACAACAGTGTGTATATCATAAGTACAACGAACCACTGTGGGCACAAGTACAAGTATCTCCTACGACGATCCCTACAATTGTCTGCTGACTGAGAAAGCAATACTAGAAATCAGCAATTAAAGATCCATCCTCTACAAATAAATACAGGCATCAGCCCACCTGAGATTGGTGAAAGGTGGACACAATACTGATGTCAATGGATCTCTTATGAATACCTTCAGGAAGTCGTAGTGAGTACAACGGTCCCCTGCAAATGGCTACAAACGACTTGTGGATAACAACAATGTGTGTATCGTAAGCATAACGAACCACTGTGGACACAAGTACGAATATAACCTACGGCAATGGTGATCAAGATCTTCAAATATTTCGAGTGCAATAGTAACCCGATGTACGAAAAAAACTATACTACACTAAAGATCTTGAAAGGAGATCTTCTCAAAGCAAAGCGATAATCAGTGAACTTCAAAGACCAAAAGAATTCCTTCCCCGATAAATGATAAAGGGGGAGTCAATGTCAAGATGAGGAAATACCTCATGACATCCGAACAACGCCACGCCACCGGATCTGCAACACTGATACAAGCAGACAGAAGGCGTCTACAACCTACAATGTCACGCCACCGGATCTGCAACACTGATACAAGCAGACAGAAGGCGTCTACAACCTACAATGTCACGCCACCGGATCCGCAACACTAATACAAGAAGACAGAAGGCGTCTATAACCTACAATGCATCGCCACCGGATCTGCAACACTGATACAAGCAGACAGAAGGCGTCTACAACATTCATATTCGGCCTTTAAGGCCTTCAACAAAGAAAATTCATGAACAAAGGCATGAAGCCTACAAAACCCGATCCTTCTATACGGATCAATAGGAGTCGACAGGGTTCGAACTATCAAATAGATACACGGTTGTGAGGACCGATGTATTTGTTCCAATACATTCATATTCGGCCTTTAGGGCCTTCAACAAAGAAAATTCACTAAACAAAAGGCACGAAGCCTACAAAACCCGATCCTCGGTCAAAAGCTTGGTCGAGTCGACAAGGTTCCGTCAAATGGAAATGACCCCAAACACCCCAATGATGGCCGTGTTGAATGCTAATCTCAACCGGAGGGGTCCATTTAATCCAAAGCTCCACCCAAATACTCCAGAAATCTAAAATCCAAAAAATTTCAAATATTTAAAATTGAAATCAAACCATCAATGCTTAAAGCAAAATCCATCCACCCTCCGCAACAGTTTGTCAGGGTGGACAAATCAAAATTTACTTCAGCTCACAAAAAAGCCAAATGCCTAGTCGAAAATATCACTAGGATCCAATCTCAAACAATCTCCTGCCAGTAAGGACGTGGTACATGTCCTCTAACCGGCGGTTAGCCGTCAAATGGCACCGCAGGATAAACGGTTACGACGACCCGGGGCCCTCTGAACCGAGTGGTTTTGCCGCCAAATGGCACCACGATATACCGGTTATGGCCAGAGCCGATACGTTCCTTATTGCATCAAATCCTTGAGATATGAATCAATAGGATATAATTGACAGGGCACAAAGCCCTCTGTAAGCTAAGGTAGATTCAAATTTGTCCCTTTAGACAAATACCCACCCCAGGTCTACAAGGTCCCCTTGGACGAAGCAACCCATGGCTGCCGACAAGGATCCTTCTGTCAGGTTGGGTCGACTACCTCCTCTGACTAAGTAGACCAGGGACCACGATGGCCCGGGACGACGGAACCATGGGATCTTGATCGGGTCCATCATCTCTTCCCCCACCATCCGCTTTAAGTGCTAGATGGTGCAATTTCCTATTTTAAATATCAAATTTCTCAAATATTTCAACCCAAATTCTCAAATCTGACATTCTCAAACTCCCATACCTATGCTACTACTATATGCCAGATGCACGTATTTCTATACGTATCTGATTGACGACTAGCCTTAATCGAAAGTTCTCTCTCGTGATCGGGAGAGGTAATTAACTATAGGGGCTTGCGCCTATAGGAAACCAGAACTCAGATCATAAAGTCCTCGTAAAATGAGGGCGAAATCTCTGGGTAGTGTCTTATCTACAAACCCATCTGCCTTCCAAAATTTACCTCGGAACTTAATCAGTTAAAACTCCCTCGCTGAATAAGAAAAGAGCGGGGAGGCTGGGGCCGAATTTTCGGAGCCCACAACTACTTGTTGCTTTCTGCGGGTGAATCGTACTGCACTAACGAGCCTCCTGCCTTATTGTAGATGCTCGCATCCATTGTAGTTCTTTGGCATTTATTCTTAGGTTGTATGTAATATTCGTAGTGGAGCGCTAGTAGAAGCTCGTGGGAGCTTGTATATGTCGTATTCTTTATGCATTTTGTTGTAGTATCTGGCTCACGTAGTATATCCGCTACTATTGTATGTAGGTAGGTAGATGTTTTCATTTATAGGTTGAATTTGACTTCAGGATACTGCATTTACTGAAGTCCTTCTGTATCTACCCATAAGCGGCATATTATACATACAGCCGTATTTGTAAAGAGATTATATGTATTGCAGATCTTTTGTAGTGACTTGTAGGAGTTCGTATTGTTGCTTGTGAGTGAACCGACATTTCACTTCTATTTGGGATTTTAATGAATGACCTTCATTCATTCATTGACCTCTTTATTTGCAGGGGATACATTGTCTTCTACGACGATCTCCTGGAAGTATTTTGTAGAAGATCCATTGTTTCTGCATCAAATCCACCCTTTCACCAATCTCGGGTGGTATTGATGTATTTGCACTTATTTGTGGGGGCGAATCCTCCATTATTGGTCTCCCGTATTGCCATCTCAATCAACAGGCATTGTAGGGATTGTCGTAGGAGATTTACATCTTATTGTGTTCATTTCACATTCGTAGACATTTGCACTTAGCCTGCTAATCAACTACCTTCTAGTTGCAAAGAACATGTGTGTCTGTCCTCGATTGGATGGTTATTGGCGCTAACGGGCATTTGTTTTCATTGTGTGCTACGCTGAATACATCCGTAGGAAGTGTTGTGGTTTGATTGGTGTCGAATGTGAGGGACCAACGATGTTCAAATCGTACTCAAGCCTGAACTCTTCCAAGTCCAGTTCAAATCAAATTCATGAGCTCAATGTACAAGATCATTTCTATGCTGTAGTCCAACTCAAGTACTCGCTTGAGTTCGAATTGTTCAAGCCATTAATGTTCAGGTCCAGAGTACAAGTTCAAGTTGATTGTTCATTCACATCCTTGCTCGTCTTGCAAGTTCAAGTCTTATAATTTGATTCAAGTCATTTGAGTTTGAATGTTCAATATCAAATTCTTGCTCGAGTCCAGTCCAATTTCATGTTCTTTTCAATTTTGAATTTGAATTAAGTCTTTTATTAATCATTTGAGTTTTGTTATGATTTAGGTCCCAAGTCCATCGTTCTTGTTTGAGTGCAAGTCTTTTATGGTCCAAGCCAGATCTTGTGCCAGTTTAAATGTTCAACTTGAATCCAAATCTTTTGTTCTTTTGAGTTCAAAACAGGTCCGAGCGTAGCAGTATTTCACCCGAAATTTCGGCAGCCTCCCGGCGTCTCCCCCGTTTAGGGGAAAACTACGAGAAACTGGGCCTTTCCCACCACGCGCAATAAAGGCGTGTATGGTAGGTGTCCTCTAATGAGGACATCGCGGCCGTGATTTTTTGTTCCTCCCACCACGCGCAATAAAGGCGTGTATGGGGTCTTTGACTGTACCTGTTTAAATGACACAATTTGCTTTCCTCCCGCTCGGGGGTACTTATAAATGACCCCGCCTCGTCGTAGGTGCCGCACCGGGGTCCCTTCCCACCACGCGCAATAAAGGCATGTATAGGCAATTTTCTGGTGCGTCACGAACGCCGAAGTAGAGTTTAGGCGATTGCTCGCTTCGTCGTAAGCATCAGACAGGCGTCCCATCCCACCACGCGCAGTAAAGACGTGTATAGGAGTTTTTCCGGTCTACTGCAAACAACAACGCGAGAATCTGAGTTTAGAGAGTTCGTACCTTCGCAGGCTTTGACGGTACCTGTTAAAAAATGCACAGTTTGCTTTCCCCCCGCTCGGGGGTACTTATGAGTGACCCCGCCTCGTCGTAGGTGCCGCACCGGTGTCCCTTCCCACCACGCGCAATAAAGGCGTGTATATGTGGTTTTTTGGTGCGTCACGAACGCCGAAGTAGAGTTTAGGCGATTCCCGCCTCGTCGTAGGCATCGGACCGGGGTCCGATCCCACCACGCGCAATAAAGGCGTGTATAGGCGGTTTTCCGGTCCGCCGCACAACGGAAGCTGTTCCGGAACTCGCCGATGCTGTCCAAGGCGCTTTGAAGGCTCCAAACTGCTGTTTGGAGGGTTTTGAAGCTCTCTTTTCCTGTTTGGAAGCTTCAAACAGCTCCCAACTTGTCTCGAAGTCGCCGGAGTTGAAGGAGGAAGGAGGAGAAGCCACTGCAGCAAATGTAAAGCCTTCCTTGAGTCATTCGAGAGGGAGTCGAGGTGGTCGGGTCGCGCAGGTCCGGCGAAAGAAAGAGCCGAACCTCCTGGTAGGTCCGGTCGAAGCCCTGGATGAGCTCGGACGGAGCTGTCGCACGCGAGAGAGAGGCTGGACGGGACTCCCGAACGCGGGAGGGATGCCTGCTCGTGAGGTAGTCGCGGGACAGGGGAAACGGTCGCGCGAAAGAGCCCTGGACGCGGAAAGGAGTTCCGCCTGGACTGGGCCTTTGGCTCTCTGGATCTCTCGCTCTCTACCGCTCTCTATCTCTCGCTCTCTGTCTTTGATCGGGACCGCAACAAAAGAATAAGAGAGAGGGCTCTATCCCGCCTAGCTCTTTGTTTCTTTGATTTCTTTTTGCACACCAGCCGCCCATTCAATCGCCTCGTTGCGCGAAACGAGAGCAAATCCACTTGAGTAGATTTGCTGCTCAATTGATTTGAAATTGGGTGTGATTTGGAGCTCAATCTCAGCCCTAGATCTCAAAGAGATGTTTGGAAAGTCAACCTCAGCCTGAATTAACAAATTAAGGCTGAAATTGAGTTCGAATCGAACCCGACTTGGGTCCGATCGGGTCAATTTTATGAAATTGAGCTCGAATCGGCGCCAAATTGTGTCGAATTGAGCTCGACGACGCTCGACGGGATTTGATTTAAATTGATTGATTTAAATTAAATTAAATTTGATTTAATTTAATTAAATTGAGGCTTAATTTGAGTCAATTTAACCTCGACAACGATCAATTGAGTTGATCGAGCGCAATCAAGTCTAGTCGGGTCGATCGGGGTCGAATCGATGCGAAAATATTCGTCAACAGATGCATTCCTCTCCTTCAACCATCCAACTTGAATTCTACTTATAATATCAACATCTATTTCACCATCACTTTGAAATTAGATCCATGATATCTAAAATGTGTACTTTTCTTAGTTACTTGATCGCCAAAAGTCACAATCCCTTCACTAGATCTTTTACTACTAAAATTGCTCTCAATGTATTTGGTTTTAGATCTACTCAAACGAAAACCTTTTGACTCTAAGGTTGATGATGTGAAACTACTAGGAGTTACGATCAAAATTAAAAAAGAGAATTATTAAAGTTTGCTTTTATAATTTTATGGGGATCATGCAAGATAGAGTTAAGATTTAGAAACGTTAACTTTGCTTAGGCCAAAGAGTTGCAAGAGAGATTAACCAAAACGAATCATTCAAAGTTCTAGGCGAATTTCATATGCAAAGTACAATAACAAAACCCAACGTTTAACAACGAGAATTTCACCTTGGGGCCGTATCACTCAAAGATTGGTGGACTTTTGGCGGAGATAGAAGATCCAAGCGATGAAGGAAGTTACCACTAGAGAAAGGGCGCCGAAGAACTTCGTCGGAGGAAAAGTAGCCGGTTGGGATGGAAGTCGTAGATGACCGTCGAGGCTCCAAGTGTGCTTTGAAAGTTGTCGGTCATAGATGCTTGCAAGGATTGGCACGACTCTCTCCAAGTACTCTTCCACGGTGGTTTCGTCTTCAAATCCTACGTCGAAGCAAGGTGACCGTAGGACGTTGATGCTTCCGTCGGCGTTGAATACTAGACCCCACTCAAGCTTGGGATCCGCCATTCAACATTGAAGAGAATTGGGGAGAAAGATGTCGTCGTCTCTTCTTCTTGCTGAAGTTTCCCAAGAGAGGGAGTGAGGGGGGCGGTCGGCCAAACAGAGGAGGAGTGGGCGGGTGGATGGGGTGAGGGGAAATTAGGTTAAGCAAGGGAGAGAGGGAGTTACACAAATCTGAAATTAATTTTCAGAATTTGTGTGAATTGGAGGGAAAGAAATTTGAAATTGATTTCAAATTAGCAAGAGAATTAAGGGGTAATTAATGGGCATTAATGGGACCCATTAAGGAGGAGGCCGGCGGCTAATAGAGGGAGAGGGAGCTTGAGAATTTCAAAACTGAAATTAGGCTCAGATTTTAAACAAAATTGGAGGGGGAATTAATTTGAAATTGATCTCAAATTAATAGGGTAATTAATGCATTAAGTGGAGACATGAAGGAGGGCCCATCCAAGGTGGCCGGCGGCATCATGGGGGAGATTTCGTGTGGGGAGCAAGGGTTTGGGTTTCCAAATCGGCTCATGACAGGATTAAATTGAAATCCTTTGAATTTGAAATTTTTGTCATGAACCGGAGTTAAAACTTTCCTAATTTGGAAGTTCCAAATTTGGAAAGTTTTCGAAATTCAAAAATTCGAATTTCGAAATTAGCCGTTGTAGAGGATGGGGGAAGAGGAGGTCGGTGAGGAGGAGGTTTCACCGGCGGCAATGGGAGGGATGGTGGCCGACGGGTTGGGGAGCTTTGGGCCGGCGGGTTTTGGGGAAAATGAAGAAGAGCGGAATGACGGGGACAAGCCACGAGTCACGGACTCTTCCAATGACTGGTGGGTGTTGCTTTTGGCCCTCACCTTGGGCTTTCTCTCTCACTTCTCTCTAGCTCTCATGCAAGAAAAGTAAGAAGAAACGAAACCAAATTTTCATTCAATAATTCATTAACCTATTACAAAGCATGAGACCCCTATAAATAGGTCTTCAAACATAAAGAAATAAAAGTACTCAAATGCCCATTGGGCTACAATAAAACATAACTCCCCACAGGGGTAAAATGGGAAAACAGTAAAACAAGACAATAATACATAATGTCATCTAAATCAGAAGTAGAGGCGCTGAATCGTGGCCGTCGATCTGCGGTTTTGCCGGCGATAAACATGTCGGTAGCGTCTGTTGATGTCCTCATCAGTTGACATCTAAAATTCAAGTTTTCCTACAGCTCCCTCTCTAGTCTTATCAATAAAAAGAATATCATCAGCACAAACTATACATCAAAGTATATCCTCTTGCAAGTGTTTAGTAACAACATCTATGACTAAAGCAAAAATATATGAGCTTAATGATGATCCTTGATGTAATCCAATTGAAATAGGAAAATACTAGGTCAAAACACCTTGTGTTTGGGCACAAGTAATATCATGTATATATTTATATATCCTTAATAACCTGAATATCATGACAAGTTTCAACTAACGAAAATATAAATTATTTAAATCCTCGATGATGACCACATCAAAAGTGAATCTCAATAGAATGAGGCTTTATAATCAAAATGCCACGTGAGCTCAGATCAAACTTGATCCTCTGGTAGCAAGTAGACAGAGCTGACAAGGTTTAGTTAATAAAAATATAAATTATTTAAAATCCCGATGGTCGTATTGATATTGAATCTCAATCGGAGGAGACTCTACATTTTTAAATGCTTCTAAATCCCAATAAAATGCAAATATTTATAAATTTAATATCACTCCAATGATAGCCACGTTGAAAGTAAATCTTAATTGGAAGGGTTAATTCTCACAATTTATCAAAATTTTAAAACTTAATACATATCAAAAGCTAAATGCTTAAAAATGAAATTTAATCACTATCACTTAAAGCAAAAATTCACCCACATTTCGTGACCATTTGGCAAGGTTGATTTCAAGAATAATTTTTGTTCACAAATAACAAATGTTTAGTTGAGAATATTACTAAGATTCATTCTCAAATAATCTTTTGCTAGTAAGGGCATTGCATTTGTCCTCTAATCGGTGGTTAGGCCTAATGGTTCTATATGGTAAATGGTTATGACCGGGTGATATTATTACAGATAGGCTTCACTACAGTACGGTTACGACCATAGCCCGTGTGTTTAATAATGGTTAACACCATTGAGTAATGAATTATAGGGTAGATTTAATAGGGCACAAAGCCCTCTGTTAGTTAAGAACGACTTGATTTTATCTCTTAGACAAACATTCATTTTATGCCTATAAGATATCCTTATTCGGAGCAACCCATGACTGCCGAAAAGTACCATTCAGTCATGTTAGGTCGCCTACTTCTTCTAACTAAGTATATTAGGGACTTTGACAACCTGAGACGACAAAATCATGAGATCTTGATCGGGTTTGCCATCATTCCTCCCATCATCTACTTTAAGTGAAAGATGTTAAATTTCTAACCCTAAATATATAAATATGCTGCTATTGTATGCTAGGTACTCAGCACCTATTTAATGATTAGCCTTCACTGAACATGCTTTATTGCCAGTAGGAGGGTTAATTAACTGTAAGGGCTTGCGCCTATGGGTAACATTAATTCAGATATTAAATTCCTCGCGAATAAGGGCGATTTCTCTAGATAGTGTCTTATCTCTAACCCAATTTGTAACTTGGAATTTAATCCATTAAAACTCTCCTTGAATCACACGAAGAGGCTGGGGTGTCAAATTTTTAGAGCTCGTAGTGAGGTAACTTCCATCCTTTTCATTTAGTAAACTTGAGAATTGGCTCATCAGTCAAACTTCAGCATGGATTTGGTGGTAGTTTATTATAGTTAATTTTAAATTACATCGGCGTAGTGGTAACAAATAATGGCAACGTTGGAAAAGATGAGGACTTATGATTGCGATAAGGCTATTGAATTTAAACACACCGAGAATTCATGATGCGGACATCCGATCAAAAAGATTTTCAAGGGAGAAGACGACGATTGACGGCCGAGATCATTCAACCTTATCTTAATTTGTTATTTGTTATTTTTATTTTTATTATGAATTTTCCGTTTTTACCCTTACTTAAGAGGGAAATCCTATGTAAGCCCTAGGGGCATTTGTGTTTTGTTTTAGTTTCTTAGGTCTATATATAGAGACCCTTGCTTGTGTAATGTAATGTTGGATGATTAATAGAATTTTGTGTTTGCACTTGTGTGCTTTGGGAAGAGCCTTGGGTGAGATTCTTATGGGAGGAATTCATAGCTTCCACCAGCAGCAGGATGTGTCCGGGCTCGTGGCCTGAAGTCCCTTGGTGAAGGGCAACGTAGTACCCGTCAGCTACAGGATGTGTCCGGGCTCGCAGTTATATCTCTCTTTCCCTAAATTCTTTTTCTCCTCCTCCCTTGACCACCAGCCAAAATCCCCCACTTTTCACTAGCCGATTCTCCCATAAACCCTTCCACTTCCACAAAATCGGCCTCCCCTTCTCCCTCCCCACGGCTTTAGTTCCACCTCCAACACCCCGTGCCAACCTCCCTAGCCGTCGGTCTCACCAAACTGCCGGCCACCTTCTTTCCCCTTGGCTCCACAAATCTCCCTTCACATTTGTTGACCTCTGCTATGAAAGCAAAAGAAAGGAAAAAAAAACATTACCTCTGCCAGATCCCGCAAATCCAGCTCAAACCCGTCGAATCATTGTACATTCAGCGCAGTTCCGAGATTCCTGCTCAAATCCTGCGGCAGCTCCTCGATCCTACTCCCATCTCGTTGATAAAAGGGAGAGGAAGCCCGCTTCATTCGGTTCTGCGAACACCTCCCGAACCCCGATCTCCTCCAAGCTGCGAGCCCCCATCCCTGTCCGTCTGTCGAAGCCGACCGAGCCCAAGAAGACGACCGACCCCGACCGTTCATTCCCTTGTCCCGTTCTCTCTTTCTGCGTCAACCTCCCATACAAGCCGAAAGAGAGAAAGAAAGAGTGAAAGAAAGAGAGAGAGAGAGAGAATAAACTCACCTTACCTTCTTCCCCTTCCCGCAAGCATCCCGATGCCAGATCCATTCGCAACCTGCTGCCTCTCCTCCTCTGAGAGCGCATCCAACCCGAGCCCTCAAAACTTCTGCCCTAACCCGACTCTAGCCCAAACCTCATATAGCCGAACCCAAACCCCTCTCTTCCCCTAATAGCCGGCCAAATCCACGATGCTAACCCGATCTTTCCACTCATAAGCCTGTCCCCTAGCCTAAACCGAGGTCCATTGAGCTGATTCGCCTCTACCCAACCCTCTAGCTTACTTAATCTTCTTACCCGACCTCCTTTAGTTGATTAGTTATATATTTAATTTTATTATGTTTTAATGTTAATTATTATTACAAATTTATTATTATTATTATTAATTAATTAGTTATAATTAATTTTAATTAATTCATTATCTTGATTTTTGAGCCAACACCACCTCGCCGCCGGTCGCCAAGGTATAACCTCCTAAACTTGAGAGAACTCTCCCTCAACTCTTGCAATGGGGCGAATAAGAAACCCATGCGCGCTTTTCTTAGCACGGTGGGAGGAAGTTCGCTCCGGTGCTTGTGGCGAGACGGGTAACCCCCCCTAAAGTCCTTCGATGTTCGTGGCGCGCCAAGGGATCACCTATGCACGCTTTTCTTAACGTGGTGGGAGGAAATTTGGTGCGGTGCTTACAACGAAGTAGGCGATCCCTGTGTGCGCTTTTCTTGGCACGACGAGGCAATAAAGAACTACTTTATTTTAAAAAATATTTTTAATAACCATGCACGCCTTTCTTGGCTTGGTGGATGACAAACGAAAAATTGCGGTCGCGGTGTCTCCCAAACACCAACCGTGCACGTCTTTCTTGACGTGGTGGGTAGGCGGCCTCTTGGTTTTTTCCCTAAACAGGGGAGACGCCGGGAGGTTGCCGAAATTTTGTCTAATGACAAGGACTTGAAAGAAATAAGATTTGGACCTAAATGAATTTGAAATCAATCTTGAACTAAAATTCAAGCAAAACAATACAAGACTTGGACTTGCAGCAAGTGAACTTGAATTGAACTCAAATTTGAACACACATGGACAACAGGGGACTTGGATTTGAACTTGCATACCAAATTGGTGGACTTTTGAACATAAGAGGACTACACTTGAATTTGAACTCATATTGGACTTGAGTTAGAGCATGAGCTTGAACTCAAGTGATGTTGAATCTAAGTTGAACTTGAATAAAATGAATAATCAGTGAGGTACTTGATTTAAAAATATGACATCAAGTCTCCAAATGGAATGATAAAAAATTATCACTCTAATTTGGATGCAAATCCTAATTAAAAAAATTTGAATCATTCAAATCGCATGCAAGCAAGCGGAGCACAAGTTCTCAATGCAAATAAATGAGGAAGGGGCTTGAGTTCAAATGAAACAAAATTGAACATTAAGTCGAGCTCGATCTTGGCAACAAAGACTTGAATTTGAATAAGGAATTTGAACAAATGAAAGGAGCAAGAGCTTGGTTTATATAGTGACATGAAAACTCTAGTGGAGTGATAAAGAGTTATCACTTCAACTTGGATGCAAATCTTAGTTAAAAAAGGGTCTAAATCATTTAAACCTCATACAAGTAAACAATAGCTTGTACTGGACAAAGAAGTTGCAAATACAACTTGCCCACAAGCAATGGTGAAATTGTAGAAAGGTGTGACATGATTATAAGTCATGACATGAAACTCTAGAATGATGACATTTGGCTCGGAACATCCACTTCATATTATGCTTACATATGAGCATATACGGTCGTAATAAGTAATGCCAGTATTGGTAATATGTGAGGAGTACAATCCATCCAAAAACCAGTGCTAGCATATGTACAAATGAATACATTGGTTTTCTACGACGTAGGGATAATGCACAGTGAATGTGATACGACCCTGCAGTTCACATGTAAGCAAGAATCACTAATCCACTGCAGATAGGAGTACTTATGAATAACTGAATGAGCATCGACAAGCAATTATAGAGATTTGTCATATACATCGTAGTTTGCCTACAACGTGCGAAGGGTATGACATGTACACAAGTGAAGCAAAAGAGTCATAAAGAAGATAGTTTCTTTATTGCTAATATTGGTCGACTAATAAATTAACACAATAATTTACGAGAAATAATGATAATAAATACAACACGTGCATGATGACTTTGTCAAAAGGCAGGAATGAAGGAAGGAAATAACATTTCCATCATGCACACAGTGATCCATATACAGTCATCTACAACCGGAAGCAGGAGATTCCTTAGTGCACTATGATTCATCTACAGAAAGCAACATGTAGTGCACGACAACATAAATGTACAAAGCAGCAAACAACTCAATTTAGAAGCTGCTACAACACGTCACCGGATCTGCAACTCTCGTACAAGCAGGCAGAAGGCGTCAACAAAGTCTGAAATAAATACCCCGCACGTGCACTGTAGTTTGCATACACATAAGTATACAAGGGGTAAATGCAATCATAAAACCCGCTAGGGATGCTGCGCGGGTTAATAAGTGAATTCAAGTTCGAACCCGATCCTTCTATACGGATCAATATGAGTCGATAGGGTTCGAACAATCAAATAAATATACGATTGTAGCGATCGGTATATTTGTTTTGATACATTCATATTAGGCCTTCAAGGCCTATAATCAAGAAAATTCACTAATAAATATATAAAGCTTACGAAACCCGATCCTCTGTCGATAACTCAATAGAGTTGACAAGGTTCAAGCCACAAATGGAAATAACCCCAAACACCCCGATGATGGCCGTGTTGAATGAAGATCTCAACCAGAGGGGTTGAAATATAATTTCAAAATGCCACACAAATACCTTCGAAATTCAATGCTCCAAAGAGTCCAAAATCCTAAAATCATCTAAATCCAAAAATATTTAAAATTGAAATAAACTATCAAATCACTTAAAGCAGAATTCATCCACACTCCGCAACAGTTTGCCGAGGTGGACAAATACAAATATAACTTCAGCTCACATAAAGCTAATGTCTAGTAAAAAATACCCTAGGATTCATTCTCAAACAATCTCCTGTCAGTAAGGATGTGGTACATGTCATCTAACCGGCGATTTTGCCGCCAAATGTCACCGCAAGATAAACGGTTATGACGCGGGGCCCTCTGAACCGAGTGGTTTTACCGCCAAATGGCATCACAAAATACCGGTTATGGTCAGAGCCAATACGCTCCTTAGTGACATCAAATCCTTGAGATATGAATCAATATGATATAATTGATAGGGCACAAAGCCTTCTGTTAGCTAAGGTGGATTCAAATTTATCCCCTTATACAAACATCCAACCCAGGTCTACTAGGTTCCCTTGGAAGAAGCAACCCATGGCTGTTGACAAGGATCTTTCTGTCAGGTTGGGTCGACTACCCGTAGCCAAGTGGCTAAGGCAGACGTCTGGGCTTTTGAGGAGCGGGAGAAATTGTTGGAATTCTCTAATTCTATGCGCCTAACCAAAAAATCCTCCTCTGACTAAGTAGACCAGGGACCATGATGGTCCGGGACAACAGAACCATGAGATCTTGATCGGGTCTATCATCCATTCCTCCACCATCCGCTTTAAGTGCAAGATGGTAAAATTTCTACTTTAAATATCAAAATTCTCAAATATCTTTACCCAATTTCTAAACATCCAAACTTTCCAAATACATAAGCCCAATGCTGCTACTATATTGCCAGATACCACGTATCTCTACGTATCAGATCAACGACTAGCCTTAATCGAAAGTTCTCTCTCGTTATCGTGAGGGGTAATTAACTATAGGGGTTTGCGCCTATAGGAAACCAGAACTCAGATCATAAAGTCCTCGCAAAATGAGGCCGAAATCTCTGGGTAGTGTCTTATCTACAAACCTATATGCCTTCCAAAATTTATCCTAGAACTTAGTTCGTTAAAACTCCCCCGAATAAGGAAAAGCACAGTCGGGCGGGCGGAGGCCGGGGCCGAATTTTCGGAGCCCACAACATTCAAAGCCCTTTCCTATTTTAGCCCTTCTAACTTAATAACAAATTGAAATTTAAAATTCAAATTAATTTGATTTGAATTTTGTTTCTAAAATTAGGATTCTTATTTAGGAAAGTATTTGAATTAGGTCCGATTAATTATTTAATTGGACGTGATTTAAATATTACTCCCTAATTTATGGTTCCAATCAAAGCCCTTTTTAATTCTCTTTCCATAACCTCTCCTACCCCTTTTAATGCCGCCGGCCCCTTCCCCCCTTCTTCCTCTTTGCCTTCAAAATTTTAATTCCTCTTTGATTATTTTCCTTTTATCAAACGATTTAAGTTAGGAAAATATTTGAGTTCAAATTCTAAGTAATTTTGAATTTGAAATACTTTCCTAATTTAAGATAACCTAATTTAAGATAGCCTATTTTAGGAAAGTTACTTAAATTAAATCTAATTAGGTTTCTAATTGGATTTGATTTGATTTAATTATTCCTAATATTTTGATCTCAATTAAAGCAAGAAATTCAAATCTCAAATGTCCCCTTTTTTCCCTTCTCGTTCTTTATCAATTCATTTCTTAGTTATTGTGCCAATTGATGGAAACTGTAAATTAAAACATGAACTTCAATAAACAATTTGAGCCTTTAAATTCAGTTGTGTTGGAAGAGTAGCATATCTCATCCACACTTAAGTAACAAAAAACACAAAAGTAACTCAAACTTCAATAAACAGAAAAAGAAACTATCATAGAGGTTCCATCTTTTGATATGATTCCAAATTGTCATAATGTTGGGGCATGTATACAATTTTAGGAACATGCTCATTTATGTTCCGATTTAGGTTCATACTGCAAGATGCTGATAATCTTTTCAAAACATCTGGAAATTGATCCGAGAAAGTAAGATATTACCAAATCTTTTTTATTTCATTGATGAACGATCTTAGATTTTAACATTATTTCATCCCAAATATGATCAAAGAGTCTTTCTAGCTCATGCCTATTGAAACTTCAAAATTCTGCTCTAGGAGAAGAGTTTCTAAAGCTTTAATTTTTTGGTATATCCTTGAAAATCAATATGGATAGCAATGTTTTTGAAATTTGTTACAACAACAACATCAAGCCTTTATCCCACTACGTGGGGTCGGCTACTTGAATCCTTTTTCTCCATTGTGTCTTGTTAAGAGTCAAATTCTCATTTAGATCTAATCAAGGTTTAAAATTGCGTAACTGCGCCTCGAGGCGGTTTTCGTCCGTGAGGCGAGGCGTAAGCCTCGAGGCGGTCTGAGGCGTAAGCCTCACGAACACAGAATTGCGTAAATGAAAAATTAAGGATTTTAGCAGGAAAATAATAGTAATAATGGAAAATAAGAAAGTAGATGCAATAAAATTATGTCCCAAAGTACAAAATCACAAAATATCAGTTTAACAAAACTCCCAAAATACAAAAAACATATAAAATGAAGTCATATCCCATCACAAAATATCAGTCTTCAAGTGAATCTTCTTCTCCAATTGTATCTATGAATGCCATGTCATCTTCATCTTCAACATGGCTCACTTTTCTCTTCCCTGTTCATTAAAAGAAAAGATTATTAGCATATTAATTGGATGAACCACTCATTATCAAGCAGACTAGCAGAGAACATATACCTTTACTTGCAGAGCTAGCAGATGTGTGTGGTGTGGTACTAGTGGATGTACCCGTTTGATCTGCTTCGCCCCTCAATACATCCACATTTAGATCTTCTACCTGTAAGTCTGATAATGATAAATCTGCCTCATCATCTATGAACCACTCATTATCAGACGACAGATCATCACACACCAACAGGTCCTCATCATCTTTCAACCCCTTATTCCTCAACCTCCTATCTCTTAACCTCTTGTTGTGCATTATGTATACGAGGGAGTTCATTCTGAGTGTAGATAGTCGATATGCTGCGCAAGGTGTCCAATAGAGGTGTGTCCTCTTCTCCATCAACATCTGACCTGCTGCTTTGTATGCAGTGGCATTATCAGTCACTACCTGGACAACCAACTGCTCTCCAATCTCCTCAATAACTCCATCAAGTAAATTAAAAATAAATGTAGCATTCTTCACCTCATCAGAAGCTTCAACAGATCTTAAGAACACTGTACCATAGGGATTGTTGACAAGGATGTTTATCAAACTCCTACTCTTCATGTCAGACCATCCATCTGACATTATAGTCACACCTGTCTCAATCCATGTCCTTTTAATCTCACCAATGGTTCGCTCGGTGTTCTGCAACTCCTCCTTTAAAATCTAAGTGCGCAACTCATACATAGAAGGTGCTTTCAACCCTCTTCCATACAATCCTACAGACCGCATCATACTGAAGTAGGCAGGCGATGTAGCAACATTAAAAGGTATTGCATTTTCAAAAAAAAACCTCCCAATGTCCATGCAAACCTGTCGCCGCCCCTCTCTAGTACCACCTGCAGGGATTATATCTGCTTCTCCTCTATCTGCTCCTTCAGTAGTCATGTACTGATCCATAGGACCCCGTGGACCTCTATTATGTATAGTGGAGGAGGAGCCCTTTCCACTCTCGCTCCCAAAATAGGCACCTTGGTCGACCCTTTCATCAAATTGTTGCTGTTGTAAGTGTTTGACAGTGGTAGTTTTCTTCATGTAAGCACATATTTCTTCCTTCACATTGTCCGGCACTTTTGCACAAGGTGCTACGTTCTTGTGAGAGCATGATAAGTGCTCCTTCATGCGGGTTACTCCACCCTTCACAACTTTCTCACAAAAGTTGCACTTTAAATATACATAGCTCTTCTCGCCGCCGCCAATGTCAACTTGTACACTATACTTCCAAGAAGGGTCCCTCCGCAATGACGTATTCGTCTTTTCTTTACCTCTAACCATGTCTCCTAAAAAAAAAAAAAACAAATACATTCCAAAAAAAATAAAAAAAAAAACTAAACCCTAATTTCTCTAAAACTTGCAAAATAAATCCCTAAACTTAAAAAAAATACCTAAAATCGAATGTGGAGTACTCCTAGAGGGTGGCCGGAACTTTTCTCTTCGCCGGAGAGGGGCGGCGCCGGCGGGAGGAGCGGCGGGAAGCTTGGCCGACCGTGCGGGACGCGTCCAGTTTCGCGTACAGAGAGCTGGGAGGTCTTTTTTTCGGAGAGGAGGAATGCCGTGCGGGTTGAAGGGGAGAAAAGCCTACATTTTAAGTGGGTGGGGCCGGTTCTATGAGGCGTACGCCTCACCCAGAATTGCGCAATTGCGCCTCTGAGGCGCGCCTTAGTCCAGGTGAGGCGTACGCCTCATCCAGGTCCAGAATTGCGTAAGCCTCGAGGCGTTTTTTGGTGAAATTGCGCAAAGGCTCGCCTTGAGGCGCGCCTCTAATTGCGCAATTTTAAACCATGGATCTAATAAAAAAAGGTCATTTATAATATTTTCTAACCAGGTATTTTTAGGTCTACTTTGACCTTTCTTAACATAGGTCAAATCTAATACATCTACTCTCCTAACTGAGTCATCGAAAGGCTGACATTTTGTGTGACCAAACCATCTAAGATGACTATTTCTAATCTTATCTACCGTTGGAGCTACTCCAACCTTTTCATGTATATGCTAGTTTTACATTGTCTCTAAGAGTGCAGCCAGTCATCCACCCAAACATCCTCATCTCAGCAACACTTAATTTAATTTTATGCTTCTCCTTTAAAATTTGAAATTTGATATGATTTAATAACTCTTCTTTAGGAATAAAACATTCTTGATCATGTGTTAATCTTGTCAAATTTACAGGTGTTTGAAATTTTACTTTTTATTGTTTGGTTCGTTGATAACCTTGACCCTAGTAATCCAGTTTTCTATATGAACCAGGGATCTTTTTCATTGTAAAAATATTGATAACTTTTTTACTTTTATCAGTTTATGCATCTCATGTTATTAATATCCGTATTTTTTTATTGGAAAATCCTCTACTCTGTTAAAATGATGCTTTATAAAAATTTGTAATTTATGGTGCATATTGGGGTCCTAAGTTAAATCTATCTAATAAAGAGGTTGAATGGTTTGCTTCTAAGCATTTTCTTAGCAAACAATAAGTCCTACAAAGTGAATGTGGCTAATACCACTACATTTACTTTGCAGGTATGTTGTTAAAGTGAGATTAAAGTTGGTTTGGGTTCATGCACGTCGCATGACTTTGCTCAAAACTAAAATATCTAAAACTTGTTTTACTTGCATTTTTTACTGCGCATCTATTTTTTAACCTCAAAGAGCCCCTAGTGTGCAACCTCCTTTGATTTGATCCATTTGCCATATTAATTTTAATCAATTTGTGGTGGCATTTTAACAGGATAACTATTGGTGCACTGGATTCCAGAATAGTGCGCTGCAGTCGAAAGATGGGAAAGATATGATTCTTTTAGGAGGTATGAGTGTCTTTCTTTTATCATCCTTCTATTCTTTTTTTAATTATATGGTAATTTAGTTTTCATTATATTCTCAGCCTCATAAACATTTCCATAGTGTAGGTAAGTGGAAAATTAACCACCTAGAGGCTAAAAATGATGATATTGATATTTATTAGAACAAACAAATAAAAATAGAATTGAAGATAGATGCTTCTCCAACAGTGATTTGGTGCTTAAGTTGTGTAATCTATCTGATTCCAAATAGCTGGTAGAAGGCATATGATGATGCTATACATTGTAACATTGTAATAGTTTGAGTAGAGATGAACTTGTGTTGACAGAAGGGACTCGAAGACGGAGCTAGAGGAAGAGGAGATATAAGAAGCGGAAGGAATGAGAGAAAGAATGATGAGAATTTCAATATTTCGTATTCATTTCATTCTTCAGTTATTTTCATGCAATCCTAATGCTCACTATATATATAATATTAATAGTGTCCTCATTGCTTATTAAAGTCACTTGAAACCAATAAGGAAAGACAACAAAATTTAAAAATAATTAAAATGTATGCAAAAGCTAGACGTGGCTATAATTGATTTGGAGTAGGATCCGATACACATTCATTCAATTGTGATGATCTTTGCATCATTTCATCTAAGCCAAACGAAACTCCTCTGAATAGGTGACGGTCATGATGGAGGTGGAGTTGGTGCATGGAGATTAAAAATATTAGTATCGGTAAGAAAGCGTTAACATATGAAATGATACGGGGGCTTTGGCTAAGGATGTCAAATACATCCTGAAGCAAATCAATTAACGTGGGTGGATCGTCATTCCTGAGCTACCTCGCCTGCAGGGATGCTTTTTGGTGGTCTGGACAACATCGATCATGCATAATGGATGGCCTTCTATTGATTCTTTTGGTGTCATCTCCCACATTCCCGAACATGGAGCCGGTCATTCTTGGTAGCAAATCCTCTGGGGTGAGTGGATGAGGGGGATTCGATCACTCGATTGCATTCTTTAGCGTTGACGTGATGTGGGCTCCGAAAATTCGGCCCCGGCTTCCCCGCCGCGCTTTTTCCTTTTACTCGACGAGAGAGTTTTAACTGAATAAGTTCCGGGGTAAATTTTAGAAGGCAGATGGGTTTGTAGATAAGACACTACCCAGAGATTTCGCCCTCATTTTGCTAGGACTTTATGATCTGAGTTCTGGTTTCCTAAAGGCGCAAGCCCCTATAGTTAATTACCCCTCCCGATCACAAGAGAGAACTTTCGATTAAGGCTAGTCGTCAATCAGATATGTATAAAGATACGTGTTATCTGACATATAGTAGCAGCATAGATTGGATTTTGGAAATTTGGTTTAGATTTGGGTATTTGGAAAGGTTGGAAGTTGGGAATTTGAAAGTTCAGATGTTTGGCATTTGGAGTTAGAAGATTTGTTATTTAAAAATGGAAATTTTCACCATTGCACTTAAAGCGGATGGTGGGGGAATGGATGATAGACCCGATCAAGATCCCATGGTTTCATCGTCCCAGGCCATCGTGGTCCTTGGTCTACTTAGTTAGAGGAGGTAGTCGACCCAACCTGACAGAAGGATCCTTGTCGGCAGCCATGGGTTACTTCGTCCAAGGGGACCTTGTAGACCTGGGTTGAATGTTTGTGTAAGGGGACAAATTTGAATCCACCTTAGCTAACAAAGGGCTTTGTGCCCTATCGATCATATCCTATTGATTCATATCTCAAGGATTTGATGCCAATAAGGAACGTATTGGCTCTGGCCATAACCGATATTTCGTGGTGCCATTTGGCGGCAAAACCACTCGGTTCAGAGGGCCCCGGGTCGTCATAACTGTTTATCCTGCGGTGCCATTTGGCGGCAGACCGCCGGTTAGAGGACACGTACCACGTCCTTACTGGCAGGAGATTGTTTTGAGAATGGATCCTAATGATATTTTCGACTAGGCATTTGGCTCTTTGTGAGCTGAAGTTATATTTGAATTTGTCCACCTCGGCAAACTGTTACGGAGGGTGGATGGATTTTGCTTTGAGTGATCGATGGTTTGATTTCGAATTTAAATATCTGAATTTTAGGATTTGTGGAATTTTGTAAATTTGGATTTTAGAATGGACTTGGGGAGGCATTTGAAAATATTTGTGAACCCCTTTGGTTGAGATAAGCAATCAACACGGCCATCATCGGGGTGTCCTTGAGGTCATTTCCATTTGATTGAACCTTGTCGACCCTATCAACTTAACGATAGGGGATCGGGTTGCTCGTAGGCTTTATGCCTTTGTTCATGAATTTTTTTGATTTTAGGCCTTGAAGGCCGAATATGAATGCATTAAAATAAACATTCCGATCACATTCGTGACCGTATATTTATCTGAGAATTTGAACCCTGTCTACTCCTATTCACCTGCTTAGGAGGATTGGTTTTCGTAGGCTTTGTGCCTTTATTTAGTGAATTCTTTTGATTGTAGGCCTTGAAGGCCTAATATGAGTGTATTGAAACAAATACATCGGTTCCTACAACCATGTGTTTGTTTGAAGGTTCGAACCCTGTCGACTTCTATTGATCTGTATAGAAGGATCAGGTTCGAACTAGAATTCACTTATCGACCCGCGCAGCATCCCTAGGCGTCACGTGTGTACCAATGACACGCTCGCCGGGGCCCATGCGGGTCGAGATTGCATTTACCCCTTTAATGTACCTATGTGTATACAATTCATAGTGCACGTGCAGGGGTACTTTGAAATAATTGTAGTTGTGCAAATAACTATCATTTGGATGCACACAACTTTTTCACTTAAGAGCTTATACACGCCTTCTGTCCGCTAATATGAGTGTTGCGGATCCGGTGGCATAGCGTTGTAGATTGTAGACGCCTTCTGTCTGCTAGTAGGAGTGTTGCAGATCCGGTGGCGTTGGATTTTGATGTTGACTCCCCCTTTCTCAATCACCGGGGATGGATTTTCTGGATTTTGGAGTCAAAGACTGCTGATTTGGAAAGAACTCCTTTTAGGCTCTTCGGCGTAGTAGACTTGCTATTTCCGGTGTTTGTGGGCACCCAAACTGTTTTCTTCTTAATTATAGAACCAAAAAGAGGCTTTGGGACACCAGCAGGTTTGGTTCTAATTTGTTCAAACATTTCCTCCCTTCTGTCAAGGGGTGTCTTTTTCCGTACAACGGGCTGCCTTTGTACCCGGTGTACTTGTAGATTTTGACCATCACTGTCGTAGGTGGTATCAATACTTGTGCCCACAGTGGTTCGTTGTGCTTACGATATACCCACTGTTGTTATCCACAAGCGGCTTGTATTTGTTTGTAGGGATCCGTTGCGTTTGCTACTAGCTCCTAGGAATGTTCGTAGGAGACCCTCGTTTCTTGCATCACATCCACCTTTCACCAATCTCAGGTGGTTTGTTGGGTTGCATTTGTTTGTAGGAAGGCGGATCCTCCATCATTAGTCTCCCGTATCGCCATCTCAATCAACAGGCACTGGTAGGGATTGTTGTAGGAGTTTGTGCATCGAGGTCTTGTAGCGTACTTTGAGTCACTATTAACCATACGAATGTTCTTGTTTGAACTCCCTTACTCAGGATTCAAGCCTTATCCTTGTATGTGTTTGGATCCAAGTTCAATTTCATTCAGACTTGAGTTTCAAACTCAGTATGGTCATCCGGATTTGAATCTGCTGTTTCCAAACTTGGCGTCGTGCAGTTTAAGCTCAAATGCACAAGTTCTTGTTGTCCACATCTTGTTCTAGTTTTGAGTTCAGAACATAAGTACAAGTCTTTCAAGTCTTTAGTTCAGTTTACATCATGTGATTAGGCTTGATTTAGTGTTGATGTTGTACTCGTGCCGTAATCCTTTGAGTTCAAGTGTAGGTTCAGATTGATTTGAGTCTGATTCCAATTTGATTTCATTTTATTTGGATTTTGATCTTTAGAAATCATTTATGTTTTGTTCAGGTCCTCTGCTCGTGTTCAATCAAGTTCGACAGTCCACAAGTCTACTGTTCATGTTCATGTTCCAAAAGTTCACTGCTCTTTCTCATTTGGTCCAAATCTTTTTGTTCTTTTGAGTTCAAAACAGGTCCAAGTGTAGTAATATTTCACCCGAAATTTCGGCAGCCTCCCGGCGTCTCCCCCGTTTAGGGGAAAACTACGAGAAAACTGGGCCTTCCCACCACGCGCAATAAAGACGTGCATGGTAGGTGCCCTCTTTCGAGGACATCGCGGCCGTGATTTTTCTTCCCACCACGCGCAATAAAGGCGTGCATGGGGTCTTTGACGGTACCTGTTACAAGAAAAGAGCAGTTTGCTTTCCCCCCGCCCGGGGGTACTTATGAATTATTCCGGCCGCGCAAAGAAAAGGGTACACCGGGCTCGCCTGGCCTCGCCGTGTGCGTCGAACCGGTTTCCCTCCTACCACGCTCACTAAAGACGTGCTTAGGTGGTTTGTCGGCTCGGCGTGCACATTGAAGCAGGAGTGCGAGGGTCGCTCGCTTACCTTATCGTAGGTGTCGCGCCAGTTGTCCTTCCCACCATGCTCAATAAAGGCGTGCATAGGTGGACCACCGACTCGACACGCATGCCGAGGTAAGAGAGCGAGAAGGGAGGCGACTGCCCGCCTCGTCGTAGGCGTCGGACCGAATTTTCTTCTACCACGCTCACCAAAGGCGTGCTTAGGTGGTCTACCGGTCCGTCGTACACGTCGAAGACGGAAGCCTGAGTTTAGGGGTTATACCTTCGGGGCCGGTGGACCGGCGGTCGTCGATGAAGGCTCGGGGACCGAGGCGGGAGAAACATACTCTTTTTTTATTAATCTTAATTAATTTCAATTAATAATAATTAAATTTAATTAATTATAATTAACAATGATTAATTAAAAATAACATAATTAATTAGAAGTTATTTTTAATTAATTACAATTAAAAATAATTAGATTATAATTAACCTAATTAATTAAGATTAATTTCAATTAATTAAAATTAATATAAATATTTTTTTTGATTGACGGATTTACGGGATTCAACCGAAGATGCGCTCGGAAGGCAGAAAGTTACCTTCACAAACGGCGAGCTCCCGTTCTTGCTTTGGATCAAAATGTCGTGGTTCCGGTCCGACCGGAAGGGAAAGTCGGCGAAGGGGCTAAGTTGAACAGCCCTGAAGGAGCTGAAGAAGCCGTAGAAAGGGAGAAAGTTGCCTCTGCAGCCAGCGAGCTCCCGCCCGTTGCTTCCGATCAAAATGCAGTAACTTCCGATCCTTCAGGAAAGGGAAGTCGTCGAAGGAGCCTCGTTGAACAGTCACGGAGGAGCTGAAGAAGAGGCGCCAAAGGGAGAAAGTTAACTTCACGGTGAGCTCCCGTTGTTAGCTCCGATCAAAATGCAGTAACTTCCGATCCTTCAGGAAAGAGAAGTCGTCGAAGGAGCGGCGTCGAACAGCTACGCAGGAGTCGGAGAGCGAGAGAGGGATCGCATGCGTGAGAGAGGAGATCGGGAGAGAGCTCGAGGTTCGGGAGAAGAGAGCCAGCGCGAATGGGAGCTCGGTCTCATTTTAACGCCGAGATCAATTGTGCGTGAAAGAGACGTCGATCTGCCAGCGACGTGGGAGGAAGTCGTGTGCGACGTGTTTCGGCAGAGGGCAGGTGAGATTTGATTTTTGTTTCTTTTATTTTCTTTTTTTGTTACACAGCAGGTCAACACGTGACTATTTGCGAGTTCAATCAACTCGGTCAACATTTTCAGGTGTTGCATCCACAATGCATTGAGGAATGGACAATCACAGTCCTTGCATTAGAGCATCCTAGGCGGCGGCTAGCTCTAAGTCAACTTCAAGTATTTCCTTCTAGAATTTCACAATGAAGCTGCAAAGAGACTCTTCTGTCTCCTGATGCATCTTGAGGAAGGCTTGCGAGTTCTTTTAAGGCTTCTGACACTTTTAAATTGTGTGACAAACATCCTTTTGAACGTCACAAATGAGGTGATTACCCTTATGGGTAAGTGAGTGAACCACTATAGTGCTGACTCTTTAAAGGTGGCGAAGACTAGCTGACATTTGAAAGCTTCATCGATGTCAAGCAACGACGTCGTTGGTTCAAATTAGCAACATTGTCAGCAAGGTCAATTCTTCCCCTGTAAGACTCTAGGCTGGACATTTTAAACATTGGAGGTGGCCTCACCTCCATTATCACCCTGGAGAAAGTGTTAGTTTGGGTTTTATTCTCACTTGTTGGGGAGGAGGATTGTACTCTTCGTCTGGTGGCGGTGCAAGTCGGATCTGGTTGGGTGTCGAAGTGAGTGCGAGTCTTCTACGACGAATGGTTAAGTCCTTTATCTCCATGAGGTCGCGACTATTAGTATAGTTGGGGGCATTCATGTTCATTGATAGCTATGGGTTATGTTCTTCTTCTTGTGTGCATGTATTTTGATTACTGACATCAATCCAAAGTTTATCGTATCTTTGGAGATCTTGGATCCAAATTTGTTCATGGATGATAGCCAACCTTTGCTAGACAAGAACTTGAGAACTTTGAGTATGGAAAAAGAAAGGAGAATGTTAAGGAAATCTGTGAGAAAAATTAAGAAAATCAAAGTCTCAAGAATTCTCTAGCAGATCAATGATGCTCCAGAAAGATCCATAATATTCTTATTAACCCTTTTGTTATGTTGATATGAGGGCTACAGGAAAAACTACATAAAAGGATAAAACAATACATCATTAATTGCGACCCATTTCAAACTATGTAGGATGCATGTCAAGGTCTGATAGGTTTCCACGTGGTTCTCTGATTCTGACCTAATCCTCTGTTTCTAGGTGTGTCCCTAGGTGAGTAGCGAGTTTTTTTGGGCATGGTGGCAAGTCTCTGGGTGTAGTTCTTAGGTTGTAAGTGTGAAGGCTGGGTCACTTTGGGTCATGACAATTGTGAGCTGAGAGTTGGCTAGGTTTTCAACCTCTTGAGATGCTCATTCCTCATATCGAGTATTAGCGATGCTAGTAGAGGTCTAAACAAGTTAAGTCGAGCTTGAGTCACCCCAGGTTCGAGCTTGAGCTTGATTAATTAATCAAGTTTGCGTTTGAGCTCGAGCTTTATTTGAGCCCTCTTTTATCATAAAAGAGAAAATGATTATGATTCATGTAATTATTATAATAAAATGATAAAAAGAATGAAAAACAACAACACATCAAGCATTTATCCCACTACGTGGCGTCGGCTACATGAATCTTTTTTCTCCATTGTGTCATGTTAAGAGTCATTCTCATTTAAATCTAATAAATAAAGGTCATTTCTATTATTTACTAACCAAATCTTTTTAGGTCTACCTTTACCTTTCTTAAAATAAGCCAAATCTAATACATCTATTTTCCTAACTAGGTCATCAGAAGGCTGCCGTTTTATGTGATCAAGCTATCTAACGCGACTCTCTCTAATCTTATCTTCTACTGGAGTTACTCCAACCTTTTCACGTATATGTTCATTTTGTATCTTCTCTCTAAGAGTAGAGCCACTCATCCACTTGAGTATTCTCATCTCTGCAACACTTAACTTAATATTATACTTCTCTTTTTAATGGCCAACATTCTACAACATAAAGCATTGCAGGTCTCACCACCATCTAATAGAATTTTTCCTGAAGTTTGAGGGAATTTTTCTATCACACAATAAACCCGATGCATTCCTCCACTTCAACCATCCAAAATGAATTCTACTAATAATATCCCCATCTATTTCACCATCACTCTGAACAATAGGCTCAAGATATCTAAAATGTGTACACTTATTAATGACTTGATCGCCCAAGTCACAATCCTCCCACTAGATGATCTATTACTACTAAAATTTTACTCCATATATTCAGTTTTAGGTATGCTCAAATGAAAACCTTTAGACTCTAAGGTTGATCTCCATCATTCAAGCTTACTTTCAACTCCCTCTCTAGTCTTATCAACAAGAAGAATATCATAAGCAAAAAGCATACACCAGGGTACAACCTCTTGCGAATGTCTAGTGAGAACATCCATGACTAAAGCAAAAAGATGTGGGCTTAAGGTTGATCCTTGACATAATCCAATTGAAATAGGAAAATACTTGGTCAAACCACTTTGTGTTTGAACACAAGTAACAGCTCTTGCATATATATCCTTAATGACTTGAATATGAGCATTATTAACCCCATTCTTTTCTAGAACTCACCAAAGCACTTCTCTTAGAACTTTATCATATGCTTTCTCTAAATTAATAAATATCATATGTAGATCCTTCTTATTCTCTCTATACTTCTCCATCAAACCTCTCAACAAATGTATAGCTTCCATAGCAGACGTACCCGACATGAATCCAAATTGATTTTGAGAAACATTAGCATCACGCCACAACTTATGCTCCATAATTCTTTCCCATGATTTTAAAGTATAACACATTAACTTAATAAAAAAAATCACTTAATATAAGTAAAATATAATTTTAAAATATTTTTAATAACTTGTATGCTAACGAATCTAGTCAGGACTGGCTCAAATTTGACTCATTAACTCATTGAGTTCGACTCATAAGTTATTTAACGAGTCAAGCTCAAGACGCTCACAAGTTGACTTAACTCACAACCCTATGCCACAGTTTGCTGATTTAAGTGGATGAGTAGCTTTGGGAGGGTGATCTATGTTGAGGAGAGGAGTCCTTAGGAGGGATCTCTACAAGTTCCTTGTAACCATGTGGGGATGACTTTTTGACTAGATCAACCTAGGTGAGTTGCGCTTCTCAACATTGCGAGTTCCTATAGGAAGCAATGTGACTACTTTGACGAAACTCTTATCACCAGAATCTATTACGTTTGAGTTCTTCTATCCGAACTTGTTAGGTGCCTGTGAAACTCATACATGGACATATACGAGTATACATTTATAATTTTAACTTCATGTTCTGTGCTTCTCGCTTCTTTTTATATATTTTTGTAGGTCTTAATGTTCATTATCTTTTAAATAATACTTTCCCACGTTTGTATTGTATAGTGCTTGATGTACAATTTGGCTATATCTTTGATGATCAAATACGTTTGTTCTTATTCCCAAATTTGCATGGATTTTATTTTGCAGATATGGTCTTGTCAAACAAATTATTTGTTTATGATCTTGAGAATCAAGTTGTTGGCTGGACTGAATATAACTGTAAGTATTATGGTAACCAATTGAATTCTTTCAAATGCCATCATGATCAGTTTCTAGGAACTCTGCATCTATTACTGGAAAGTAATAAACCCTAATGTTGCTCAGAACTACTAGAAACGAAACCACTTGGTTGATTTTACTTCTAACCAATGTTTGAGCATCCTCAACAGATTTTATGTGGTTAAGAGGGTACAACAACATTTGCATTATAAAACCTATTGCCTTTCCAAGTGTAGCTGAACTCTCCTGCAATAAACATATTATATTTAACACATTTGTATTTTTTTTTTTTTTTTTGACAACTCTATTTTTAGGACATAATTTTCTCAGTATGCATTTTGTTGTTAAAACAGCACATGCTCAACTTCAGAAGATAATGATTTTTTTTACATTCATCGATAAATCATTAGAAGAAAAGGCATACAAGTCACTGTTTGATGAGAAATTATTCAGTGCGGAAGCCGGACTCAGAACACCGTTCGGAGACCAACCAGAATGCGTCACGTCAGAAGTACCGAGCTACGGTCTCGGTACCGAGCAAAGGGTAATGTGACACATTCTGGTTGGTCTCCGAACGACGTTTGATATCCGCACAGAATAATTAATCCTATTTGATATACTATTCAACTTTATTTCTTCCTGGTTTATTACAGGCTCATCAAGCATCAAGATTCAAGATGACATCTCGACAGCCTTTTACGCAGTCGATGCTCACAATTTATCCTTCGCTGGTAGATTGGAGATCGAAGGATTCATCACTTTCCTAATGGCAGCTTACTTGTTATTTAATTTCTTCCTTTGAACCATCAGAGAGAGAAAAGATCAATAACACCATTTCTCTCTCAAGCTTGTTTATTATTTTCTAAAAGCAATTTGTTTGAGGCCTTGCTCAGAAGAAATTGGGTGTTCAGATGGCAAAGCTTTGCTGCAGTAGGCCTTACTAATTTGTGAAGAGACGCCAATTATACCAATTATACTTTTGACGATGGATTTTTATAGAAGAGAAGCTGTTTTAATTTTTCCTTGCCTGAGCAGAAGAAGCTTTGAAGGTACATCTACTAAGATTATTTCTATTCATAATAGTATGTACTCATTTATGAGATTTCAATTGTATTATTTCTATTGGCAAAGCCTTTTGTAAACATTTTTTTTTTGTTTTAATATAGTAAGTTTCATTTACAGTAGTTTTTTTTTTTTAATTTAGTTTAAAAGTTAGCTAATATCTGCAATGGATTTATGATTTTGGTGGTTAGCCTAAGATTAGTTTTAAAAATTATATTTGGCATCAGATAGGTTTTATTGAGTCTCATCTCATGTGTTTATGATAATGCTTCAAAGTTTTTTTTTTTTTAAATTTATTGAAGTAATATTTTATTTACCTGCAAATTAAAAAAAAAAGAAAAAAAAACTTTATTTCTGATTTTTTGAATGAGTGAATTATTAATATTATTATCATTATCACGATATTTTGATTTTGCTTACATTGAAAGACATGCAATGCAAAAAATCTTCGTTGCAATGAGCCTCTCTTTTGAAGTTTGTGATCATGAGCACTATACTTGTAAGAGTAATGTATTAATCAATGTAAATATATTGATAGTTTTGCTTGTAATGATAGATTTTAAGTGGAGGCATTAGAACAAAACTAAATCAATTATTTTAATTCTAATTCTCATAAATTCTCCTAATATGCTTGTTGGTTTGTAGAATATTTGCGGCATTAGAGAGGTAAAGAGCTTAATATCTTTACTTTGCACACAAATAGGGAAAGAGGGAGGGGTGCAAGAATTGTAAGACATAATGTTTACGTGAAGAACTTCAAAAAGGGAGAAAAGCTATTGGACCTGACCTAGTTGAAATAAATATACTAGTGCTTGTTTTTTTATTGCAAATGATGTTATTTCCTCGAGGGAAGGTGTTGACTTATTGCACATCATATAGAACATATTATATAGGTAGGGTTGAGAGCTATTCTCAAGACAATGTTGTGTTGTATATTTAGTTGATATGATTGTAATTGGGTGAGGTCGGATGGATTGTAGTTGTCAGACCACCATTGCTAGATGATGGTGGTTGGAGGGACCGTAGTTGATGGACGATGGTGTTAGGAGGGATCGTACTTGGCGAGCGATAATGGTATGAGGGATCGTAGTCGACGGGTACTGGTGGTCGGAGGGATAGTAGTTAGTGGGTGATAATGGTCGGAGGGATCGAAGTCGGTGGATGATGGTGATCGGATGAACCGAAGTTGACGGGTGACCATGGTCAGAGGGATTGTAGTGAACGGGTGACGACGGTCGGAGGGATTGTAGTTGGCGGGCGATAGTGGGCTAACGGGCGGTGGTTTGACGATGATTGGTGGATTGATGGTGGTCAACATAAGTTTGTTGGCGGTGGTGCTTTGGTAGAACTCTAGGATCCTTGAAGCCTCAGTGCTTTCTCCAATCTCCAGTCAAAAACCCCCTCAGGAAGAGAGCATGAGCATATTTATATATTTCTGTGAGTGGTATACGTCGTAAATATGGAGAAGATTTATGACAAAATTGAAGTGGTCAATCGGACGAGTCATATCAATTCCCTCAATCATAGACATTCATCAAGCATTTGAGTGCCATAATGATGACAAAATTCGACGATCTTGGGCTCGTTGGCGTCTCGTCGAGCCGCTCGATTCACTTATAAACATGTTATATTTGGATATCATTTGATCATTCTATTTATGCTTTGAAGTTTTTGACAATGCTTTAGTCCCTCAATTTGGGCCCAATGAAATTGAAGTTCGGATGGTCCCAAATTTAATTTTGAAAGTTGCCAACTCATATATGCTTCAAGATTCGTGTCTAATCAAGATGATTTTTGGTGATGTATCAATGTTTTAAATGAAGTTTTTTGGCAATCAATCTAATATTTTTATTACTTAGTTAAATTTAATTTAGTTTTTGTTTCGTAGGTTTTCTTAAAGAAATGTTGTGCTTTCTATTTGACAACCTTAAATTTTTTTGTGATGTGCTGCACTAAATGATTTTAAAATTTAATGTGATTACGCATAGGCGTCTAAGTGAGCCTGAGTTGGTATGAACTTAACTTATTAATGAGTTAATGACATGAGCTTATAGAGACCTAAGTTCAAGCTCGAGCCTATACTCAAGTTTGAATATTATACAAACTTGAGCTTGAGCTTAGCTTAGTTCAGCTTGTGAGTTTGTTGAGCCGCTCATTTAAATTAAACTATAATTTAAAATTAATTTAAGAATAACAATACAAAACATATACTAAATATTTTTAATTATTTATTGAGTCGAGCTCCAGCTTTTCAAAAAAGTTTGAGTAATCAAATCAAGCTCGAGCTTAATAAATTTTGAATGAGTTGAGTTAAAGTAAATGAGCTAAAGATAAGCTTGAGTTTGAGCTAACCAAGAATTAAATAAGTTTAGCTCAATTAAACAGATATGTGACTTGTTTACCCTCCTAATTGTGTATAACCCTCACTCTCTATTCATCAAAATACCTTCCGTAGGATAAGAATAAAATGTCATAACATTATTGAATTAAAATTTAATTAAATAAAAAACATAATCAAATAAAAAAATTTAATTTAACTTATTATTGATTTTACATAATTTTTTCAATTTGAAAGATATTAAATCACATCAGTATGAAATCAAATTAAGAGTGATAATCTAATTTCCTCATCCTAATATTTTATTGATGATCCAATTAGCTACCATTAATTATTTGAGATTGATGGAATTATTCAATTAAAAAAATAATTTATTGATGTGGATCACATCAAAACGTTTTCCTCGTGAAGTCTGTTGCTTGTTAAAAAATTCAGCACAATGTATATTAGTTAATGATTTGCACATAAATAAAAAATAAATAAAATTGGGCATATAAGTTAAAGATAATTTTAAGGTGAACAATTTAAAAAAGAAAAAAAAATCATATATGAAACTTAGGTTTCGTTTGGGATGGCTTTTTATTGCTTCTTAAAATAATTTTTTAGTACAAAAAAATAATTTTGGTATTAAAAAACCTGATTTAAGAAGCAGTAAGAAAATTATCCCAAACAAAACTTTATAGTCGTACTAATGTAACTCTTACCGTGTTAGAGATGGATCGATTGCAAAATAAAAATTTAGTTGGTGTGGAGCTATCTCGACTCTCGAATAGTGGTTGTCGATGACGACATCGATGGTTTAAGATAAGTAGGTGATGAATATGGGATTATTGGGAGGATGAGAGCATCCAAGTCAATTTCTAAGAGAAGTTGGCCAATGAATGAGAATGGGTGTTGTCATTGGCTGTAGATCATAACATAATTGTCAATTTTAACAATATTTTGAATTTCTTGTTAATGAATTTGAATCACTGCATTCTCTTTAGTAGGACAAAGGGATAAAAATAATGCTACATGAGCTAACATTAAAACTTTGTTAGGGTACTATTTCGCAAGTATTTCTTCTTATTGGCCTCCCTTTCCAACGGCTTCCCTTCGATGGAGATCTTCTCGTAGGTTAGGTAGACGGCTTTCTTGTTGCTTCTTGAAGCAGCTTTTTAGTACAAAAATTAAATTTTTTGTACCAAAAAGCTACTTCAAGAAGCAATAAAAAAACTGCCCCAAACGAAGCTTCAATCCCTTTCATTGGTTTAGATTAGAGGCCACTTTCTTCTTTTTTGCCACATGCAAATAATTTCCAGTAACTAATCCCAATAAGTTCCCATGTCTTCTAAAACAATGCTCTTTAATCCCCTCTCATTCTACAACCCTTCTCTTTATTTAATAGAAAAAGAGATATATATATATATATATATTTCCTTAAATTAATTCATAAGTTCATAAAACTATTGGGCTGTTTGGTTGCCTATAAATAAACGTTGTGTAAAAGGAGTATTTTGGAATTGTTTGAATGTGTGTAAAAGAAATACATGATATTATTATTTTTTTTTTATTTGAAGTAAAGTGAATGTAATGTAAAGAACAAAAATGATAGTGGTCGGTGGCCGACATTGGCGGTGGTGTGGCTTGTGGCTGGCAGTTGACCAGCTGCGGGCAGTTAACCTGCGACTGTGGTAGTCTTTGGCTACGTCCAGCGGTGGGCGCCCAACAGTGGTGGTGGTTGACGGCTGGTGGTGTCTAAAGGTGGTGGTAGCCGGCGACTGGGGCTAAGAGGTGGTGGTTAGCAACGGTCAACGATGATACGTTGGTGGTGGCGGTCAGCGGCAAGCGGGCAGTGGTGATGGGTAGAGGTAGTATGCCTTAGTGGCGGAGTCAAAAACTTTATTCATGGGGACCCTAAATTAAACACTACAGGAAAATCATTCATTACCGACGAAATTTTCCGACGACTTTCCAAAGGTTTGCGGTCAATTTTCCGGCAGTTTTCCGACGATCAATTTTCTGGCGGTTTGTCATATCATCTGGAATTTTAGAATACATTTAAATAGTTCCGTTTAACGTCTTATTACTGGAGCCAAGAGCTATATGATAAAAAATAATAATGAAAATAACATGGCGAGAGAGGAGCGAAAGGGAAACCGAAAGCCGTGGTCGAGGTCGTGAGTCGTGAGAGATGAGCAAAGAGGAAAATGAAGCATATCGTTTGGGTCGAGAGAATGCAAACCATTTGGGAGCGGTTTCTGTTTGATCCTGTGATATGATATTATAGCCAGAGGAAAAAAATTTTATAAGAAAGTTATTGTGAAAATTAGTAGGAAATTTATTCCGAGCAAAGCCTAAAGCATATTCTTGCATGTTAAATCATAGAATTATCAGGTCTTGTTTTTTATGAAAATAATGCTAATTTTCTTATGTAAAATGATCATGCACACTTAAATTTGCTTTAAAATAAGTACAACAAAAAAACAAAATCAATTAAAATATATATTACACATATCTCAAAATAAATACAATACTATTAAGATCTATTTTGACAAAAAAAATTATCAATATCATGTAAATATATTTTTATGAATATATTACATCCAGTAAAAATCATGACTAAATAATTATAGTTTGTACCTCAAAATCTTTTTTTTTTTCTTATAAAAAAATTGCTTCAATCTCTTGTATCACTTGTAGCCAAAATAAAAAAAGTTTGTGCCTCAAAATATTTTTTAATCATATTTTTGAAGTATATTTTCATATAAATCAAAATTTTTATTTTAAAAAATAAACCCAAAAGAAGTAGAAACCCACAAACCTAACGCCTAGTTTAGGTTCATGCTTCTATAACTGTGTCAAAAAGGTTGACAAATTCTGGCCAATTACTTGCACATACAATCTATACCATCTGCTCACGTTACAATTTACGTTATATAAGTAGACACGCAATATAAAGTATAAACACAAAGTTGTAAGGAAAAATATAGTAATAATACTAATAAATAAATAAATTATTATAATTATTATTTTTTAATATTTATCACTGAAGATTGATATTTTGTTCTGCTTTTGTAAAATATATGATTAATGTATTTTGGCTTCATTTGGGACTGCTTCTTTCTAAAGCGGTCTCTTAGTTCAAAAATTTATTGAATTAGAAAGCTGTTTTGTAAAGCAGCTAGAAAGCCGTCCAAAAAGAAATCTTAGGCTTCGTTTGGGACTGCTTTCTTTCTGCTTTTTAAAGTGCTTTTTTAGTACAAATTTTTTTAATTTTGTATTAGAAAGTTATTTTAAGAAGCAATAAGAAAGCCGTCCCAAACGAAGCCTTAGACTACGTTTGAGATAGCTTTCTTATTACTTCTTAAAGAAACTTTTTAGTACAAAAATTTAATTTTGTTACTAGAAAACTATTTTAAGAAACAGTAAGAAAACCGATCCAAACAAAACCTTAATCACACTAAACAGTCACATTTTTTTTAGAAATGTGAATGTATAAAAATTATAAAAAGAAGCAAGAAATTAATATTAGCCTCACTTTTTGAATAATTAGTACATAGAGTTTGAAATTTCAGCAATGTTTTCCTTTTGAAATATACCAAAATTGTAAGCCAATAAACTATGAAGAAATGAGCATTTTGTATTTATATAAATTTCAAATATAAGCATAGTTCCAAAAACAGCTAAGAACATCTATCTGGCCAAAGCTGTCATTAAATTCTGGTTATTAACATTTTATTTTTTTTATTATATATATTAAAGGAGTTAATCAAGGTAGAGGCAGTGGTTCGTGATATATTTAATTTGAAAAGTATGACATCAAAATTTTATTTGAAAAAAAGGTTGATTTAAAATTGTCTAGGGAGTGAAGTCTAGATTAGGGCTGTCAACATTTGACACGACACGAAAATTCGATCCGAACTCGACCCAAAAATTTTGGATTTGACACGACCCGTTTTCAAATTGGGTCGGACTCGGGAATAAAATGACCCAGTTCGAATTTCGGGTTAGGTCCGAGTTAACCCGCCAAACCGACTTCTGACCCGTTTCGACCCGCACGTTTTAATATCAGACGACGCGAATGCAGGCGCGATTAATTAGGGCTGGACTGGTTGTTGCTTTGTAGCGATTCGCGTCCGTTTCAGACTCTCAGCCCTCTCCTCTCCTTCGCTGCTTCGTTTAGAGTTTCCATTTCATCTCTTCAGATCACCTCAGATCTCTGGCTCTGTCAACGTTTTCTTCTCGTCTCCTTCTTTGGCATATTGTTGGTCTGAGGTGTTCATTGTGTACATCTCCTTTGGCTCAACACTTACATCGCTCATTGTTTGATCTCTTATCTTTTTTTCTATTTTCTCCTTTATAAGCTTGATCTATGAGCATATTTGGGTATTTCGTGTTGAAGAAATGTTTCCGAAGTGCCGTATGAAGTTTTTGGGTTTAGGGCTTGGTTTACCTGGGTTGCTGTCTTGGTTACCCTTGGTTGCTGTCTTGGTTTCCTGTTATTCAACTGCCAATCATGGTTTCATTTTTGAATCCTTTGCTGCCTAGGTTGGTTTCCTATTACTAGTGGTATTTGTACAAATGCTGGGTGGTTTTGAAAGCATTGAAAGTTGAGTAGTGATGATGAGTATCCTTCTAAACTGATTGAGAAATTAATTAGGGGAAAAAGATATTGCAACCATATGACATTTGTGTTATCTTCCAATCAAACAGATACTAAGCATAAAATACAAAATGCTGCCTTGGATGGCAACATCGCAAGTCCGTAACCGTAAAAAATTGTGTTGTTGACTCACATTTCAATATATGATGAATTATTTGGAGGGTTAATCTGAGCTAATGACTCAAGCTTTCAGCTAATTAATGGATTTATAATTATATCATTTTAAATATTTATATTTTTTGCAGTTAGTGTAAATCTCCATGAGGGCATACAAAAGACTTATGGTCTTTAGAGTTCTAAGTTCTTCAAAGAGTCAAAATTATATTTGTAAATTGCAATTAACAACTTTCTATTTTGTAATTTGTGAAATTATTTGTATGTAATTTATTTGTTCATTTAATATGTATGAATTATTATGTATAATTTGACTATTTGTAAATTTGTATAAATTTTAAGTCTCTAAAAAAATAAAATTTTCCTTGGTTTACTATCTTGGTTAGTCTTGTTTGCTGTCATAGTTTCCTTGTGTTGCTATCTTGGTTACAAGTTATTCACCTACCCTTTGTGGTTTCGTTTTTGAATCCTTTGTTGCCTGTTTAAATGCTGGGTAGGTTTACTGTAACTTGTTGGTTCTGTGCAAACGGGTTGGCGGGTCATTCCAGGTTGACTCGAACCCGGCTCGGGTCAGGTTTGGGTCCTGAATATTGACACGTTTCTCTAAACGGGTCGGGTTCGGGTTGACCCGTTTAGGTTTGGGTCAAGTCGGGTTCGACCCGAACTCGACCCGTGACCCGGAATTGACACCACCAGTATAGATATTCGATTAGGATTGAGCTCAAAGAAGAGAGAACAAGATTGGGCTTAGAGATTCTTTATGATTTGATCAGGGTCGGGGTGTCAATATTTGACACGACATGGAAACCCGACTTGATTTCAAAACGGGTCGGGTTCGGTTTCTTGGATTCAACCAATTTGAAAAAACTAGTCTGGTTCTGGTTGACACGGAAATCCGTTTAAAATCAGTTGACAACGCTGCCCGCGCCTGCCTGTGCCTTCCCGTGCCTGCCTGTGTCTGCGTAGAAGCTGCCCGACCCGCACGCATCGCGTCCGAGCTACCCGCGCCTTCCCTAGCCCTCTCGCGTCACGTCCAAGCTGCTAGCGCTCATGTTCGCGCCCGCACCTTCCTGCTAGCATTCATCGTTTGGTCGTCCGCCGTCGCCATCTAGAAGCTCAACCGTGTCGGGTCGGGTCAACTCGGCAACCCGATAGATCGGGTTCAGATCTGAATTTCCGACCCATTTACATAACCGGGTTGGGTTAGGTTCGCCCCGTTTCAACCCGGGTCAGTTCCAGATTCTATCCGAATCCGACCCAAAATCCAATTTTGACACCCCTAAATCGGGGATTACATATGATTCTTTTGACCCTTAGAGCAGGGTACAAAAATGATGTATTGCATGTGCTCTAGATCCTCCCTGTATTAACATTTAAGGGCCAAGCTTGCATTACATGAAGGACTCTATCATAAAATTAACAACAAGATTGAGCCGCATGTAACTAGTAGCGAATTAGTCTAGTTAACAACTATCAAATAAGGAGAAATTTCATATTAGTTTTGAGTAGAGCCCAAATACCATTGACTAGAAACTCTAATAAGGTGACAAGTACTGTAGACAAGCAGCTGACCTTTCTGAGCTAGCAGTAGTCGGAGAGAATTGTATTTGAGCAAGTTAATAGCTAACAACTTGTTGAACTTGATAACATAGCGCATGATGCCTACATCATCAATATGATCCAAATGAATTTGGATGTATGCTTGTTGCTTAATTCATTTGTCTCTTCTAAGAAGCAAAGAAGAACAAGAGAACAAATTCTAGACCTCTTATTTGACATAGAAATATGGAATGTTAGACTTGCTAATTTATATCAAACATAACTCTAATCTCATTAGACAAAATCAAATTCTCTTATTAGATTTTTTTTTTTAATCAATCAACATTTATTAGGATTCCTTTGGTATAATATTATTAATAATATTCTTTTGCTATCCTATATGGGTCGGATTTGAATTCAAGTTTCGGATCCATTTTTTAAACCGGGCTGGATTCAGATTAACACGGAAACTCAAAATCAACACGAAATGATATGGAAAACCGATTCGCTGTAGCCCACGCCTAATGGTCCTAATCCCACTGATCCACTCTCTCGTGAGTCGTGACTTGGCCAGCTGGATTAGCCATATGAATATATTTTTCTCACAAATCAAAATTACTATTTTGTAAAATTAACTGAAATAAATTGGAATTAAAAAAACTTAATTAACACTGGATTAGCCACATAAATACTTTTATAAATTATAATTAACAAAGTCATAAGGTTTCTAATGTGACTGCCTTCAATTATATAAATCATGCAAGCAAACTAAATATCCCACGCAACTTAAGTACAATGTTTTAAGAAATAATAATAATAATAATAAAATGAAATAAATATTTTATAAATTAAAAATAATAATAATTCAAATGCATACATCATTTTCTATTAAGCCTTACAAGCAAATAGCATTTGGTTGCTTGAAGAAATCATTGGATATAATTTAATTTTTTAACTAATTCAACTTTTGAGTTGTAATCATAGTTTATTAAAAATTAATTAAAATATTATTAGGAGTCTGTTTGGGATAGCTTTCTCACTGTTTTATTTTTTAGACTGTAACTACAGTTTTATTTAGCCGCTACTTTTTGTTTTTTTTTTCCATTATTTTAAAAAATTTCTATGATGAAAAAATAATTTTTACAATAAGAGTTGTTAGTGTGATAGCTTTAAGAAAATAATCTTTCAATTATATTTTTTTAAAGAACATATTTATATTATCTATAATAATCTTAAAAAATTATTTTCCATGCAGTATCGTGATAATTATCTTTAAAAAATACTTAGCTATGTTTTTCTTTAAAAAAAAATCAAATTGGGAAGGACAGATTTTTCTTTTTTTAATGAAAGGTTGCTCATTCTATATATAACCATATTTCAAAAAACAGCTAAGAAAAGCTAGCTGGATTTGCTGCAAGTGGAAGGATATTTTTTTTATTTAAAATTTTATTTTTTTATAATTTTTATTTTCTTCTTACAAGGAGATAAGCACAACTGTTTGTATAATTTTGTTTATATCTTCATTTGAATCTTTGGTCCCAAAGAGGAGCACTAAAAATATCAAGAAATATTTATTGGGCAGGCTTAAGTATAATATCATATGTATATATTTCATACACAAATTTAAAATAATTAAAATATATATAACATTAATAATATAATACATATTTTATCACATGTGATTATTGTGATTTTAATGATACTTTAACATTAATAATAATTAATTATGTTTAATTGTCAAGTATTTTATCAAAATTAATTTTACTTATAAAATATGAAAAAAAAATCTATAAGAAATAAATAAAAATGTCTTCTTCAAGCTAGTCAAATTAGGACCTTCATAGGACTGTTTTTTAGTCCTAAATAACTTCGATAAAATTTTGAGAGCATTCATCATCTATCGAGTAGTGGCAGTATCCGTTGAGGCATTTTAAGTCATGAACGTATCTGACACGTATCTAACAGAAACACGAAAGATATTTAAAAGTATTTGAATTGCATAAGTCCAAATCATTCTCTTCACTTCTCATCAACAAAATTTGATGAATTTATTTTGAACCAAAATTAATTGATATAGATAATTTTTTGTGAGTCACATGTCAACATTAAAGCTAAGTAAAATAAATTTGATTTTATAATAATTTTTTGATATTTGAATTAGTATATTTTTGTTAATTTGTAATTAAACAACTAAAACTCTTGGATTTAAATTAACTAATAATAAAATATACTTTTCCAAGCATTTTAATTTTTTAATGGTTTTTACTTATTAGGAATTTATTCTTAAGTGGTTTCAAGAAAATTAAGGGTCTATTTGTTATCATTTTTATTTTTTTTTTATTTTTATCTTTGAAAATATATTTAGTAAATTTATTTTAATTATTTTTTATTTCAAAAAGTAAATTAAATTATTTTTAAAAGATTACAATTAACTATGAAGCATTTTGAATAATTTTAAAAATAAATATTACAACTAGTCACAATTATTACTAACTATTGTCATCACATCAAACAATTTACGTCGCCGTAATAATCTCATCGATAGTTACTGCCAGCGACTAACGTTTATACAGTATAAATCAACTTATTCTATATATAATAAAAAGTAAAACACAACATATATTTTAAAGAAGATAAATATTTTATTGAAAGACATAAATAAAATAAAATTAAAAGAAAAAAAAATAAAATGATATCAAATGCTTGACTTGATAATCATAATTAAAAAAAAAATCCGCTTCTAATGCTACTCCGAGGGCCCCACGGCCCCACATTGAAAAAGCCACCGAACCGACCGGCTACGCCAATGTCCAAAGTAAAATAAAAAACAACTATTGTCGGCATTTATCCCTTATTTTTCATGTTTTTTAACAGTAATTTGATATAAAACATACGCCGAATTTCCTTTCTTTTAGTCCGATTTCATATGAGGAAAGGCCTCTAAAAGCATCGTATGAATTTCTTAAATAATAAATTTGAAAATTGAGAAAAGAAAAGAAAGACCATCAGTTTGAGGATGAAAAGCTGTATGAAATACAGATTTGTACCCAAGCTTTCATGAATGCTCTTCTACAGTCTCGAAGTAAATTGGCCATCTTTATCTGAGATAATGACTTTTGGAATACCATGCAGTCTGACAATTTCCTTCACATATATCCGTGCCAATTTGTCTAATGAATCAGTTTGCTTGATAGACAAAAAGTGACCTGATTTTGTTAGTCTATCAATAATCACCCAAATGCTATCATGTCCTTGTTTAGATCGGGGAAATCCCATGACAAAATCCATTGCAATTTCTTCCCACTTCCACTCAGGGATAGATAGTGATTCCAGTAATCCACTAGGTCTTTGATTTTTGAGATAGTATATAATTATTTATCTTATAATAAATTTAAAAATTTTAAATTTTATATGATTATGAACTAAATTTTTTTTTATTTTTTTGCATATTAGATTTATGAAAATGTTTATTATCTTAGGCTTTGTTTGTTTGAGCGTTTTTTTGCCTTTACTTTTTTGGAAATGGAAGATTTTTTTTTGTGTTGTTTGTTTCTTCAAATCACGTTCCCAATAACTTTTTTTTTTTCATTTTTCTACAGTTTTGAGAAAGCTTTTTATATATGCTTCTCCGTTAGAAAACTCCATTTTCTGAACTAATATTTTTTAAAACTGTCTTTTTCAAAAGCACCAAAAAAACAAATGAAGCCTTAATATTTCCAAAAGAAAATCTCAGCCACATAGATCATAACTTGGGAGCAACAAATAAGAAATGAGATTTTTGTTATGTCAAAATCTTGGAAGAGGAAAACCTAAGTGGGCCGAACTTAAACAATTACATTAGTGTGAGTCAATGATTTGAAAAGGCACAATTACTCATAATTATAAAAATTATTTATATAATATGGCATATATTAATTATCGAAGTTATCTTCAATGTTGGGCGCATGAGGATACTTGAGGTGTTTTATTATTTGGCAATGACAGACGATTGATTTAGCCATCTCTTGATAATAAGAAGGACTGATAAGATAGATACCAAATGTTGGTGGCTGACGAAAATGGTATGTTAATTAACAATAAATGTAGTGGTGAAGAGCTAGGTCATGATTGGTGATAAGAGGGGAGATTGATGATCATGAACATGGGCGTTACTCATGGCTAATATATATTGAACATCAATTGATTATCTGCATCAAATGATGGTTGAATATGTCACTCTCCAGATTGGTGAGGAGTTCTTGCGATCGATAAGATGAGCATCAAAAGCTAGTCTTTGGCAAGCATCGATGACACATGGCAAATATTCCATAAGTTAAATGATGATGGGTGGTCGGCTTGTCCTTTCTTTCTGTAAGAGTAGCGATTGGACTACCATAAAGATGGATGTCATACATCAGCCATTAATAGATGTCAGACAATGACCTAGAAGAAAAGTTGCATGTAATGGTTGGTAAATTATGGGTGTCAATGTTGGTTTATAAATTATTCCAGGTCGTGACAATAGTATATATCAATATTAGTTGATGGACGATCTTAGGCAATGATAATCATAGCTGTATATTTCAATGTTAGTTGTTTAGGATGACTGAAATGTTTTGTAAAAAAGTTTGTGAAAAATATTGTAGTAAAAGAGTTTTTTTTTTTAAGTTGTTCTTGAATGTTATAAATATATTCTTTAAAAATAATAATAATTACTTTTTTTGAATCTATAATACATTAGCAATTCTTGTTAAAAATCTCTGTAAATTTCTAAGGAAAAAAATATAAAATTCTAAGCTTAAAAGTCTATGTCACAATGAATGCAGAAATCACATCATATTGTGTATATAAATTAGTTTTCTCTCTCTCTCTCTCTCATATGGTTTTTCACATCCCCATCAATATGCCAACAGCATTAATGGGGCGGTTAGGTTATTGACGACGATAGGTAAGAAATCATTAGGAAGACTTCAAAATGTGAAGCACAAGCTCAGAAAAACTGTTCATGCATTTATATTGATTAGTAATCTTGCTTGGCATTATTTGATCTATTGTAATCTCATTGACTTCAAACAACTGTGAAATTATTTGAATGTTGTATGGAGTTTTCTATATTAGGGTTTAGGAAAGTCTAATAATTAGGTCGAGAAGATTTTATCAACTTTGACGATGGCACGACAGACATAAGGTGCTGACAGATATAAAGCATATAATCTATCCTTCAGTGTCTTTGTGGCCTTAGTCTGGCCTCCTCAAATGTTTAGAATTTGAGTCCATTTATAGATTTTTTGTGAGTAACGTTTTGATCTGTATTTATCCATATTAATCATAAAATATTTTTCATTCATTTATATATCTTAATGATGTTAAATTTGGCATATTATGGCTGGTTATATTTTGATCATAAGTTTGTAAAATAGGGTTCACATGGGTCCCCAAGTTGATTCAAGAAAATTTCTATTTGAAGTAATTGTGTCAATATGATGTTTAATTCTGTTACATAAAGTGATACAAAAATTAATTACATATATTATTTTTTAACATTTAAATATAGAATACTCCAAAATTAATCATTTTTAATTGATTTGCATATAAATTTAGATTTTTATCTTATTTTACATAATAGTTTAGGGGATGTTTGGTTTGAAGAAAAAGTGGTATAAAGTATTCCAAATAAAAGGGTTTTGAAAATATTAGTTTTTGGTTTGAAGTATTTTATATTTCACCATCTAGTTCAATTTTAATGTATTTCAAATCATTAGATTTGACTAATTTTCAAAAACACTGCAAATTCTCTGATAGGGTTGTTGGTACCAGTGACCCCCACTTCTGCTGGCCGTTGTACTGCTTCCAGTTGTGATAGGCTCTGCCCCTCATTCTGTCGTTGTCTCTAGCTCTTGCCACCATCTGCCGCTGAACACCCTACTTGCTGGTCTTTGTCGTTGTTCATCATTTTATACTACATTCATTTTACTTAAAGATTAAAAAATATCTAAATTTACTTCACACTCATCCAATTAAACACCACAAAATATTTCAAATTCGTTATATTCATTTTACATTACATTTTATTTTTACTATATGTTCCTTTTTCAAAAAACCAAATAGCCCCTAAAAGTGCAAAATTTTCAATTAGGTTGGTTTTTCTTACTTATATAACTCTCTAAAATTTGATACAATGAAAAAAGAAAGTCCATGTTGTAAGGTGTAAATCCATCTCCATTAAATTCATTTAAATTATAATCAATATTTTTTTTTTAACATTTTGCTTATGAAAATTTTGAAATGTTATGCATGCCAATGATCATAAATGTATATTTTCACATGCCTTCATAGGTATTCAATAAGTAGTCTGTGGGTTACAACGAGAGGATTCATAATCAATGGTCCCCATAAGGGAATTTGCCTAAGAAACATCAAGCTACACTTGCACGAGCCGATGAAGGAAGATTATCCCTCTCAGTGCAACAAGAGACCTCACCAACCAAGCAACTCACCACTCGCCTCATGGGACGAAGGCAACTAAAAATGCAACTTGCTCCCACCCGGGGTGGGTGTCTTCATCCACGCATATCTAAGTCCAACTACACGAAAGCCCCTACTCAGGGAGCCCTCATCTCACCATACCATGACCAATCAACCATGAATTCGTCTTCTCCATAATTTCATATCCGTCTCCTTATCTTGGTGATTCAAGGCTCATTACAGGTCACCAGCGGCTCCCAAATATTGCTCGGTTATCAAGCATCCCTTCTTCGAAACTCATATGTAGACTAGCCAATTCCTATTTGACTACCAAGCTCCTGCACACCACGGGAGCTTGCCTAATGCATACTGATCAGTACTATTGAACTCACCCATATATGGATCGTAAGAACCATGCAACCCATGTTCTCCCCCAACTAAAAAAGAGGTGACATGTGCCTAGGGTATTATGTATAGTGCTGCACTTTTTACTTTTCTTAGGTGTGGCCTTTCCTATAGCCTTAACTCTCTATAAATAAGAGGGGATGGCGATCATTTCACATCTTTTAAATCTTATGATAATTGCGTCCTTTTCTTTTTGATTGAGATTCTAAGCATTTATATCAACTTTTATCTAACATGTCCCTATTCTCTCTATTCTCACATAGGTTTAGGATTGCACAATTACAAATTAGCCTTCTAGTAAGATCAGATGTCATCCACAAACAAATTTAGATCCAACCATAAATGTGTTGCTTTTATTTATAGGGGTTGTTTAGATGCAAGTAATATGTGTCAAGTAAAAAAAAAAATATATAAAAGTTTTGTTTTATTGGGTATTTATTTGAAAGTAAATGAAACAAAAAAAATATTTGTATGTGGGATTTGGAATACCTCATAACATCTATTTTTGATGAGCATGACATTTAGGAAAAACTAACACATATAACCTCACATTCTTTGCTCACTAGCATCGGTCTCTGTTGCATGAAAAAACATTTTGTGCGGTTACCGGACTGTGTTCGGAGGAAAATCCGAGCGCGCCAAATCACTTTTTGGCTATGTATCGAGTGATGTGGTGCGCTCTGATTTGCCTCCGGATGATCCATTGATCGCATAGAATAATTTCTCCTGTTGCATCCACCTAAATCCACTCATTGCACTGCCACCTTCCCTTATTTGTCGTCTTCACTTTAGCCCATTCTTGTTTTTTAATGCATTTGAAATATATTAGATCAAATATAAACAAAAAAATTAATATATTTAATTTAAATCCAACCAATCAACTCTTATATATTTAAAATATCTTCATCTTAATTACTCTGTATTTTTATAAATATTCAATGGAATAACCCGTAAGTTCACACTGCATTTAAAATATACTTAAGTTTTAAATACTTGGAACTTAAAAACCTTTGTGAAATACTATAACACATGAATTTATTATACCCAAAACATTAGTGAAACAATACTCCTATTGGTGTATGCCAATTAGTTTGATTGATAAAGATCCTCTATAGTTAACTTGGAATAGTGTATTCATTTATTTTAGAATGCCCTTTTGAACTTAGAAATTTCTCAAGATATATTTAAATAGATACAAAAAAATTACTTTATATGTATAATAATGCATTTATTTGGGTAAATATACCATTTTTATTTTTGTGCTTAAAAAATTCTTGACCCTACTCTACTAAGATAGCTTTTTATGGATTTTTTGGATCAAATTTTGAAAATGCATATTAGATTGAAGATAAGATATAACTCAACGAATTCACTCTCATTTTGTGAGGATTTTTTTAATGTGGTTTCAAGTTTCCCATAGGTGCAAGCTCTTAAGATTAATTATACCTCCAAGTGATTAAATAGAACTTTCGATAAAGATTAGTTGTTATAAGCTAAGTTCTTATCATATAGTAGTAGTAGATTTTATAGAGGCTTTCAGATTTATAATTTTATGCTTAAAGCGGATAGTGTGAGGAATAATGATAAACTTGACTAAGATCCCATGATTCTGTTATTCGGGGTTGTAATGATCTCTGTCTACTCAGTAAGAGGACATAGTTAAACAAACATAATCAAAGGATTCTTATATCTAACTTTGGGTTGCTTCATCTAAAGGAATATTACAGACATAAGGTAAATGCTTATTTAATTGATGGAGGGCTTTATGTCATATCAAGTGCACCCAATGATTCACTACTTCATTTAATTTTAGCCAAAAAACTTATGGGATGTAGCAATGACTATAATTTAATGGTACCATTCTATGCTAAAATTCCCCAATCAGAGGGCCCTTATTACAACTTTTTGTATGTGGTGATATTTAGTCGTACAACTACTGGTTAACAGTCACATATTATACTTTTCCTAGTGAGAGATCATTTGAGAATTATGGACCTCATTTTTGTATGAGCTCAATTAAACACTCAAACTCTAAATCATAAGCAATAGGCTTAGTGTACTATTCTCTACAGTGCACTGACTTCATATCTTCAATCACCATTCAAAGTTCATATTTTGGAGCTTCATACAATAAACTCATCAACACTTGTTCTCTAACCCAGTGTCTAACCCATTTGACTCAATTGAGCTAACCCAACCTAACTTAATTGATCAAACCCCTTGATTGAACTTTTATAAACACTAACATAAAAAATTCACCAAATTTATTTAAACTCAGCTCCTCGTGGATTGGACATGTTTAATCAAGCTGACCCTATCAACAGTTTACTTGGTCAACTATACCTAAAATTGGTCAAACCTGGTCAATTTAAGCCAATCATTTAAGTTCACATATATCAAATCTACCAAACCTTCAAATTAAGACCGCCTCGTGATTGTGATGATTCAAAACCATGGGAGACGTCATTTGACCAAGTTAACTTGGTCAACTTATTTAAAATGGTCAAAACTCATTCAAAATCAATTTTCAAATTCAAATTCCAAACCCAATACATTAAACCTCATGCATTCAATCCAAATAGCTTATAGGGACTCTCCATAGTTTATCTTAGTCAGCTTGACAAAGTTTGACTAGTTAAAGAGGGCAAATTAATTAAAATTTAAAAATACCCAAATAGTAAAAAAAAGGTCAAACTTTTCAAATTTGCCCAATCCCATAACTCTAACTAGTTTAAACCACTTAAATCCATTATAAAACTTTCCTAATCATGGTTAAACCCAACTTGAACCCTTAGTTCAACCCAAACCAACTCCAAGTGATCCCTTTTTCATAAAATGCCAAAAAAAACCCTTTCCACCATGGATTGTTCTTTCTTGGAGAACTCGTATTCCCTTAACCACCTGGGACACATGACAAACGTATGGAGATGGGTTCTAATCAATCTCAGCCCTTAGTTTCATCCTTATGGGTTGAATTGATCACTTGAGCTCATTGCAATACATCTCCCCATCCAAAACATCTCTAGAGCCCCCATTGCCTCCATTCTACCCTTGGAAAGCCCTTCTTAACTCTCCAATCTTTCCAAGCCTTTCAAACTTGTTGGTGAGGAGATCCAAGGGTGATTCATTGCTTCATCATTGATGGTTTCCAAACTTTTAATCTAGGCATCCTTCAACTATGGGTCCTTAATATAACTTGTTCTTCAAGCTCCAAGGAATATAACATAACCAAGAATAGCCACTGAGATCCACTGGATATAGGTATTTTTCAAACTCTAACGCTAAACCTAAGGTTTCTAATAAATTTCATTCTAGGCCATATGAAACATCCAAAATTCATATATAAAGGCTTCATATGAACATAAACAATTCTTAAAATTTTCATTAAAGTTGGTTCAATAAATAACCCACAAAAATAAAAAAGAGAATTCTTCAATAAATAACCCTCAAAATCGCATAGACAGTCCATATTGCATCGAATGCATTGTCCGATGCATCTAATTTGCGCCGTGCGCCACACGAGACTCCGCCCAACCATATCACGATCTTTGATCCAAGACCACGCTAGACCAACGGATGTGATCCATATTAACTTCTTTAAGTGAACCCGCTGTCGCCCAACACACATCTGATTTCCACCACCGCTACCCAATCATACTAGCAAACCTTGTGTTGACACATGTGATCGCCACCATCCAATGATTGCGCCGCCACCACGTCACTATCATCATAGCCTTTTTAATTAAAATTCTTTTTTAAATATAAAAAAATGCTCAGAAGTTTAAAGATTCATAGAAAAATCATTTCTGAACTAATTTTATGATCTTGGGCTCTATGGAACCAAGGTGATGAGCTCTACATTTTAAAAATAAAATTAGAGTAATTTGACAAATATATGGAGAATAATTTGTATTTAAGCACTCAATAATTTTTTTTAATCGCTCTTAAACCATGTGTCATTTAGGGCTCAAATTTGGACAAGGTAAACTAGGGGATGTTCCATACATCCCCTAAATTTTCTTGGGTGTAATGAAACCATATTTGAGATGTGTATGGGTTTGATGTAACAGTTGTTCAGATGAATGTTTTGGCCATTGGAATGTTCATGTGACTTTATCTTTTGAGTTTAGTATTACTTACTATTGACCTTCTTTTTGCTCAAACCCTTAGTCAAAGGTATTGACTTGGTTAAATTGACCAGGTCAACCCCCAAGACCACCTCCCTTGAGTTCAGCGGGTCAAACTAAGTCTGCTGAGCCTAGACCCAGGCCCTGGGTCAACCTGGGTTGACCCAAATTGACCTGAAACCCTTCCACTTCATTTCAATTCCATTTGGAGCCTCCTAGGCTCAATCTCTTACTTCCCTTGGGCTTCTTGGGTTAGACCACAGTGGTTGAGCTCATACCCATGCCTTGGGTCAACCTGGTTGATGAGGTTGACCCATTAAGCACTATTGGGTCAATTCAAGTTCAATTAAATTTCAAACATCCCTTGAACTCGACCCCCTCACCTATTTGAGTCTAATTGACCAAGTTGATCAAGTCAACCCTTGACTTGGTCAACCATAGTCTCCCTTGGTCAAACTAGGCTTGTTTAGGTCAATTCAAACCCTATTAATGGATTTAAATGTTTCCTAATGCTCCTTTAACTGAAATCCCATCCAAATCATCTTACCTCCTCCCTAATTAACCCTAAATATGATCTTAGCCGTTCATCAAATGTCTAGGGTGATTTATAAGGGTGTTAGGGTTTCTTTTAAAGGGGTTTTTGGCATTATTTCTTTCCCTAGCCCCTCTTAACCCGAGATTTTCTCGTTCTTGAGTTCTCACAACCCTCCTCCATCTCTTCCAAGTTAAACCCCCCGGTCAAGGCCGCCGGCAATCAAATTCCAGCCACCTAAAGCCAATATTCGTTCAAGGCTCATTCCAGGCGATCTATAGCTTATTATATCAAGTACTCAAGAGTAAAAATGTACGAGGACAATCTTTAAGCTCAACCGTGCCAAGATCCTGAAGATCCAACGGTAACCTCTCTAAAAAAACCCTTAACCTAGGTCACTACACTTAGGATTAAATAGCTTTTTACACATCAAATATCAGGCTATGAGAAAGCTTCCCCATGATTTCTGTTCATGTGCTTAATTTGTGTTTAAAATTTCATTAAAATTGATTGAGTATTTATGTAGAACGAATTAATTTTCATTTCTAGGGTTGATTCCGCAAGCTGTTTGAGGGGTACGAAATTCAGAATGTTGATTTCAACATCAACGATCCGCGTTATGTCATTCCGCCGCTTGGATAAACCATTGATCTGATCCCGAGTGTGATCCTTCTATCTGGCGCAATCTAAGCTGCTGGATCAAGATGGCGGGTGATCTGACGCTTGGAGATGTTGCTGACTGGTTTAAATAGCTGGCGCGAGGGGTCTTGCTGCCGCCATAATCATCGGACAATGATTGGCTGCGGCACCAATCAATGCCAATGATTGGGTGTTGGCACCACATTTTGAACAGACTAATCCGGCCCTTCCACGTGTCCCGACTGCCATTTTATTTAAAAAAATTAATTTTAAATCCCTCTTTAAAATAAGAAAAATTAAAGAAATTATTTAAAATTATTTATAAATCTATAATATATCATTTTTCTCTCAAAAAATTATTTTCTTTAATTTAAAAAAATTATTTAAAAATATATTTAATATATTTTGAGAGATTTTAAATTGTTTAATTATTGAATATTTAATTAGTTTTAATTAACATAAATTAATTAATTACTTTATAAAACTAAAAATTATTTTAGAAATACTTTAAATAATAAAAATGAATATTTAAAATATTTATTCTAAATTTTGAATTAATTTTGGTATACTATTTAAAAATCCTAAATAATAATAATTATTTTTTAATTATTTTTAATATTTAATTTAAATATTAATTTTAAATATTTTGAAAATTCAAAATAAAAATTAAAGTATTCCAAATAATTAGATGGTTTCATTTTGGATATTTTAATTAATAATTAATATTTATTTAAGATTTTTTTCTAAACATCTTAAATGATTTAAATTATTTGAATATTTAAAATATTTATGTAATATTTAATTAATTATTAATTCAAGTGTTCTTTTAAATACTTTAAAATTTCAGAAGCCTTTAACTTTTGATTTAATTTATTTTAGTGATTATTTTTAAATATTAATTATTTTATAACCCTTTAATTACATTTAAACTTCAAATATTTGGAATACATTCATTTTAAATAGGATTTTCACGTACAATAACTTGAAATTTTAAGAAAATTATATATTTTTATTTAAAATTAATTTCTGAAGATAAAAATTATTTTTATAATTTATTTCTTCATTATTTAATTACTTTCATTATTTAACTATTATTTAAATAAATTAATTATTTTCAAACAAAAAATTATTTTCAAAAATCCTTTTGAAACTTCTTTGGGTGGCTAGTGGATCTTTCATAAATATGAACATGAAACTATTTTTTTATTATCATATTTTAAACTTATTATATATATATATATATATATATATATTACATATTTTCAAAATTACATATATTATTAAATATATTAATTTTGGGGATCTTTTAATGAAACTTTAAACATTGATTATGTTCGTGAATAGCATTCATGGGTGAGAGATTAGTGGGTTATTGAATTTCAATCATTTACTAATCATTTTGTTAGGCACGCTTACCTTTTTTTTTGCCCTCCTAGATCTTAGGATTGGTGTGTTTATTATTTTTAGCTATTCCCTGCATGTTACATAGGGGGTTAGTAATTGACTTTGATTTTAAATCTACTTAACGTAGCGACATCCTAAGGATAATAATTAATGACCAATCTAGCAAACTTAGAAAAAAAAATTATAGGAGCTAGGATAGATCTTCGATTGACATAAAAATTTTCAAACTTGAACTTAGTGACATATTAAACCTCTCAAAAATTTTTAGGACCATTTAGACCCATTAATAAACAAATCCTAATTTGCTATGTTAATTAAGCCCCGATAGATAGCTTCAAAAAATTCTAATAAATTCATTTCAACTAAGAAAATTTCCCATAATACCTTTAACTCTTCAGATTTTAAGGCTTAATCTTAGATAATTAGAGCTCCCTAATTGGACTTTAATCTGAACCTTAATTCAACCCCGATTAAAATTCACATTTTTGCCTTAATTAAATAATTAAAAATTCTAATTTTTTCCAAAACACTTTGGAATACCTTTTTAGGTCATTTCTGACCTTTGGGGGTGATTCCGATCAGTTTGGAGCTGATTTGGATCAACACCCTTAATTCACAATTTTAATAATTCCTTAATTGCCCAAAACTTCTAAAATTCATAACGTTGCCTAGAAAACTCTAATTCTAGCAAACTCAAAGCCTAACTACTCCTTGTAAGGCTTAACATTTAATTAAAATATTAGAATCCTCAAACCTAACATTTTTTCTAATAGTTCCTTTTTGAACCCCCTTAGCCTAGTACATAGGAAGACCCTGAACCTTCTAAAATTTGCTAATATAATTTGAACTTCAAAGATCACTACCCTAATCATTAAAATGGATCAACAAACTAAATTAATTAAAATTGATCCTAATTAACTAATACTTCAACTTTAATTAAAGTTTCCTCTTTTGACCTTCAACAAATTTGAACTCGATGCAACTTGAATTAACTACCTTACATAGCTTATATTTAAAGCCACACAAGCCTATTACACACACATAGATGTGCTAGGGAACCACTTCTAGCTCTAGGATTATGGCTGGTGTTTACTTTTTCTATTTTCTGTGTTGTGATGCTTTGTGTGTAGAACGAGTACTAATTGATCTAGTTTATTATGACGATGTTTATTTTATTATTATGCTTTATATATTTTGATTATGCTATGATGTGCGTGTTAGATTGCCTATGGGCTAGGGCCACTTTGATATTAATTCAATCTTATGCAAGTGGCTTACACTCATGCAGCGCTAAAATAAAGAGCGGCAATAATAATTAAAGCTTTTAAAAAACTAATACTATTTTTCTGTAGATGCTCCAGAGACTGCTCAGCCCCCTTTAAAGAATTAAAAGAGCGTGACCAAGCGTGTTTACCTTTTTTGCATAAATATTAACTACTTGAGATGTTATTTCTTGTGATTTAGGATTTAGGGTGAGGTGTTAGACCTGGGGAAGTCTAGTCTTTTTCTAAAAACTATTTTTTATAAGCATATTTTTAAAATCTCATGCATACCTGATTTTGGACCTTTAAACTAGTATGCATTGCATTAGAAATTAACTTAATCAAAATTTAATTGCATTAGCTCTAGGAGCATTTGTCTTACATAAGTCCAAGATCAATTAGAAAATTCTCTAAATGTTGGTCTTACTTCTAAAAACTTACCTACCCACCAATCTTTTATAAAGAATATACAACATGGATTTTACATGCCTAGGTGGTTAGCTGGCTTTCTTTTTTAGGCGGGATATAAGCCAATATGTATTAATTAGGACACGGGTGTTAGTGTTGGGTAGAACACTAAATTTAACTTAGATTTAGGATTCAATGCTACTATACTGGGTGTCTCGTAGTATGTCTCATCGGTGGGTAAATCTCCTTTTCTTCAGGGACTATAAATCATACCTATCCGCATCACATGGATGACATCGTTTCTATCATTTCCCTATGTATGCTTTGAGTGTATGATTTTCTTTCTTCTCAGTTCTTTATTCCATCCGGATGTTAATGTGAAACATGCATGTTGACTAAGCCACTTGGACCATTTCTTTTCTTTTGAGTAGGATTTTTTATAGTCTCCCTTTTGTGCCTAGGTATTTGTGCATTTGCATAAAATAATGTGCATATGTATTTGTGCATTTGCTTTACATTTATTGTATTTTCTTATCCCATATTAGAATAATATGCACGAGTATGTAATTTTGAAATTCCCTTGTATGCTAAGAAAAGTGCATAATGCTTACTTCTTTGGAGGCAAGTGTATTCAATTTGTGAGTATTCGTGCATGAAATGATCTTATTATAAGGATTGGATTTCTATTTGAGAAACATGCTAAAAAATTTATTTCATGAAATTACTCTAAATGAGGGATAACGTATTCGTGGACTATTAATTGAACTTATACATCATTCAAAATTGATTCGAACCAATTTAAATTTGACTTGATTCAAACTTATTTGAACCAAGGTTCATATCATTTGTCATTCTCACCACAATAGTTTGAGACTGTCCCGTCGTTGTTTGCCTCCAGGAACATCGTTGGTCCCATCGATTCTTTCACTTAATGCGCTCTCAATGCAAACACCTATTCTCTTTTATACACTGTTGGTCCTATCAATACCTACATGTAGCATAATCCTGCTGATACTTTTTCGTGTGATTTTAACCGAGTCTTGAATTAGAATCATACATGAATTTGAAATTGAACCAATTTGAAAACTTCAACTTAAATCAATAATTTATAAATATAAAAATAAAATTTAATCTAAAATAAAATTTAATCTAAAATAAAATTTAAGTCATATTTGTTCAATTTTGACCAATTACCTACGTAAAAGATATAAAAAATTAAATTTTCATGCATGCCGGATGGATGGCAACTTCTTAAAAGAGGGTTGGAATTATAAATTATAAATATTTAAAAAATTTATAAGCAGTCTAAAAATTTATGCCTCGGTAATATCTTTAAAAAAATATCCAAAATGGTTGGCTAAATATGGCGACGTGTGTATATATATATATATATATATATATATATATATATATATATATATAGAGGCGGAAGAAGGGCGAAGTAGAGCGAGGTTAGAAGAAGAAGAGAGAGAGAGAGAGGAAGGAAAAGCAAGAATCAGAAATATGGAATGTGGCTGATCGGGTCAAGGAAGTACTGGACGATAAGTTTGAAATCGAATCCGTATGATACAGATCTCTCACTCTCATGACCTCTCTCCTCAACCCTTTTTGACCCCTTCCAAAAGCCCGTCTCCATTCCTCCCAACCCGAGGTAATCCTTTGAGATTCTCTTTCTACGGCCGGCACAAATTACTTTCTCGTTTAATGCATCACATCGATTGATTCTAGAGATCTTCTCGCGAAGCATTTTTGACCGATTTTGTTGGGCTTTGGCGATTTCAAGGTGGATCTCTCCAGAATTTGTTATTTATTTTTGGGGGAAAGAGGGGAGGGGCGAAGATTCTATTGCCCAATAGGGTTTGTTGATTTGATTGTTTCGACGGAGCCGTCTATAGGAAACAGGGGAGTCGGCTGTCTGGCTGGTCTGGAGTGCATACTCGGCTTAATCAGGGCCCTAAACATGGGTTCCTGCATGTCGTCTGACGGCGGCGGAGGTAGCAGAAACAGCTTGACCCCATCGTCTCCGGGCCCCGGGTCAACTGGTGTGGGATCGAAGAAGGCGAGTAGGGTTGGGAGGAAGAGGCAGGGTTCTTCGCGGCACTCATCCTTTGAGGCGATAGATGGGGAGGATCAGATTCACCGAATTCCTGGAAGGATGTTTCTTAATGGTGCGAGTAAGGAAGCGTCCCTCTTCACCCAGCAAGGAAAGAAGGGGACTAATCAGGATGCCATGGTTGTTTGGGAGGTATGTTTTTTGGAATTATCCAGCTTTTTATTTGTTTTGCCGGAATTCTTGCTCATGTAGCTTATTGTTCTATAGTGTTTTATTTGTTAATTTTTAAATTTGAATCACTTGAGATGCTTTGGGAACAGTTAGTTTTTTTTTTTCCAGAATTGATGGATCATGTAATTTAAGCGCTTGGAGATGTTATTATGTTTCCTGCAGGCTTAAGCTGGTTCTATTCTAATAAGCAGATCAGTTCCTTTCCGAATTTTTGCATCCTAGTTTTTTTCCCCTTTTTTTTTAATCCTTTTTTAATCTTATTGCAGCAGATGTTGTTACTTTTGGAAACCTTTAACATCATTTTATGCTTGAAGTTTTATATATGGCAGGCATGCAAAGGCAGAAATCTGGTTGGTGGAGTTTTTGCTTTTTATTATTTTTCTTTTCTTTCTTTTCTGCTGTCTTGGCCCCCCAGAGATTCCACCTTGTTTGTCTTCTCCTCTATTACGGTAGTTTATTTTGATTTTTCGCCGGGGATGTGCTGTACATGAGTGGCTGTCATTTTTTTGTGGCAAAATATTTATGAGTCATTCATTTTGCGTTTGGCGATTTTAATCATTTATATTCTTCACCAAAATTGATGGGGTAGGGCATAGTGGAATTTTGGTTTAGGGTTTTTTTAATGGTGATTTTAGGTTTTTTAATGGAGTTTGTGCGTAGTCGATTTTTGGATGTGCAGGTTGTAGCGGTTGCATATGCAGATCAATATTATTAATGAGTTTGTTAATTAATATACTAATAATAAAATTAAAATTAACAATGATAATCTTAGTAATTCAGATAACTTACATAATAATAATAACAACATTATAAACAATATTTAATACATTTTTTAGAAAATAATATATATACCACAATATTTTTATCCACGTATATGCAACAACAACATCAAGCCTTTGTCCCACTACGTGGGGTCGGCTACATGAATCCTTTTTCGCCATTGTGTCTGTTAAAAGTCAAATTCTCATTTAAATCTAATAAAGAAAGATCATTTCTAATATTTTTCTGACCAAGTCTTTTTAGGTCTACCTCTACCTTTCTTAACATAAGTCAAATTTAATTCCTCAAATTTCCTAACCAGGTCATCGGAAGGGCTCCGTTTAATGTGACCAAACCATCTAAGGCGTCTCTCTCTAATTTTATCTTCCACTGGAGCTACTCCAACCTATTCACGTATATGCTCATTTCATATCCTATCTCTAAGGGTAAAGCCACTCATCCACTTAAGCATCCTTATCTCAGCAACACTTAACTTAGTATTATGCTTCTCTTTTAATGGCCAACATTCGGCACCATAAAGCATTGCAGGTCTCACCACCATCTTATAGAATTTTCTCTTAAGTTTGACGGGGACTTTTCTATCGCACATCGAGCCCGATGCATTCCTCCACTTTAACCATCCAACTTGAATTTTGCTGATAATATCCTCATTTATTTCACAATCACTCTAAACAATAGATCTAAGATATCTAAAACGTGTATCTTATTAATGACTTGATCGCCTAAAGTCACAATCCCCTCACTAGGTCTATTGCTACTAAAATTATAGTCCATATATTCAGTTTTAGATCTACTCAAGCGAAAACCTTTAAACTCTAAAGTTGACATCCATAATTCAAGTTTACCTTCAACTCCCTCTCTAGTCTTATCAACAAGAAGAATATCATCAGTAAAAAGTATACAACAAGATACATGCTCTTGCAAATTTCTAGTGAGAACATCCATGACTAAAACAAAAAGATATGGACTTAAAGCTGATAGTTGATGTAATTCAACCGAAATAGGAAAATACTTGGTCAAACCACCTTGTGTTTGAACGCAATAAATAGCTCCTACATACATATCTTTAATGATTTGAATATAAGAAGAATTATTAACTCTTTTCTTTTCAAGAACTCTCAATAGCACTTCTTTTGGAACTCAATAAATATCATACGTAGATCCTCCTTATTCTCTCTATATTTCTCCATAAAACCTCTCAATAAATGTATGGCTTCCATAATAGACATACCCGACATGAATTTAAATTGATTTTGAGAAACATTAGTATCACGCCGCAAGTTATGCTCCGTAACTCGCTCCCATAGTTTTAATGTATGACACATTAATTTAATTCCTCTATAATTTGCACACTCTTGTGCATCGCCTTTATTTCTTAAAAATAAGAATTAATACACTCATTCTCCACTGATCTGACATCTTTTTAGTCTTCAAAACAATATTAAAAAGTTTAGTAAGCCAAGAAATTCCTTCATCTCCTAAGCATTTCCACATTTTTATTGGAATATCATCAGGTCCAACAGCTTTTCCACACTTTATTTTCTTTAAAGCCTCACTAACTTTGATTTTACTAATACGCCGATAAAAAATAAAAATCTTTATTCTCATTTAGGGTACTAAAGTCACTAAAGTTAATCGTCACATTCTTCATTAAAAAGTTTAGCAAAATCTCTCATCCATCTTTATTGGATATCATCTTTTAAGAAAAGTACATTTTAATTTTCATCCTTAATACACTTCACTTTAACTAAATCCTTACTACTCCTATCTCTTTGTTTGACTAACTTATACATATATATTTTCTCCTTCTTTAGTATCTAATCTATTATATAAATCATTAAAAGCTAATCTCTTTGCATCACAAATAGTTTTTTTAGATTCCTTACGAGCCTCTCTATAACATTCCCAACTATCAGAATTTTTATATCTAAACTAATTTTTATAACAAATCTTTTTATTTTTTATCTTTTCTTACACATTTGAATTCCACCACCAACTATTTTTACTATTAGGAGTATTACCCTTCGAACTCTAGACACATCTTTTGCAATATTCTTAATATCACTAGCCACTTTTTCTCACATAACATTAGCATTCTCATGCACAGACAAAATCTTAAGATCTAAAATCTTATTTTCAAAAATATTTTTGTTAATATTCTTTAAATACCTCCACCTAATCCTAAAAAATTATTTTACTTTAGTTTTAATTTGTATCTAGTAATAATTTTAATAATAGTAATAATAATAACAAAGCTAGAAAATAATAAGAATATTATTAATCAATAAAATAAAACTAAGAAGAATAATAACTACTATAATCATAATAATATAGTTTGTAAAGCAAGAACAATGATAATACAATTAAGGGAAATTTATATACATACCACTTTTTATACCATCTTATTTACATATCTAACGTCCAAAAGGTCTGAGTCCATCTTGAGACAAAGAATATTTTTTATGTTGAAAACTTTGAAAGTGAATAATGGGGCTGGTTGAAATAATTTCACTATATAAATAGGGAGTTACAATGGTCTGCCATTTCCCTCTTGTTAGAGAAGGAGGGATACAAGGTTTGAACTATTGGAGTGGTTTATTGTGAAGGTGATGGAGAATATTGTAAAATGGTTAAAGGTGATGGGAGTTGGTCAATAATAGATAAGGCGAAGGTGGGCGTCATTATCAGCTAACAGCAAAAAGGCGAAGTTGGTTGTCATTGTTGGTTGGCAATGGACAATGACTGACAATGAATGTCGATGTTGGTTGACGACTAGCAGTGAAAGATAGGAGAGCATAGGCACTGATATTGGACGGTTGGAGGCGACAAGAAATGTTGGCATCAATCGACGATGATCGAAGGTCGGTGATGTCAATTGATGGCTGGTGGTGTCAGCTGATGGTTGGCCATGGCGTCAGTTGATAGCATACCATGGATGTTGGGGTTGGTTGATAATAAGCGGACATTAGTATCGATTGACAAAGCTTTGGAATTCCCTTCTATGGGTCTAATGTTTCTCTTCCTCTTGAATCCTATTGTAATATATTTAAATAATGATTATTTATATATTAAATGATGGTGTTATAGTCATTTCTACTTGAATTCACGAATCCAATAAGCTATTTGAATTAATCGTTTTGATTATGCAGTATTTATTGGACATCTTAGTAACTTGATAATCTTGAAATTGGATGGTCTTAAGCTTGTCATAGTTGTCTCATCAAGATGCTTGTTTCTACTATAAGCATTTAGTTTGCAGTGGTCATTTGATCCTCTACATGGCCTCGATAAGTTTCTAAATCATGCTTATGAGTACTTGTTTGAGCCATTTTAGACTTGGATCAACCTAATCATGGTATCTTTTGATTGGTCTCACCAAATTGCATTGTTTTGAGTATACATTTGTTGAGCGGAGTTTAAACAATCTCAGAATAGTTTGTTGAAATTGGCCTCTATGAGATTTAAATCTTCATCAAAATCCATTTTTTTAGATGAAGGTTCTTGTAATATTTTAGGTTACCACAATTTTTTCAGGCATTAAAATCCGTGAATCAAGAAATACTTTGGGACATGAAAATGTTGAGATGCAAAATCATAATTGGGGTAAATTTCAAGGCATGAAAATTCCCTATATAGTAATGTGAATCTCTATATGGGCTATGAACCAATTAATACTTTTTTACTCGTAATTTCTTTTGGGATAGTAATCATTGAAAAAAAAAAAATTTTTTTGACTCCAATTTCTCCAAAATGTCTTGAAAGTGCTCCAAAGACTTTGTTGAAGTTAGAAAGTGTTAAATTGACTTCAAAATGTTGAAAAATGATCCAATAAAACACAATGCCTAAAAAATATATAATTTATGATTAATGTTATGTAAATATAATTGATTATTATTAAGCACTTAATGCAAATTTCACACACTTTATTTCTTTAGGTGTCTTGTTCTTTTGTTTTCTTAAAATATGAAATTCTGTGTTTGTAAAGAGAGTGCCTAATAAAATTCGCAGAATACTTCATTACTACCAAGCTAGCTAGTATGTAAAATCATTATTGTTTGAAGTCGGCATAATTGATGATAACTTGGCATAAATATCAAGCAAAAGAAGCACAATAAGGGTTCACTTCTAAAATTTCTTGCTATGGAACAAAATCATATATTATTATTATTATTATTATTATTATTATTATTATTATTAATTTCTTATCTTGTTTTGCTTTAAAAAGAAAAAAAATGTAATAACGTAAAATATAATTAAAAAAATTCCTCTATTTCCTCTCAAAATCTTAAAAACTCAAAAAAGGGTTTAGCAAATATAAAAAATTTTCTCCTTGTGCATTGGTTTTTCTTTAAAACAGGCCCAAAAATTTACTTGTAAGATCTATAAGTGTGAGCAAAAATCAAGGTTCATATTAACTGCAGCTCCAGTCTTCCTTTGAAAATGAGGATGATTGTCCTCATTTGGATGTATTAAGTTCAAGGAAAGATGTCTGAGGTTTTTAATCCTTGTGGCGCCACTACCTTCTTCTACAATTGGGATTGACATTGATTGTTTTGATGGCTTTGATCAGATAAAAGGTGTTTGAGGTTTCATAATATATGCTTTGAAGATCCAATCTTTCTTTAAAATTGTTGGCCAATTTCCCTCATGTGAATGGATTAGATCCAAGGAGAGGTCTCAAAGGCTTATAGTTTTTACGATGAGGTTTCATCCTTCCTCTAAAATGAAGTTGATTGCTCTCATTTGGATGAATTGGATTTGAGAAGGTGTTTGAGGTTTATATTCCCTGCGACAAGACTTCAATCTTTTCTTTGAAAACAGGATAAGTTATTCTCAGTTTAGGTGGATTAGATAAAAGAAGGGATGTCTGAGGTGGCGATTCTTCTCTTAAGAAAAGTAGATTATCTTTGTTTGGAAGGCTTATATTTGAGAAGTTTATAATATAACTTTCCATTAGTGAGGTAATGTGGAGATGCGGTGAAATAAGATTGCTCTAAGAAAATTGATAGTTTGATTGGAACCCAGTTTTTGTGATTTTGATCAATTCTGGATGTTCTGTGTGATTTTCCTTTATCATTAACATTTTTAATTGAATCTTTTTAATGTATGATATTTTACATATGCTCACTTCTCCAAAAAAATTTCGCATGAAATTCTATTATTTTAATTTTCAAAATATTTTCTTTTTAGGATTTTTTGATGTTGAGATTGTAATGTTTCTCCATTTGATGAATATATGGCAATCAAATCATAATTTTAAAAATTCTAAATTTTTTGTGCATTTTTTTTGGCATTGTGAGTTGTCTCCATGAATTTTTTTCATGCCATAATAAAGGCATTTGATATGAAAGAAAATTAAAAAAACCTGATTTGAAGAATCTACCACTTTACTGATTGCGGAATTTGAAAATTTTTTGCAACTTATATGCTTGTTGAAATTGGGTAAAATTTTTTGAGGAAAGTCCTCTTAGTGTATTAACAATTTAGAATTTTTTACAAATAGTTTTTCTTAGAAAAAATTTGAAGTGGTTGTTGGTTAACAATTTGGCATTACATTATTATCGTAGAAAATCCATTGAGTCAAATGAGCAAGCTTTCTAATATTCTTATCATCATTAGAAAGAGTGCATCTTGATTTATGTGATTACATGGGTTTTTTTAGATTTTTGCTTCTAACCCTTAATCATTACTTTGGATTAATGATGAATATTAGTATGACAACTCTCTCTTGCCCTTGAGAATGGCTTGCAGTGGTGTTAGAAACGTGCTGTGAATGAGTTGAAAAGCTATATCAAACTCTTCTCCCTGATTTAACAATACTTAGTTGAGCATTATGTATAAATGATTTGATATAAGCGTGCAGAATGGTGGCGGTCCTCAATATTTATTCTTTTTCGCAAGTGATTCTTAGGTGGAACCTCAAAAATGCTTTTCCAACAATATGTTGGTTTTATAAAAAACTATTAGATTGGTTAAAGTTAACTTAGCAAAGGAGAGGATGATCCATTGTTCTTTAAAGTTAACATATCTTTGAAAAATATTAAAATTTGGAAAAGAATTTGTACTACTACTTTGCCTTACAGGATGAATGTATTTAAGTTTTGATGGATAAGTGAGATTATGTACCTTTTGAGGCGTGCTTGTGGCATTTTTGATGAATCGAGATATTATCTATCATTTGCTCTCATTGATACCTAATAAATACCGTCCAATGTTAGCTGCCCCTGGAGGCTTCTTTATCGAGATGCCTTTCGGGATTATTAGTATAGGCCTTATCTACTACAGCTTATTCTAGAGGGACTTTTAGTGAGGGCATTGTCTAACATTATGTATCTTTTGAGACATCCTTACTGGCATGCCTTTTAGGATTTTTAGTGGAGACCCTGTCAACCACTAGCCCTTATAGGGACTTATAGTGAAGATCCTATCTAACACCAACTATCTTATGCGACTTATGTTATCTGAGTTGAGATTAGTGGAGACTCTATTTGCCATTTGTCCTCGTAGGACTTTTAGTAAGAACTCTATAGAACATTAGATACCTGTTGAGATTAACACCTTATGAATTTTTTGAGTAGAGATAATGTCTGCCACTTTTTGTATAGGAAATTTTAAATGAAAAAATGAGATATAATGATGATGACATCCGACCTTGGAGAGTCTACCAGAGGCGTGGCCGTCGATCTACGGTCACGATTGCATCGCTTTACTTTTGATTATCATTGTATTAGATATTTAGATTTATTATTGATGTATTAATTTATGAGTTTTATTGTGCTTTTTTCCTTTTATGCCCCCATTTGAGGGCCTAGTCATGTGTATGCTCTAAGGGTAAGTTGGTCATTTTATTTTCTTCATTGTATTGGCTATTTAAAGCCTCATTCTCCTTCTTTAAGGAGCTAATGAATGACATATGAATTTTTCAACCACTTGTTTCTTGTGAGGTTTGTGAGAGAGTTTTGGAGAGAACCCTAGGTGAGAGGATCGGATCACCCACCAACCACAGGAAGCGTTCAGGCTCAGCCCCCCCCCCCCCCCCCCCCCCCCCTCAGTAACACCAACCGACCACCCCACCCTCCTCCACCAAACCGCCGGCCATAAGGCCCCCACTCCTCCAAGTCGCCGGCCCCATCCCCTCACCTTGTTTCCCAACAAATTCAAATTCCTATTTAATATTTCCATCTATTCAATATTGTAATTTAGGAAAGTTTTCAAATTTTTGAATATTAATTTGAATTTGGAATCCTTTCCTAAAATAAGATTGATTTAATTTGGAAACTTCCCAATATTCTCAAATCTAAAATTAATTAGGGTTTCTCCTCTAATCCTCTTTACTTAATTAATATCCTAAGTTTGAAAAGGATTTTCTCTCCAATTCCCCAATCAAACCCCCCCATGCATGGCCGGCCCACCCCCTCTCTCTCCCATTCTCCCCCAATTCAATTAACCCACCCCCCCCCCCCCCCCCCCCCCCCCCCCCCTGAAAGGTCACGACTTGCTGTCTAAAGCTCCAAGCATCCTATAATCGCTGTCCAAGACTTTTCCAAACACTGTAGGTTGCTATCCAGAGAATTTCAGCAAGAGGAATTGCTGTCCTGCACCTCTGAATGCCACTACCTGCCCAAGAGCTCCTAGTCTCCCTACAATTGCTGTCCAGGTTTCTGGTCATCTCTAGGACTGCTGTTCTGAACTTTACAGCGAGGAGTTTTGTTGTCCAGCCCTTCGGAATGACACCATTCGCAGACTTTTCTAGACATTGTTGGATTGCTGTCTAGGGAATTCTAACAAGAAGAGTTGCTATCCAGCTCTCCGGAAATCCACTACTTGCTGTCCTGAAGTACAAACTCTGATAAAGATGAATCTCTTCTCCAAAATCTTTTCCTTTCGAAGTCTTACCTTAACTTGTGGTCATAATTGATTTATAAAGGTTGTCTTAACTCCCTTCGCTAAGCCTAGTAATTTAGAGAGTTGAGTGAGGGATCTATTTTCATATTGACTAGTCTCATTGTTAACTTAGAGATTTTTTCGTTGAAAATCTTTCATGTATGCTATGCTTGAGTAATTGATTATTTTGTGATCTTAACCTTTAGTTGTGTGACTTGGCCTAATCTAGTTTCACCCCTTGTTTATTTTATTTCATCATTTAAATCACTGCAAGTTTACTATTTAATATTGCTCTCTAAATTAAAGCGTGCAAAATTCTTATTTAACATCGCCTAATCATTTAAATCCTGCATCATATAATAATATTTGTAATGTTTTTTTTATTGATATATAATTTGAGGTCTATGTTGCACCGATACACCTATTTATGAAGGCGTGCTATATCCGATACACTGATACAAAGGATACGCCTCCGATACGCCATAGATACGTGTCGGATACGCCAAGCCGTATCCAGTTAAAATACTCATCGATTTAAAAAAGCGGTCGAGGGCATCCGAACAGAGGCGCGACTCAGTTCGAGGCGCTAACCTAGCGCCTTGAGGCTTAAGCCTCAACGTATTTGACGAGGCGTGCGATTTTTTCAGCGAGGCGTACGCGTCAAGGCGTAACACCTCGAGGCAGCATGAGGTGACGCCTCATTAGGATTCGACGGTGCTCACAACGAAGAACAAATTTCTTATCTTTCGAGCCAGTTAGGGGGTGTCAATTTCGGGTCACGGGTCGGACCCGGAATTGACCCGGGTTCAAACGGGTCGACCCTAACCCGACCCGGTTAGGTAAACAGGTCAGAAATGCGAACCCGAACCTGACCCAGTGGGTTGCCGGGTTGACCCGACCTGACTCGGGAAAGCTGGTTGCGCGCAGGAGCAGTCAGGCCCGGAGCGGGGTCGCGCGCGCGGGAGTGGTCGCGCTGAGCTGTCACGCAGAGCGAGTGCGCGGCGGCGAGGCGGGGTTGCGCGGCGGGGGCCGGGTCGCGGGCAGTGAGGAGTGCCGGTGTGGTCGCGGGCAGCAACGGCCAGCGCCGCGGGCGGCAGGGTCGCTGGCAGCAGCGCGGGGCCGGGTCGCGGGCACACAGCAGCCAGCAGGGTCGCGAGAAAGCGGGTTCGCCGGTTGACCCGGCAACCCGTCGGGTCAACCTGAACCCGACCCGTTTTTTCAAACGGGTCGATTTCTAAAAACCCGAACCCGACCCGTTTTGAAACCAGGTCAGGTCCAACCCGGATTTTTCGGGTCGGGTCCGGGTCGGGTTTTCGTGTCGTGTCAAATATTGACACCCCTAGAGCCAGTACCGCCCGGGTACCGAGCGGGTACATGCTCGGTACCACTAGGTACATGCTCGGTACCTGCCGCTCGATATCTTTCCATATAAACAACTTACGAACTTTAAAAACAAGCAGAATTTCAAAATTACTCTTATAATAAAATTTTGTTCTGGGGGCAGCAGCGCCCCGTTGGACCCTCGCAGACTGGTATATTGTTTTATTATTGGTAGTACAAATAATTTTTTAAAATAAATCTTCAAATTCATAGTTGACATAATATTTTATTATTTTTGTCATTATTTATAATTTTAAATTAAATTTATTTTAATCATTTTGAGGCTTACGCCTCGCTTAGAAAAAACGCCTCGATTCCCGATTTCGTCTTTTAAAACATTGAAAATACTATTTAATTTCAAAAGGACACGCGTGTCCGATATGCGTGTCCATTGATTGAAAAACAAAAAAGAAATCAAAAAAAAAAGATGCATCGTATTTACTTCCGCGGCTGCGAGCAAGGTTCTCTCATTTTCGAGATGGATTTGAGTCTCTTGATGATATGGAAATATTAGAAATTACTAAACTTTCACTTGATGAGCCTGAATTAGAAACTATGATATTTATTGAAGATGATATAGAAGTTCAAAGACAAACCACTGAAGAAGCTAATCATATCATTTTTCCTATTGGATAGTTGAAACTTCATGTGCTAGACAATTTATGTTTATGCTTCTGCTGTTGTATTAGACATTTAATGCTTACTTATATTTTGATATTATAGGCTACAAGGCTACGAATGATGTTGTTGTCATTTTTTTTGTAATTTCAAATATTGCTTTGATTGTTTTCTTAATTTTTATGTATGATTTATAAATTATGATGTCGTGTCCGCGCCGTACCCGTATCCTATATTTTTAAGAATTGACGTGTCCCGTATCCGTATCGTGTTGTATGCGTGTCGCCGTATCCATATCGGTGCAACATAGTTTGAGGTATATGATGATTTGACAAGAAAGATATAGGTGTTCTATAAATGATAATGTGTAAACATATTTGCAAGAAAGTAAATCTTGTTATGAATGAAAATATAATTTTTTATCATTGATTTAAGACATAGAAGAGATCTTAATGAGATATAAATTCTCTTAAAAATCCTAGTAAGATGGGGTGTTCTGCTTATTTCTTAAAGTGCAATGCCCATGAATTTTGAAGTGACTTCTATTGAAAATCACCAAATAAGGAAGCGAATTTAACGAGATACGTTTCAATGGAGTGCGGCAGGAGATCGGCTTTCGACATATAAAATAGTAGACGATTAGTAGGTTAATGTGGATCGCAATTAGGGGCTTTGAGTTACCACCATAATTTTATTTGATGAGAGCGGCGTGCAATGATGCAAGGTTTATAATTAATTAATTTATACTTAAAAGGAAAGGAGATCGGCAGATTTGACGATCCATGTCAGTGATCATAAATACCCAGCAGATATATAACCCACAAGCAGCCTAAAAGAGATATCTTGACTTCGAAGTCCTTGTGTTGCAGGATCTTTATTTGCAAGATCCCCAATGGCTCGTTGGTTTGTAAGAGGAGCATTAAACATGTTTGTAATTGCTTTCCCTTCTTCATCTATACCCCTTTATTCACAAGGAACTTATTTTTTTTTTCGTAGGAACCTTTATAAGATGTCGTGCAGTTGAATGGTGAGGGTTTCTCACAAATCCCACATCACCGTACGAGCCCGATGTCTTCCCCTGAATCGGAACTAGATGAGTAGACTGTGAGAAAGGTCAAATACCACT